>OZ059800.1:4307816-4920148 GCA_964057025.1 Standfussiana lucernea
TTGATTTCATTTCCAGTACTGTTGAATCCTTTCTATCCTTGAATAATTCTCTTTTGCACATATCTGGGCTCCTCTTCTGTTCTTCAAATGTTCAATATTGCTCATCACAGTATCTAATTGATTAGCAGACACAAGGTTTCTGCCAAAAAGTATCGCTGTCTTCGGTTCTATCTCATTGCGAGTATGATCCATGTACAAAATGAAGTAGTCTTCGTTCACCAACCTCACGACAGCGCGATCACGCATATCCTGCTCATCACACTTAACGCTGATGTTCAAAGCCGGTATCACTTCAGCAGGAGTATTCACTATTATCATCGGCACCCAATTATTGTTCATTATTTCTCCTTTTTCAGTCATCATAGTAGCTTGAACTAAGGTTGCATTTCTTCCATCTTCATAAGTACATTTCACTTCTGCTGCGCTTTTACTGAACCTGAAGCGTACGCACACAGGGACGTGTGCAGATATTGGGTAAAAAGCGACCTCCCACCAGTCTCCATAGATATCACGTATGTCTGCTGACTGTGCAAGAACTAAGAGAGTAAATAGACCTATTATTTTCCACATGATTTGTAGAATATAGACACCAATGACGGTAAATCCGGTAATGAAGAATATTTCGAACGTCTGAGTTTATATGCGGATCCCACTCAACTGGTTGCAAAAACACCGTTAACCTCTGCCATGCTATTGATAAATACGTATCAATAATATTGGTCGCATGTCTTGTTTTGTTTTTTAAGCGTATAACGGTCTGTTCACATCAAATCTGACATGAAGATTCGCGATAGTTTTCGGATTTATGTATCGTCATGTTGCTTCTTAATTTGTCCAACAGACATTAGCATAGCATAGACATAATTAGCTGGTAACAATCGCAAGACACGGTAGACGTGTTTTTGAGTGGAGAGTGCAAATCGGTAAGCGTAAGGTGGGACGCCCTCAGGATCGGTGGAGCGACGATCTTCGCAGTGTGGCTGGTATAAACTGGATTAGAGTTGCCGCAAAACGAATGGCGTGCAATTGAGGAGGTCTGCTGTAGGCTGATGATGAACACTCCCACACCTGGGACGCAGGCTTACTCGCACAGAGAGTGATAGGGATAGATCCACAACGCAGACCCCGTGCTGGTTGATGGATGGCAAATGTGTTTTATTTTTCGTCACAATGATTTTCATCATCGCTTTGAGAGCAGCCATGAAAATTTTACAGTACAGGGTTGTTTCCTTGTCATTGTTAGGTCTGGCAAAAAATTACAAAAGTGAAGTGAAACGCGTGAAGTTTGATAATTGACCCACGGGATCGTCTTACCGGGATGTAAAGTAGCCTATGTGCTATTCCAAACTATAATCTATCTCTGTGCCAAATTTCATCCAGATCCGTTAAGCCGTTCTGGCGTGATTGAGTAACAAACATCCATCCATCCAAAGTTTCACATTCATGATATTTGATTATCATTATCTGATATTCATATATCAGATTTCTCGCGTAGGTACCTGACAAAACTCGGACTGTCGGAGTGTCCTTTCAAATACCTCAAAGTGAACGCACCTTTAATTCTTGAGGAAAAAACATTTTGAAATAAATATATGTTGTCCAAGACAGAGACCTCGACAAAATTAGAACACACTCATTGAACGAGGCGATTATTAACCTGGCTGTACCCTTTTTTTGCAAAAAAAAACCTGAGTGTGTCCAGCTGGCGAAAACATAAAAGTGATTTAATTTAAGTTTCACTTGGTGGACTTGCTTAGAAATCTTGGCGTGTCCAGATGAAAAAATAATAAATGATACTAATTTTGAGTTTTACCAAATGGACACACGTGTGTCCAGTCTCTCGTGTCGAGTTGGTGAAAAACCCCACATTTTAGTGTTTATTATTTTCCAAGACTTTATAAATAAATAAATAAATATCGCTGGACATTACACACAGCGCCATCTAGTGCCACACTAAGCAACGAGGCTTGTGTCGTGGACACCAGATAGTTGATATACTACATAGATACTTTTTGTTTGTAAATACATACTTATTATACATATAAACATCCATGACTCGGTAACAAATGTCTATGCTCATCACACAAACACTTGCTCCTACCGGGACTCGAACCCGGAACCCTATGAACGTAAGGCAGCCTCACTACCGCTGCGCCATTCGGGTCGTCAATCGTTATTTTCGTTTTTTTTTTTTGCATGTACGGAGAAACCGATCTTAATACTAATATTTAAGTACATAATTTAGAAAAAACGGACATTTGATGAGCCTAGGGTATTTTAGGAACAGTCGCATATGGTACATAAGCTCTCTCCGGTTCGGGCCGATTCCGCGTCAATAAGTGTGGTTACTTTCTTACCATATTGTGTTCTCTTTATTTTACATAATTTTAGCCTCCTCTTGTATAAAATAAGGCTGATGTTTGTTTAATAAAACTGTGCTTTCCCGGAACAACTTTATCATTAATCCGGGTTTCTGACCCGCATCACTGATAAACGCTTCAATAATTCTTACTTTTAGATAACAAGCTGTGACCGTACCAACATATTATCTATTGAGGTGATCTGCTACATTATAGAAAGTTGTAAAATGCCCACAGAGTAAGCAAAATGATTGGATAAATTTTTAGCGATCGGCGCCTTTTAATGAACGTTAATTTACTGATTACATCATTAAGAAGGAGGAACTCGTGGCTAAATAATGGCAGCCGCTCGGGTCAATCGTCACTTTAAGCCGCGCTTGCCTGGGTTGGTCCGTGGATGGGTGGCCACCTATTACATACCTAGTTTCCTCCGTGCCTCGGAAAGCACTTTAAGCCCTTGGTCCCGGCTGTCAATTATAGATCTTTGACAGTCGTTACAGGTAGTAAGTGGCCCGCAAGTCTGACAACCAGTCTTACCACGGGTTATCGTATTATACCCAGTAATAACTGGGTTGTAGAGGTCAGATACGCAGTCGCTGGTATGCACCAGTAGTCTACATGGAGCCGGATGCAGCTGAAAAGTTGCATCCGACTCCATACTATATTTATATCTGTGGTCTGAATGTTATCAGCTTAGCATAACATTGGCATTTATAACCCTTCAACTTATTTCTAAGTATCATTAACCCTAGAAGCCCAATCATATTTTGCTATCTAAAAAGCCCAATCATAGGTCAAATTTACCTACATGAATAAATACACCTATAGGATAGTTTATGATGTTAAATTAATTATTTTTCGTTATTATTTATTTGTATTAATTATTCACGAAATTAAAAAAAACTCATAATTATGTTAATATCTATTTATTATATCTTTGAAAATACAAAAATAAGTAAACATACAAAAATTTGGTACAAAATGAGATCCTTCCGGTTTTCTTCTTATAAACTAAAAATATAAAGAAAAAACAAAACAAAATCTTCTCTTTTTAACTAATTAATATTTTTTTCATAACAATCAAACAGTTTCATAGAGCAATTATCACATTATAAACATTTTTGACACATGTCAATATTGTGCTCACGACAAATTGTTTTTTTGCATTTTGTGCACTGCGAATTTGTCTTTCGCTGTTTTTTATAAGAACAATAACCACAGTAGCGACGCTTTTTTGGCTCTGGTTCTTCTGTGGTGTTCTCTGGCAATGGCTGCGGCTCCTTTTGAAGGATATTCGTGATATTGTCACGTACTGAACGCTTCAATGTAGGGGCTTCAAGTCCAGACGCTGTTGCATCCATGGCCGAGTCAAATCTGTGCTCAATTTTTTCATAAAGTTTTTGCGACTTAACGGTTTTTCTTTGTGAGATAGCTTGTTATGGCAGTGTATAATATATGAATTAACAAAAGACATATTGAGCATGCCGTAAAAAACAGCCATGGGCCACCTATTCGTCTTCCTATTAGTAGACATAGAGGAACACATTTGATCGAAGGAATCGACACCCCCTTTTGTCTGATTATAAAGATATTCCGGTTCATTCGTGTGGGTCCTCTATTTGTACGTACTATATTGATTGAAGAAGTCCTACCGCTAGATCTACCCTTCACGGTGCTCCAAATATGGTTGTTTTTTGAGCGTAATGTACGTTGCGGTAATACAATGATTCTGTCTGATGATGACTGAGGTATATCTGTATTAGTTGATTCAATAGAAGTACCATCATTTTGAAGAGTTTCTTCTCTAGCTGACTCATTTGAACACTCAACATAGTCCACTACCTCGTCTTCCACGTCACTTCTGACTTCGTCATGAGTCATGATATCTTCTTCTCCCGAGTCTGTGTCGCATGTCTCCGAGTCACTGGTATTTTCTAAAAAGGACGCTATCTCGTCAGTTCTCAGTTGTCTAGAGGACGCCATCTTGTTTTTCTACCTAAAATAATATTTATTTTTTAACAACGAAATTAAACACAACGTTAAATCCTCATAAAATAGCTATCTCCAAATACTCAAAACAAGTGTAAAAGTTACACAAAGCCTAAACATAGGTCAAATTGACCTACAACATTACGATAACTACAATATGGAGGTACTTACCAAGGCAAAACGGCCGTCTCCTGTTGGCTCGTGGGGTGTACTAAGTTGGTTCGATCAATCACGGCGATCGAAAGAAGTGTGCGAAAGAGAAAGCAATTATTCGTTTGCGTATAGGTAAAAATGACCTAGATTGGGCTTCTAGGGTTAAAAAGGTCGCAATTTTTGCTACAATCGAAGGTTATCATTGTTTGTAACCCTTTGTTAAGGTGTAGGTCACAGTACTGATATCACTTTGTTTGGGTGGGACATCATCAAGTGACCTCTCCCGCTCTGGGTGGAGCGGGAGGGCGTGTCAGACTCTTACTGATTAAAACCCACCCGTGTTCCTTCAGTTGCCTGTGCCATGGTGCCAAGGGCCACGGTAACTCTTTCGAACAAATCCACAACCACCTGGTTAATCCACTTGTCTTTTGCTTTTCTCACAACAATTGCTAGTAAACTGAAACTTCGTCATCAAGATCTTACCAGTCAGCTGGATATTTTCCTCCCCGAAGTGTCGCCACTTGCCACGTCGAACGGCACTGTGCTTCTGCCACCAGGTTTTCGGTCCGTCTTGATCAGAACTTTGGACCTTCCAAAGCTTTACCAAGGTTGAAATTATTTATTTGCCAGTTCCACAAAGACAAATATACAAGGACCTAGTCAAAGTTTATTGCTATATGCGCTGAAAGATATTGGAAAAGAAGAACATGTATTGGGTTTATATCATTATCATTGGGTTTATATGTTAACTTTTTTAAATCTTGTTTTATTGTCAAGTTACCATTTTGTTTTGTCCAGTGCGAGACTAATAAATATTTTTTCTTTCTTTCTTTCATCATCTGCCTAGCCTTTTCCAAACTATCGCACCCTTAGTAATATAAGGGCTCAAGTCAAAATTTTTATAAAGTTTGATTTTGAATGCTAAGGGCACAAAACGAAATTATCTACCGGCTAACGCTGAAAGAGAGAGAAAAAGAACATTAACGACTCGGTATCTCTCTCACACTCCCCCCGCTCGTCTCCCGTTCTTACTGCAATTCAGAATCTTTAAACACGTATTCCCAAAAAAACACTTTTTTGTTTTAAGCCTTTATATTACTAAGGGTGCGCTATGTTGGGGTCGGCTTCCAGTAAAACCGGATGCAGCTGAATACCAGTATTTCATATTTTATATGTATTGGGTTTACCTAAGTTACCGAAAAGTTGTTGACATTCAAAAGTGCCTGTAATGGTCTAATTAAAATGATGATAGTTATAATATTTACCTTAACCAAGAAGACTGTATAATTTTTTCTTGATCCTTAAAGTTAGGTATTATAATTTTTGTTAGTAATAAAATTGTATTAACATATCATCTGCTGACAGTATTTTTAAGCTCAACTGACTTTTAATTGAGTTTATCAAGATAAAAATAATTCGGCGTCCTCCGGGACGGGGGCCTCGGGGATCGGGGTACTCAGGGAATAACCCGAAATAAAGGGTGATTTGAGTTTGAGTTTAGGTTTCAATTATGTATCAATGATTAGGTATCAATTATTTTACTTTATTGTACACAAAATTAAAAGGTATACACACAAATTGCAATATTATAGCTTATGTACAACGGCGATCTTAAACCAGAATTAGGTTCTCAATCCTGTTGAAGTCGTTTTAGACACACGAAAAATGAAAAAGCAATTATTTTCTAGGACAAAAACATTTATTCGGAGGTTTACTGAACTTTGTGTCTACCTTATGCACAAAGATGTAACAATAGTATGACTTATGACACATCCGCCGTTAGAAGCGGCATACAGATACTAATTTACATTAAATAAGGCTATTATGCTGCTATCATTCTTATCATTTTGTTACTTTTTATAATTGTTCACAAGCAAGTAACAAAAACAATAACTGTTTTGTTTGGTCAGAATTGGAATCACACATAATCGTGGCTGTGACTACCACAATAATAATGTTGGTATCTAATTGGTTGATAAGGGTCGAACCACATCTATCAGCACGGAATAGCCTAAGGCAGTGATAGCCTAGTGGTGTGAACGTTGTTTTACTACCAAGTCATAGGTCTCGAATTCGAACCCAAGACACGGACCTCTGATTTTTCAAAATCATGTGCGTATTGTATACCTAATTATCACTTGCTTCGGTGAAGGAAAACATCGTGAGGAAAACGGCATGTAAGTCCAAATCAGGGGCCCATGGGGCGGCATAAAAACTCTGACATCAGGTTAGGCACTAACCACACGATAAAGATGAAAGAATTAACCATTTAATTCTTGAATGCCTAACCTAAGCACAAAAATCACATTTTTGTGAGAAATCGCATTTTTCCATGCTGATTCCTTTTTTAACCGACTTCAAAAAAAGGAGGAGGTTCTCAATTCGGTTGTATGTTTTTTTTTGTGTTTGTTACTTCATATCTCCGTCATTTATGAACCGCTTTGAAAAATTCTTCTTTTATCTGAATGGATTTACTTCCCGATTGGTCCAGTAGAAATTTCATCAAAATCGGTTCTGCAGTTTGGTTTTGAAATCAAAATAACTGGAAAACATGTGATCCAAGTAAAAGAAATTGCGAAATTGATACTTGACAAGGATTTGTGTGTGATACGATAACTAAAAAAAGGGTAAAATAAAAACTTTTTTGCAAAAAAAAAAACCGACTTCCAAAAAAAACACTAAAAAAGTGGAAAATAACTTTACTTTCGGAAGTCGGTGGCAAAATAGTCAATGAAACAAACAATAGTCACCGACTTCCGAAAGTAAAGTTATTTTCCACTTTTTTAGTGTTTTTTTTTTTTTCAAAAAAGTTTTTGTGTTGCTCAGAACCCCCATGGAAACATGATGATAAATGTGGTTCAACCCTAACATGATGCGAGAATGTAAGTTTATTTATTTCAACAAAACAAGTAAAAAGTTTCATAAAACTTTATTCATGTATCAGAACATTTTGGTTAGGTCTTTATTCGCATTTGACTTGTGGGCAACATTCTGGGTACGCGCCCCCCATAGGATTAAAAACTATTTTGCACCCTTGATCAGTTATTTGTTGAGCATCGCATCTGCAATTGAATCACTGGTTATTTTCGGCCAACTTAAACGGACCACTAAAGGTTACAATTATCGGTAAATTTCTTAACATCACGCCTGCCGAAGCCTGCCTAATAAATCGTAAAAAGTGAATCCACATTTCGCCAGTTATGTTTAGTCTATTGCCATCAACCACCAAGCACAAATCCAGGCTAGATCAGGATTGAACTTGCTCATTTGACAGAGTACGGTCATCATCATCGTGACCGTGAGGTACTTGGTTCGAGTCGCAAGTTGGTTGAAATCATATTGGTTATTTATTTTCATTTCGAACTTCGCAGAAGTAGCCCTGGCTTGGAGTAGTGCCTTGTCGTTTTTTTTTTACGTTTTTTTTCCTTATTTTAACACTTTTGTTAATTAGTCAATGTGGATATTACGTCTCTTTAATTCTTTCGGGCGAACAAACATGATGTTATCTATTGTAATTCTTTCTCAGTGTGTTAAGATAACGGTAAGACTTACTTGGAATATAGAATTGCATCAGGAGTGCATTCTACCCTCACACAATTATCCCCCGGTACCACAGAGTTGAATGGAAGTACTTGATCCCAATCCTTATAGTAGCAACCTTTTTCGTAACCTGAAATTAAAAAAAAACAGCTATTTTAACATAACATAACATTACGCCTGTAATCGCCGAAATGTTAGGCAGAGGTTTAACTAATAGTACACCCACATTTCGCCAGTTATGTTTAAGTCCGGACACAAATCTAGACTCCTAAATAGAGGAATTCCGAAAGGAAAAACCCAATTACACTATGCCCGACCTGGGAATCAATCCCAGGATCTCATGCTCATCAGTCGCTCTTGCGATCAATAGGCCAACGAGATAGAACAGCTAATTTAGTACATAATTTTTTGTTTTGTTTTATTCCGCTCGTCTTTTGATTTATCGTTCGACATGAACGATCGACAGTGTTGATCTACAAAAGATACGATGTCGATATTTCCTCGATTTTGATGAAAACACGAACGAAAAGATCGTCAAACACGAGTAGTAGTATAAGTTTATTATTATTTTAAGATTATTTTGTGTATTTTATCTAAGGGCCTCAGCTGCCTGACAGTAAAATGATTGATTAATTATAATAAATCTAAAGTACTGTAGATCTTAACCTTTGTGGTCATTTAGGAATGAGGGATTTTCTTTTTAAACTCTTCCCTAGTCGCTGGATAGATGGCGCTGAACTTGCTAAGTTACTGCAAGGAACAGAACGTCACATAATTTCACTTAGATGTAATTTTAATTATAAATCAATATAGTATAATGTACTCTGTGATTATAAACGAAAGTGTCAGTCAACGAGCGTATTAATTTGAAGTGCCACAATGTTGTTTATTTTCAAGCGTTTTGGCTTTGGCTCGTAGTAACGTTGTCAGTTCAACGCCATCTAGAGAGTTCTTGGAAACTATGTTTTTTTTTTATACTCAAAAAGAAAACCTCTCATTGATTGAAAACATCGAGCTAATCTAAAGTACTGTAGATCTTAACATTTGTGGTCATTTAGGAATTAACTCTGGCACGTTGTAAACAAAAAGGACATGAACAATAAGGTCGACATTAGAACAAGAAAAGTTCAGACAGTGTAGCCGTCCGTCAAAGTGTGTCAATGTAAATTTATGATTTCTATTTCAATAATTATTCAAGTATAATCGTACCTATAAACGCCTTTTATTAAAAGTAGAATACAACTGATATTCTAGTACTACCTACTTTATCCAATTGTGTCATCAGTCTGCTACCAATGACTTCCGAAAACCCAGTTCCAAAAATAACCGTGTCAACCAAATAGCCAATGATTAACGTTAATTTTCCAATTCATCTTAAATATTAAGCCATTCTTGCTCATGATGACATCACAGCGATGATTCAGAATCGAAGTGTTTTGCCAAAGCTAATGATTAAGTATAGAGAACCGTGTACATAATCTGTTTGTTTAATTAGATACGGAAGAGGATTTCCTCTTACTCTGATTGATGGACTATGACGTACCAAGGTTCGTCATTCATAAGTAGGTAACTACGAACGCGTTTAAATTGGAAAAATAGTCAAGAAATAAGTTCCGAGTAGCTCGTAATAAAATTATATAAATAATAATAACAGCCGCTCGGGTCGATCTTTATGTTAAGCCGTGCTTACCTAGGTTGGTCCGTGGATTGGTGACCACCCATTACATGCCAAGTTTCCTCCATACCTCGGAAAGCACATTAAGCCGTTGGTCCCGGCTGACAACCAGTCTTACCAAGGGGTATCGTATTACTCAGTACTAACTGGATTATGGAGGTCAGATAGGCAATCGCTCCATGTAAAATACTGATATTCAGCTACATCTGGTTAGACTGGCAGCCGACCCTAACAAAGTTGGGTAAACCGAGTGCAATTCCATCTGCACTTGAGTATCCTCCGAAGCCACTGCTAACGCTGACGTTGTTACAGAGTTCTGTCCGAAGCTCATTTAACTTAAATATCAGAATAATCATCGCTACGAAGTAGAGTAACACTCTTTGAACATGAGACAGACATGCGAGATCCACCATGGTGGATTATGGTGCTCACCCCATCGAATGCAGCAGTACCAGTAATATTATAAGAGTGATGGCGAACGCCTAGGGCAGGGTTGGCGAACCTTTATGAATCAACGTGCCATTTTTTTTTCTAAAGAAACGAATCGAGGCCATAAATGTGCCGTCAAATAATTTTGATTTAGTGATTCTGATTATTAGCAAAATAACCGACTCAAAATATACATTTTGCACTGTACAGTAATAAAGGTTTCAATTATACGTGTAACTCAAATTCAAGTACTTGACATGAGTGTGTCTTCTGTGTTGCAGATTAGATGACAAATAACTTAAATTAGGGTTCTAAGAGGTTACTTTTAAGTCATCTGCCAAACAGTTTCCTAAGCTAGTCTTATATTGTTAATCATCTCTGAAAATGATGACTGATGGGCCAGAGGTAGATGAAAATATAGTTAAAATCGGTGGCGTGCCCAAAATATTGTGTCGCGTGCTATTGGTTCGCCGTCCCTGGCATAGGGAATACACGGGTATCGTTGGCACCCTACCTACGTCTTCGTATACGAAGCGTGAAGTTTCTCAGCGTGTTCTCCTGTTTCTTTTATCAGTAATTAATGGCTAATACTGTCAGTCAATAAATCACAAAACTGCTTCATGAGCATGAGATTATCCATTTAGAAACACGTTGTATGTGCATTTTTTTTTTGTTAATTTTTAATTCGTAACTACAGTAAATGTTTTTTGTAAAGACCTCGGGAGGTGTTTGTGTACCTTGACACCATGAAGAAGGCTTTTGCGGGTCGAAAAATAAAATACCTACTTGATTTTTATTTGTCGGTCTGACATTTCTTTTAATGTTTTTTCAATATACAACGAACATGCATAAAATATATGCTTATGGTATTAAGTACATCTCATTACACTTGTGTGAATAAATAAACGAAAAGTTGGCACCTGGCGGTCAAGAAAATGTATAATATATAAATAATAATTTAAATAATGTGTGTGCTAGACGAACAGAAATAGCAGTGAACAAATGAATAGGCACAAATTATTATAATAAATGATGACATGTTTTTATTTGTTTTTTTTTTCTTTAAATATCTCGGCTCCGATGGAAGAAAATGAATGTCTTATTGTGTTATTACTAATAAAATGCTCTTCATCAGTGGCCGCAGACTTAAAAATCATGCCACTGGTCCATACAAAGTTATCCAAACCTCTTTAAATTAAATTATTATTTACTTGGCCAAAGAATTAGCACTGCCATTCAACGTGATAGAGCTGCGGGTCTTCTGGGCTCAGTCTCCTTTTTTTGTAAATATTTAGTTTTAATTATACTATATAAGTAGCTTTAATTCGTCTAAGTAGATGATGTGATTAAGATATGTAAATTGATAATCAATTTGTTAAACTAAACCTACATAATTATATTTAATGCGTTGCCTATTACAGAGACAATACATAGTTACATAGACAATAGCCAGTCTCCAACGACAGTGACTTATACTGCACATGCATAAACTTAATGAGTAGACTAAAGTAACTGAACTGAAAATTACTGAACAAAATAGAAGTATATGAGCATAAAATTACACCACGTCTTTATTTCCCCGAAGGGGCAGAGGTACCTTTAGTATTTATACACCTCGTACTGGTGAACTTTATTGTTGTATATTTGAGTAAAAGACGAGCCCATTGCTCCTATCTTATTACCAACCGGACAAAAATCCGAGCGCAGTACGTGAGCTCGATAAACGGTGCGCGACCAAACTGTACTGCGACTCACCAAAGATCGAATGCACGCATCCCTGGACTGCGACTAAGAAATTCCTCATCTCTCACTGCCGGACATAGGCCTCCTCAATCGCACGCCACTCAACTCGATTTTCGGCAATTATCATCCAGTCCCTACCGGCCACCCTGCGAAAGTCGTCGCTCCACCGAGCCTGAGGACGTCCCACCTTACGCTCGCCGATTCGCGGTCTCCACTCAAGAACACGTCTACCCCTTCAATGATAACGGCAACATACCTCATGAAAAACCCAATATTAAATTCATGAACAAACCCAGTAATAAATACTAGTACAGTAAATATCTACAGAGCAGTAGTTATCATGTTCCTTTATGAATCTCATTAGTTATAATGAGCGTTGTCGAATTTAATGACAAAACAGCTGATGTATCAATTTTATATTATCGAGCGACCATGATTTCGTAAAACGAAGGATTTTGCTTACCTCAAATTATGTAGTTTCGGTGCATTTCGTGGTATTTTCACTTCTAATTTAAGTAATTAAGTTTGGATTAACACATAGGATACTTTTTATCCCGTTGACACGCTCCCGTGGGACAAAAACCGACCTACACGTGGGCGAAGCTGCCCTAGTAAGTATCTTAATTCAAAAAACAGTACTCCATTTTTTACACGAGATCAGTAGTAAAATTAACTTCAAAGTTTAACATGCTTAAGAATTAGCTGAGTAGCTATACCGTTGAAGTTGGCCATAAAACATTTTCAATTAATTAAAAACATCTTACTTAATCTTAAAAATGGGAATTCTTTTTCTTACGCAGTTAGATAACCTAATGTTAACCACAAAATGATTAGATATCCGTTACTAACCGATACCTTTAACAACTTATCATAATAATAGTTATTTACTTATCATTGTATGAATGTTTTTATTCGAATAATGACGCACGTCATTAGCAAATACGATAAACTCTAAGTTTAATCTATTATTTATATCAATATTTTAGGTTTTTTTAACACATTAGTTACCTAGCTAATATTTATGATTGTTTTAAAAATCTAAATTAAGCAATAAAAATAATACAAGATAAAAAAATAACGGCCATGTTGTACTTTACAAATAATTTTTTTAAAAGATAACGCCATGGAAACTGGAAAGCCATAACATTCTGCGACGTAGCTTCATGAAATATATTCAAGTGACGCATACGTAAGATTTATTATGTAATTACCTATGCATAATTATTTTTTTATGATTATGGCTAAATAACTTCACGTGTTGAGATGTGTACATTGTACAATCCCGAAACTCCGATGACGGTGAACTAGAAAATGAATAATAAAAACCATTATCAAAATCAAGCTTTCATTTAGATGCTCCAGAAAGAAGAAAATCAACTTTAAATGATATCAAAACAATCAATTTATTACATTTTACAATTTATCTATACTAACATTATAAAGCTGAAGAGTATTTTTTACTTGGTTGAACGCGCTAATCTCAGGAACTACTGGTTCGAATTGAAAAAAATATTTTAGTTTTGGATAGTAGTATATACTAGAGTAAGGCTATAAGCTGGGCACGTATCAAAGTCCCGAAAGTTCATACCTATGATTGAAATACCGACGTCCAAAACACCGAAATTCAAAATACCGAAAGTTATAAATGGCGATGGTCGTTATATCGAAACACAAAATACCGATGTTGAAATGCCCGAAAGGACGAAATCCCGAATGGATGAAATCCCGAATGGACGAAATACCGATGGATGAAATCCCAAAGAGCAGATTAATTATTTTATATACCTATTATGTTAAGCTCCTTTTTTGACATTGTCTTAGAGATTTTAGGCTTTGGGTAAGCGAGTGAAGCGAGCTCGGGACCTTAGGGCACCCTGACACGGACAGTTTAGGTTAGAAGGGTGTGGCGGAGTCTAGTGAGCGAGCGAAGCGAGCGAACCCAGACTCCGCCACACCCTTCGTGTTTTTTTTTTTTGTTAACCCTAGAGCTCCACAAAGCGGGGCTAGTACTTCAGTAGGCTCCGACTACGCTTTTTAGGCAACTTTTAAGTGTTTTGAGGTTAGGTCTACAAAAACTCGTTTTTCTCGGAAACGGTGGCAATTTCGGGATTTTAAACTTTCGGGCAAATGAACTTTCGGGAATTTAAAATTTCGACCAAACAACCATTCGGCGTGTCAATTATTATGGGGATTTCGTCCATCGGTATTTTAAAATTTGGGATTTTGATACGTACCCTATAGGCAACATAACATCAATATAATCATCAACAATATGAGTGGAGCATCAATAAAAATGTTACGCAAAAGAAGTTGCGCGGGATTATAAAATCTTATCGCCAGATTTACCTATATGTTTAATCTCGCGCGCTTTTAGAGCATTTAAAATAATTAATTCTAACACATTAAAATAAAAACATTTGCATTATGTTTACATCGGAGTTAAGCAATCTTCTAAACTGTTTATTCTTCGTAATGAACTTTCCTAACAAAGTTAAAATTCACTTGTTGCTGTATGTTAGTGGAATTAGGGAGTTTGTTTGTGAGGGGAATGTTGAAAATGTATGTTTTAATTAGATTAGCTACGCCTACATACAATCTGTATTATGTTACTCCAACGCTAGTACCTAAAGCTTGAAAAAATTAAAAGGTATATTTAAATTGTCTTACTACACTCGTGGACATCGCCTAATCCAGTGGTTTAATTGTGTAAAAACCGAAAAAGTGCCTGAAAAAGTTCGCGAGTTGACACAGTGAGTTTCGTGTCTCGGGAACAGGAGGTCTACTCTCTAAGCACGAAACCCGTAGTTTCGGCCGAAAATACGGGCGTTTCCAACTCCGGTTCACTTACGGACATACGATTAGTGAGGGACCCGAAGTAAAAACGAATGACAATACTATTGGACAGTTGTTTCTACTCCCGATGTATTTTCAAAACACATGAATCCGAAAATAATAGAGCGTAGGGTAAATTTCGAAGTTTCGATCTACTTTCGTACGGGCCCGTATCTTCGCTGACGGACTTAGAGAGTAGACCCCCAGAATCGACTTGTGAGTGACGGTGACAGCGCGGCGGTACCAAGTGCAAAAAATGAATAAGAAAGATATTAGACCGATTTGTCTGCTCATAAACACCCATCCGCAATAACTTCAGTTTATCCGTGATCATAGCGCATCAACAGCGCCGAAATATAGGGAAATCAAAATGGTTTGTAAACATGGTATATCCCGTTTTATGTGTTGGCCAAAGTGATAGTGACCATGTCAGTTTAAAAACTTTTTGACAACCTCATTAGGAATTTCATCGAAACCCTTCGGAATGTGATTTAAAAATGTTAAAACGATTTGGATGCCGGTCATATGCAAAACTCCTAGGTTTTTCGCCAAGAACCGATTTTTCTGAATACGCTACGACATAATTATCACGAATTCTATCATCTTAAAACTAAATAACCTTTGCAAATTAACACAGTTGTTTTTAAATCTGACTTTTATCAACTAAAAAGTCAAGGGTTAACTAACACTCCGCGACTATAAAATCTAGCCCACATCCTCATAATTATCAGTGCTACATTGACTACATCAACCGTTTCCAACGAGGTAATCAGTCCAGTGTTCAAAATGTGGAAACTTATTCTCCTGTCAGCGTTCCTGGGTGTCTGTCAAGCAGCTAATATAAACGACCTCTATGGAACCTTCACATCGGTTGTCGCGTATTCAAAGTCACCGACACCCATTTGCGCAAAGTACACCTTCGCTGAAGATCCACGACAAGTTCAGTGTACTTGCTCAGACGGAACTAAAACTACACTTGTGGAAATAAAACTACTGGAACGCCTGGAATCGTCGGTGCAAATAACTACTCCGATTACAGTATCAGGACCTATTCTAGCGGTTGACAAATTGGAAAACCTGGCGCTACTCACGAACGTCACATGCGATTGTGCTGGCAAGGAATACGATTTTCGCGGTGTTATCAAAACTGTAAACGAAAACTACATCCTAGCCTACGTAACGCATGGACCGAAGGATGCTGTTGGTGATCAAGATTATTTGCTGGCGCGGAATTTACCTAGCGCTGCTGAGTTGCAGGCTGCCACCACAAGTCTTGATGAAGTAAAAGATAGAAGCGGAACAGTGTTGTGTACTCAAGAAATATACGAGCAACTGCGTCCGAAGAATTAATTGCTCGTCATCTTCTTGCCCGTGTCCTATGTAACAGCACGTGTTTCTCTCCTTCTCCATCGATTATCATTTGCATTCATCACTTTTCTAGTAACATATGTTTCATCCCCCCTCCGAAGAATTAATTGTTATATTTAAAAAATCTAAAGCTTTTAATAAACTCTCTCTCTCTCACACATACCAGTTCCTTTTTATTTATTTTTTTCATTCTTTTTACATAATTTATATTTTTGTAAAATGTGAGTGTACTATTAGAGTACACCCACATTTTACCAGTTATGTTTAAGTCCAAAATCCAAGGTCCGTGGGAGCTACTGAAAAAATCCTGATGGAACAACCCAATAACACTTTCTCCCACCCGAGAATCAAACCCAGGACCTCATGGTCAGCATGCGGTGAAGCTTGCAATCACTACATCAACGTGGCAGTTACAAAAAAATAGAAGTGTCGGGAACAGGGTCTAAGCTACCGGTGGTTAGGGCTGCAGAGATAGGAACTTCTTCACAATCGAAAAGCACTGCCTTCTGAATGAGGCCATAGGCTGTACCAATAGCCGGCTTCATATTCCACATTTCGACCACATAAAAATACAAATACACAAAAAAAATTCAAATAACTTTACATCCGAAAGTAAAGTTTTTTTTTGGAAGCAGGTTTTTGCAAAAAAGTTTTTATTTTACCCTTTTTAGTTATCACAACACACACAAAGCTTTGTCAAGTATCATTTTCACAATTTCTTTTACTTGAAAAACATATTTTTACCAGATATTTTGATTTAAAAACCAAACTACTGAACCGATTTTAATAAAATTTCTACGGGACAAATCGGAAAGTATATCATTTCAGATAAAAGAAGAATTTTTCAAATTGGTTCATAAATGAAGATATGAGGTAACAAACACGAAAAAAAACGACCGAATGGAGAACCTCCTCCTTTATTTGAAATCGGTTAAAAATTGTTTTAGCGTCACTAAATTTTTCGAAAGTTTGGGTGGAGGGATGTTTGTTACTCAATCACACAAGAACGGCTGAACGGATCTCGATGAAATTAAGCATAGAGATAGATTTTAGTCTCCAGACTATATATATAAATATATATACTTATATTATATTACTAACAAATAAATATATTAGTCATATTTGTTAAAAAATAACCTATGTCTTATTCCAATAACACATAGGTTATTTTTACCTTTTTTTTCTCACACATCAAAATTAAGTTATTCAGCCACACACTGGGATCGGTTTGTAGATAATGGCCCATTCCCACTGATAGAGAGTAGTGTGTCCCAGCTGTGGGAACTACCCGTACCCGTAGAAAACGTACGAGAGGTCGACACCAACTCGAGCAGGCCCGTTAGATTCCTTTATTGAACATTTGCCTTTTGTATTCGATTGTAGGGCAAAGGCTTACCCCCTACCTCCCACTTATCACTATGTATTGCTGACTAAGCCATCATCAACGGCCTAGCCTTTTCCCAACTATGTTGGGTTCGACTTCCAGGGTAACCGGATGCAGCTGAAAACCAGTTTTTTATATGGAGCGACTGCCTATCTGATCTCCACAACCCACTTATAACCTGATTAATACGATGGCCCTTGGTAAGGCTGGTTGTCAGACTTTCGGGCTACTGACTGTAATGACTGACAAACATCTACAAAAAAAATTACAGCCGGGACCAACAACTTAACGTGCTTTCCGAGACACGGAGGAAACTCTTTATGCAATGGGTGGTCACTCATCCACGGCCAACCTAGGCAAGCACGGCTTAGCGGAACGATTGACCCAAGTGGCTGTTGTTATTTAGCCACGAGCTCCTATGACCGTGGCACTATGGCCAATCTTTAAGAAAGACTTTTTATTGCTAAAGGTCCTCACCTTTAGCAATAAAAAGTCTTTCTTATGATGGATACCTCTATCCATCGAAAGCGAGCCGAAGTCAAATAACGTATTTTAGACGACATTCCTTCGACTTACCTAATAAACAAGCAATTCAGACAGTTATCAATCTGGCACCTACTTAATAAAAAATAACTAATAATAGCGAAGCTATTCAACTTAAAACTAAATCATTGAGACTAACGGAATAAAATTCCTAAGAAAAACCCCGAATTCTTAACAAGACTAAACAAAATGACTCATCGAAATACTTTTTGCTTTGTTGACCTCTAAATTGAAATCCGGTCGATTCATGAGCTCAATAAAACTTTTTTGCAAAAAAATAACCGACTTCCAAAAAAAAACACAAATTGAAAATAACTTTACTTTCGGAAGTCGGTGACTATTGTTTGTTTCATTGACTTTGTTGCCACCGACTTCCGAAAGTAAAGTTATTTTCAATTTTTTTTGTTGTTTTTTTGGAAGTCGGTTATTTTTTTGCAAAAAAGTTATAATTTTACCTTTTTTAGTTATCGTATCCCACACAAAGCCTTGTCAATTATCAATTTCGTAATTTCTTTTACTTGGATAATATATTTTTACCATATATTTTGATCTAAAAACCAAACTACTAAACCGATTTTGATAAAATGATGATTTTGATGATCGGTGATTTTCTATGGAACTAATCGGAAAGTAATATCCTGTCAGACAAAAGAAGAATTTTTCAAATCGGTTCATAAATGACGAAGATATGAGGTAACAAACATAACAAAAAAAAAATACAACCGAATTGAGAATCTCCTCCTTTTTTTAAAGTCGGTTAAAAATCTTCAATGCTTAATAAAATTAATATATTAATGCATTCTGATTTAATACCCATTCCATTCTACTATTTCTAGTAAAGGCCCCATCGACCATTCTGACAGTGTAAAACTCGTATTACTCGATTTAGGCTGATCTTGAGGTCCCGGGTTCGATCCCTAGGTCGGGCAGTGTTATTGGGTTTTTACATCAGAGATTTCTCAGTAGCAGCAACGGAGTCTGGATTTGTGCCCGGTTGATGGCAATAGGCTTGCCCTCTATTACATGGGACTCTAAACATTACGGGCAAAATATGGTTGTACTATTACGTACACCTCTAGCTTACCTCCCTTGGATTACGAGCGTGATGTTACGTTATGCTAACAGCTATTACATACTCCGCATGTGTATGGGACTCATCATCTTTTTGCCCTTGTCCCATTCTACTTGGGGTCGGCGCAACACGTTTTCTTCTTCCATTCTCCCCTGTCAACCGTCACGGCATCATTAACTCCTTACTCTTTCATATAATTCCTCACACAATCCATCCAACAAGACAAAGGACGAGTAACGACTGAAGACGTAAAATCTAGCAATAAAAACAGTAACATAATTATTACAAACTTACTCAGGTGATCAGGTATTATTGGCAATTTCTCCCGGAATGTTACTGCGTTCGCTGCACCGGTGGCTATAAGAAAAATAATCACTTTCTGCACCATCTTTTGTTTCTACTTATGTTTTGTTTTTGTAAATTATATTTTTCCTCTTAGGTGTGCCAACAATACATAAATAGTACCGATAACAATATCTTGTATTTATTCGAACTTGATTGTGCACCATCAGGCTTTTATAATTACGTACTTGTATTTTAATTAAAATTTGCAAATTCTTGATAAAGTAATCAACTGCATTAGTATAACAAGTCTTTGATAACTGCTAGGTACCAAACTATTTATTCAAAACAATTATGGAAAATACATAGGTATTAGTACTCTAAGCAGTTTTGTTATTTTTTTTTCATGTATTGGTTGTCTTACTCAATTGATTTGTGGATTACTTTTCTCTTTATTTTCGCTGTATCATAAACTGGCTGAGATTTAAGCGATAAATCGTAAATTTATTTACGAGAGAATTCTCTTTTATTAAAGTTAGCTTTATACTACATAATCAGTATATTACTCCCACGACTGCTATACAGGTTTTTTCTATGTGAGACGAGGTAGGTCGTAATCCACCATGCTGAGGCTTGGTTGGTGGAGGAGGTTTCAGGCATATGAAGAACAGAGGTACATACGTAGGTAACGACACGTCTTTCTACATTGTTCTCAAATGGATAATCTCGACAAGAATGATGTAACCAAAATTTTGTAACAATATTTTGATTTAAAACAGTGTCCATGGAGTTTCTTGCAAATTCTTCTCCATAGAGATCTACGCTTTGGAATAGGCAACTACAGTGCTTTCACAAGTTATTATGCCCTGTGACTGGGACTGTAACTTCGTTGTTTTTTTGTGTTTTGACATTCAAAAGTACCTGTAATGGCATACCATTACAGGCACTATGCCAATTAAAATAAATGCTTTGAGTTTGAGTTTGAAATTTCTTCATCCAGCATAAAAAAAATGCAAGAAAATGACCCTCTGCCAAGACGGGTGAGTCTGTGGGCTACTGCAAAACAGTTGTTATTAGTTTTTTTTTTATATTGTGTTCTTAATTTGCGGATAACTTTAATAGCGCGATTCAGAATTTTGACATTGGTTCTTCATTTGTGTTATAGATGGCTCTGCAGTCATTTTTGTACCATATTGCTGCAGTTCTTCATGTCACTTGTCTTTGTATTTACCGTTCTAGGACTTTTGCCACGTTTCTCTCTATTTTAAGAGCAGTGGTGATGATATAATTTACACAAAGTAAAGAGCTTGCCTGGGTGCGACTCACGACGTCTAAGTGCATGAGGCCCCGCAGGGCCAACCCTGGTCTAATTGAAATAAATGCTGTGATTTGCAGTTTACATTTTTTAAATCACTAAATTCTCGAACCGTTTTTGCTTTATGTGTGTGTCATTACTGGGTCGAGGATGCACCTTGCGCAAGTGCCTATGTGGTTTGACTGCAATGTTTCGCTGGTTCTCCGATGTAAACACACTACGGCTTAGCTTCTGAAGATATAGTTGGAGGCATTTAATATGTGAACAGCAATCGGGGTAATATTTGAATAACCTAATATTCTTGAAGTCACAATCGATGTCATCGGTTAGATCAACACCGCATCTGAATGCAGAAGTTATTATTGTTTCTACTGAAGCTGAGAAACGTCGTTTAAAGTTAGTAAGTATAACCACATACTACCGAAGTTACAAATTAAATATAAAATAGGTTTCCGTGGAGATTCTTGATTGCTTATCTCCATAAGAAACAGCCAATTTGGACAGTGCACCTAGCTTTTGATGTTTACTATGTAGACAGTTGACATAAGTTTTTTTTAATCAAAGTACTTACGCATTATAAGAAACACCGCGTCGGGAGCACTTTATATCATAACAGTAACCAGGAATCTGGATACTTTCGTCGTAGGGAATGACTCTGCCGACTTTTTTGATGTAACAACCTCTTGTGTTAGCTGAAAAGAAAATAAATGATATTCATTTTCTGTAAGTTGTTGGTAAAAGATGATGTTGCACGTTAAAAATAAAACATGATGATCCCTTCTGATCCTGGTGTTTTTCTATGAAACGGATCGACGGGTTATTTTGTTAAATGTAAAGAATAACAAAAAAGCTGTTCAATTTATTTAACATTTTTATAGTCATACAAATCAAACAAAAGATTAAAATGGAGGTGTAACAAGAGTTGTAAAAAGAGTATAAACACTGTTGTATTCCCCCCGGGAGTTTTTATTGTATTTGTGACTAGAAGTATATGTATAATTATAATATCTAATTCAGGCTTTCAAAGGGGTATCACGCTAACCAGTAACTGAATTAAGGAGGTCAAATACGCAATCGTTCCATGTAAAATACCGGTATTCAGCTGGATTCGATTAGGCTTGAAGCCGACACCAATATACCTACTTGGAAAAAGACTCGGCAGAAGATGATGTTGATTTGATAGAATACAGACCATATTTTTCAGGTTTCCACGCTGGTTTTCGGCCATCGCTCTAAATTCCGCCACTAACTGTACTGGCTAACAAAACAATTGATAAAAATTTTAGAAACATTCTTCCTTGAATAAATTCATTTTGTATGAAATGGTTTCTCTCATAGAAAATTTGCAAAAAGTAAAGTTCTCTCTTTGGGTTAAGATTGGAACTCGCCTTACCAAGTTATAAGTGGCCAAATGTAATTCTGACTTAAACCTATTTATTCTTAAATTCGAAATCTTAAATCAGTATTATAAATGCTGAAATTAGTTCATTGGTTTTAGTTCACGGCTAGACTGCAAGATTGATCTTCTTCTAATTTACTTCCATATATAAGTCTATAGGAATATCATTCATTCAACATTTACTGCCATACGTGAGGGTCCAGGGTTTGATTCCTAAGTCGACCACTAGAAAACATACTAGTAGTTAGCGCAGTCTGGATTTGTTCCAGATCCCTGAACATTATTATTTGGATCTATTCACGGTTCGAGTGAATCGGTTTCTTCTAGGTAAGCTTGCTTCAACCTAGGCCGGATCATCGCTTCACATCAGGCGAGTTGAACTGCAAATGAAACCCTATTTAGTATAAAAAGGACAATGACCAAAAGTGGTACCAAAAAGTCTCATGCATCAAGATCAAAGTTTAATTATTTTCGTATTTTTTTACGACATTACGCGTCATGGATTTGATTTTTGAATAGGGGATTTAGTTTAAAGTATAGAAAGAAGTATGAATGTTGTTTTACTCCCTTCACACAACCGGTCATAGAGATGTAGAATGTAATAGAAACTAATTTGATAAATCGACTAACAAGTCATTCCAACCGTTTCTTTTTTTAATAAACTATATTTATTTAAAAACCAACCTCAAATGGTGTTGTTTGCCGACGATACTTCTTTGATATTTAAGATAAACAGACGTGCCACAATTCTTGACGACGTAAATAGCGCCCTACTGCAAGTCCATAATTGGTTTACCGCGAATAATTTAGTATTAAATGGGAAAAAAACTAAGTGCATAAGATTTGCCCTACCAAATGTCAAAACTAGTGATTGTGACATAGTATTGAATCAAGAGAAACTAGAATTCGTCGATGAAACTGTTTTCTTAGGGATCACGCTCGACTCAAGGCTACAATGGGGTCCTCATTTAACATCTCTTGCAGGACGGCTGAGTTCAGCAGCATATGCTGTTAGGAAAATCCGTCAATTTACTGATGTAGATACCGCGAGGCTAGTCTATTTTAGTTATTTTCATAGTATTATGTCTTACGGTATTTTATTATGGGGACGGGCTGCAGACATCGAGTCTATATTTATTCTGCAGAAAAGAGCCATCAGGGCCATATATAATCTATTTAGGCGCGATTCTCTAAGAGAACTGTTTAAGGAAATTAACATCATGACAGTACCTTGCCAATACATCTATGAAAACATCATGTACGTTAGGAAAAATCTGCATTTATTTAGTAAAAGAGGCGACAGACACCACTATAATACTAGAACCAGGGACCATCTAGTCCAGCCAGGTTTCAGGCTAGCTAAAGTAGACTCATCTTTCATGGGGTACTGTTTAAAATGTTACAATAAAATTCCTCCCGGCATTCTACAACTGAATGAGACGAAATTTAAATCTTGTATAAAACGCACACTATGTAGGCAAGCATACTATAAGTTGGGAGATTACATTGATGATAAAAATGCTTGGCTCAATGCTGGTCCTGCTCCACAACCATAGGGGCAAACTTATTGGTTACCATGGGAAGTTATTGTGGAAGCTGCAGAAGATTGTAAACATATCTTTGCATTGTATAGATTCAATCTCTTAGTGTTGTATAATTGCATAGCACATGTGTGAGTACTATGTACGCTAAAGCTACCATTTACATCTTTTATTGACTCGCATTTTCCCTGGTGGCTGAGAGAATGTCATGCTCACTCAAATGTCTCGCTGATGGTGGCGCGTGTGTCGGGTCGTTTAGTTCCCTCCAAAATGGTTGAGTTGAATGATGGCTGATCCATGCGTCATGTTCGTGAACGGGCGCTGTCAGTTGTGACTGGTCATCTCGCAGCTGCCATGGATTATTGTATTTTTGAATTGTTATTTTTATGTTTTTATTCTGGACGCTCTTACTCGCACGTCTTTCTACATCGTTCTCACATGTATGTTTAATCTCGACATGATTGATTTAACCGAGACTTTGTAACAACATAATGATTTAAAAGAGTGTCCATGGAGTTTCTTGCCCATTCTTCTCCATAGAGATCTACGCTTTCGAATGGGCAACTACAGTACTTTCACAAGTTATTATGCCCTGTGACTGGGACTGTAGCTTAGTTTATTTTTTGTGTTTTGACATTCAAAAGTGCCTGTAATGGTTTAATTGAAATAAATGCTTTGAGTTTTTTTTTTTGAGTTTTTTTATATAGCAACACGCCCCGGCTTCGCACGGGTGCAATATAGACACTAATGTTTTCTCTACTATAATATGCATGTATTATACATATAAACCTTCCCCCGCATCAAAATCCGTTGCGTAGTTTTAAAGATATAAGCATACATAGGGACAGACAGACAGCGGGAAGTGACTTTGTTTTATACTATGTAGTGATACCTATAACGTCTTCAAAAAAATTCTACGAATTATTTGTTATTCCTTAGCTTTTCTTTTTGTTAAGTAACACCAAAAAAAAAGTAGTAGGTACACCAAATCGATTTGGTATTGACACAAAATCGATTTTCTTACTAAAGACTTTGATTTATCGATCACATCCCCTATATCCCAGAAGACACATTTGTGACATTTGGTCTGACTTTTACGTCCGTCTGTGTTTGTATAATTGAGATTAATTCATTATTGTATTGTGTGTTGAGAATAAGAACTTGTTTGTATTTTGTGAACTTATTTCAGTGCATTTGATTGTGCAAATATATCAAGTCGTGGGGCCAACCGAATGACGCCGTCAGTCATCCGGCAAAACTGATATATCAATTGTTCATTTACTAGTTGCCTGGCTTTGCGGTTATTTTCCTTTTTATAAAATTACTCTGAAACTCGGGTTTTGTTTACAAAAAAAAAAACTTTTGTAGAATAACTTCTACAAAAGTTTTTAATGCTGCGTGTAGACTATAAAAAACAAAATTTATTTTGAAGCAGCACGGTACGGGATTCCATACATCCATGAGCATTGTCCTTTATAGCAAGAGTCACCATGGGGTAAAAACATAACTAGCAAAATATTGGTGTAATATCTGCCATAATCAACGGAGAGACAAAATGAACAAAGCCAATTGAAGGAAACGTCAAAATAACATCCCTATACAGAACAGAAGGTGTTAAGCTTTATATTTCAAACATGAAAAAATTTGTTTCCTTTAAAATCCTTGGTATTGTAATGGAAATGTGTTTTAAAGCACTTGTCTATCTATAATTAAAACAAAATGCTTCAAAATTGAAAATTGTTGTTTTTTTTATATTTTTTTTCAGAAACTTTATTTGCGTAGAACTCGATTTTACAGTACAAGGTTCCTAATCCCCAAAATGTTTGCTCTTGTACGAGTTTATTGTTGAATTTTGCTTCGAAGTTTCATCCTTCCAGGGTATCACGCTTTCGTAACATCTAACCATTGGACAACATCTGGGGTAAGGTAGGTCAAGTTCCGCTTCAGTGACCAGACATTTCTCGTTTACTTCAGATGTGACACCGCATCTAAGAACAAGAAAGTAAGTTATAATACTTAAGCACAATCAATCAAACCTTGACAAAATTGAAACAAAAAAAAACAATCAAATTCAATTCTATACAATTGCTCATTAATTTTGGAATTTAATATTTATTTGCATGCCCATGCGACGCGGTAGAATATAGTTATTATATAAGAAAACATCTGGGTACCAATTACCCATGTTTGCAAAGAAATAAATGATTTGATTTGAAAAAGTGATATCTTACTTTAATATCTTATCTTACTTCTTACTGCCATTAAAAATACGCAAGTTTGAATGCATAGATGTTTGTTACTCAATCACGCCAGAACGGCTGAACGGGTCTGAATGAAATTGGGCACAGAGATACATAGATTATAGTCTGGAATAGCACATATTGTACAATCTTACGTTTAGGTCGATACTTTTAAATATTTTAGTTCCTAATATCTCGATAGATGGCGTTGTTCATTTACCTCTCTCCGCTGAATCGCGGTGTTAAGATTCTCTGCGACAACATGACCTCTTCGTGTATATTAAAATAAATTGTCTTCGTCAAGTACGTAAACATTGGCTTTTTATTCACATATAAAACTTCTTATCCCGCTCAGTAGAAGCCGCGGGCATAAGCTAGTCCTACATATAAGCCATAACGATGATAGAAAAGTAAACATACAAGACTGACGTAAACTGCAGAAAACCTTTCGTAAATACTGTTGAGTCATTGTAGAAAATACAATAACCGACTTCCAAAAAAAAACAAAGATAATGGAAAATAACTTTACTTTCGGAAGTCGGTGACTATTGTTTGTTTCGTCGACTTGTTGCAAAAAAGTTTTTATTTTACCCTTTTTAGTTATCGCAACACACACAAAGCTTTGTCAATTATCAATTTCCCAATTTCTTTTACATATAACGTATTTTTACCAGATATTTTGATTTAAAAACTGATTTTAATAAAATTTGAATGGGACCAATCGGGAAGTAGGTATATAAAAGAAGAATTTTTCAAATCGGTTCATAAACGACGAAGATATGAGGTAACAAACACACAAAAAAATACAATCGAATTGAGAACCTCCTCCTATTTTTGAAGTCGCTTAAAAATACGAAAGGATGATGAAAGGGATCGATACTTAAGTATCCAGTTCCTCTGGAGAGAAAAGGTGTTGAGGCGCAGATAGAGCAGTCCCTTAGGACTGCTCAGTTTTTTCTCTCTCCTCCTGCATCCAATTTGTCTCAGCCACTTTTTTAAAGTCTTGGGCCTATCTAGCTAGAGGCATCCCACGCTACGCTTGCCGATATGCGGTCTTCTACTTCAGAACTTGTTTGCTTCATCGACTATAGGTCCTACGATAAAAATGGCCAGCCCACTGCCACTTCAGCTTGATTTTTTTTTTCTTTCTAGGCCGGCCTCTAAAATTATATTTATTAAATTAATTATGTAATAAAAAAAATACTTACGAAACGTAATCGATTTGTTTGAAGGAGCAATGAATCAAATAACAATATCCCAAAGCGTTGATGGATTCCGTGTAGGGAATCACGTCGTCCACTTCCCTGATATAGCATCCCGATTTATTAACTGAAACATGAAAAGATAATTGGGTATATAGTCCTCCTGGTAGCCTACCGTGACGTCTTAATTCAGGAATGTTTTAATGTCATTCTAGTCTGAAAAAGAGACAGAGCTATACATGATGCCTAGCGCCATCTCTTTCCCACACTTGAGTAATACTAAACCATTCCTGCTTTAAGACGTCATGGTAGGCTACCTGACCGTATTTTGTCATGGAATGAACTATCCCATCAATGCCGGAAATAATATGCACAAGACTTAGCGCCAATAACGGTACAACCATTGCCCTCACTCTCATACACTGATGGAACGATGGAATGGCAATCCGATTTTGTAAAAAAATATTTTGATTTGATTTGACACGACCGGAGAGATCAAGAGCAGGTCCAACGGCTTAATATGCTTTCCGAGGCAATGAAGTTTTTTTGGTCATTTGAACAGAAGTTCGGAATAGCGCGGATTTAAAAGTAGAACCTCCTGTTCTAATCCTTTGCTTTTTCATTGCAGTATGTCTTCCATAGATCTCTATTGACCGTCGCCTCGCCAGCCATCTATAGATCTTTTGGCCCCCTAAGTCATAAGTCATTTATTTCATAACAATAAAACATTGTGTTGAAAAATTAAGATAACATTATACAATTGCAACAAAATCAAATAAAATAAAATTCATTAAATACATTAGAAATTCAATAACGGTCAATTAAATTAAAATAATAATAAATGTCAAAGTAAGAATGAAAGAAAAAAAAAAAACAATCTTATTACAATGTCATATACCATATAGAGGCATCCACTAAACTTTCATTCTCCGCACGCAGCCAGGACCAATACCATGGCAGTCAATTTCTACCCAACTTCGCAGTCATCGGCATCACTTTCAGGCTAATGTAAAAACAAAAGAACACTGACCAAATTCTCCAGGTTTCTTCGGTAACGCAATGCTCCAAGAAATGGCATCCGTACTAACAATTAATACAAAGACCAGAATATTTGTAATCATCGTTCTATCTTCACCAATCTTCATTTTATTTTTAATTTGTATTTATTCAATAAATATTCTACACACTCGCGACTTTCAAAACGACTATGCGATTTTCTTTCGACAATGAAACGATAAAATCTAAAATAAATTGACGCATTTACAACGTGTAAGATGTAGTTTTCCGGATTATTTATGTTTAAGTTAAATATGTAGTTATAATTAGCACTTATTTTATTATTGACAGAGAGCACATTTTTTTTTCACGATAAACGTTTTGTTTGCTTTTCCATACTCTGTAGTTTACAGTCGATTCAACTGAATGCTACTTCATGGTACGATTTACACCGGCCGACGCGTTGTAGCCTTTTTCCATCTGCCTAGCCTTTTTCCAACTATATTGGGGTCGGCTTCCAGTCTAACCGGATGCAGCTGAATACCATTTGCTGAATAGCATTTTATATGGAGCGACTGCCTATCTGACCTCCACAACCCAGTTCGTACTGGGTAATACGATACCCCTTGGTAAGACTGGTTGTCAAACTTTCGAGCCACTGACTACCTGTAACGACTGTCAAAGATCTACAAATGACTGCCTGGACCAACGGCTTAACGTGCTTTCCGAGGCATGGAGGAAACTCGGTATGTAATGGGTGGTCACCCATCCACGGACCAACCCAGGCATACGCGGCTTAACCTGACGATCTACCCGAGCGACTGTTTAGCCACGAGCTCCTCGCGTTGTAGTGCAAATGCAGAACTTGAAAAAAAGAGGTAAAGTTTAATGTCCTATTTTCATGGAATTTAAACAGCTTGGAAGCCGGTGGGAATCGTGAAAGTTCCATACTAATGTGACATTCAAACTTCAATAACAATAACATTTCGATTTCCTTCAACACACTTACATATGTACAATAGAAAATCATTGATGGTTTGTGAGATGTACGATATGAAAGAAAGAGAAGTAAATGGTACCGTGATAAGTGTGATAACTCACAGGGGACACTGGAAGCAAAAAATGTGTTGCGCCCACCCCAAGTAACAAGGGACGATGATGACGATATAAAATGCACTTCGATGCGGCCCAACACGTGTCGTCTGGTGTAAATCGTACTTAAGTTATCTTAAATTAAATTTTCTTTTCCATGTTGGTTTGTAAGTGAGCAAGTCGCGTGTGTGTTATTCGCGAAGTAATTTAATAAATCTTAATTAAAATGTTCACGGTCTGATGCAGCTGGGGACATTATTTTAAATTATGACATGTCGTTTTAAATTAGTACATTCGACTTTAATAAGCGGTATATTGTCAGCCGTCACGCCGGTTATCTTTGGGGAGAAGGCAGAGGCCAGCTACAATGCTACCGACAAGGATATGTACTTAAAATCTAACAATTCTTGTTTCTAAATAAGTTAATTTCACCATAAGCTGCCTGATGGATATGACCAACTTACTGTTAATACTCCGATGGTTACAACAAGACCAAGCGGACATAATACCTACAAATCAAAAAACTACCTCACTGTAGATGAATGGTGAAGTATTCGTGAAATTCTCATAAGCTCGTCCCTGAAAGCTTTCTTGTATACACCAAAGACAGCACGCGAAGCAGAGGTACACGTGGCGACACATCAACTTGGCCTCGCTTTGAATAGAATTCCCGTACGATGAGAGATACGCTTATACTGGTTTGTTTAGCTTGATTGGTCATCGTGCGTACCACCCATATTTCGTCCCGGTTGCCATTTGTAGATCTTTGACAGGTAGTTAGTGGCCCCAAAGTCTGACAATCAGTCTTACCAAGGGAAATCGTATTACCCCGTAGGTTGTGGAGGTCAGATAGGCAGTCGCTCCATGTAACATTCTGGTATTCAGCTGCATCCGGTTAGACAAAAAGCCAACCTCAACATAGTTGGGAAAACGCTAGGCAGATGATGATGTAATGTAATGGACAAAGTGTTTGCGATTGTGGCCTAGAACTAAAAAACCTGGAATAGGTAATGTAAGAAGAAACTCATGATATTATGCACTAGGAACGCAGATAAATCCTGATGTACGTGTATGTAGTAGGTGAATAACCTCACAAACTAATCTGCTATCTCTGATTGATGGCACTTTTGTTTATGTTCGAGTGAATCGGTTTCTTCTAGGACGTAGTATTATATTATCTGTGCTTCTAGGCAAATGTGCTCCACCCTAGGCCGCATCATCACTTCACATGAGGCTAGTTGTGGCCAAACGCAAGCCTATTCAGTATTTAAAAAAAAAAAGTATTTTTTCAATGTAATTTTCAAATATACAAGATGATGACGACAATAAATGAAAACACTGGAAATACTACTTTATAAGAATATTTTTAATAGTGAAAGTTGCTCAACTGCATTCAGAATCATGTTGTTGCTTGTTGTAAATCCAATCAAATATCATTAGCATCAGCTTAATAAACCAATATGGCTGTGCTTTGATAATTTCTTAACAACTATTGTGTACCTATTAGGTACCCATATTTGCAAAATTAAATTCTATTGTAATCTACCCTAATGACATTCCCACACCTGGGTCCCAGACCACCTACATACGGTATCTGTTTGGGTGGGCCATAATCCAACACGCAGGCCAGTCCGGGTTGGTGTATATCACATGTCCTGAAATTTCCTGTTCTTATTTCGTTAGGTTTAAAGATATATTTATTCTCAAAAAGGCACAAGGTCACTTACGTGAGAACAGAAAACCTTATGCTAATATTAAATAAGTTCGTAACTGCATTGAGCATTGTAGACACCCATTCAGTGCACTCAAAATTTGGGATTTGCGGTTAAATATTTAGCCAATTGAGTCTTGAATGCATTGGATGAGTGTAAACTTTTTATACGTGCGGGTATTTGGTTGTATAACTGTGTTCATTCAAATGTCAATTGTTTCTTGCCAAACTTAGTTCTCATTTTTGGTAAAATTAGAAAACTAGCTCGGCGAGTACTACGTTGGGTAACTCGTTAAACTTTAGTAAACGATAAATTCGTCTGTATACTTTTTTTGAGAACCTTACGGATAAAAATACATGTATGGTAAATATATAACTGTCTATGTTCATTATTTTAGTTTCTTCATAAATTGTGCTTTTCGGTGTTAAATAAGGTTACTTAAAAATCATTTTTATTAATTTGATTTGTGCTACTTGAAGATTGCCAAGATTCGTCTTGGCCGCTGTGCCCCAAACTTCAACCAAATATAGTAGGTGTAGTTTTACTAAGGCGTTATAGATGGTGTGACGCAATCTATGTGGGATACATCGAACTATATTTCTACGAGATCCAAGTAGTGACTACAGCTTTGTTTTTATGAGATCTAAGTGATCATTCCTTCGTTATCATTCGAATATCACTGCAGAATAAAGTAGATAATAAAAAAATAAATCTAAATCATCATCACCATCATCTGCCTAGCCTTTATCCAACTATGTTGGGGTCGGCTTCCAGTCTAACCGGATGCAGTTGAATACCAGTATTTTACATGGAGCGACTGCCTATCTGACCTCCAAAAACTAATTAGTATTGGGTAATAATGAAATGGTAAATAATATAATGGGCCTTTAGTGCCACTGACTACCTGTAACGACTGTCAAAGATCTACAAATGACAGCCGGGACGAACGGCTTAACGGTATGTATGGGTGGTTACCCATCCACAGACCAACCTAGGCAAGCGCAGCTTAACCTAAAGATTGACCCTAGCGGCTGTTATTACCAAATAAAACACGGACAAAAATTAAAAGTAATTTCTAATTCAATAAAAATAAATTAAATCAACAATTTGGTGGCAAGATAGCTTCTAGAGTTTGAACACAAACTCTTTGAAAAGGAACTCTATCTATTTGTCATAAATAAATGACTGTAGACATCGTGGTGTTAAAATCATGGCATTACTGGAACGCACTGCATTCACTCATTATTTTTCTGTTTGTTCAAAAATTTCTCTGTTTATTTCGCGTAATTATTTTTCTATTCCTTCAACAACAAACTCCGCTTTATTACTTTTTTATTTATCTTTTGTACTCGATAAATGTATGGCACACGTGAATTTCGAACAAAACACAATCCCCGAACTTTATTTAAAAAAAAATTCTTTTACAAATACCCAATAATGCCAGGATTTTAACACGATTTTTCACTTAACCTAGACTTAATACTAACTTAACTAGAACAGTTTATTGTCGAGTTCACACTTGATATCTGGACAGCATTCAGGGTACGGTTTGCTCACATCCTCGTCAGTGATGTAGCATTTGGGATCGTCGGTGCCGACTACGCCACATCTGAAAAAGAAGTTTTCATCAGCTATTTGTTTATCTCAGCTTCAATCGACGGTCAATGGTTTCGCACACAGAAGTTTTTTTTCACAAACAAATAAACACAGAATTCATCCAGCAATTCCAGCATTAAGAGCGTGTACACCGTACGGCGTTTCATACAAATTTTCAAGTCCTTATTTTTCGATATGACTGAACCGATTTTAATGAAACTTCATACCCATAAGCAGGATACATAGGTCTAAAAAGTTAGTGGAAATCATTTTCGCAAAATCGTGTTACAGTTAAATTAGACCGATTTTAAATTTACCATAGAAACAGAAATTTCCAATTATCTTTTTTTTTAATAAGACATTTCTGAAATGTTTTTCACTAACTTTTTATACCTATGTATCCTGCTTATGTGTGTGAAGTTTCATTAAAATCGGTTCAGTCCTTTCGAAAAATAAAGACTTGACGGCTTACACGCTCTTAACGGAAGTTAAAGCTGTAATTGTCGGATCTAGATTTTATGTGCATGTTTACAGAGGCCGAAACGTTACCTAAATACGTCGATTTTTGAATCGAAAATGCAATTAATAAGAAATTAATTTAGTAGTTATGTTACGTTTATACCGCGCGCTCGTGTTAGGGCCTCAGATCTGTGGTTTTCAGGGCTTATAACCGAAGCACTAAACAATAATGATGACTACCAAGGATTCTTTTTTTCTTTTAACGCTTTTCCAGGTGTACTGCGGTGTGCGCCAATCCATACAGAAGGACAACAGATCATTCTGTTTTTTTTTTGAACACTGTCACCAATCGTACACAAGGTTTTTTTTGGGACAAGCCGCCACACAATTTTCAAACCACTGCAACTCCTGAAAGCCAGAATCACATGTGGCGACCATCAGAAAAGCGCCGAGACAATGAAGCTCGACGAAGTCCCAGAGAAACGACTTAATTGACCTTGGAGGAGTAGGAAAAACATAATATCGTTCACAAGGATTTTGCTGCTAAACAATCCAATGCGGTGAGTTCACCAAGAAACATTTTAAGGTTTTCAATAAATGTGGGGGGCACTTACGAGGCATAATTAACCATCGTTGTTGAGCAGTGTATACTGTAGCAGTGTCCTAGGGGCATGACGGTAGTGCCGAAAGGAACCACGTCGTTTATCTCCTCAATGTAACAGCCTTGCTTGTGAGCTGAAAGGATAATGAAATAACATTAGACAAACAATGTTATTTTATGGTTTTCAACGCGAATAGCACCTCTGATCTTTCGGAATCATATGCATATTGTATAATTATCACTTGCTTCGGTGAAGGAAAACGTCGTGAGGAAACCAGCATGCCTGAGATATATTTCCCGACGGCATGTAAAGCCAAGTCAGAACCCATGGGCGGCATAAAAACTCTGACACCAAGTTAGGCACTAACTAAGTACTCGATGAAGAAGAAGAAGATAAGTTCGCTTATTTGTAATGTTGATATTTGCGTTGCTGATAAGTTGATAACTATTGTCGTAATTATACCTCATGACAGAGTCTTAGGTTGAGATCTACAAACGTTACTTAACATAATTAGTCTTGTAACTGTCGCACAACTGTCAAACAACAAACCCGAGTTAGGTATGAGAAAATGTATTGGACATAGTGCGAGTTAATTGGCGTTTATAGATCTCGGCCCTAAGGCCCCTAGGTTCTAGGTTAGGGTTAGGGCTCTAGGTTACCAAAATACTATCTATATGAGCCTGATAACACTAGTCCCTCCTAGTAAAAATGTGTTTTATTCATTAGAGATAATATTTTTATTTATCGATTAAAGAAAACCCGTATTTTTATTAAGCCAGGTCACATGCTAAAAACGTAATTTAAATTCCGTTTTTTTTTTTTTTAAATCAAAACAGAAAAATACAACTTGCGTCATAGCTACTACTAATTCTGGTTTTAATTTAGTTCGAAATTAACATGTTATACAAACAGTTTCTTTGGTCAGAAATATTAAGTATTTTTCTTCATTCCATTTTCAGTAGCAACTACGTAGTTGGGGTTTGAGCCCAGTTGATGCCTATAGGCTTACCCCTACGACAAATATGGGACTTAAACCTGACTGGAGAAATGGGTGTACTATTAGACACCTTTGCCAAAACCTTCGATGTTACAGGCGTGATGTTATATTAATTCATATCGCATAGGTCCTAGAGTCCATTACATATCATTTACTTTAGCATTTCTGTCAAAGATGGCAATAAAGAGGCCATAGCCCTCCCAAGCGAGCCACATCGACCGGGCCTGGGCTTATCGCATTCACTGGACTCCCTCGACCTTAACCTGGTCCATAAATTATGACTGCCTCGTGTTTATTTACTTTAAATTGTTATTTTTTATGAGGAAAGTTTTGTGTATGAATGTGGATGGGTATAAGAGTAGAAGAAGACCAAAGAAACGATGGATGGACTGTGTGAAGGCTGATATGGCTAGAAAGGAGGTGTCTGATGAGATGACACGTAATAGAAAAGTATAGAAGAAAAAGACATGCTGCGCCGACCCCAAATGAATTGGGATAAGGGCAGGAGAATGAATAATGTTATTTTTTATGAAAAAAGCTAGCTAGATACTCCATTTACTCAGACATTTATAGGAAAAAAACACATATGTTCATTATGTGGCAAGAGAATATAGGTATCTACATAATAAATGACCAGAAGAAATGACAAGACATGAAATTAATATTACACCAAAATTGAATATTCGTAACCTAAAAACGAAATAACAAACGACCAGAATATTTGGATGGTCATTTGTAAATCTTTGACAGTCCTTACGAATAGTCAGAAGCCCGAACACCCCAACATATGTATGTAATTAGGAAAAGGTTAGGCAAATGATGGAATCAACCAGGATGTAGTAGAAAAAGACAGAATTGAAACTCACCAAATTCACTAGGTTTCGCGGGAAGCCTGCCAATCCACGTTGCAGCATTCGCTGCTCCAACGACGAAGGCCAGTAATAAAATTTTTGACACCATTTTGTGCGAAAACTCCAACTTGATAAGCTAAAAACAACCGAAGTTTGCTCAGCAGCTTAGAAGAACTCGGAACTGATTTGTTTTATACAAATATAAACAATATTTTATATAATTTAATTCACGTTTTGGTAAGACTAGTACCGCACCGCTATTTATGTGTAGTTTCAAGCTATCCAAGAAGCCGAATGACCGCTCGAGAGCCGTGATCTTGTTTTTGTTCCAAAACAACCGCTTACACACTTACGATTTTAATTATTTTTATGCGATTATTTAGTCTTTTATTGTGCACCATAAAATTAAGTACCTACCTATACTTACCTATTATTATTTTCCTATTTTCTCAACTGTGAAAAATTTGTTTCGCGATAGGCATTGGAATGTCGGTTAAATCGTGAATTCAGTGGTCTATTAGAATACACTTTCTAAAGAATAATTAGGTATATAGAATTACAATTAAGCGTCTTTAGTAGTGATTAAACACGCTTAATTTAATTATTCAAGGATCAAGTGTAATCCAAAGCCAAATCTTCAATTATATCATTAGCTGACTCTGTTCAGGCCAAGATTTAAACAATCTTTATGTTTTTGATAAATTCTGTTGTGTTGTTATGACGGTAAAATGTATGATCAAAAGAAACTCCTGGTTTGCTATATAAATAAAACAAAATATGTACTGCATACAGTGATAACATGGCTCTATTCGTACAAGTTATTAACACCAACACGTTACTACATTACTTCCTATCAAGTTATCGTAAATAATTGTAAGCTTTATGAATAAAACACCAAAAAATAGTGGCATTTACCTTCACGAAGCCATCGTAACGCAGCCCATTACGCCGTTAAGTGTCAAAAAATAAAGACTCACTACGATGTGTAAGAAATAAACAACGATTATATTAACACTTTTCATATTTCCAGAGTTCAAAGACACTTACAAGAACCTGCATACGACAAAAGAACTTTATTTACAGATATTATTATCAACTTCTTCTTTATCGTGTGGTTAGTGCCTAACCGGGTCTCAGTTTTATGCCGCGCATGGGCCTCTGACTTGGCTTTACATGCCGTCGAGAAATATCTCCCAGGTATGCTGCTCAACTTATAACCACTTCAGTCGCAAGGTGTGTAGACAGCCTAACGAAGGTCGCCGAGAAGCGTCGGAATGCGTACCTGGGATTTACATGTGATTCATCATTTTAAATGTAAACAAACTTTTTTATTTCCATAAATGTTCTCATAGATCCGTGAAGTATTTTCGTATTTTACTAAAAATAAGTAGCTGTCGCCAAATTGGCACTTTTTTCTCTTTCGCGAAGCCGTTGTTAATTTGTTTTTATTGACCGTGTATTACCACATTCTTGCTTCTTAAGTAGAGGTCAACGTAAACTTTACTCTGACATAATGTTCTGCGAAAGCGTGTGTGTAGGTATTCTGCATGAAAGTCGAGAGGTATATTGGAATTTTGTTGGGAATTCCCACTTTAAATGCGAAAGTGTGTATGGTTTTTGTCTGAAATACATAAAAAGTTATTAATGTAGTCTGTACTAATATTATAAAGAGGTAAAATTTGTTTTGTAAGTTTGTGTGTAGGGGTAATCTCCGGAACTATTGATCCAATTCCATTATTTCCATTATTCATCGATGCTATAGGCTATAAATTATATTTATCTCATGCACATTAGCCGAGTTATCACAATTTTTGCGGACTAAGTCGCGGGCGAAGTGCTAGTAATTTATATTACGCCTGTTTATTGGTTATGTTTATCTTTTTTTTGTTTTTTTTTTTTTATTTTATTTACTTTTTTGTTTTGTCCTGTACGAGTCAAATAAATACTTTTTCTTACTTTCTTTTAAACATATCTGGTGACATGTGGATGTATAATTAAATATATTATGATGTTTGTAATTGGGGGAGAGCCTATTACCATAGAAATTCCTGATGCAGAAACCCAATCAACACAAAACAAACACTTCCCGACCTTCCTGACCTAGCTATGGAACCCATGACCGCATGCTCAGTAATAAGACTTGTGAGACAAAGAGACAGTGAAAAAAAGAAAATACAACACTAAAATTTTAACTACACAAACGTGAACGGAACCTCTTTCACAAGCAAAACATGAGAATACTCATGTTTATCCTTTTTAATAGAATACATCAACCGTAGCCTGAACAATAAAAATACCGACCTCAAACTTCACAAGGCTGGGGGAACTTTAACAGACGGGGATCTCCGGAGTCGCAGTCACCATAATTAGAAATCGGTTCGTTAGTTGGTAGAGGAAAAGATTCCTAATTCTGATATGCATATTATTGCGAATAAGGTTATTATGTGGATGGGAAATGCGTAGTTTTACCAAAGTCCTTGATCACTTTTGAACACACTTCAAAATAAAAACTTTTTTGCTTCAAAAAAAAACGGGGACTATTGTTTGTTTCATTGACTTTTTTGGCACCGACTTCCGAGAGTAAAGTTATTTTTCACAATTTTTGTGTTTTTTTTTTTTTTAAGTCGTTTATTTTTTTTTGCAAAAAAACTACTGAACCGATTTTGATGAAATTTCTATGGGACCAATCAGAAAGTATGTCCTTTCAGATAAAAGAAGAAATTTTAAAATCGGTCATAAATGACGAAGATATGAGGTAACAAACGCAAAAAAAACAACCGAATTGAGAACCTCCTCCTTATTTTGAAGTCGGTTAAAAAAGGAGGAGGTCCTGTTGTTTGCATGTTTTTGTTTACGTAAGTGGGTAATATCAAAAATAATTGTACATTCTAACATACTGAAATGTCCATGGTAGGTTCTATCGAAATAATGCGTATATTTTATAAAACAAGCTATGATACGGAGACATACAGAATTAGGGATGAATAATATGTATTTCAAAGCATAATAAAGCATATAGTTTTTTAAAAATACTTTTTTGTTTTGGGGTATATCATATTTCTCCCATGTAAATAATTATGTCCTCGAAGACTTGTGCGTTACAAAAGAGCCTCTAGTTTTTTGCGTGCTACATATTTCATTAATTCAAGCTAAAAATGAGCTTCAGTATTATCAATACTATCTAGATCCAGCATTATTTCTTTAAAATAATAAAGAAATAGATAATTAATTCAATATCAAATCTGCGTCCACGATTTTTGTCATTTTTGTTATTGTATTTTGTAACACCAATATTTGGTAGTTTTTAAAATGTAGAATTGGCAACACTGCGTTTTTTGTAAGCAGCCAATGACGTAGCGCTAACTGGTGACAGTTGGCCATTTTGCAACGTGCGTTTTTCTGAGTGCAGTGTGCCTAAGCCAGTGATGAATTTTTTCAACAATAATACGTTCCTTTTGTTCGCTGGTCTATTTATCACCTGGAAAGCTGTTTATTTACTATTAGACTATTTAAATATTGTATTATTCTCGCCCAAATCAAAAGTAAACAAAAATTTTAGCTAAGGAGCTTTATTGATTTTTAATTCGTTTGGGGTTATATTCAACACGTGTTTTATATTCCTTTTCGTTACAATTTGTTACAAATTATTGTCACATAACTAAAATGAGTTAACAAAAAGGAAGTAAGGGTGATTTTATATTGCTGAAAAATACCTACGTCACACGTTTATTTTGTTATAAAAAGAATCTAGCAATGCTTTCACCTTGACTACCAGGAATAATAGTAGATGAAAGGAAAGTATCAATTAATATATAATGTTTTTTTATAGTTGGAAACAGTAAAGTCCAGGTATGTTAAAATATCTAAACTACCAGAAAGTCAACAAAATAACAGAAGAAGAGACTGGAGAAGGCTAAAAAATAATCAGAAAAAGAATTTCAAAGAACGTGAAAAGAAAACCAGATCAAGAAAACTTTACCTAAAAACTACTATTGAAAGAAACCATTAAAAAACAGAACAAGAAACTAGAAATCCAAAAGAAAAAAATAGCGGCACTCAAAAAAAATGTTATCGACAGAAAATGCTGTTTGAATGTCAAAAAATTTTGTCATTTAAAAGTTTTATCAAGAGTTGTTTTTTTTATTATTAAAAGTTCAGATGACCCTATCCAAGTTTTGTAACTAGTTCAGTTATATTACCTATGTGATGATTATAATTAATAACATATAATTAATAAGAAACCTATTTTGTTTTGTTCATAGTGTGAAATTGCCCCATTAGTTCCTTTTTGTTTCCTTTTTGTAACACTTTTCATTTTTGTAACGAAATTCATTTTCGTTTCTTTTTGGTGACTGTACAATTTATTTTGATATTACCCAAGTACAATCATAATTCCGTTGTTTATGGACCGAATTTGATGGTTCTTTTTTAATTATGCGAAAATTTAATAGCCCTACGTTTATGATGCTGAACAGAAAAGTCAGATGCATGGACGTTACTCGCAACTGGCGTACGTGTATGAATACACGTGTGGACGTGGACGAAGCTTAAGAAGTATATAAGGATCTTCTTCTTCTTAGCATGTCGATGACAATTAAAGTTGGGTCAGCCCAAAATTTGGCGAGGAGTTTGGCACTTTCAGTAGCGTCCATCAGCTCCTGTGATGTGTATACAACAGTACAGGCAGAACACGATATCAGGTGTCCCATTGTTTGTGGGGCAACACCACATTTACACTCCAGGGCATATACAATCCTGGTTCGAGCCATGGTCCGGAGCGAGACGGAATGGGAAGCCGTCACCTCCTTTTGCGAAGCAGTCATGCTAGCAAAGGAGGAGGCGGAACGTGAGAGAGAGCGTTCCTCCTCACGTCCCAGCCGCCGCGGGAGACGCACCGGGCGTCGGGGGCCACATTGGCCCCCGGCCACCGTAGACGCGGGCCTGTGGACGGTGAGCTAAGGGCTAGCTCGCCGTCCCTCCGTCTTAGGACGACAGGCCGTGTCGACGGCGCGTTCGTGTTCCACGCGCGCCTCAAAGAGATGTCAGCATAGGGAAGGGGCCCGCAAGGGCCGATGCCTGCCGGGTGCTGCGGGTTGTTCGAAAGAGATACCGCGGCCCCGGAACACAAAGGGCGATGAAGGAACATGGGTGGGTTTTAGTCAGTAAAAGTCTGACACACCCTCCCGCTCAGCCCAGAGCGGGAGAAGTCATTTGATGATTTCCCATCCGGAAAAAAAAAAAAAAAGGGCATATACAATAGTTACATCGATAGTTAGTGTCGGCTAGGGTCATCTATGAATCTCCACCTGAACAGGTTTTCCTTGCTTCGGCAAAGCTCAAGGACCAATCAATAGGAGGCGTTCTGTAGGTTCGTCTTGACCTTATGTGTGTACGATTGCCTTACAGGATGTGAAGGTCACGCTCATCTGGTTTTACATTATCCAACTGCAAGAACGGATCCTGTACCAGTTTTGCACAGTGAACAAGGCGAATTTGCTATTTGTCTACAATCAAGTGCAGCCGCTTTCCTGTATAGTAAATCTGGATTTCCAACTATGTAAGGAAAACTAATTTATGTCCCAGGTTTGGATCAAGTGGCTTAGGAATTTAATTCTAGGTCGCAGGATCTACCCCAAGCAGAAGTTTCATGTAATTATTATTTCATCGAATCTGCTCTCAAAACTACGAAGACACCATAGATACACCTAACCCTTAGAATATTACGGGTGTGATGAAGTGACATTCTCCCACCTTTATTTCCATGAAGGTAAGCAGACCTACAGAAACTCTCATTGCACTAAAGATTCTGGTGAGGCCTGGGACTCGGTAAAAGGTAAACTAACCGTGAAAGATCCTTTTACTTCATCCACTTTCAAAGATAAAGATTCGTCTTTCATACACAAAAAAGAAGGACTTCCATACACACTTTCACAGCCTTCAGGTAACGAATATTCGAAAATCATCCATCATTGCTTATCTCTGGAAATATGAACGCGCAAAACGCTAAAGAACCTTCCTATTTTGTATAATTATTATGGTTAGGACACAATAGAATCTCTCACAAAATACGACACACACACAACTCTCTCACTATAGAGTCTGGATTTGTGGCCGGTTGATGGCAATAGGCTCGCCCTCTAATACACGGGACATAAACATAACTGGTGAAATGTGTGTCCATTATTAGGTACACATCTGCTCCCATCGGGGATTACAGATGTTGTGTTATACCACAATAGAACAAAAACAGCTCTACGCCGCGCCATTCTAAAAGTCTTTTAAGTGGCTGATGACTAGGTGCAAACGGTACACCGGTGTTATATACATATAGGTAACTGGATAGAGAGGAAACTTGATACAAACACGCACAAAGTCCAAGTTCCTAAAAAGCCCGCCAGTACTTTGAACCTTCGTCTCTTCGGGGGAAACCCGAAGATTACCGGATCGCATACCTAACACCTTTTCTGAGTATACTGCACCTTCTATAAACTGCAGTGGTTTATTAATTATACTTACAAGGTGAAAGGTACACCGACGCACAAACGGTTACCACGTATTAAGTACATCATTACACATAATTTTTCACCGGCATTTTTTTTTAAATCATCTTTTACATACATAACATTTTGATGTGTAGATATTGCACTTTTGTAGGAAACAGACAGATTTTTTTTTAAATTACCGATGAAAAATTTCTGTGTGGGGGGGTTCAGAACGATGGTGGAACGTGGTTACCGTTTGTGCGGACTGCGGAGGTGTCCCTTTCATTCTGTATATTTGAATAGGTGCATATTACTATATTTAATAACAGCTGCCCGATGTGATCTTCAAGGTTAAGAAGTACTTGCCAAGGTCGGTCCGTGGATGGGTTACCATCGTTACATAATTATGGAGTTTCCTCCGTGTCTCGGAAAGCACGAAAAACCTTAAAAGAAAGTCTGACAACCAGTCTTACCACAGTGCCCAGTTACTGGGTTGTGGGATCAGACTGGCAATCGCTACATGTAAAATACTGGTATTCAGCTGCATCCAGTTAGACTGCATGCCGATCTGAACATAGTTTGTTTGAAAAAGATAATATTAAAATTGTATCTAAGTACCTTGATTGATAACAATATTATGTCGAGACACCGAGATAACTCCTTAACTCGTGTCACAAACGATCCGTGAAGATTTTATATATAAGTCACGGGCGCATTACAAACAGAGCAGATAAATCTTATTTTAATGGATTGATAAATAATAAAAACAAACAGATATTCTTTTTATTACAAAGATACCTTCTTAAACATCACATCACGCCTGTAATCCCTGAAAGGTTAGGCAGAGGTTTACCTACACCCACACACGCATTTCGTCAGTTATGTTTAAGTCCCATGTAATATGGGCGAGCCTATTGCCATCAGTCGGGAAAAAATCCAGACTCCATAGGTACTACTGAGAAATTCCTGATGGAAAAACCAAATAACACTTTGCCCGATCCGGGAATCGAACCCAGGACACACTACACACTTAACACTTTTTTCGGGACACTTACACACTTTTTTCGGGGATCTTTAATCGTCACGAGTGCAAGCCATTTTGCAGAATAATAAAAACAGCTTTCTTTGCCATAAGTTTGACTATCTCTTGCAACAAGTAACTTTTCCTCAATGACATTCTGTAAAAACCGAATAATCCCGGAGACATTGGGCTAAATCCGGTTCAAAATTATGTACATGTCATTGATAAAGTATATATTTATACGTAAAATTATAAATCGCATTATGGAAGGCTAAACGGAGGTCAGGAGGGCAACAGGCGCTGAAGCAAAGTGTGTTGAACATGGTTTTGAGATGACCGGGGATATACGCTTGTATATCTTGCATATTTAAAAGATTAATGAAAAATTTCTACAGCATTCCTCGGCGTCCGAAGTTTTTGAAGTGATTTCAACTACTACAGGCTCTTTTCTGTAGCGTTTTTCCACTTCCATAGGTACCTTGTATTTATTGATGTTGCCATCTAGCCGATTTCGGCCGAAGGCTTGAGAAATGACAAAGTCGATGCACAACACAGTCGAGAACTTTGGTGGTACTCTTTTATGTGCTCTCAAGTGTAACACAGTATCTTGTCTTTGGTACTAATGCTGGGATACAGTGTAAGGAATCTTAAGGCGCATACTGTTAGCATGAATTCAGCACATAATTTTAAAACCCCTTAGCTTATTACGTGTTTATTCATCACCCTGTATTCTCTGCCGATGATGAATGAAGCATTGAAGTTTTGACATACCCATTTAATTTTTTAATCCTTACAATCGTAATTTAGTGTTTCTTAATCTGGTAAAAAGCATAAGTACCAAACATCACAAGACACGAATTTAGCAGCAGTTCCCAAAAATAGATTAATTAAATCAGCATTTTCCCAATTATTATTTAAAAAATATTCGATAGGACATTTTACGATCTCGTTAACCATTTTATTGATAGTATTTTTATTGTACCAGGCAATAAAGGACCATCTCCACATTGTGACGACCACACTGTAGAGTATAAAATTCTTGAAATACCTACTTACAATCTTCTACTGTTGCGTCTAACAACGCCATCTAGTTTATCGTGCAATCGATAAACGAAGTGACTGCGAGCAAGATATTCAAAATTTGTCCGCCCGCAGCGCGAGTGCGCACATACTGACCGCGGGACCGTGCGTGCGTACGTGACCACACAAAAACTTACAAACTTGCTCCTTTTTTGTAATAACCGAAATATACAGTTTCTTTTGAAAATCGAGCATTATTGAAGAAGCCCTGCCTGCTCCCTGTCTTCGATGCCATAACATTGGACCTTCGAGCCACATTTGAACATTTGAACATATCAGCCACGCGACGAGCCGGTTTGAGGAAGCGAGGTGTATACGTTGAGGAGACTTGGAAGACCAGCCGCAGATTACTGAGCAGAAGCCATTGATGTGACAGCCAGCAACGGTCAGGTTATCCAGTCGTACCTTTCCCTCCTTCCCCTGTGTCTTCGCATTGTGTTAATATCGTACCTAAACGTTTTCAGGAGTTCGTTTGGCAGCGCTGAGGCCGTCTTCAGGTGAGAAAACACGACTGAACAAACCAAACTGTGAGTACCTACTTTCATAAGCTACCAAAATGAGTGTTGATGAAACTGTTTCTCGTTTAGATAGTCAGATGTCTGATCTTAAAAAACAACGTGGTGTAATTAAAGGTAGATTAACATTATTCGCAAATTATATTAATAAGTTAGATAGATCGTGTTTAGATTCTGTGATTAAAACCCAAGTACAAATGCGTATTCATTCGGCAGCCATTTTCTTTGTCGAGTTTAACGACGTGCAATCTAAATTAGAAAGAATTGTGGATGAAAAAGAATTACTATCACATTTAGAGTATAGAGATTCGTTTGAGTGCCAATATTATTCAATTATAGCTTTAGCAAAGAACATGATAGGTGACTGTGAACAAATTGGATTGGATAATTCTCAGTGCATTTCCGGAAAATCAGTGTCTATTAAATTACCTCAAATAAAGCTACCTGCCTTTGACGGTTCCTTCGATAAATGGTTAGAATTCAGGAGCTCATATGTTTCAATGATACATGATCGCGACGACTTAGATCCCATACAGAAATTTCAATACCTAAAATCGTCTCTCAGTGGATCTGCGTTACATGTTATCAGTTCGTTAGAGTTTACCGCACCTAACTATAGTAACGCGTGGGACCTGCTCGAAGCTAGGTATCAAAATAATAGGCTATTGATACACAACCATGTAAAAGCTTTGTTTGCGGCACCTTCACTGGGTAAGGAATGTCCGGCACAGATCAGAATGTTAGTAGATTGCGTTTTACGTAATCTGAGAGCCCTAAATTCTCTTAAAGAACCTGAATCTTCACTTGAGGATATGCTTATCATTTATTTAGTTGTCAGTAAACTTGACTCTGCTACTGAACGCGAGTGGGAGAACTACAGAAGCTCACTTATCTCTGATTCTCACAAAACCTCTAAAACTTTAAAATTAGAAGATTTATTAACGTTTTTAAACAATAGGTCTGACATGTTAGACATGATTCATTCGGGAAATACAAAAAATAATCAGTCACATTCACAAAAACATGAGGGTAAACAGTCAGCGGATCATAAGAAACAGAATAACTCTCAAACTACACTGAGTTATGCGAGTGCGAATAATAAGGTTTTGTCGGGTAGTAAAGGTAAAATAAATAAATATAACTCGACATGTCCGTTATGTAGTGATAAACATGCATTATATTCATGTGTTAAGTTTTTAAATATGTTAGTACAGGAAAGATTAAATTTTGTTCAGTCTAAAAACGTTTGTCAAAACTGTTTACGTACAAACACTCACACAATTGAAAATTGTAAATTCGGTCCTTGTAAATTATGTCAACATAAACATAATGCGTTAATTCATGTTGACAATAATAGCGTTATTCCAAATACGTCGTCACAACGTTCCGTTATCAATAACACGGTGCCACAGTCGTCTGTATTACACTGCGTTAGTAAAACAGCTGACGATAAGCGTAGTTGTAACGCGTTTAAAGATAATAAGTCGTTACAGACTGTCTTGCTGTCTACGGCGTTAGTTGAGATCGCTGATATTGATAACCGTTATCACACGGTTCGCGCTTTGCTTGACAGCGGCAGTCAAAATTGCTTTATAGCTCAAAGCTTATGTAAACGTTTAAAATTACCTATAATACAGTCGACTATACGTGTTTGTGGCGTTGGACAAACCGTTTCACAGTCCAGTCACAAATGCGATGTTAATATTCGTTCTAAGGTGTATGATTTTAATACAAACTTACATTGTCTAGTGTTGCCTAGCATCATTTCGAAGTTGCCTTCGATACACGTTAATAGTGATGCTATTAGTATGCCTAGCAATATTTTACTTGCAGATCCCACATTTTATGTACCAAGCGATATAGATTTATTAATAGGCGCGGATGTCTTTTGGGATTTGCTAAAAGTAAATAAAATAAAACTTCACACCGGTCCATACCTACATGATTCGTTGGTTGGTTGGATTATATCCGGTCCAGTTTATAATAATAATCGTTTTTGTTCGACTGGCATGACAGATGTCCAGTGCAATTTATCGTTAGTTGATTCTCAACTACGAAAGTTCTGGGAAATCGAAGAAGTAAATATCCCTCCCGTTATTACTGAGGAGGATCGTTTTTGTGAAGAGTTGTTCTTGCAGACTACTGAACGCGATCATCACGGTAGATTTACTGTAAAAATGCCACTTAAACAATCTCCTGATTGTTTGGGTGATTCACATAATTCTGCTATACAGCGTTTTCTATCTTTAGAGAGGAAACTAGATCGTTTACCACGGTATAAAGAAATATATTGTGAATTTATGCACGAGTACGAGCAATTAGGTCATATGACGCTTCTCGAAGATTTTAATAGTTTAAATAAGCCGTACTATGTTGTACCACACCATGGGGTATATCGTGAAAGTAGCGTGACAACCAAATTACGTGTTGTTTTCGATGCAAGCGCGACAACTTCTAATCATAATTCGTTGAATGATATTCAATACGTGGGACCTAGGTTACAAAACGATATCTTCACAATATTGCTTCGTTTCCGGCAATATCAATATGTAGCTTGCGCAGATATTGAGAAGTTTTTTAGACAAAGTTTAATTCATCCTGATCAGCGTAACTTACAACTAATATTATGGCGAACTGATAACAACATGCCCATTCAAGTTTATCGTCTCAACACAGTGACGTATGGCACTGCATCAGCGCCGTACCTTAGTAACCGTTGCTTGAAACAGCTGGCAAAGGAATGTCAGGATGACGTCATCGCTAGCGTTATCAATGACGATTTTTATGTAGACGATCTATTGACGGGGCATGATCAGCGCGACATGTTGTTAGATATTTGCAATAAAACGGCCGCCGTTCTACAAAGCGGTTGCTTCCCCTTAAGGAAATGGACTTTTAATTTCGATGTAACCTCAGAAAGTACCAAGGATTTATGTATTGGTGAATATTGTCAGTCTAAAACCCTAGGTGTTGGTTGGTCTAATAAGAATGATTTATTTAATTTTTCAACTAGTCTAAATAAAGGTTATAGTGATACGAAGATAACTAAACGTTTAATTATGTCTGTCATTGCACAGATTTACGACCCACTAGGATTATTAGCACCAGCTATTACCACGGCTAAGGTTTTATTACAAAAATTATGGCTTGCAAAAATAAGTTGGGATGATGAAGTTCCTAGTCAAATTGCATGTGTCTGGTATAATTTTATTGATTCGTTACAATATTTATCCGAAATATTAGTGCCGCGTTATGTCATGTGTATTAATGCTGTAAATAAAGAGCTACATATTTTTACCGATGCTTCTCAGTCTGCATACGGTGCTTGTGCGTACATACGTTCACACCCTAACAGTGATGAGTCGCAGGTTTCATGTCGATTACTATGTGCTAAGAGTAAAGTCGCACCAATCAAAGCGTTAAGTATTCCACGACTTGAGCTATGCGGAGCTTTAGTTGGAGCTAAACTTTATAATAAAATCATAAATGCTCTTAGGCTGAAATTCGATAAAATCTATTTCTGGACCGACTCCACTATAGTTCAAGCTTGGCTTCGGACATCACCACCTTTGTTAAAAACATTCGTTCAGAATAGGGTCGTGCAAATTGACGAATTAACAAGCAACACTACTTGGTTGCATGTTAAAAGTAAGGAGAATCCTGCTGATATATTATCAAGAGGTGTTCTCTTTGATTCATTAAAGGACAACACTAGTTTGTGGTGGTGTGGTCCGACTTTTCTTCGTGAACCAACTTCAAGTTGGTTGACAACAAACAGTAATCAAACTGAGTTTATTGATAGTACTACTAATAACTTACCGGAATTAAAATGTCCTAAAACTACAAATTTGTTGAATGTAGAATCGTCTAATATAATTGATTTCGATAGGTTTTCTTGTTTTAATCGTTTGCAAAGAACAATGGCGTATGTCTTACGGTATATTTTTAACCTACGTGCATCGCGTGTCGGTCAAGGTCGCAAAACAGGTTCATTGACCGTGAGCGAGATTAATAGTTCATTAGTTGTGTTGACACGTTTAGTTCAATCACAAACATTCAGCAAGGAATATAATAATCTTAAAGAAAAGGTGCCTTTAAAGAATAAGACTAGTAATAAAACAATAGGTTTAAATATATTTTTAGATAAGGATGATATAATTCGTGTTGGCGGTAGACTTAGTAATTCAAAATTTAATTATGATAAGAAACATCCAGTGTTGTTGTGTCATAAACATCGATTTACTTGGCTATTGTGTTCTTATGAACACAAACGTTTACTTCATGCTGGTCCTCAGCTTCTCGTGGTTACCATGCGCGATAGATGGTGGGTGCTGGGAGCACGTAATTTAGCAAGGCTAGTTGTTCACAGATGTGTAACCTGCATTCGCATGAAGGGAAATACGTTAACTCCACACATGGGTGATCTCCCTGCTGAACGTTTAGAAGCTGGATTCCCATTCATGCGATGTGGTGTTGATTATGCCGGGCCAATATCTATATTAAATCGCAAAGGCAGAGGTTCACAACTAATTAAAGGATACATTTGTTTATTCGTTTGTTTTGCTACCAGAGCTGTGCATTTAGAATTAGTTAGTTCTTTGTCCACTCAAGATTATTTATTGGCATTCAAACGATTCATATCACGACGCGGTAAGCCGTGTCAAGTTTTTTCCGATAATGGTAGGAATTTCATTGGAGCTGAAAGGGAGCTTTCAGCTATATTTGAAAAATCAAGCGAAATAATTGATTTTGCTACTAGTAATAATATTATATTTAGTTTCATCCCGCCTTATGCGCCTCACTTTGGTGGTTTATGGGAGGCAGGAGTGAAGTCGTGTAAGTATCACTTGAGACGTGTCGTAGGTAATGCTAAGCTGACTTATGAGGAGTTTGGTACGGTATTGACCCAGGTTGAGGCTGTCCTGAACTCTCGTCCTATGTCACCTATGTCCGCAGATCCTAATGATTACCTTCCACTCACACCTGCTCATTTCCTAATTGGCCGACCGTTGACTGCACCTGCCAGCGAGGACCTCACGACATCTAAGCCTGCCTGTCGCTACCATCGGCTGGAACAGTTACGTCAACATTTTTGGGAACGGTGGTCAAAGGAGTATGTGTCTGAACTTCAACGGAGAACGAAGTGGGCGCACAAGACAGACGACATAGCTAAGGATAGCCTTGTCGTCATAAAGGAAGATAACCTGCCACCACTCAAGTGGAGAATGGGTAGAATTATTAAACTGTTTCCAGGCAATGATGGTGTCTCCAGAGTAGCTGAGATCCAAACATCACAAGGCACAATCAAGCGTGCTTCATCAAAAATCTGCCCGCTGCCGGTTTAGACTACGTGACTTCAGGTTTCAGTTGGAAGATGGATCTTCCAAGGTGGCCGGTATGTTGCGTCTAACAACGCCATCTAGTTTATCGTGCAATCGATAAACGAAGTGACTGCGAGCAAGATATTCAAAATTTGTCCGCCCGCAGCGCGAGTGCGCACATACTGACCGCGGGACCGTGCGTGCGTACGTGACCACACAAAAACTTACAAACTTGCTCCTTTTTTGTAATAACCGAAATATACAGTTTCTTTTGAAAATCGAGCATTATTGAAGAAGCCCTGCCTGCTCCCTGTCTTCGATGCCATAACATCTACATATAAAAATATTTTCAATAAATCACCGATGAAGCCGATTTGACTGACGAAGCTAGTTTTTTTGTTACATCTAATGATCGTATCATAAATAATATTGATGTCCACAAACACGATTTTGGTTACTACGATGTCTAAGCCATCTGATTTATTACTGCCTGTCCAGACATTCCTCAGGAACTTGTTTCTATGGAGAACGACCTTGCTGTGAGTTGACACGGACATGCAACTACGTATCCACTTTTTAAATTGATGGAAAGCAATTAATTGGTCTACCTATTAAATTTTTCTAGAAATATTTATTTTTGGCATTTAATTATCATCTCTAGTCTATCGTCTATAATATCTGCTGTGTTGTTGTTTTTTCTGAAAGCGACATAAAACTTAGCCTAGGAAATGGCATTTTGAGCTTCCCAGCTAGATTATTTTTTTGTTTTTTTTTTTTCAAAATCTAAATATTTTATTTCACATTGGCCTACATGGGCACTTATAAAACGTCGAGCAAACGACAACGCGGCAGGTCCAGAAGGAGATGGCGGGATGAGTTGGACTCTTTCTCAAATTGTTGGCCTGCAATCGACTAAATCGCGAAAAGTGGAAGGAGGGAAGGGGGGCCTTTGTTTGCCCTGCAGTGGGACAATACAGGCTTATACTTAATAATATTAATAAAGGTTCGGGTTGGTCGTTTCCTATGGAGAAGAACCGGCAAGGAACTCCGTGTTTTTTTTTTCTTTTATTAATCTGTACTGCCCCACTGCTGCGGAAAGGCCCAATTCCTTCCATGAGCTCTTTTCCCGTGCCTTCTGAAACCAGTGGTTATTCTTTTAAAATCATTTGGTTTTACAATATTTTATGTTACAGCGTTAGAGTGATAACCAGAACCAGTCCAGCATCTGCCAAACACTTGACAAGCTTTGGAGCTCAATAAGATGAAAAGCAGTTGGAAGCGGGATTGACGTAAAAGCCAATCCAATCGCTACCGACTTCCTCTCAATGCCACCTGTACCCTGATGAATCTATCAGCCACTGTTGAAGTTGTTGATAGGGCAGATTTCTGGTCGTAAAAAGACTCATTAAGACGACAAAGAAGAAAATTAAGCAATTATTATACACGTATACCAATGGCAAATAAATGCCATTAATTCAGTTAATGCTATTACAAGAAATAGAAAAAACAGTGAGGAAACTAATGCTAATTATTACCTATCAAAATAAAAGATTTTTGTTAGGGACAAACAAAAACCCCACAGTGTAGGTTTTTTGACACAAAAAAGGAGGTTGGGAAAACACGCGTGTTTGATAAATTCCACACATTCCAACGTAGTGGAATTCAAATAACTTTTTGTTACCATGCTAAACTTTTTTACAGGTATTTTATTTTTGCAAGCATCCTAGTGTTTGATTTTGTTATTCAGAGTGGACGTTGAGTGTGTCCGATACACAGTCCGATACGTTTTCATACCATTAGACGATGATAGTGAGGAAAGAGAAATAGCACCTGTTTTATGGCATATACTTTTGTACTAAAATATCTCCTGAGTCGATGGCCATCGACTCAGGGAAAAGAGTCTAAATAAATATGCCAACTTTTAGTACGGTGCAGATTTGACACAAAAAACCACAAGATGCACAACAAATATATGATTAGTTCCAATTAAAACCCACTCATGTGGCTCCTTCGGACTCATGCGTCTACATTTCAAGGGCTGTTTGATAGTTCATCAATTTACAGTGCCTCGGAATTACGGAAAGCACTTCCTGGCCGTCATTCGTAGATCCTTCACAGTCGTAACGAGTCGAAAAGTCTGATAACCAGTGTCGTGTTATCAAGTGACTGGGCTATGAAAGTCAGATAGGCAGTCGCACCATGTAAAATACCTACTGGTGTTCTGCTGCATCCGGTTAGACTGGCTGGGAAAAGACTAGGCAGGCAGATAGTTCACCAATTATAAAATAAAAATCTGTGTAAGTTTGAGACAACTAATTAATAAATCTTATCAGCTACTGCAATCAGAAAAACTAATGAGTTTTTTTTATTTAAAAATTCAAAACGTTGTCGCGACGCCTGGTATTATTTAATTTGACAATAAATTATTATTTTCTATTTTAAAAATCGAAATGTCCGACATTTATTATTAGTTTCACAGCTTAATTATATAAAGCGCTGTAAATTCAAATCTCCAGCTGTTTTATGAGTTAATAATTGTCAATCAATATGTTAAATTATTATAATTTTAATAATATTCCAATAAAAGATGGTGCGTGACTGTCCTTTATGATTCGTTCATAGAAACTTAAATTGGGAACGACTTTTTTTCTATATTGTTCTGCTTATTAGGCTACCAAAGACAAGCCACAATAATAAATGAAGCTGTTCTGTCTAGGAATCATCATTATTTTTTTCTTAGTAAGTTACTACAATACTAGCCTAATTGGATGTTGATGTTGGTGTTGTGTAAGCAGTAATAGCCTAGTGGTGTGACCGTTGGACTGCCAAGTCATAGGTCTCGAGTTCGAACCCAAGGCACGCATCTCTGATTTTTCGGAATCATATGCGTATTGTGTAAATTATCACTTGCTTCGGTGAAGGAAAACATCGTGAGGAAACCAGCATGCCTGAGAGATATTTCTCAAAAGATAAAGCCAAGTCAGAGGCCCATGGGCGGCATAAAAACTCTGACACCAGGTTAGGTACTAACCACACGATAAAGAAGAAGAATTGGATGTTACATTACGTTACATTTTGGCCTGCTGGATTTTTTTTGGGGTGGTCAGAATGATGTACTTAATACGTGATGACCATTTAAGCGTCGGTTTCCCTTTCAACTTAATACTTCTCCACTCCAACAGAGAGGCAGTTACCACCATTACGCCATTCTTTTAAATCACCAAATAAATTAATTTATTGCAACTATCGATTTGAATTTTCCAGGAAATTAGCTTTGCAAATACCTCTGTCCAATAACTGAGAGATATTTCTTGACGGCATGTAGAACCAAGTCAGAGGCCCACTTTGCCCAAGAAGCCAGGCTTTGAAATTTATTAGAAATATATATTATGTCTTATTTCATTAATCCCATAATTTGTTTCGTCTTTTCTCGATAATAAACCATCGAAGGCGCCAATATTGATGTCTTTATTGATCCATTAAGATAACATAGAAATAGAATAGATCCTATAATAAAATCGATCTTTATTACTCTTTATTGTCAAAAATTCCAAATATTTATCACATTGCCAAAGGAATATGTAAATCTGACTTTGATCACCGTCTCTAGGTATCATACATCAAGTAGAAATTGAGAACCTATATATTTTTCACGATATTTATATTAACCCCTAATTGATTGCCGGGCGCATAGAGTATATAGTGGTTATATAGTCTTTGGGTCGTTTAGTTCACTTCAAAATGGTTGAGTTGAATGATGGCTGATTCATGCGTCATGTTCGTGAACGGGCGCTGTCAGTTGGGACTGGTCATCTCGCAGCTGCCATGGATTATTGTATTTTTGAAGTCTTTGGCCGGGCGTGTTACACACCCCAGCAGTGCATCTTTAAAGGTTTAACACTTTTTAAATTCTGTTTATTTTTTTATTATCGAGTATCGAGCAGTAAACTTGATTTCGTATATCGTATGTCCTCTAAAAACTGTCATAGAACCAAAATATTAGGATTTTAGATAATATCCCACTAAACTTCAATTAATTATTCAAGCTCTATAATTAAAAAGCATCGTCAGGCACACAAAACATGTAAAATATGTACATATATCTGAAAACTGCTATTTCTATGTTACGACAGTTTATTTGAAGACGTGCGATGTATTTCGTGATTGTGGTCGTGATTTTATATGATCGGGGTGTCACGCACCCCACGTGACCGTTCGACGTAACTTTTTAGGCGCGACCAAATGAGGGTTAAAAAACAAAAAACAATATCAGTCTTGGTTGGCGCCGGTCAAACAATGCGGAGTAAAAGTAGTCGATAAAAAGAAGAGGCAAGCAATTTATTTTATACTAATCGTATGCTAATTATATTTTAAGCCGGAATCGCGCTGTTGTGATAACACTTGAACTACCTACTGAATATTATTATTGTAAATAAATTGTCTGTTGTATAATTCCAGACAGAATCAGATGCAAAATGGTGGCGCCTGCTTATCAATAGTTTTATGTAAATTTGTGAGTTCGCGAAATTATAGTTGTTTACATAAAATGCCTTTTAAAATAGTTCGATATGTTGCGTTTTTTTTTAAACGATCGGCGGAGTTTATAAGGAACTAAAGTATATGTTAGTCCCTACAGTACATACAAAGCCACACGCAATTATTCCTATGGGGTAAGCAGAAATAACAGAACGCCACCTGCTACGATCCTTACATACTCCTTTTGACTTGTCCGTGTTAACACATCTGGTCATACACGTTCTGTAAAACAACGGGGAACACTTAATTAAATAGTATTTTAGTATTTATTAGTATTTTAGTTTTTGCGTATGAGAATTTTTTATCATAACTCAAAGGATTTTGAAGGAAATTAATTTTGCAATAATGCAGTGAATGTTGTCAAACTTTCAAAATGAAAGGCAGAATGTAAATGTAAGTTGTACGCAATTACCTCGCAGACTTGTTCCTCGTAGAAAGTGACAAATACAGGACATTTAGATGAAACTTCTTCAGGAGGATATCCGAATATTTAAGCATTGAATTCTAAACAACTTACAGTAAGTTTTTTACATGATGAAGCCTGTCATTCACTAATCAACAATGCATGGCTTCGCATAGGTCTAAAAGCAATCTTTGTATAACGAAGGTGACCGCTAGGAAAGAATTTTTGAAAAATCATGCCATCTTGATCGCGGTGAAATACTATTAATTGATTTAAAATTTTTGGAGCCAAAACTACACTCACTTACGAGATTTTCCGTGATTTTCAATTATTGTGAGATGGAGTGGGAATCATCCCGCAATCAAGGCGATTGCAACAGCGTCGAAAGTTATAGTTATAAACCGGGAAAGCTTAAAACAGTGTTTGAGCTCTCGAGTCATTTACAAATTCGTGCGACGCAAAATCGACCGCACTTGGAGATTCACGTGAGTGGTCGATTTTAACCCTTTTTCTCGTGAACGTCACCCATCTTCCTAACCTTTTCCCAATTCATTTGGGGTCGGCTTCCAGTCTAACCGGATTCAGCTTGAATACAAGTATTTTACCTCCTATCTGACCTCCACAACCCAGTTAGTACTGGGTAACAATATACGATACCCAGTAAGAAGGGTTGTCAGACTTTCTGGGTAATGACTACCTGACGACTGTCAAAGATCGTGAACGTGACCCAATCGACCAATATCTCCCAATTTGGTCGCTTTAGATAAAATTGGCGTTAAATATAATAATTACTGCTGTTGTACCATATCATGAATTTTAATGTACAATACTTTGCCATTTAAGTTCGAATACTAATTATAATTGGTCGCTCTCATATTGTTCTTTTTTTATTTACGCGAAATTAATTCTTTTGAATGTGTTTAACGGAATATTTTGTGTGTGTATTTTTTTTTTCAACTTACCCAATCGATATCTATAAAAATATATTAAAGATACCGTAGACTCGCCAATCTGACGCCTTGTTTGCGACAGTGTGGCGTCAGATGGGTCGTTGGTTCGTTACTTACATCATAATCTGGTTTTTCCCGAACTATGTTTGCGTTGGCTTCCAGTCTTACCGGATGTAGATTACCGGTATACATAGAGAGACAGTAACTGGGATGGATCAGCCAGCAGATTCGGCGAAGCATCACCGTTGTATGGTTGAAGTTCCACGAACCCGAACAAAGCGCTATGCTTGCACATTTATTGTGCGAACCACCAGTCTTTTCTGTTTCTCGATCATTATAATTTAGATCTCTTCAAAGTTCGAGTGAATCGGTTTCTTTTAGGCAAGCGTGCATCACCCTAGGCCGCGTCATCACTTCACAATAGGCGAGTTGCGGTCAAACGCAAGCCTATTAAGTATTTAAAAAAAAAAATGTAACACGATACCTTCAGGCTTCTGATTACCCACAACTCATGCGAAAGATCTACAAGAGACAACCAGGACTAACTTTATCGTAATCTAAATATTTCTTCCGGTCTCGTGTGAACGTGGTATGAGATAAAAAAAGGACATTCACTCGAGTAAACCGTTTGAAAACAATGTAATTGTGACAACAATGACAACTTTAATATTCACAAAACCCTTGGACTACGAGACGATTGTCAGATAACTGATAATGACAGCCGAGACCAACTGTTTCGTGCAATCTGTTGCCTTACCATGACGTCTTAAAGCAGGAATGTTTTAGTACTATTCCAGTGCGAGAAAGAGATGGCGCTAGACATCATGTATAGCTCTGTCTCTTTCCCACACTGGAATGACATTAAAACATTTCTGCTTTAAGATGTCACCTGAAGTACGGAGTTTTCGTCTTGTAATGAATGGTCATTCATCCACGGACTTACCACGGCAAGCGTTGCTTGAAGATCGACCCGAGCGGGTGTTACTGTTTAGTCATGAGTCATAAATAAATAAATATCGCTGGACATTAAACACAGCGCCATCTAGTGCCACACTAAGCAACGAGGCTTGTGTCGTGGACACCAGATAGTTGAGATATACTAGATAGATACTTTTTGTTTGTAAATACATACTTATTATACATATAAACATCCATGACTCGGAAACAAATGTCCATGCTCATCACACAAACACTTGCTCCTACCGGGATTCGAACCCGGAACCCTATGAACGTAAGGCAGCCTCACTACCGCTGCGCCATTCGGGTCGTCAACAACATACAACAACATAATAAATAAAACAAACAAACTGTTGCACTGTTCTGTATTGACTGCCTCGTTGGTACAGTGGTCACAAGTGCGACTGCTGAGCATGAAGTCCACGGTTCAATTCTCAGGCAAAGTGTTTTTGGGTTTTCCACCAGGAATTTCTCAGTAGCAGCCACGGACACCTCTGCCTAACCCTTCGGAGATTACAGGCGTGTTGCTGTGTTATGCAATTTTCTATTTACAATGCTCTTCTTTCAGTGCTTTCCTCAGTATTTTCCCGGATGGATTCTTCGGTATTTCATTCAAGAAGGTAATTTGGTTGATCTTCTTGTACGGCGCCACTCTTTTGGTAACAAACTCTATGATTTCTTGATCAGTTGCTTTGAGTTCTGGCTTTAGAACTATGAAGCCTCTAGGTCTTTCCCCAGTGGCTGCATCGGGGACCCCAATAACGGCAGCATCCAATACCGCTGGGTGTTCTTTTAGAACATTTTCTAATTCTGCGGGTGGGACTTGGTAGCCTTTTACCTGAAAGCAATGAAGAACTTTTTATGTAAGAAACAATCTGGGGGATTAGAGTTCTTAGGGGAAGAGAGAGATGGCGCTAGACAGCTGTCTAGCGCCATCTCTCTCTCTCGAAATGAAACTAAAACATTCCTGCATTAACGTGTGGTCTTCTTTGAAGATTCATCATCTGCCTAGCCTTTTCCCAACTATGTTGGAGTCGGCTTCCAGTCTAACCGGATGCAGCTGAATACCAGTATTTTACATGGTGCGAATGCCTATCTGACCTTCACAACCCAGTTAGTACTGGGTAATACGATACCCCTTGGTAAGACTGGTTGTCAGACTTTCAGGCCACTGACTACCTGTAACAACTGTCACAGATGTACCATTGACAGCCGCGACCAAAGGCTTAACGTGCTTTCCGAGGCACGGAGGAATATCGGTATGTAATTGGTGGTCACCCATCCACAGACCAGCCTAGGCAAGCGTGGCTTAGCCTGAACATTGATCCGAGCGGCTGTTATTATTTAGCCACGAGGTTCTTTGAAGATTGTTTTGAGGAATTCCTTATGTGATGCACAGAAATGATGAACACTTTGTTTGATTTTGTGGATGTACCAACTCTAAACTGTAACCGCAAGTACATGCGTTATAAAGGAAATCCAAAGAGAAGCTGGATAGTGTAAAAGATAATATTGCTAAAAATGGGTAGCATGACGGGTTAATAGCTGCTTGCATCTGTAAGCATGGAAGAACTAGACATGCTCCAAACTCAAATAAATAGGACATAGGCGAGTTGATGAAAGCGATATTTTTTCATTTAACGGCTGAAAAAGAAGTAAGTAGGAAGAAGGAATTTTCATAACAATCCGAACGAATCCGAACGAATCTTTTTTGACATTTTCTTTGACATTATCTGTTTATATCAGTTCTATTCTATTGGTGGAAATAAAAATAAAAGTAATCATTTATCATGGGTCCAGAAATAACATTAGCCGATTGAATTAATTTTCAATCATCAAAAATAACAAATTACTGGTCGTAACAGAAACCTGGCCAATGGCTTTATTATAATTATTATGATCATAAATATTAAATTATGAATGCTTAACAGGAAATTGATTAAATAATTAGTGATTCTACGAATTATATTGTACCAAGCGCCTACCAGAACTGCAATAGTTTTACACGTTTGTGTGTTAGAAAATGGAAATTTCTTACAGGCGCTTTTCCATGGTTTTGTTTATACTGTGTCTCAAACATCAACATTAAAATGTGGCTGTATGGCCAGCGACTTCAACACCACATTTTTTTCATAAAACAGCTTTCGCCGACCACTATTTTTATAATGACCAACATACAGTTATTTTCATTATTACCGTAGTTGGCAAATTGATTGTCATACCCTGGACCGTAATCAAACAGCCGTGGATAATGACGGAACATTTTGATGCTAAGAAAATATTTCTCTTGCTCATACTAAACTTCTGTCTTCTGATGTACCTTAAACTACCGGGTTTCTAGTGATTTTATGAAACTCCATACAATATTGTAATAAATAGGTAAGTCATTTCAAGTAAAGTCTACCTTAATAAGCTCCTTAAGCCTGTCAGATATTGTGATGAGTCCAGTTTCGTCGATCTTCGCCAGGTCCCCAGTTCTTAGCCACTCCTCATCCACAAACACTTCGCTATTAGCCTGAGGATTCTTTAAGTACCCCTTCATCACGTTGGGTCCTTTCACCAGTAGTTCTCCAACCTGAAACAGAATTATGTTGTATGGTAAGGATAAGGAAAAGACGGTAGAATAAGTATCGGCCGTGTAACAGCCAGATGGAATGGCTGGATGGGATGGTTGGATGGGCTAGCTAGATGGGATGGCTGGATGGGATGGGTGGATCGGATGGTGTAGACCCCGGATGAATTGCATAAAGGGAGGTCGCCCTACTCAGCCGTATGGGGAACAACGCTGCCACTGATGAAAGAAATGGTAGATGTTTATCAAGTAGGTTCGTAGAAGTGATCATTCATCCTGGCAGAAATTCATATACTGTCAATACCTGTTGTTGTATAATTAGAGCTCGTTCTTTGTGAAGGATCTCGCCTGGGCAAGTACTAACCTTCGTATGTTGTTTATCAAGCAGAGTTGAGGTGTAATTACAGACAAATTAAACATTTCAATTTTGGCTCTGAGATGGGAGCACATCTACGATGCCTAAAGTACTACAAATTGCAGCGGTTATCACAATTTTATCACCATGTCGTTAAGTTTGTCATCCAATAACATTTGTACAGCCAATAAAACTGAATACCCACCTCGCCAGGTCCTAAACTCTTCGTATTTCCGTCCACGATTTTCATCTTCATACTTGGCAGCAAATACCCTACATCCTCGTACGTCTTCTGACCCTTGGGGGTCAAGCTGACCAGAGGGGATGCCTCTGTCAAACCGTAACCTTGGCTGAACTGAATATCGCGCTGGAAATTGGAACAGAAAATGCATATAAGTGGCTATAATAAGGTTCTTCAACAGCACACATTTTGCACGAAATTTGCCCATAATCAAAAAATATCAAAATCCCGCAGCAATGTCATCTTACCGCTGAGCAACGTCTAAAACTTGTCAAAAATGTGTGAGAAGAGGGTAATGGCCCGGGGCGTTAAGTACTCGAAGGTCCTACATCTGTTATATTGCTAAAAGGAAAGTCTAAACTACCCAGGCGGACTGCAAAAAAAATTTCTTTCGTTAATTTTGCTCGTTCTTGAATTCTAGATCATATTGTGTCTAAAGCTTTTCTGATCAAGTCATTTATAAGCCTTTTTGGACCAGTTGTAACAGTCCCGACTACAAAGAGTTGGACGTGTGTGAAACCCAGACAGGTGCTTTACTTTGTGTTATTCATCGCCATTGCTCTCAAAAAGGAGAATGAAAACACAATGAGGAAATCGGCATGTCTTAAAACCAAAAAATTATGACATAGTGATACTCTACCAATCCACACTAGGTATGGCGTGTTACGGCCCACTCCTTCTCATCTCTTCAGAAAGGGGCCTGCGTCCCTGAACTAGGAACTTTATAGGCAATTTTTTATACTACATACTCTTCTGTTTGGCCGTTACTCGCCTGATGTGAAGCCATGATGTGGCCTAGGGTGGAGCACGCTATTGCTTCATAAGTACCTACCTGTGCCTTTTCGAATAGTCTCTTGATATCTGCCGATGGCAAGGGTGCAGCCCCGCATGTCACGCTTGTGATGTGCTCCAAATGCTTTGCAGTCACTTGAGGATACGATCCCAGGAACATCACTGAAAAGAAAAGAAACTGAATGACAAAAAAATATTCTCTCATCCACACAAGAAGTGTGGGGGCATGGGGCAGTTTGCGAGTGAAGAAATTCATGGTGAACAGTTGTACCGCATGTGGTTCGAACAAAAATACCTTTTATTAACCAATTCGCATTGGGCCCCTGGTGTTTTTTTTTTTTTAAATTACGGATTACAGCCATCTTTTTCATACAGAAAAGAAGTCCGAGTCCCAGTAGAGAAAATATTAAAAGCTCATTTCGTAATAACTTATTTTGATTTAGAAAAATGCTTATAAAATGATGAAATGTGTAAATATGTACTCATAATTACTTAAGTTTTCTATCGTTTCACTGTCGGTACAATGTAGTAAGAAAAAATACAAGACAATTTACCCATAGGTGGTGCTAAATACAGCACCTGCAGCCGATGTGCCAGTAACGCGTTCAGGAACATATCAGGTTGGAACTTCGGCAAGGTCACCAGCCTCAAGCCAGAAGACATTTTGTGCAGCATGCAGATACCAAGCCCATAGGAGTGGAATAGTGGAAGTACTACTAAGGTACTGTCTTGATGTGTTTCTGAAATGTTTGGAATAAATACTGCATTACACTGACCTGCTTTGAATTTTTTCGAATTTGGGCGAAGTGTGAATATGGTTTTAGGAGAAACTAAAAAGTAATACAGCAACATAATATGTAGTACAAAAAAATACTACAACGGCGGCTAGCAGCTATATGCCACGAAGGAAGAACTAACATCAAAATTCTGAATCGCTCTATTAAAGTTATCCGCGAATTAAGACCTTATGGAAAAACCCGACAACAACAGTTACTGTCGGGGAGTAGCAATCCAGACATAACACCCGTCTGGTCGGAGGAATCTCCTTTTTTTATGGAATATTAAGGTACTTAACACCTTGTTTGACCTATCCAATAGGTAAACTACTATGTATTTCATCACCACTGCTCTCAAAACGGCGTAGAAAAGTCGCGTAGATACCAGCATGTCCTAGACTTAAAAATTCGAAGACATACTGCGGATCGTTTATCTCAGTAGTGATCTCATTTCTTACCAAATCGTCTTTCACAGTGGCCCTGTTCATACATCGTTTCCATGCTCTCCCTTCTCCTACTTTTATAGTCATTTATATTCAGACTCAAACTTTTCTTATGACATGAGCTTTTCATTTGCTCTGCCTCAATTCATTTTGACAATCCAACATTATTCATTGCATTATTTAGTGTTGTTTTTTTTTATAATTCTTCGAATTGTTACGCATGTTTTACTCACCTGTCGTATACTCATACTGTCTAAATTCAGTATTCTGCTGTTCGCAATTTGAAATAACATTCATGTGTGTCAATTGCACTCCTTTAGGAAGTCCTGTGGTACCACTGGAATATGGCAAAAACGCGACGTCATCATAATTTCTTTTAACATCTTTCAGCACGGTGAAGTCTGCATGGTTATCTTCAACTAATTCTTTGTAAGAGATGGTTCCTTCTGGTAAACTTTGGGTCATGTTTAGTGATATTATTGGAAAGTCTTTCTTAGCTAGTCTCAGTGCTTCCTTTACTGTTGGTACTAAGTCTTCATTGGTGATGATTAGTGAGGTCTCTGATAGAAGGATTTGTCTTTCTATTTCATCTGAAAATTAAATTGAATGAATTTTACAACGTTTAATAGCAAATTCTCGAGGAGAATCTATGTAACATTATATTCTTCTACAAGTTATGTAATTTGTAGAACAATTATAACTGAGGTAGGTGCTAAAAGCGCTAACACTGATAACAAAGGCATGGTCATTAAATTGATTTGAATATGATAAGCTGGCATTTTTAATTTAACGACATCAAAAAAGGAAGTTCGACGAAACATGGACTTGGGTAATGTTGGCTTACCTACCAACAAAAACAAAAATACGTCGGTATCTTTGTTAATATGGATCACTAGACTACTAGACATTATCTAGACTACTGTGTCCGTTTTATCAAAATACCTCTGTCTCAAATAAATTATAATCTATACTAATACTATAAAGAGGAAAGATTTGATTGTTTGTTTGCATTGAATAGGCTCCGAAACTACAAGACCGATTTGAAAAATTCTTTCACCGTTGGGAAGCTACACTATCTCCGAGTGACATAAGCTACATTATATTTTCAAAAAATTTGGAATCCTTACTAAAACTCTAATAACCCAAGGTGTAAAAAAATGTCCTAAAAATACTTTACATCGCGTGCGCTGCTAAAACTATTGATGATAGAACAAAATAATGTACTACGACTTTGCAGAACACATCATTATCTACAAAAAATGTCGAGACAGCATATGTCTAGCTTATATGTATATGTCACAATAATTGTTCTTTTATTTTAAAAATTTGATTGAAATGCCGCCGCTAGAAAAGGCTCTTTATTTGTACCTTGGTAGTGATTCTTATCAAAATAAATTATTTCATACTCATGACTGCTTTAATACCTTTATATAACTTTTTGAATTATTCAATTCGAACATTCCGTTCGAAAGATATCACGAGTTCAAAAATGTAAGTATTATTAGTCGCGTGGTCGCCGCTCACTCCGCTGGGCTTACTACGCGATGTAGGCGTCACTGAGGTACGGGAGGGGGAGTCAATGTTAAGAAATTCGGCTCCCTATCCAGCGGTCAAAAAATTAATTACATGAGTTTAATGGCTTTTGTTTGTAGTTATAATCATTTTACAAATATTGGAAATAAAAATAAATATCCCGTCCTATCCCGTCCCATCCCGTCCTATCCCGTTTTATCCCGTTTTATCCCGTTTTATCCCGTTTTATCCCGTTTTATCCCGTTTTATCCCGTTTTATCCCGTTTTACCCCGTTTTATCCCGTTTTATCCCGTTTTATCCCGTTTTATCCCGTTTTATCCCGTTTTATCCCGTTTTATCCCGTTTTATCCCGTTTTATCCCGTTTTATCCCGTTTTATCCCGTTTTATCCCGTTTTATCCCGTCCTAGCCCGTCCTATCCCGTTTTATCCATTTTTATTCCTACCCTGGGCGTCCCTCATCGCTTTTATTCAATCAACGCAAATTAATATGAACTTACATGCTGTATAAATAGGGTTCATAGTCGTTACCACGCCACCAGCAGCTAGAATGCCAAAGGCAATAATAGGGTACTCTGGAGCATTCGGCAACAAAACGGCGATGGTGTCGCCATCTTTTATTTTGAACTTTCTTCTCAAATTCGCGGCAAAAATTCTTGATTTCTTGTATACTTCCTCGTACGTGTAACTTCTGTTTGTGTGTCCACAGACCTAGAAAAATTATTTATTTAGTACTATTACTACTAGTAGTATATTTTAGTACTTAGGTTAGTTTCTGTGGGCCTGTGGACGGTGAGCTAAGGGCTAGCTCGCCGTCCCTCCGTCTTAGGCCGACAGGCCGTGTCGTCGGCGCGTTCGTGTTCCACGCGCGCCTCAAAGAGATGTCAGCATAGGGAAGGGGCCCGCAAGGGCCGATGCCTGCCGGGTGCTGCGGGTTGTTCGAAAGAGATACCGCGGCCCCGGAATACAAAGGGCGATGAAGGAACATGGGTGGGTTTTAGTCAGTAAAAGTCTGACACTCCCTCCCGCTCAGCCCAGAGCGGGAGAAGTCATTTGATGATTTCCCATCCGAAAAAAAAAAAAAAAAGGTTAATTTCTGTGACTCTGGTTGAGCAAAGTTTTCGAAGGTTTTTTCATCGACCCCCCCTTTTTTCTATTTCATGTTCGTACAGTCCATCCAAAGGTTGTCTGGAAGAGATCGCTATCAGCGATAAGACCGCCATTGTAATCATAAAATTATCAATTTTTGTGAAACCGTTCTGTTTAAATTTTGGTGCACAATAAAGTATATTCTATTCTATTCTATCGACCCGAGCAGCTGTTATTATTTTAGCCACGAATTCCCACTGCTGGGCTAATGCCTCCTCCACGTCCTTCCAGGTAATCTTCTCCTGCGCCACCGAGAACCAGCCTTCGTGAGGCGCGTCCAGATCATCTCGCCACCACTTTTTAGCATGGCCTCGGCTTTACTTTGTTTCCATCGCTGTTGTTAATGTTTCCAAATATATAAACACACAGTGACTGCCCTTTGACTTTGAATACCAAGTATCCCGATAACTTAAAAAGTAAGTACCTATTCAGAATAATACTTCAGTTTAACCTTTGATATGTACTTGATAACTCAAGTCTTGAATGTTGTTATCGTTTGCTATAATATTCATATCAGTAATTCAGTATCACCAAATATATAATAAATAAACAATCACGCTTGAAGTTGACTGAACTTTGATCGAACCAAAACAAGTAAGGTATTATACGTAATCAGATACTTACAATAAAATCTATATACTTACTTACTTATTTAAACAGTATGAATATTTTATTTTTATTTTGGAACAGTTATTAATTATAGTACTTATCTTATATTTTGACAACAGCTGTTGTTAGTTATGTAACCAAAAGTTATAAATAGAAGCAGTAGACGAGACTTATAATGTCATAGACCCACTTAGCCTTGAATTTGTATTATTCGAGCTTTAGCCCGCGATATCAACCGATCAGATGTACGAAACAATTCCACGGGAATGTACCTATTAACCCGCCCCATTGTCTTGCTTGTGTGTTTAATAGTGAAGACGTGACAAACAAACAGACCCTCTTTGCTTACAACATTAGTTAGGTTTCTTTTAGTCCTAGATTTTATAGGATAGTAGGCCACACTTACCACAGCAGTTTTGCTAGCCCATTTGTCCATATTATTGAAGATGTATTGGTCCACAGTCAACTTTGGAATCTCAATATCCTTGCAAGGCGACGAAACGATCTTCTCACTGCTCCATACATTTTTTTCTCTAACAAACACACTTACACTAGAATGCCTCAAATGAGGTTTTAATCGAGATATTATTGTAGACATTTTTCTTAATTAACCAAAAATATAATTATGTTTAATTGTTCGCCTGTGAGTGCGTGCGAACGAACTCGGCGTCAAGCGTCTTTTACTGCCTAGATTTGTACAGTGAATTAATTTATTTACATTGACAATCGACAGAAAAATAACAGTAGTATACTTACTTATACTGCGTGTACCAGAAAAGTGAGGTCATATTTAAAGATGTGATATACTTAGACCAAAGACATTCAAATATTTACTAGCGATAGACGAGACAAGACTAAGAAATTCCTAATCCAATACTTGTTACTACTTAGTAACAAATCGTCCTGTCTAGTGTTATACGCCCGCTTGTCAGATAGCATTCGCGTGTCAAAATCTACATTGTTCGGGATTAACATTTTTGTATGAAGATATTCCCAATGTCCGCTCTATAAGTCTATTAAATCTCTTTGACTTAGACCATGAAACTGAACAACTATCTCTATAGGACCAATACAATATTGCTATGGCAAAGAAAGAGTCAGGCTCCCATATCCATATTTGGGTCGAGTAGGTATTCAAAATGCTTTCACATTATTTTGTTATTAGGTGTTGTTTTGTATGTATGATTGTGGACGAGGCAAAAGGAGTATGTAGGTCTAAGGATTGCAGCAGCTGGCGCTCTGTGGTTTCTGCCTACCCCCACGGAAAGAAATGCGTGAGTTATGTATGTATTGTTTTGTTCTAACCTAACTGTACTACTGTCCTTAACATGTTTATTGACATTATTTATTTCTTGCAATGTTTCGTAGTAACATAAATATTATTATCTGTCCATACAGATATTACGTTATCTAAAAAAGAATTAAACTTAGGTTCCTATTAGTATATTATTCAATATTTACTGTAGGTAAGATACCTATCTAGGGATTAATTTGAGAATGATATGGGAGTACCTATTATTATTCGTTTTGCGTATTACCAACGTAGGAACAGTCAGGGAAATTAAGTAATTGTTAAATTGACACTTTTAATTATTTTTTAATCATAGCCATTACATCACAAACAACTGTCAGAGAATGGCAGTTATGATTATATTAATCGGGTTATTTAGGGAACATATTCTAAACAAGAAACCCTGGCTTGTTATGTAAAACCTTTCTTTAGTGCGTGGGTCCAGCTAGTCCAGCCAATAACACCGCCTTCAGAGCAAGATGCGATCTCTGGCGGGAGCTGTTTAAGCCCCCTGACGGCTTCATCGAGCCATCTGAGAACCTTCCACCTGGGCACGCGTTGCAATGGCCGACTTGGAAATGTCTAAATAAACTTCGTAACCAGGTTGGCCGGAGCAAAGACGGTCTATACAGATGAGAGGAACACGGATAACTCAAAGCTCAAGTCCGTATGCGGCGTCTCTCCACAGACAATGGCCCACCTTTCATTTTGTACCACATGCCTTGCCACCTGTGCGCTATATGATCTAAGGCTGCGTGAGTGAGCGCGGTGGCTGAGTACATTTGAATTTTATTTTTCTGCCATCGATCCGCTAAGAAGAATATGTTTTTTACAGTATATTTTCTGATAACTGCGACAATTACAAGGTCGAGCTAAGTCTGCACCACACTGTAATTCCATCGAAACAAGGTGCTAACTCAACTCAACCGAGTTGTATGTAAGTGGTAACCAATGATCACTGATATTTGTTCAGCATTTTCATAATTTTCTCCGAACGCTTACTTCTCACTTTCACTTTCCTGTCTACTGTTTCTTGTGCTTATATTGTCAGTGAAAACTTTAAATCGGCCGACTTTCACTAATTACTGTTAACTATCTGCATCGTAGCTGTAAGTTTTCTTAAGAAGTAAAATTAAAATAAATAAAAAAATCATGATTTTTTTGTATCTTCTACTTGTAGTTCAATAATACACATGACGGCGCTTCGACCTTTTTTGAGAGTGTCAAGAAACGTCCAGAATCACAGCAGACATTTTGACAAGTTCGGGTTGACGTTTCTTCACTCTGACGCAACACCGGGCTCTTTTCATAGAGTATAGTAATATAGATTGGGCTCTTTTGCAGGCGGCCGTCAGACGGTGCAGGATCCGTTTGTGTCGCGCTCAAGCAAGATGTGTTCGGTGGAGTGTCGCTATATTCCAGTTAATTGGAAATTGATTGCAATCCTGCTATTATTTTGTTAAAATAATAATCGTGCATCGTTAATTTTCTTCAACACGTAGTTTTGATTCTCCTCGCCCGCCTGCCTACCCACGATAGCTCGGCAACCGAAATGAACCCAGAATTGACTGATGATGGCCAAGTGTCTTTAAACATATTACTCAGGAATGGAATAAACAAAGCAAGCAAACTAGAAATAAAGCATTTTTTGTCATAAAAATAGTTTAATATTCTTTTACCAATAACAAACTTACAACATTAGGTACACATCATCACAAAAAGACGAAATAAAAGTTCAAAAAACGTTACAATTGGAAAAAATATTTTGGTCAAATCATCAACGAATCATTAACGTGTCTTAATAATTATAATCCAATTAGTACATAGCTATTAATTAAATTATATTTTATAAAATGTTTATCATTTTTACTTATTAAAGCTTTGTTAAATTCTTTAGTAGAAATGCTTTCTTAAAATGCCACATTTCTTCTTCCATTGTAGTTTGTTAAATATCATTGATAAAGCCAAAGGCCTCTACATTTTTTCCATGTACCTAACTACTAATCATATTAACGTCAGTACAAACTACTAATACGCAACAATAAAATTCCAATACATTGCACAATTCACCATTTCCAATTTTCAAGAAAATATTTCCATCGTCTAAAAATATGTGATTTTCGAACTTAAAAACTACTTACAACAAGCAACTTGACTGAATTATACCCTGGTTTAAGCTCTGGACACACTGAGGGGAATCCCGCGCGTGATGCGACGACGCACTTTTAGTTATTAGGTTAGGAAGTTACGAAAATATTTCCGCCAGTTTGGACACCTCCATACAAGCCAGTTGAAGCAATCAGCGCGAGTGTACCCACATGGGATTCGCTTCAGTACGGCCAAAGCTTTAGTTTCAACTCCTAGCAGTACTGTTCCTTCAGAACCCTTCTTAGAATCTTCCCAGCTGCACTCCTAGGAACACTATTAACAAACGTTATATCGTCTACATGTTTGTACGGAGCCACTTTCTCATTAACAAACTCGCTGAGTTGTCTTTCAGAGCATTTGTGACCGTCTTTGAGAACTACGAAGGCCCTTGGTGTTTCGCCTTTGCTTTGATGAGGGACCCCAATGACAGCTGCGTCGTTGATTGAAGGATGCTCGCGTAATAGGGATTCTAGTTCCGCCGGAGGGACCTGGTAGCCTTTAACCTGTGGAAGAAAGTAAAATTAGTTTACATGTTTTCATAACATAACTTTCCAACGACGGTAAATATCTGGTGCCAGTAAGTGATTTAAGTTAAACCATCAAACTTTTCAACTGTTCAATACAAGATTTGATTGATATTTGTCATTCGGTCGCTAAAATCCACCTTATGAACTGGCTGCTTCAATAATATCAATTTCATCGTCTTGGAAGATATTCTATCCTTAAAAATTTACCTTGATAAGTTCCTTAAGCCTATCAGCAATGGTGATGATCCCTTCTTCATCACTGACAGCTAAATCTCCAGTTCTGAACCAGCCATCTGCAGTGAAGGAGTCGTTGTTGGCTTGAGGGTCGTCTCTGTAGCCCCGCATCACTTGAGGTCCTCGGATGAGAATCTCACCGGTCTAGAAGATTTTAAATGGGTTTTAAAAGGGAGAATTTTGGTATCCTTTGTGTCCTAAGTTGGGACTTCTTCTGTTTATTACTTATCCGTCACCATGTTTTCATTGTATTCAAGAAAATTACTCTAGATTTTCGAATGAATTATAGTAATGTTTATGGGATTAGTATTAATAGAGTTCGCTAAGCTTCTTTTTAATGTTCTTTCTCCATCATCTATGCAAAAAATCTCCATCGTAATTTCTACGTTTGGTTTCAAAATAATATAACATAACATCACCCCGTAATTACCGAAGGGATAGGCAGAGATTTACCTAATAGCACACCCACATTTCGCCAGTAATGTTTAAGTCCCATGTAAAAGAGGGCGAGCCTATAGCCGTGAAATTCCTGGTGGAAAACCCAATAACACTTGGCCCGACTTCAGAATCGAACCCAGGTGCTCATGCTTAGCAGTGGCACTTGCGGCCACTAGACCATTAAGGCAGTCAACATTCTCGTTTTTATTCGTAATCGAAGCTGAATGCCTAGACAAAGTGACGATGACACGATCAGACATTAACTATATCGGTAAAGTCAAATTGTATGGGACTGACATGAGCTACCGAGAAACAAATTTCAACTTATTTTTGAAAGTCTTAGAAATTCGAATGTGTTTGAAAACGATGGTCATTTATCTACTGTTTATTTTTACGCTCTGCTTGTATTTTTGATCCCTGGGATTCAAATACATAGCTAGTATATTGATTACAATATTATCGGTACGATGTCTGCATTATAATAGTTTAAATGTTAATAAGCGTGCCTCTATTGTTTCACAGATCTTGTTGTAACCGTATAGACATTCACATCGACTTACTAAAAGACACACGGTAAACGTCGCCTTAACTTAAATTGTGGAGCACTCCACATTTTACAATTTCCCGCGTCAGTCTCTTGCTATCTAGCATATGACTGAAGCACTAATTGAGGAAACCCATTTTAAATTTTAGTTTAGGTAGACGATCTGAAGTACTTGGTTCTTCAATTGGCGTATTTCTTAAAACATTCTCGTAGACATTTTTTCTTTCTTTTTAGCTTATTCTGGCCTACTGCTGGGCAAAGCTTCCCCATTCTTTTCCAACCCTCTCGGTCTTTGCCTTATCTGGTCAATACGTCAGACGAATCATTATTAAAAATATATTTTTTAACATGACATCCCGCCTGTTATCTCCAAAGGGTTAGGCAGCGGTGTATCTAATAGTACATCCATATTTCGCCAGTTATGTTTCAGTCCCATGTAATAGGGGGCGAGCCTATTGCCATCAACCGGGCACACATAGAGACTCCGTGGCTGTTACTGAGAAATTCCTGAAGGAAAACCCAATAACACTTTGCTCGACCTGGGAATCGAACCTCATGCTCAGGAGTCGCGCTTTCGACCACTAGATCAATGACGCAGTCTAACATATATTTTATTATATTGATGCAAATATTTATACAAATATTCCAAGTGTAGCTTGACTATCCATGGTAACAAACCTCATTAGGTCCCAAGTTCTTTAATTCCAGATCCACGATCCTAAGTTCTGTGTTCGCTACTGGCGGGCCGGTTGCTTCGTAACGATTCAATCCTCTGGGACTGAGGGTGACAGTCGGAGACGTCTCGGTCAGACCGTAGCCTTGTCTAAAGTCGATGTCACGCTGAAAAGAAAGGAAAACTATGATTATGACGTCATCTTTGTCTGCTACGTTAGTTTACTGTAACCCTACCTTGACGTCTTAATGCAGGAATATTTGAGTTCTATTCCAGTGTGAGAGACAGAGCTATACTGGATGTCTAGCGCTATGTCTTACGCACACTGGAATAGAACTAACTCACTCCTACATTAGAACGTCATCGTAGAGCCACTGGTCGGCAAAGTGTTTTGATATTTGCTCACTCACATACAAGGTTTGTTGAGAGGGTCGCGCCGGTTTCATAAAAAAGAAAGTGATATTTAGTGCGTGACAGGTGAGGCAGGAAATTTTCGCGCGGCCGCGCAGAAGAGTGGATAAACGACCGTTCACGAAGCCGTCAATGAAGCATTCAGGTACAAGGACTTAATTAGCACATTTAAAATAAATATGTATGATTAGCTGATTTTTAAATATTCGGGTCTCAGGGTACCATGATCTGTTAGTGCAGAAATGTTTTAGGACTAACTTTTTAGTGGGTAGGAGTTGGCGCTAGATTTCCCACTCTCGGAATAGTAATAAAACATTCCTGTACTAACAGGTCATGGTAACCCACCAGTTCTTAATCTTAAACTTATACTTGTCCTAAAAAGATAGTAAAAAGCTTTATACCTTAGTTCGCTGCAACAGCCGTTCTACGTCGCTGGCAGCTAGAGGAGCTGCTCCGTTGCATACGGACTCCACATGCTCGAAGGTTTTCTCAGTGGCTGCTGCGTGGGAAGCCATCATCAGAACTGGAATCGAATATAACAAAAAACGTATAGACAAATAATGTTTATTTATTTATTTATTTTAGCGCATGGAAGACTTACAGCTAATTAAAACAAACAAAAAAGGAAACTATAGTCACCAGAAAGCCAATTACAAGTCCTCACGTATAGACTTATACTAAACCATTTGGTGTGAGCACAAAAACAAAACACTTAAAGTAAGAAAGCAATATATGTATATATTATATGTCATTCAATATTAAGACACTATTACATGGGATTTAAATTAACTGGCAATGTGGGTGTACTATTAGACACAACTCTGTCTAAGGCTTCGGGGATTAAAGGCGTGATGATGTTATGTTATTAGAAGCAAGCGAGCCTATTGTCATCAAACGGGTACAGATCCAGGCTACGTGGCTGCTAGGTACTGATCCCTGATTGAAAAACCCATTTACACTTTGCCTGACCCTGGAATCGGACCCAGGACGTCTTGCTCTGCTGCGGGTTGTTCGAAAGAGATACCGCGGCCCCGGAACACAAAGGACGATGAAGGAACACGGGTGGGTTTTAGTCAGTAAAAGTCTGACACACCCTCCCGCTCAGCCCAGAGCGGGAGAAGTCATTTGATGATTGCCCATCAGAAAAAAAAAAAAAAAAAGGACGTCTTGCACAGCAGTCGCGCTTGCGACGACTAGACCTACGAAGTAATGCTTTTAATAAAATTAATAATCATGAAATGTAAACAGAACATCTTACTCTCACTTCTAAACAGCAAGCTCGGCCTGTGTACGGACTCGTTTAACTTATTGAATGCCAGAGCATAAACGCACGCGCGTGCCCTTCACGCCAAGCCACAATTTCACAGCATACAAAAAAAATACCTTCAAAAAGAATAGGGATTCTAAAACTTTATCAAGAAACAATACTCGTATTATTAGAGACAAGACAAGAGCTTAAATACACACATCAAAAGTATCTAGGGATCAACATATATTTTTGCAATAACTTTTCTCCTGATTGATATTAATTAAAATTTTCTTTAAGGATTCATCAAATAAAGTGTTTTCGTTTGTCACAGTAACAATAAACCAAGTCACCTTTGCATTAATAAAGAAATTTGCCATTTTCCTAATAAAGGGATTTTTGACATTTGAACCACTAACATTAAAGTTCGAAAAAAAGACTGAAATAACAGTTTTCTTTAAAATTTTATTGGGTAACTTAAACAATTAATAATCCGTGTTTCTACCGCGAACACTAACAACACAAGAACATCGGTTTGGCATACTCAAAATGAGTTCATCCAAATCACGCTGTGGAATGGCCGCCCATGTTCGTTGCAACAACAAAAAAAGGTCTTCTTGCGACTGGATACCCTCCATATTCGGCAGAGCTCTTCTCTGTAGCATATCCCATGCATGCTCAATCGGGTTCAAGTCTGGCGACTGAGCAGGCCAGGGCAGGACATTGATGTTAGCTGCGGCGAGAGTCTGTCTTACAACTCTTGCGGTGTGCGGTCGTGCATTATCATGCATTAACTGAAATAAGGGACCGATTTGCACTTGTAGAGGAACGATGACGTCTGATACAATCGTCTCAGCATAAATTTGAGCGTTGAGGTTGCCTCTGATCCAAATCAACTCAGTTCTTCCGCCGATCCAAATACCCGCCCATACCATGATGGTTCCACCTCTATAAGGATGGACTTCCTGGCAGGATTTTAATCGCTGTTGGCGTCCAGGGGTTCTCCAGTGTCGTATACGTCTTGTATCCGGTCTCATACCAAAACGAGACTCATCAGAAAAGCACACGAAACGCCATTGTTCTTCTGCCCAATTTCTGTGTTCAAGAGCCCATTGATATCGAATCCTACGATTGTGCATTGCTATAGGTGGTACCCGTAGCGGTCTTCGGGAATGAAGGTTCACTTCATGCAAGCGGTTTCTGACTGTTTGGTCGCTAATTAAGTTCCCTGAAGAGTGATGAAGCCTCACGGCTAACATCATGGCGGTTATTGTTGGAGCTCTTCGAGTTAAGATTTGAATGTATCGGTCTTGTCTCCGTGTGGTGCAGCGATACCGTCCTCCATGGCGCTCAGCCACGGTACCAGTGCTTCGGTAACGTGTCCAAAGTCGACTGATAACACTCTGACTTGTATTCAGAGCTAAAGCCACAGTACGTTGCCGGGAACCAGCTTCTATCATTCCCACGGCTCTGAGCATTTCTTCCCTGCTTAAATGACGTCGCCGCTCCATATTAACGTTGGTTTTAATCAGTAGTAGGGAAACAGTAGCACTAATAATGTCTTCAATGCGTTGTATGTTTTTATAGGGAAAATATTGACAGCTTATTTTCATCTTTTACTCGAATTTGATTGAGAGTTCCTGATTCAAATTATGAAATGCACCAAAAAGGATCCATATAAATTTATAAAATCATAAATTTATTACAAAGCCACATCTCAATCTCAAGAAATCCGCATAAAAATGCTTGATCCCTAGACACTTTTGATGTGTGTATTTAAGGTATACAAATAAAAAACAAAAGTTATGATTTCATTGTTTATTTCGTGTTTCACTGCATCGCATTTTTTGTCACATATTTGTGTCGTTGGCGTACAAAGCACGCGTTTGTCACGTATTGGCGACAATGGCGTTCAAAAGGTACAGTAGGTACAAGTTTTATAGAATCCGGACACACAAGTTCGAAGCGACCTTCAGCAAAAGTAATCGCGAATTGCTTGAAGTAAACAAACCAAGTATGTATGGAGGTGTGTGCGTGCCTTGCTCACGATTGTTAAGTTATTAATAAACTACGCTCACACACTCACGGTTAGTACCTACCTAGATTTATGAAACTTGTGTGTGTGTGTGTGTGTGTGTTTATTTACGCATGTCTATGTGTGAGTTTGTTTATGTTATTGAGTTTTGGAGACAGGTATTTTTTTTGATCAAATATTGACTTTGTCATGTTAGTTTTATGATAATCTATCGGTTCGATTATTATCATTGTTTTCGAAGCTAGAGAGATGGCAGTTCGCTTTCAAAACGTTTTGTATTTCTACAGCGACTTTCAACGGGATAGACTTAAGCTTTTCGTCAGCAGTATACAGTACGATCAGTTTATGTTTGCAGTTTGGGGTGGCGCTGCTTGTCAAAAAAAAATACATCGATAAACCAAACTTGGTACATGTATTTTAGTTATGTGTTTTGCCGCCTGCACTTATTTACTTACTATTTTAACCGTTTTTATTTACTTATTTACTATTTTAACCGTAGGTATATGTATTGCATTTTGTAGCAAAAAACTGTTTTTTTTTTAATTACGAAAATTTTCTATGTGTTACTTAGAACCATGTACTGAATTCGTGGTAACCGTTTGTGCGACGATGTCTCTTCTACCCTGTGTGAATCCGTAATCCAAAAATAATCTCCTACAATCCAATTTGGTTTCACTATCTTTTTTTATTATGTCACAATCATAGTGCGGTATCTTTATTATATATGTCACATGACTTTTTAATAAATTTTATGACCACTTATCTGTATTCGGTAACTGTGTAGCATATCATATCACCAATCATATTTAAAGCCTACAGGAGGTAAACTTGATAAACAGAATGACTGACAGATAATACTTACTTATAGGTGGTGCCACAAACAAGATGTTTGTCTTTTGTTTCTCCATGGTCTTCAGGAAAGTCTCTGACTGGAACTTGGCCAAAGCCACCAGCTTGGCACCGATGGACAGCTTGTGGAACATGAGGACTGTTGCCGCATAGATGTGGAAGAACGGCAACACGCCCATTACTGAGTCCTGGTGAGTGGCTGGAAAGACACAATTGAAAGCTATGGAATTCGAGAACCTATAATTATTACAGTGATCGTACAGACATCGTATGCTGCTGTTGGAAATGAGGATTTGATAGTGACAGACTTCGATATAGTTCTTCAAGCAGCTGAACCAATTATTTAATTAGAAGACAAAGTCATTTATCCAAATTAGGCTGATATATTATTATAATCAGCACTTTTGAACGCCAACAAAATACATGAGACAGCCTATGACTTTAAGTTTCACGAATTCTCATATGTGGAGATATTTGAAAGAAGACTGCGACATTTTTCTTTATCGTGTGGTTAGTACCTATCCTGGTGTCAGAGTTATGCCGCCCATGGGCCTCTGACTTGGCTTTAAATGCCGTCAAGAAATAATACCGTGGCATAAAAATGGTAGTTAACCGAATATCACTGGAAGTATTAAAATAACATCAACTTACGTGTTGTTTCATTGTGCATCGCAATCGCCGGATCATTGATCTGCTGGCAGTTGGCAATAATGTTCCTATGCGATAGCTCCACTCCTTTCGGTAAACCTGTTGTACCACTGGAGTACGGCAGAAAGCATATATCATTGGCATTTCTCCTCACTTGTTTCAAAACAGACTTGTCAGTGTGTATATCTTCGCTTAGTTCATTGAATAAAGCTGTGCCTTCTGGAGCGGGGTTGCCATTTGTTTTCACTACGACTATTGGAATGTTTATCTTGGAGATCTTCAATGCTTCCCTTATTGTCGGCACAATCTCTGGTAATGTTACTATTATCTTTGCTTCAGACATCTTTAGTTGGCGCTGTATTTCGTCTGAAAGTAAAAAAGACATGTTTTTTATAATTTACATATAAACAACTAGTCCGCGTGGAGCTCGGTCGCTGTCCGACATGATTGTACTACCGGGATAAAAAATATCCTATGTGAAAATATCTTATAAAAAGTATTCAAGCTATAAACTATGTCTGCCAAATTTCATCCAAATCCATTAAGTATTTTTTGCGTGAAAGACAAACAAACATCCACTCATACATTCATCCATCCATCCTGGCAAACTTTCACATTTGTAATAGGAGTAACATAACAGTCATTATTATCATCAGTCTGTAACGGATAACTGCAGGACATAAGCCTTTCCAATTGCACTCAACCAGCGGTGTTGCCATGTGCCGCCCATTATTGCCCTGCGATAGAACAAAGGTCTCTTCTCTCTTGTACCCTATGTAATTGTGGTTCTTTTCAATATATCTTCCGTACTACAGATAATATTGTCACAATTGTTGTTATAATTGCGGATTTACGCAAGAGTTATATCATATAAACTGTATGCATTTTCCTTATCGTGTCAATATAAAGATCGTGGGAAGCAACACTGTAGTGTGTACTTAATATTTAAGTACTCTAGTCTACATATTATTTCAAGGTATTGGGCCTTTTTGAAAAATTCCGAGATTATCTTAGATCATCTAACCCGATTACCTAGATCGAACAATTTATCTTAAAAAAGATCACTTACTAGCAGTATAAATTGGATTGATGCTGGTAATCACTCCTCCAGCCTCCAATATACCCAGACTAACCAGAGGATAGTCCGGTACATTGGGCAGCATGATCGCGACGGTATCTCCATCTTGAATCTTGAACTTTGTCCTGAGGTTGGCCGCAAATCTGTTGGATAGCTTGAACGCCTGCTCGTACGTATACCCTCTGCCTGTCACAGCACAGACCTGAAATGATAAATTATCATGGTTATTATAATGTTCATAAGTATTAGTATGAATATAGACAGATGGCTATAAGAGTGGGGGCAGACCGAAGAAACGATGGATAAACTGTGTGAAAGATGAAAATGGGTGTCTCATGAGATGACGACTAAGGAATAAAAGACATGCTGTGACGACCATTTAAATTGAGATAAGGACATGGGATTAATAATGATGATTATAATGTTCATAAACTCTGGAACGGAGTGAACGTCATACTTAGAAAGTTACACTGACATCACTATATCGATACGATAGAGGCTTGTGCCGATCAGAATCATCGTCGTCACCTACAGCCTTTTTCTATTCACCCACTGCGCGATAAAAACCTCTCTTTGCTTGCACAACGTTCCAGTACCAACCTCCTCCAGGATTTACCCGCGTTGGCAACAATGTCGTCTGCCCATCTTGCCGCCTGCAGCAACACTTTTCTTACATTCATTATAAAAGTTAGTCCAACGCGGTATCGAGACGCGTCGGACCGAAACGAGGTGGGTGACGTCTTTTTCGCTTATGTTGCTTGCCACTGTTATCTGTAAAAGCTTTAAGTTTATGGACTTAAAGCTCGTATTGACAACAGTGGTGACTTTACGGCTCAGCAGTGTGCAGAATATAATAATATGTATATATCTCAGTACAGCACCTACTGTTAACATTATACAGTCGACCCTTACCCTATTTTTCTGGATGGCATCTCGCTAGTCTACCTAGGAACTTCCCGGCTGCTTTACTGGTCTATCCTGGAGGTGCTTTGAAGGCAAAAACTAAGCCACTACACGCTAAAGGTACCCCATAAGCCATGTGGAGTACCGGATGGCGTGTAGTCGCTCGGTTTTTGACGTGCCACGAATTAAGGCGTCGTTGGGAGAAGGCAGCAAAGGTCTAGCTGGATCGGATCTTGAATGAAACTTAGCCAGTGAGTACTAGTCTCTTATTCTATTGAAATTCCAGGTCAGCATCAAAGTGAGTGCATTTCCATGCGGGAATTGAACCCGCAACACGTAGCGCAGCAGCCAGTTGCTTAGCCACTAGGCCAACGGTGCCGTCAAATTATTCAGTAGTGCCATAAATATTAGGTAAGTACTACTTAGACATATTAAAAACAATGTCAATTGAAGCTTCAAGGGATTACCTTCATCATGTGGAAAAATATCAACATTTACTGTCATCCTGATAACAATCACACTGTGTGCTATCACCAAGCTAATCTAAGTACTTACCTGGCATATTTTGTTGATTATGATATCACTCCTGCAAGATCATTGTTGTTTTGCAATTTAAGTATTCACCTACATAATTGGGGGCTGTGTTGTTATGTACAAAAACATCATCGACCTCGGTATTAAAAATATTGTTTTGTAGTCTTTTCTTTACTTCTATAAGTGTGTAAACAGCAAGCTGTTTGCAATTATATGTACAAACAGTAACAAGACCGGACTGTATTTATTATGTATGCATTCTATTACACGCTTTTCAGTTGATAATAGTCGCAGTATTTACATATACACAAGTACGTTCAAAGGTCCACAAATGCCAAGTATAGATATAAGTGAACCTGTTTACAGCATAACTGCTGTTGATGCATGTGGTAAGCTAGTGTTGATGGCTCACTAGACTATCAAAATTATTAGGACGGACGGCACTAGGCCATGCACGAGACAAGGCGATGCAGTAACATGATACCTATTCCAAAAGACAGTAAGTACATTTTTTTTTTATTAAGATGTGTTTGCTCTTGACTCTAGTCTAGGTCAGAGGTGACAGAAACAGAGTCGACGATGGAGCGAGCTTACCCAGAAGAAGTCTGTTTACTCTAACTTTGAAGAGATTAGGGTTGAATGCGTTCGGAAACACAGACGCAGGCAGAGAGTTCCACTCCTTTGCTGTGCGCATAATAAAAGACGTTTGGAAACGCTTAGTGTGTATTGGCGGAATAGCAACAAGGTAGGGATGGTAAACTGCAGTGCGTCTAGATGTCCGATGGTAGAAGGGGGCCGGTGGGATGAGGTTGTGGAGTTCATGGGCACACTGACACACTCACTAGTTTCTCTGTTAGACAGAAGTTCCTTCGACTACTGACAAGTAAACAAAAGAATGCGCTTGCTGATAGAAAGAAAAACATGTACCTAGTGATACGAGGGTCTATATACCTACTTTCTTTAAGAAACACATGTGCCCAATAGATTGATGAAGGTGGAGATGTCAAAGTAAGATCAATGCAATGATGGGTGGATTGTGTAAGGGATGGTATGAAAGGAATAGAAGTGACTGATAGATAAGCCTGACAGGGAAGACTTGAAGAAAGTCATGTGTCAAGGAGAACCACTCAGTGGTGTTTTTGCATTTAAAAAATATTATTCAAAGTAATAGATGTTTTAAAAAAACTTTTTTGGAAAAAAAAACCGACTTCCAAAAAAAAACACAAAAAAAGTGGAAAATAACTTTACTTTCGGAAGTCGGTGACTATTGTTTGTTTCATTGACTTTTTTGCCTTTAGTCACATACAACCGAATTGAGAACCTCCTCCTTTTTTTGAAGTCGGTTAAAAAATGAATTGTTTTTGGCGGAACCACGGCGCGATCCAAGTTAATTCATTAAGTGTCCAAAGTTGACCTATAAGCACGATAGATGGCGTTGACGTCGAATGAGATCGCGCTAAGGTTTCGTTATAAATAATCTAAGAAATATTTTTTCTGAGAATCGTTTTACAGAATAAACGCATAAGAGTACCAGTAATACTCGTACTAAACTGTATTATATCTCGCCCTACGGAGCCCTAGATCAGTTCAATCGGTATTCTTTGAAATGGTATCCATTTATAGTTTAATAGCGGATACCCGGCGAGCGCTACTACGCTATAGTGCGTTGTGTTTTTTTAGCGGTTCAAAACCATCTTCGCATTACGCATTATTGTCTTTCTAATGAGATCGGTTTGGGCTACATCGGTTGGATGGTTTCAAAGTCTATAACGGACATATTATGTAGAAACTATTTTTGTGTTTTATATTTAAAAAAACTTTTTTGCAAAAAAAAACCGACTTCCAAAAAAAACACGAAAAAAGTGGAAAATAACTTTACTTTCGGAAGTAGGTGACTATTGTTTGTTTCATTGACTTTTTTGCCACCGACTTCCGAAAGTAAAGTTATTTTCCACTTTTTTCGTGTTTTTTTTGGAAGTCGGTTTTTTTTTGCAAAAAAGTTTTTATTTTACCCTTTTTAGTTATCGTATCACACGCAAATCCTTGTCAAGTATCAATTTCGCAATTTCTTGTACTTGGATGACATTTTTTCCAGTTATTTTGATTTCAAAACCAAACTGCTTAACCGATTTTGATGAAATTTCTATGGGACCAATCGGGAAGTAAATCCATTCAGATAAAAGAAGAATTTTTCAAATCGGTTCATAAATGACGGAGATATGCGGTAACAAACACAAAAAAAAAAAAAAAAAAAAAAAACATACAACCGAATTGAGAACCTCCTCCTTTTTTTGAAGTCGGTTAAAAAGGAAAAAAATACTCACAGAAGCAGTCCTCTCGGGCCATTTATCCAGATTCTGCCAAACGTAATCGTTCAACGTATAATTCGGAATTTCAATATCCTTGTACGGAGACTTGATCACTCTGTCCTGGGTCCATACACTGTGTTTTCTAATCACAACACTTGCATATTTTGAACTCTGTTTCACTGAATTTAATGTCCTCTTCACTGTAAACAAATTTTTAGCTACCATTGTCTTGCTTTGTACTGCATTCATCGAAGACTGGAAGTTTTAAAATGATATAATACTGTATGTAGTAGCTGATATGGGTATTTTTTAAATCGTTGATAGCGATTTAATATCATTTGTGTAGAGAAGTGAAGGATAAACTTTGTTTGGGTGTAAAGTCTAACGATTGGTTACTAAACTGCTGATTGAAGAATGATCGTCCAGACAATCTTACATGACCATCAAATGTTTAAAAATATAGGAAATGTGAATTTGAATGATAAGGCTCATAAGGTTCATAATGATGGCACAAAATAATAGTCGAAGTCATGCCAGTTCCTATACGAATACGAGTTGTAAACAACCTTACAACTCGTATTGAAACACATACCTATATAATAGAAAAGCAATCTTAAAAGAGTTTTCTTGGATGGACGCTGTTTGTCTCTACATCACCGAAAGTTTGACTGGTAGAAAATATCTATGGCATTAAGTCTGCCTGTGGACTCTGTACAGTCTCGAGCACCAATATGTAAACACTTTCCTGAGTTTAAAAGCAATTTTTGCGAGATCGAATCTATTTCATAAAAACATGAGTTCCAAAATGCTATGTTTGTAACAATATGAAATTTTAATCAGAACAGTAGGAGAAAATAACTTTTAAAAGTTGCTGCTAAGTGTTTACATATTGATGCTCGGGACTGTACTTAAAGATTTAAGTAAATAAATAAATGGTTATTTATCACAAAAACAAAAATAAGATGTCCGAGATAGAGAAAAAACCGTTATAATAATCAATGATGTTGTTTTATAATTTGATATAATTATGATTAGTAATAATTGTACCTACGTGGAAGACCACACTAATACAGACCGTATTCGTTTTGTTACAGACAACGAAAGGAAGTCAGTTATTACAGTACTCGCAAGTCGTGACCAATTGCTTGCAGATAATTCAGATCTAGATACCGAAGCATTTTGTTATTTTTTTGTACTGTTGCATGTTGCTTTAGGAAATCAAGAAGTGAAGAAGTTTGTGAAGAAGCAGATATAAGAATGCAATATACAATAATATGCAACTGCAACTTCTTATGTAACTGTATGCTTTTGACAAAATATAGCAGACTATTCACATCTCGCCGCTGGGGTATTAATCAGTAACCATGAACATTATCCCCGAAGAGTTTTGCAGAGATATACTATATGTAAACTATATCCACATTTCGCCGGTAATGTTATAGTCCCATGTAATATGAGCTAGCCCGTTGATTTATGAACTAGGCCCAAATCCAGATTCCGGGCTGCCAATAGGAAATTCCTGATGAAAAACAAAATAACACGTTGTCCAACCTGGGTAAAAATAACTTGGAGATTATTTCCAAAAATTTTTAAAGACACAATGAGCAAGAAATTTTAAGAAATAATTAAAAAATTGAGGCTATCTTGGATATTCGTTGGTTGAAGTAAGTATCCAAAAAATGGTGTACATACGTGTTGGGTTTAAAATGGAACGATAATTTTAATAATATTTACCACATTGTTAATGTCATTTTAATGAACTGATAGTGTTCTGATAAATATCACACCGACGATACCAAAGTTGAGATAGCGGTAATGATACAAAACATTACCATTAATGATGCAGTCAATTTCTGTTTTATACTTTATCTAATGGTTGAAAAACAACAGTTTTTTGGTTAACGAATTATAGCTAAATCTAAAATGATTGCCCAACATATAAAATTAAATGTGTTACCCAATACATTTAACACAAATGCAACAAAAACAAAAAAAAAACAGTAAAGAGACGTCTTGCTTCTGAATGACATTCATTGAACTAAACCAAAACACCGAAACACAACAAAGATTCCACTAGGTTCGAGCAGCTAATACACTTGACTGCATATGACGTTGCATAGTGAGATCAGCACCCGAATTGCTAACACTTTTTCTATCACAGTCCGCAGGATTTTGAAGGAAATTCATAGTCTATTGTTTCATCACCATTCTCCTACCCTTATCCCAAATTCGTTTGGGGTCAGCCCAATTTATCTTTTTCTGCCATACTTCTCTATTACTCTTCATCTCATTAAACACCTACTTTTTTCCATATCATCCTTCACACAGTCCATCCATCGTTTCTTTGCTCTTCCTCTACCCTTATAGCCGTCAAAATCATACACAAAACGTTCCTTACGACATTTACCTCATTCCTAGGCTCAAATTTAACGGCATCAGTATTATGAGTGTGTTACGCACACAGACTTGAGGACATTGCTATTTGAACTTGAGAAACTATCATGTGCATATCTTTACATTACGTAAATGCAAGTCTGTATTCGTCTACATCTGCATACAGTTATCACGGATTTATATAATAACCATAAATCTCTTTATCACGAAGTTATACAACCTAAAGTAGTTATTATTTTCTGGTGTTTTGCATTTTATAAATGGAAAAGCCAAGATTGAACTAACACAGCCAAAATAAAATATATACAAACAGACAAGGTTTAAGATAGTGAAAGATTCTTTAAAGCAGTAGACGAGAAGAGCCTCTTCTTTCTGCATTTGAAGACTGTATCAAGGTCTCTTTATGGTGATAATTTAGATTACACAAGTGTTTTATAAAACTAATTGTACCAGTATGTTAATGCAGCATATTATCTGCCTTCAATTGTTGCAATTTGCAACACGTCTGCTTCGTATCTTTGCAATAAAAAGAAAACGCATTAGCTACCTACTTACTGTACATTGTTTGTGTTGTATTGTATATTTGGCTGGTGTCCGCAACTCCACTTCCAAAGCGCATAATTATATTGCATACGGTACCATATTGTATATTGTTTACTTCAGTACTGATGGCCGTGACCTTTCTCAGTGCACGCAGTAAAAGGAATGTTGCGATCAGAAGTTTCGTTTAATATCATTCTTAAAAATAATCAATAGATTTAAGGTTGATATTATAAAAGAAATAAAACACGCAGTGACGAGTTATTTTCACTCTCTTTGACAAGGAATAATTGGTGATTGGTCCTGCACCACTGTGATTTATTTTTGTCTTGTTTTTCTTCTTATGCCATCGCCTTGTCTAATTTCTATGTTACTTGAGGTCGATGTTTTATATTCCATTCACTCCTACTTCATATTCTCTCACACTCCCACAAATCGTTCATAGTGTTTTGGTCGTCCTCTCTCTTTTCTGCCTTCATTCATATTTATCACTCTCATCATCATCTCATGTAGTTGTAACTACATACATCCTTCATCATCTCGAAAGGTCACCTTCTGAATTCATCTAGATTTTACTGCATTTGAGTCACTTCGTTTATACTGCGTTTTACGATTATCAGATGAACATGGTGCGTTCATTCTATAAATAGGCTCTGTCGTAGTACTGGTACATGTAGCTTCATGTACGTCTGTCTGTAAAATCGGCGTTCACAAGTCTTACCATGACGATGATAAAATAAGTATTAATAATTACTGGTTTTGTTAATTGTTTTGTCAACTTGATTCTCAAGGCAGAGTTGTTTGAAAGTTTCAGGGATATGAGTTGATTCAAGAACCGTGAGGATATTGACTAAAAAATGGGTGGTTTAAGTAGTATTTTTTTAGAAAATTTGTCTTAGCCAGATTACTTAGTTATTTTATTCTGGTTTTGAAGTATTTTACTGTGTACGTTGCAAAATTTATTACAGTTAACATTAGCCTAGATTCAGGAGTTGGCACAGTAAGAAAGAACCTTGAATTAAGAAATTACGTTCATATAATATAAACCTCTGTTTTAAAATGAATACCTAATAATAATGCAAGTTAAACATGCAACAAAGAAGTTTCAAGTGTTGTAAAACAAAGTGAAGCTTGTTATCGTATAGTTATAAATACATTTTATAAAAATAAACACGTTCATTCAAACAAAGGAACTTGCAAATGAATTTTATAAACGATCATGTGCAAATAACTACATGTTTACTACTGCAAGTCTGATAGGTGACTGATAATAGTGCAGTATAGGTGATGATAGTAACTAAGAGTAAAGTGTAATTTATGAATTAGATCAATACAGTCTCTAAAATTTTAGAAAGCCTAAGATATATAAGATGTATGAAGAACTTATTATTGGAAATCGCGGAAGATATGGATCTGATCTGGAGTTGGGCAGGACACCTAGCTAGACGAGGTGATGGCAGGTGGAGTAAAGCGGTGACCGAGTGGCGTCTGAGGAATAGAAAAAGAAATGTTCGTCGTATGGCGACGCACAGTGGATCCATATTGAAAATTAGTGGACATAGGCAACAAAGTTCCAATATCGATTCGATATTTTTTTATGTGATTCTTCATGATATTCCAGACAACTTTTACTCTTGTGAAATTTCTTCTAAAGTTGATCGTTTGTCTGAAAAAAAATAAATTTGATTTTTTTGTATGGAGCGAATCACGTTTTTTTTTTTTTCTTCAATTGTACGAATATGTTAGGTGTATGGCGTGAGTATATGATAGCTTAGATAGGCATTCTTCTTCCTCCATAATCTCACTGTCACAGGGAGGCTCGGTAGTCTGTAACAACTGAATTGCTTCAGGCAACAACTCACTATGAACCTGTTTCGTTATTTTAGGCCTTATGTAGGATATGTGAGGATCAGAGCTTATTAGAAGTCCATGGAGGATGTCTTCGTTTGTTGCTATTCTGTCCGTTTTCCGAGTGTGTCTCTCTCTGACGTTTCTGAAGTCCTTATTACGGGCTTCCGAAGCTTCTTCTGATAAGGTACCTAAAAGAAATAAGTACATGCATTTTAATTTCAAAAAGCAATCGAGTCAAATTATACATCAAACTCTATTTATTTTTTACTTACCGATTGGCAAAACACCAAAGTGGTTACAGATGTCTGCACCGTGCATTAGAAGTTTATGTACACTAACTGGCATGTAGTACCACGAATAGTGTTGCACGTATACATCAGCTGTTTCTCTACAGTATCTTCTAAATTTTTCACAGTCAATGTTTTTGCCTGATGATATGGCTTGTAGAATAACGGAAAATCTGAAAATTAGATTTTCGTCAATTCCTGTTATTCTGGATGATGTTTTGTAATCTTGGAAAAAGCGCCTCGCAGTATTCCCGTCATTTGTAGTTCCAAAACCCTGAAATGGGGAAAAAGACTGTAATATACGACACATAGAGATATAATACACAAAAAACATAAAACGAACTAAATACATACCTGTTTGACTATATCAATCAGCATTCCAGTTTGCTCACGAAACTCTTGTTGCGTGGTATTTTTTTTAGCTTGTTTCAAAGCCTTATGTTCGCCTCGAGCTGTCCATCGTTGAAAATCCAGATTATAAGATATATGGAGAAGACATTCCATACACCGAATCTTCATATGCAGTGAAGAAATTCCTTGTTTGTAAATATCTTCACGAAGTGGTCTGGAAGTCAAAGAGTCTAAATTATTCATCTCACTTGGTTTTGCCAAGCAAATGGGGCACGTTGCAAATGATGGTACTTCAGCAATAATATTGGCCACTTTTCCATCAATCATGGTCATATGCAATTCATGTGATACAATAATATTTCCACACTGAGTAGATATTCGTTCATCAATTTGTTTTTTCATCTCCGACTCTTCAGACTTTATAAAATCAGCTGTCTCCGAATTGAATGTGAACTTCACTGGTCGACAGTACAGAGTTGAGCAAGGTGTGGGGTTCTCCCAAACTATATTTTCAGTCCCAGATAATGAGCCAGACACTAGCCGAAGAGGGACGATGCTTATCATGACTACTGATGAATCACCGAACTCTGTAGCTGTGTTTGACGTTTTCTGTTTATAGTTACTCTGCGACGAAGAACCATCAAGCCCCCATTTCCAGGTCAACTTGAGTTCTTCATTTTGAGACCTATCAACAGAATTCACATCTAGTAAAATCCTCTCCACAGTGTGGTCCAATAGCGCTTGCAATTTAATTTGAGCTCCTTTTTCGGTAATCTCCAGACTCTCTTGTGGTGGATAACATCTTTTCTTGGCATTAACGAGCTTTGGATAAGATGGAAAGGCAGCACAGTTTTCTTCTTTCAGAAATTGTCGAAGAGCTAAGTACTTCCATCTCGAGAGCGCAAGTGATGTGTAAAGAGCTAAACACTTATCTTCAGAGACAGTACTTAGGCTCTGCTTTTTGAATAGTCGCTCGTGTACTTCGGATAGCGTTTCTGGATTACTGGAAAGGTATTCGACCACTTTTGCCAGATTCGTTTTGCCGTTGTCTTTCAATTTTGTTAAGTACCAGTGCTGCAACTCTTCCTCGGAATTTTCTTCTACTATGGAAGTAGAACGTCTTTTTTTTTGCTTATTACTTAAGTCTTCGAACGGTTTTCTGTGCTCCTTTTCTGTAGATGTTCCCGCTTCCGTAGTACATACTGCAAGATTAGGAACATGGGAATTCATATCCACTGGCTCAGATAAGGCTGTGTCCGAAAAGCCCAACTCACTTCTCAGGTCAACACTGTCACAAACAGGCCAGTTGATGTTTTTTTCCAACCACTTGCGATTATTTACACGGTTCAAAAGTTTTTTGATTTCTACTTGACTCTATCCACTTTTTATTTAGGCTTACACAAAAAAGCCGACAGAACTCCTTGATTAGGTTTTTGTCTTCTTCAGAAACTGTGGTATTCAAAACAGAAATTATACTTTCATATAGAAACATATAATTTTTCAGATCACCACCACTTCTTAATTTCACAAAAAGATCTAGGTTGGTACAAAATCCAGCCATAGTTCTAAAGTAAATATAAAAATAAAAGTATTTCACTGTGTTCACAAATAAGCGACAAGAGCGAAACTAGAGGGACTTAGTGAATGTCTTTGTATTTATAGTCAGTGTTAATTACTCAAGTAGTGAACATATTAGCATGACTGAAAATTATTCAGCCAATCAGAGACGAGCATTTTTCGATGACTCATTAGTTATGCGCTTAGACGAGCGCACAAACAAATGAGTCATCAATCACAATGCAGGTGCCACCGATAACAATAGATAATGTGCAGGTAGTTAAAAAAATAACAGCCAATCAGAGACAATTATTTTTCGGTGACTCGTTTGTTATGCACTTAACCGAGCGCACAAACAAATATCAATCACAATGCAGGTGCCACCGATAACATGCAATAATAACTTAACCTCTTCCAGAATTACTAGTTGTGAGTACCTATGTGCTATTAAAACTATATATTTAACTAAAAAGGTGAAAACAGCCAAGTGAGACAGAAAATATGACTTTGAATTGATTTTAAAAGGCAAAAAATTTCATAGAAAATATTATTTTTTTACCGAATGATTACTCGCGCGGCCGCGGATGGCCGGCGCTGATATATTTTTTCGTGGATAGAGAATGACCCTAGCTATCATATACTCACGCCATACACCTAACATATTCGTACAATTGAAGAAAAAAAAATAAACGTGATTCGCTCCATACAAAAAAATCTATTTTTTTTTTTTTCAGACAAACGATCAACTTTAGAAGAAATTTCACAAGAGTAAAAGTTGTCTGGAATATCATGAAGAATCACATAAAAAAATATCGAATCGATATTGGAACTTTGTTGCCCATGTCCACTAATTTTCAATATGGATCCACTGTGCGACGGGATGGGCAGACGACATTGTTGCCATCGGCAGCGTAAAGATTGGGTGCAAACAAAGAGAGGCCTATATCCAGCAGTGGGTGAATCCGGGCTGATTATGATCTTCTTCATTGTCATCCTCAGATGGTGATGAAAATATAAGAGAGACAAGTAGGTTTTGTATAATATTAAAGCATGAATGTGGACTCACTTAATGTGTTACCAAGTAGGAAGTAAATTCTGAGACGACTTATAGGTAGAGATGTAGAAGAGGTATGGACGAATAAAACGTTAGAATAATGTGCCTACCCCAAATAAATTTGGGTCCGGACAGAATGATGGCAATGATATTGGAGTGGGTCCTATTACTAAAGAACTATTGCGTGTTCATGCGAACGACTTTTTTAATAACCGTCAAAAATTTTCTATGTGAGATCAGAACGATGTACTGAGTATGTGATTTCCGTTTTCGCGTCGGTGTACCGTCCACCCCGTATATTGACTAAGTATGTACATGTATATCTTAAGATGTGACAAAATGTCCGCAGTAACAATAATATTTTAAACCTTTGTTATCTTTCTCGTAATATACTAAAAGTAAAACATCCTGTTAATGTCATAAACACCATTACACATAATATATTTTCAAAATATTCTGAATAAAATCGCAACATTTGTAATGCCGTTATGATGATACTGTATTGATTACTTTTTTAAGTTATCAAACATTTTTTCTCAGTCAGTAATTTCTTTAGCTTTTACGACATCAATGTATTTGATGATTTGTGGTTTATTAGACAAAATTCCGTTGATTGTATTATTAACAACATCGTCATCATTGCTAGCCTTGTTCCGGCCACCGTTGAGTACAAGCCCTTGTTCTAACTGTACCATAGTATGCAGGCATTTTCCCAATAACTAACTATGCCCAGATAGTACTCCAGTTCTATATTTTCCAAATGAAAAGTATTGAACAACATTGCTCATTCGCAAAGTGTTCGGGGGCTTAAGTCATTGAGGTCAACCATAAATTGTGATGCCTTTATTGGATGACCCCAATGACAATTTCTCGAACTACCAATTGATTATTGGGAGCCCACAAAGCACCTACATTTTTGCAAGGTCTTTGCGAGTCTCATCCAGCGCCCCGTTGTGTAACACGCTTTCAATCATTGTCCAAAGTCATTTTAAAGTTACTCCTAATCCATTGCTTCATAGATTGGAAAAAATCATCTACTCAACAACGTAACTAACGTAATGCATGTTAGTTGAATATTTTTCGTAAATTTACGAAGGACACGTGTCGGTGTTGACTGTAGATGAATGTTGGCGGCGGGCGCTTACGAGTACTCTACCTCAAGGTGGTTTGGAAATGTGTTTAGCCGAAACGCATGTCGAAGTACTCTTTGCGGCGCACGTACGCCAAAACTATTAATCTTACAAAAAAATTGTCATTGCATAATTTGCAGGAAATGTTCTCAAGTTTTGAATGTTTTTATCGTATTTTTTTTTCAATATGGCAGTGCGAGCGGCAAAGAGGTGGCAAAGTTGAAATTCGGAATGAGACAAAAAAAAAACAATTTTTAACAAAGTCACAAACCCCGCGATCAACTGTTTTTAATTAGTTAAGTTTTTAATTAGTCCCTACCTACCATGCAGGTTACAGCGCGCAGCACCGTGGTTTGGCGCTTGAGTAAAATTGACAGAAGAGCGCTGTTGGTTTGACATTTGTGAAATTGCCAGTGTATATTGTATTATACAGCATGTATGTAAGATGGCGGCGCTAGTTCTGATTACGGCCACACGCCTAAAAATCCATGTACAGATGGCAGCACATCAAGCTACAACAATCTGTCAAACTTTTAGATTTTCAACTTTACTGTTAAAGAATTAGGTTCAAGGTTGATTGGGAAAATTGACAGTTTCGGCTTGATGTGCTGGCGTCTGTACTAACAAGAAACAATGAATGTTTGTGTGAACTGACATCATGTAAAACGTTTCCATTGTGTAATACGTAATTACCCCGCGGTCAACAGACCAATTTTTAAATTAGTCCATAAGTACTACCGAGGTCACTGACGGTCTACCACTTTTCACCCTTATGTCCTAAGTTATAAGACTGAAAACTGGTCGACCATCAGTGAACTCAGTTAACTCAGTGGTACATACAAATTTTATTTATGTTCTGCGTGTTGTAAAAACATAACGAAGCCCGCATGGCGTTCGTGTCACTTTCGCTCCAAATTAAGTATCTGATAGATATTAATAGTGCCTAATAAAGATATCATAAATTGATCTAGCTTTTAATCTAGGTTTTAAAAAGACCCTGGGCCTAATAGCATGTACATTATCTTCACAAATAAGTTATTCTTATTATTTAACTTTGGAATTAATATTATAACTTTTTAAATAATTGAAGCGGCAAATTCTTCTTTGTGTCTAAATATTAGCTGTATAGAGGAAGAACCTTGGTTTTCTCATTGTAGTCCGGTCAATTATTTTATTTATGGAATTGATGACCTATATATAGTGAGCACAATACATAGTACACACATCTGCCTACCTCTTAAGTCCCCAATATTTTTTAAATAACAGCTGTGTTGAAAAAAAAAAATTGCATTCCTAGTGTGTCGTGTGTGTAAAAGTAGGTATTACTTCTTATTGCTTTTATGATTATGCGAAAGTTTGTGAGGTTGTGTGGATGGAAGTTTGTTTTTTTACTCTTTCACGCTAAAACTACTGAACGGATTTCGATGGGATTTGGCACTCAGATAGTTAATAACCTGGATTAACACATAGGATACTTTTTAGCCCGGTATTGTGATCTCGTGGGACAGTCGACAGTTACCGAACACCACGCGGGCGAAGCCGCGGGTATAAGGTAGAAGAGTTGTATATATATTATGTATGTCGTGTCGTTGACCCCTGTCGCAATGTTTGTTGTTCTTTTACTCGCTCGTTGCAACACAACTGCCGTATGTAGCAATGTACTAAGCAGGTAGGTATACTAATAAATCTGTTAGCAATGTTTAAAAAAGTCAATCCCATAGACCAATAGTTGGTATTATAGTACATTGAACAGCAACGGGAAAACCAACCAAAAACTAGGCACCAATCTATGTTTCATCACAGAATACATAATAGTACAAGTGCAGTGGTTTTATTTAAAAGTAGCATAAGCTACTGAGCGGCTCCTAAATAAGCCTTAAAAATTATTGCGCTTTTATTTTTGTGTGCTCATTATTTACGTGCCGCTTTTAATGAAAAGAGGCATAGGTAAGTCGCCCAACTATCAATAATAATATTATTGTTACTAGGTATACAACTTCTAAGATTTTTCTTTTTTGTCACAGGAAAATAACTTTACTGGTTAGGACGTCAAAGTTCAAAATATTGCACTGAGGCAGTGATGACGCCTAGACTTATCTATTTGTCATTACATTTGCAATGACATTACAACGATAAAATCGAATGTTTTGATTAATAACCACTAGTTAGGTTACTGGGTGACAATCAACTTAGCGTAGCGGTCAAAAGTTGAATCAGAAGCGTAAATTCTAGCGTTCGTTTCAATCAAAGTTTCCACACAATACCCATATCATCTACATAATTAACGGTTACTTACATAACAATTACCTACTTTAGAACATGTAATCACTGTTTAAACACCCAGAAGCACGCACGAAAGAGAAGTATAAATAAATATTAAAATTCGTTGGACAGAAAAGCCGGGACGCCCGTACGCGGCGAATTCGAGTTGTCTACTGAAGGTTCTATAGAATGGAAGTATAACTATTATGAAGTGAGGTTTGTATCGCACTCGTTAATTAGAGACAGTTAGTTATCGCAAGCTATCTTAAAACATGTTTACACATACCACGGTGCATTTATTTACATACTTGCAAGTGTGGAGCAAGCCTAAAAATAGATAGCAGTTGTTTTTTCGTGGGTGTGACTGCGTATGAATAGAACAAGTTGGTTTAGTAATTAGTACCTAGTAACAGTGTAGATATTTGTAGTACTTATAGACTAGAAGTTTTTATGTTGTTATGGTCGTGTTACTGTAACGATTTTTATTTCATTATTCATTCTTAGTAGGTATTAGGTCTCGGTAAAATCATAATATTATTCTGTTCTGCTATTTTACTTGTATTGAGAAACGAAAATTCCAATGATTTGAATCGTTCGAGGTGCCCTCACACACTGAAAAGAGTGAGCTACCTACCCACAAGATACGATGGATGTGATTTTCACTATGAATGAATGAGACAATACTTTGTTGGCCTTATTTTTTCCGTAGATATGGCCAAACTTTGGAGAAAACCAGCATCCAATAAATGCGATTTTTAAGTTTGAAACAGCAAGAATGTCTATGCAGCTCAAAATCTTATTCTCTTACTGTTAGGTACCTACATCAAAACAAAAACCTTGCCTCGTAGTGATCGCGATCAAAACAAACTCCACCCACTCATTTCATAACTGGTTAATTTCCATAAAAATACTCTTCATCACAAAACACGGAATGAATCAACAACGGAGTGACATAACACTGTGTCCTCAAGTTGAAAAACGAACGGAATTGAATCTACAGAATGTTATCACTTACCTATTATAATAAAAGTTGCAATAAGACAATTATTGTATTAGCAAAAGTAGATAGGTATCTTGTAATACCTACTTATGTATGTCAGTCAATAATCGTATTCTACTTAACATAATGTGCCCCTTAATGACCGCTACAGTTAACGGCCAAAGGTCCAGTAAACTAGCTTCAATTCATTTCACAAGCAACAATCAACCCTACTAGCTGCTAGCTGTATCGCCAATTTTCTTTTCCTGAGGCTTGTCTCAGAGTCTTTTACAGTAATTTCGTGTTGATACGAAAGAAGAAGTAGTTTTCCAAACCACAAGTTTTGACAAAATCTGTGGTCGATGCACATACTAAAGTTGCAATAATATCTATGTCGCTTCTCATAAATTCATGATCTTATGTTTCCCCTAATACTTACATCAGTCTCTGGAACACCTAGATACTAATTCGAAAACAAACTTGTGTCTTCTATAATCTTATAGTAGAACACACGACACGGTGTCTATAGTTGGAACACGGTGCTCCGGTTCTGTGCTTCGATAGTTTACGTACGATGTTAGCCGCATACGAATAGTTGTGCGTGAAGTCGGTCATGTAATCACTAATGTGCCACGGAGTACAAAGACATGGAGTGATTATGTGTAAATAGCAATGGAGATAATCGTTATTCTTCGTCTACAACTCGAGTAAACCGAGTGCCAGAGTATGGCCAAAAGTAAAAAAACATATTCATTCAGAGGAAGAGTAGATAGACGTAGTAATAAATGAACAGAATGCTCTTTTTACAAATCCCAGTGCTGCACAGGCGCTACGCTGACGTAGGTGTTTCGTACGCGGTTACCCTAGCTTGATTGTTTCGAAAACTACGTTCACGTGATTGGCAAGTACGGCGCACGTTTGCACAGACTAAATAAAACTTCTACTACATAAAACTCCATACATTATAATACTCTGTGTTGTTTACAATTTGTTGAAGCACATTACGACATACCATTGAGTAATGATGTTTGTACCGTGATAAAGCGGTGAAGAACATCAGCAATGGTGTAGGTGTGTAGGTACTTGATGGGTATGTTTATTAAAATCAGCTGTCACTTACAGATACAGCCGACAAGTCGAACATGTATTAGATACCTAAATAAGATCACAAGTGGAATAAATATCTTACCACAAAATTGAAGATTTATTAGTTGGTATGTCAGTAGGTTTACATAATACGACTTCATCCTTCCGACCCACTCCGACCCCATCTTGTTTTCAAACATAAGTTATTTTTGACGAAATAAATAACTATTTAGTTATTTTTAAATGTTTTTATTTACAACCAATTTCCAATATAAATATCATTTAATTTCAACAATTTGACTAGGTATCTAATTAATTGCTAGCTACAATAAAAAATATGTGTATTCGTTACTACATAATAATAATGTGTCATTAATTTCAATTGATTTTGTCTGTACCCAGTACCCACTCGTCTGTTTTGTTTATTAATCGCTCACTAGCGACATCCAGTTCATATTTACAGTAGCTTTTAAAAAAAATTTACAAACCGAACTACTAGATGGCGCTACTAACATCGATAGTTATGTTGTTGACAAAATACTGTTATCAGAACCACCGGAATGTTCATGAACTTTTATCGCACTGACCAATTAAGGCCAATTGAGTTTTATCTATGACGCAGGTATACGGTCAAAGTTCATCGTAATAAAATTATCACCTTGTGAAATAGATAGGAACATAACTACTGATAACCGAATAAAGTTTGAACCTCCGGTTCTTTATTTTGAATTACAGAGTCAAAGCCAAGGATATTTCACAAAGCAGTGACATAATTGTACACTTTGGATGTAAATAAGTTCGTTCTTGATCGCAAATCGGATTTATTCTTGAAGGTCGTGAATTAGTGACCTTAAGCTAGGTTAAGTGACGATCTTCCAAGGGTAAATATGAAAAAAGGAGCCATGAATGCCATCCAAGAAGTTTACCCGGGGATAGAAATACCTAAGCGGCTGATATTATTACTGGCATAAAGCTTTGTGGCGTCAACGCAAATCATTAAAACTAAAATCAAAACGCCAAACGAGGATAATCGGTCTCACTGTAGCTCTTCGACTTTTACCAGCTGAAGCTATGTTGGATGGCTATGAGGATATAAAAAAGGAAGGCTGCGAATTGAATATGAAGATATTTTTCAAATACAATCAGTTTCTGGAAAAAAATGTTTTAGCAATATTTTATCAGTTTTTGGGTAAAGGCATAGAACAAAAAGCGTATTGGAGAGGTTTCATTAAAAAATAACAAAAAATAATAAATAAAAACACGACTATTCTACTCAGGCTATTAAATGTCCTGATCGAAATCAAAAATCTAAATTCACAAAGACGAAAAATGTACCTACATCGAAAACGGTGACTACGTTACTGGTACTCGTATCCGAGGAAATTACTGTTGGAGACTTTGGAAAAACTCCGCTAATATGACACAACACTTGCAATTTTAATTTTATTTCAATGTTTGACGGCAAAAGACATACATTTTTAATGTCTGACGTATAAATAGTTACAAATAAAGATACTGCAACATTTTCACGCTGGCTTTACAATTTAATATCACTATTAATAACTACTACGATAAAAACATATGGACTTTCTGGTGAACTACGGGCAAAAATAATTTCCCTTAGTCCACCTATGTGAACTAGGTGGGTGGACCATGGGCAACATACGATTGTTTTCAACAAGCACAATCGGTATCATCCATAGATATGAATAAATTCTTAGAATTATGAAATTATTACTTGTACGAGTTAGTTATATTTTTGAAATCGTCGTATTTACGTTACGTTTGCACCGCGCTCGTGCTACGGCCACTGGTCCTCCGTCTTCCACTTATCAGTCTACCCAATCCACTATGTAACGTCGTTTGTCATTTAGATGGGGGCGTATCACAATATATACAAGGTGGAAGGGGCACCGACACTAAAACAACTACCTCGTTTTCAGTACATCATTCTAAACCCCACCATAATAAAAATTTTTAATCGGTAATTTAATTTAAAAAAAAAACAATTGTTCCATAAATTTGGTTGTTTTTTTTTTAAATTTAAGATGGGTTTGCTTTTGACTGTAGTCTGGTCCGTGTAGGTTTTGCAGTTTTGTAGGAAATATGAAAAAATAAATTTGGGGGGGGTTCAGAATGATGTACTGAGTGCTTGGTTACCGTATATAGCTTGTCGATACACGGTCTCCACGCTAGGACTCGTCTGCTCCAGCCTCCGCCGGCATTTCGATAGACATAGCCAACCCACTGCTATGTCAGCTAGCTAACCCCACCAGCTATGGTGCCGGTGGCGGTGCCTACGGTTCTCTTCTGTAGCACATTTCATGAGCCATGGCATAAAGAAAATTTTTCGATGGCAGTTTTTTAAAGGGTAGAGTAATTTGAAATAAAAAAATATTTTATTGAAAAATTAATTTATTCCTTATAAACTATCATATAAAAAACGATTAGCTTAAAAGTACTTTGCACCTACCCACATTATCGATAGATAATAAACTTTCCTTAAAATTAGGCACTTTTCAAAGAGTTTTGTTTTTACAAATGCGTTTTTGAAAACTATATTAGTTGCCCTGAGGGTTTTAAAAAAAAGTAATCATTCATTTTAGCTGTCTTTTTTTAGTAGAGATCAATATTTAAAGTATCAATTAAAATCCAGTTTATTTTAATGTATTTAAAATAATTATCAAAGTTTAGAAGGTTTTTATTCGAGGTTTGCCTCAGCTCTCAAGATTTGTGATCTTGAGTGCTCACTAAATATTTCTATTTCGTTTTATTATAATTTCAATCTTCCGGAAAAACTTTTATCTGAAGATTAATATACGGATATAAATATAGATATAATTATTTTCTTGTGATGTTTCTTCTTCCTAAGAATTATATTTAAAAGTATTTACAACGCGAGTTCGTCCAAAAATTCTGTCATAGCAAAAAGTGACATTATTATTTAATTTGAGTAACCGATTATCCCTTGAAAAAGGAACTTAGACAAAGAGAAAATGTATTTTCATTAAAGAACGACACAATTTTTGAACGACCAGGGTGTCTAAAATGGCCACTTTAGCAGAACATAATATGATAATAATAAGAATTACGTTACAATTCGTAAAATGGTCACAAACTGATAATTCAACATATTAACTGTGTCTGTGACCATTTTAAGAATTTTAATGTGATTCATATTATTATCCTATTATGTTCTGATAAAGTGGCCATTTTAGGCCCCCAGGGGGTTAAAAATGGCCGCTTTAGCATAACCAAAATAGGAGAATAATATGAATTATGTTACAATTCGTAAAATGGTCACAAAGTGACAATACATAATATTAACTGCCTCTGTGACCATGGCAAGAACTTTAACGTGATCCATATTATCATGATTTTGTTAAAGCGGCCATTTTAGGCCCCCTGAAATTAACATGAAAAAGCTTTACAAAAATTACTCAACAATATCTTAGCAATATAAACAACGTCCCATACTATTCAACAATAAGGCACTTTAGAAGTTGCCAACTCTTCCACTAATAGGATTTAATCAGAACTAGAGCCTAGAGAACTTGTATAATTCGCTAAGGCACGCCAAAGTGATTTCTTCCTAAGAAGAGATCACCCAAGATTTTGTATTTCTCAAGTAAACGAAGTACCTAATACCAATCCCTGAGCAAATACGGGAGAACAGTGTTTTCGGATTCCCTAAAACATTACATAAAGCAACTGGCTCTAGAAGTCCCCCATTAAAATCTTTCGCCAAAAGCGGACCTAGATGGCCTAAACAAATGACAATGGCTTTAAAAACGTTTGGTTTTTCTACAGTTCTACTTTCAAACAAGATGTTTTTCAGTAGTTTTTATCCATCCAATACATTTTTGACATTCCATTCATCATTATCTTCGATAGAATGTCAATTTGCCTAATCCCTCAGACATAGTTCTTGAACCCTTACAAAAAGCAGTAGAGTTAGCAAATCAATTCCTCCTACGCATACATCTTCTTCAACTCCTTTCTCAAGATCTTTCCGGACGCTGTTTTAGGAATGTCATCAACAAACATGACTTCTTCTATCTTCTTGTACACCGCTACTTTACTCGCGACAAAGTCCTGTAGCTCTTCTTCAGTAATCTTCAAACCATTCTTTCTGATGATGAAGGCTTTGGGAACCTCACCGAAGAACTCGTGGGGTACTCCGATCACGGCTGCATCGGCTACTGCTGGGTGAGATCGTAGGAGGCTTTCTAGTTCTGCTGGCGCTACTTGCATGCCTTTGACCTGGTGGAGGAAAAGAGGCAAGATTAGATTTCGGTGGCAATTTTTTATCAGGAGATCATAATTTCGTAGAAAGTCAAGCCGTATATTAGAATGAACAACAATGAGATAGTTGATAAATTTATTGCACAAGATCCAATCGATCCTGGAGAAAGGGAGTCAGTTAGAGACTAATCTGAATTTCTTTTAACAATATAAAAATGGTAATATAGGTATGTGATGTATAAGATGGACAATGAGACTCTTACCTTAATAAGTTCCTTAATTCTATCAGTAATAAATAATCCAACACCAGGTTTGTAGTAGCCCATGTCACCAGTCTTGAAGAAACCGTCCGTGGTCATGGATTCTTCCGTGGCTTTAATATTTTTGTGGTATCCCTTCATTACTGTAGGACTCCTGATGTACATTTCCCCGGACTAGAAACAAAATTAAATAGAATATCAGTTATTATGTTGATGATATCGACCCCAACCTTGTTCGGAAAAGACTAGTTAGATAAAATATAAAATAATGAGCAGTACTTTTAAACTACTAAAACATAATATCCATTTATTATGCAATTTAGAGGAGAAACCATAACGAAGCATCGTCAACCAAAGTGTTCAGCGAGATAGCAATTCTTTAAAAAGAAAACGACAATCATCACCATAATTTTGACGAAGAAATATGTTCACTGCTAGACAAGGACGTACCTACGTCGTCTCCTAAAATATCTGCAAGACAACCTTTGCTTCGCGTAGTATAATATCAGCTCCATTGTTATTCAAATTACTTACTTGTCCAATAGGTACCGCTTCCCCAGTGATGGGATCAGCAAACTTCAGCTGAACACTGGCCATGGGAACTCCGCAGGCATTGAAGTTCACGTCCTTTGTGCCCTTGAAGGTTGTTGTGCCAAGTGATGTCGTCTCTGTCATACCGAAGCCTTGGTTGAACTCGATGGCTTGCTGGGAGAGAAAGATGCAAGAAGGTTAATTAATGAACAAGATTAGCAAGACCCATATTTAATCGGAAAACTTGGCATGAGATTGATCAATGCTAATTTGAAGATCCAGGAGAAAAAGACTTTTGTAAGAGATTGGATTACAACAGAAAATGGAAGATTCTGAGAAAGGGTTAGAAGTGGTTCTGATCAGTTCACAAGAGAGTGGAGTCAGGGCAGTATGGGCACTAAAATACTTTTTGGATGGCATGATTCCTGATTAGTTTATTCAAACACACAGAGAAAAATCTGATTAGCCAACATCTGTTTCTATTCTTTTGTGTAGCGCTAAACATGAGTGTTATAACGGCAGTTATAATAGCAAGATTGAAGACCTTCAAGATTCAATGTTTGCAACTGTCAATCTCAAATAGTAATGTTATGATGCCATGGCTTATAGGACAAGGACGAACCTATTGCCCTATCTTATTATAACAATAGGCACGTCGGCATAGTTAAAGTTGATGGATCTTGATTTAAATAACTAGGACAAGAACATATTTGGTATTGGTAACGTTAGTTTCCTTAACAAGCAATTAGGTACGAGTCCAAAGGTTGATTACGTTAGATGGGTCAGATTTTTATCTAGATGAACGAAGTAATGTTACACCATCTTGAAACTGTAGGCATTTTTAACGATATCAATTAAATTAAAGTTAAAACTTTTATGACCGGTCTTACCACCTCCTGATAAATTCCGACTAACATATCTCCGAGTAATATAGCAGATAGCGTCTATCCGCACCTAAAACAGGCCAATGAAGGCATTCATAAAGTCCGATAGGCGTTATTAACAACAATAAGAGGTTTTATGAAAAAAAGATAAGACACTTATAAAACAATGGATCAAGACATGTTGACAAAAGTTCAATGGACACATAAGTGTACAAGAAAATAATCACCTAAATGACACAATAATTATAATTGACACAAATGTAATTGATAGCTAGCACGAAAGAGGATTAGCTTCACTTGGGGTGTTTTTGTTTTTTTCGTACAATATCTGTTTTTAATTCAATTTCTTTCTGAAGTCTTCTCACTCTCTAATGATCTACATTAAAGTATATTAAGGTATTCATTGTCCCTTGGCATGTAAATAATATAGATCGATTGATTGACCGCATCCTAGCGGTCGACATCGACCTGTTTAGATCAATCCAGAGCAAACCGGGGCATGGCAACTGGTGGCTGGATTACGTACGTCCAACGATCGAGGAAGGAGACTAGACGTCGTCGATAGACCCCAATCGAAATAATTCTTGCCGAGATTAAAAGATCCAACAATTTTATTATTAAGTATCAGCCTGTGTTGCCCCACTGCCGGGCCAAGGCCTCCCTACCTTCTTCTATTCAACTGAATCTTGAGCTAATATGGACTAATCCCACCTTTAGGTGTCAAGTTCGTCCCAACACCTACACCTGGGTCTTTCGCGATGCCGTTTCCGATGCCGAGAACGTTTTAAGGGACCCATGCTATGGTGGTCTACAATGTATTCAACATGCGGCAGACGGCTCCGGCCCAGGTACACTTAACTAATAACAATAATGGAAACAAATCTCTGTTAAACTTACTTTACTCTTCTGTAAGATAGCTTCAACGTCTGATGCAGCCAATGGTGCGGCGCCGCAGATGATGTGTCTCACGTGACGGTAATGAGCCTCATTCACGTCAGGGTGCTTGCCTAGGAGGATCGCTGCAAGGAAAATTATGATTTAAATACTTTAAGGTCGGAATATCTTTAGTAAGAAGGAGTCGCGAATGGACCGAAGTCTCGAGTGCTACTGAGCTGTTTAACCTCGTAAAGAACAAGGGGAAATATTCGTTGTTGACGATCAATTTTTTGTAATGGGCGAGGAACCAAAAAAGGAAGATCAACAACATTTATATTAATCTACAGCTTGTCTTATCTACGGCCTCTCCTTGCATTTTTGATGTGTCTCTAGGTGTTTAAATAACTCTTCACATCAAGTACAATTATTTTGTAGTGGCACAAGATTTAAGTAAATTATGCACAAAAAACTGATTACAATTTAAGTTATTTTTAAAATGTGTTTGCAATTTTGTAGTTGTGTTTATTATACAATTTTAAACTGCTGTTTATAGTTTTTTTTTTGTATAAAACATCCCATTAGTTGCAACATAATATTGTTTTTGTCATCTTAATTTACAGGCGCCAAGGAAGGTAATACTGATTCCTCTTGACAAAAAAGCCTTAAAACTATTATAATAGTTTTAAGGCTTTTTACAAACCATATTCGAAAGCCTGACAACCAGTCTTACGAGGGGACTACAGATTAACAAGTAACTAATTAAAGTGGGTTTTGGTCAGATACGCAGTCGTTCAACATAAACTATTGGTATTAGCTGCATCCTGTTAGTCAGGAAGTCAACCCCAACATATGTAATAATTGGAAACAGGCTAGAAAGATGATGAAAGAAAATTATAATTGTACTTACCAACGGGAGGTACGATGTAAAGCAAGGTAGTCTTCTGAGTCTTCAAGATGTCCAAATACGTACTGGCAGAGAACTTAGCCATAGTGACAAGTTTGCAGCCCTTAGAGAGATGGCCCATGAGACCGATCACGAGACCGTATATGTGGAAGAAGGGCAGGAATGCAGGGAGAACGTCTTGGAAGTCACCTGGAAACATGAGAAATAATCAATGTTGTAGCTTGAGTTAAGAGAGCTAAGAGAGAGGACATCATTAACAGTATATCAAAGTCAGCTTTAACTGCTGGGACACGGGACAGTGCAGGTTGGTATATGTCACGTGATGTTGCTGTCTAGGTATTTTTGGTTTTAGTTATTCTTGAATAGAATCACTTTTATAATAAGCAGACGCTGCAGAAAACAACAACTTTTATCATCAGATCACAGACATTTTGACCATTGTTTTCTAGAGTTGTGCATTCAACGCGCTCGTATAATTTTTCTCAAACCTTCAAATGTTTGGTAGGTCTAAAATTATTAACAAATTATTAAAATTTATTTATTTACGTAGAAACTTATTTACCTTTACAAATAAGCAATTATACTTATGCAGGGGCCATAGTTGAATTAGCCAATGACTGGTTAATTTTTGACTATGAAATGCGTTTGACACGACTCCGTTTTTAATATTAGAATTATTATCAGTATGGAAATTAAGCTTACCGTGTGCAATATTCGGGAAACAGTTCTCCTTTTGGTGCATAGTCTCCAATCCAGCCAGTAGATTATCAAAAGTAATCTCAACGCCTTTAGGCAGTCCTGTAGTTCCACTTGAAAATGGTATACAAGCCACATCATCACCTTTCCTAGTTATTTTATCTAATAAACCAAAATCAGCTTCACCCGACTCTGCTACTTCTGAATATCTTGTTGCGTCATTAGGAACTGGTTGGCTAGGATTATCAACTAGGATTATTTTGGCTTGTATCTTTGCTGATTTTAGAGATTTCGAGACGGTTTCATAGCATTCTGGTAACGTTACGATGACTTTTGGCTCCGTGATGGATGTTTGGTGAGCTAGTTCGACTGTAAAGAAAGAGAAACATAATATGAGTACTAATAATACTAAGTAAGCGAGATTTAAGTAGTAAGCTAGATTTTAATAACGACTGTATTCGGTAGTACCTAAGTAGATTTTTTGCTCGCAAAGATATTTGTATAAGAAAACATTGTTATTTTTTTCCTTGAAACATGAAACTCTCCGTCTACATCAATGTCATAGTTGTCATTATTATTAATAATATGTGTGAGACGTGACTTCTTATTTGCAATGATCTAATGTTTTGTGTGGTTCATTAGTTCAGCTAAACCTATTATATTCAGTGGAATCTTGTCTTCAGCATTTTATTATTGATTTTAGCTTATGAGATGACGCAGTAAGGTGAAGTGGGTAGCTACGTTGACTGCAACCACACCCATAGATTAAGTACCGCCTTTTCAATGTCATGCTGGCGATGACCTGCATAACATAAACAGCTGTAAATGTATCAACTATTATCGATAAGTTAATAAATATTTAAAGCCACTGTAATCTTGTCTTAGTAAAGACGTCAACAACTATAAATGTCACCATGCGCATGTTTTCTATCGTGTATCGGTTAAACCTCTCTTTCTCAGGAATTTCTCAGTAGCAGCCACGGAGTCTGGATTTGTGTCCGGTTGATGGCAAAAGACTCGCCATCTATTACATGGGACTTAAATATAACTGGCGAAACGTAATGTACTCATGGGTACACCTCTGCCTAGCCTTATGTCCTTTCGGGGATTACAGGCGTGATGTTATGTTGTTATGACTCAAGATAATACATAATACATTGTATCTAAAAACATCAAGACCAACATTTAATGAGCCATAAATATTTTATCATTATCTTAATCCAAGAAAAGGCCTCCAACAATAAAATATAAAGCATTTGAAGTGTCACTACAACATGCGGATATTATACTGTTGCTATATAAGGTAAAAGATTATCGTGAGGCAAACTGGCCTACATTGGGGGTTCTAAAATCATCGCTGCGCCGTCACGCTAACATTTTTAACTTTTTCTTTCATATCATTCTCACACAAACCATCCATCCTTTCCTTCATTTCATCAACATTTATATTAACTCTGACCAATTCATTCTCTAATTTCGAAAACGAGGATTGGCACTCACAATTTTTTTATTCAGAATCTACATTTGCAAATACAAGTACAAGGATACTCTAGTAGAGCGAAACATTTCTTAATATTCTAAAACAATATGCTTTGGTTTTAAATTAATAATTACTTAAGATGACTAGCGAAAATCTACTAACGTTTTGAGGTCATTCATTTAATTATGGCTATGAAGACAACAAAGTAACAAAAAGGGGAAAAACTGCATGATTGCAGCCGAAAAACACAATAATGATTTCTGTAAAAATAGTTGAATGGCTCATAATCTAGATAAGAGCAAATCATTATTATTATAAGGACAGGCCATGGACAAACAATATTTATGATTAAATTCCTGTTCTCATGTAAGGAAAATATCGTGAAGAAAGTTTTAATGTATAAGTGGATTGGTGGTTACAATTATAAGAGTAGAGGAATGCCAAAGAAACGATGGACTGTCTCGATGACGATAGGGTAGAAAGGGGTGACTACTGAGATGACAACTAATTTATGGAAGAAAAAGACTTGATACGCTAACCTCAAAAGGGACAAAGGCAAAGGTGATTCATAGTACATAGTAGATATTACAAAAGCACTGATGTTTTATAGCTCGGGCACGGGCGTTTTCATAAAATCGCCCGTTTTTGCTTGCTCAAAAAAAAAACAGTAAAAACATAAGTACCGCGTTATTAAACACCACCGTTGTTTTACAATAGGGTAATGACATGATAAAAATATAAAAACTTATCAGTTCCTATTGTAAGGCTTGTAAAACTGTTATCATCACCGCTGGTGTCATTCGTCGGCGAATTTATCGTAATTATTATTATATTATCTATTATCTAATCTCAGGGTACAAAGTAACTACATGGTGCCTATCAGTTACTCTTTGCTCTCTACTTCGATAAAGAAAAATTTTGAGTTTTCTTGGACATCATGATAACTTGTCTTGGATCTAGAAAATATCAAACCTTCCATAAGACCGATCAGTAGCAGTTCTCAAAGGAAATTGTTGTCCATAGAAAAATTTTAGTTGACGACAAAAATTTTAAGCCATCGACATGAGGGGAAGATTGTGGCTGATAAAATGTTGGTCAAAGACTACATACAGACGGCTTTCATCGTTGACGATCCGTCATAAAATACGATACGTCATGACGGATGGACGTTGACATTGCACACAGAATCGTGTTTTATCACGATCCAGCAAAAAAATGAATTGGTGTTCACATTTAATTAGTTTCGTGATTTTTCGGGAGCGAACACATCGGCGAATCCGTCACAAAACGATCACGATCCGTGTTTTTGACATACCTGATTTAAAACGTGTCCGTCATTTTTCACGATTCGTGATGCGTGTGAACACGGGCATTTAAAAAGCATTGCAGCCGTCAAAAAAAATGACAGATCGTGAAAGAAGACTATCCGTCAAAAAAAAACGTGAACGGGCTGGACTGGATGAATATTATGCTCATGACAGTTGGTTTCAGGTTGTAGTTTTACTCTTTCAGTAATTAAAGTAAGACTGCCTTTACGAGAGGCACGGCAGCACCGACTTTCTACGAATTTATAACAACTGAAATCGATTCATCCATTTGGATTATGGCTATTTTCACATTGATAAATTTGATCAACATTTTTAATATCATCGTTCACTCTCCGAGTTAAAAATACTGAAAACAGCTAGTCCAAAATACTGTCTGAATTGAAGCGTTAAAATGGTCGCTTATCAAACTATTTTGCAATGTAAATATTTGACGAGTAGATAAACTAAGCTATGTGTCAATGACTTATCCTGTTTCTACGCCAAACTTTGAAAATTATGTAGGTGCGTATGCACTCAATCTCCATGTTTCTGTAATAGTTTCCAGCGGTGGGAAATCTTGAAGCTTACATCTTCAATTAACCTCTGTGTATAGAACACAATTATTGTGCATGTTTATTATCCGTGAAAAGTATCTTTGGGTTGGTAGACCATAAAAGAGCATTGGGCCCAGCACACCCCCCTGTGGTACGCCCTCCCATTGAAGTCTCCACTGTGTAGTAGGACCGTAGAACTGTGTCATTCCAATTTGGGTAGGTATGTGTATCCTAATTTTCGTGTCTTTTACCAAGAATTAGGACGTTATCTGAAATGATTCGTAGAATTTTAGCTGATTACAACATTGCGTAATTACCTGTACAGTATTGTTACAAATGAGTAAGAAGATTGTTGCAACACTTTGAGTACATTTATATGTGTTAATAGCAGGTTTCATGCCAGCAGCTCTTCTAAACGGTGTTTTAAAACTGTCAGTATCAATGTTCCGTAGGAAGTTATGATACTGACAGATCTTGAACGTGGTTTAGCTGATGTGCTGATCGCGGTCAGTTGTTTGGTGGAATTCGCCCGTGAAAGACAAATTGAGAAAAATACTCAATTTTACATTGGGTAAGTAAATGTAATTTAACTGGGTAGTTAAAAATATACATTATGTTTTATAGCTTGTAAATTCAGCAATAAAACTTTTAACAAAATTAGTTTCTACTTAAACTCCTTGATAGATATTAATGCACTAAACAAAATCCATGGCTCGTGTATTAATATGTAAGGTAGGTATTTTATCTTCTAGCAATTTTGGGAATTTTTGCTTATTTTTAGTACGACTCTATCTGCAATTTCATTAAAATGATAGGTACCTTGAGATTAAGTTAGCGTCTTGGAATCATAATAATCACATGATCAAACAACGCTGCCCAGCGTTGTTTGATTTGTAGAGGAAAAGGTGGTAATGTGGCCCCCTACTTTGTTTTTGAGGCCTTATGTAAAATATACGAGACTCAGAAATGTAATAAACATGTTATATCGCTCCTTATTTATTTGCCTATACATGCCTTACTATGTAATAAATGAAACTGCCACAGGATTATCGAAAACTTATGTATTCTAAAAAAAAACAAATTTGGCAACATGAGATCAAGTGAGGGTTATATGGCACCCTGGGGACCATATTAAATGTATTGATTTAATTAAAACCTAACGGCAACATTCGCAGATATAATATTCGCCTTCAGGACCTGCACAGGCTGTATGAGCCCATAAATTGCAACTCTGGCACTGAATCCACTCCTCCCCAGGTCTGTCGTTCAAGTAACTGGTGTCACAGAATATGCAGATCGTATCTGAGATTTCAGGTACGCTATTCGGATAGACATTGTCGTCATATTCAGAGTCGGTTTCTACGACTGCGTCACTTTACAGAGCTACTGCTAGATATTATGACTCTCTGGCGTCGTATAGTACTGCTACCGCTGCCCTCGCCATCTTGACTACGTCCGAGGCCGCGTCCGCGGCCACGTCCACGTCCGCGTCTACGTCCCCGAGTCTCGGCTAAACTCAAAGATTCGATTAGTTGGTTTTTGTAAGGTGATGATGTGATCACTTTTGCTGTGGTAGCTTTTCTTCCACGATTAGAAGTCCTAGTCTTGACTCTGGGGATTGGCTGAATGTCTTCTGGCAGTGTAGATCTTGGCACAGAAAATATTTTTGCAGCCTTTTTATAGCCCATGACCTTTGTCCTCACTGCTTCAATTGCCTTTTTCATTAGGTCTGGATCCCATGTTTTCCTTTTCTTTGAAGATGGAGATAACACACTTTGCCGAGGCATCTGAAAACGGAAAAAAAAAATAAGGAAGTGATATAATTGTCATACATGTTATATGGCCCCCGGGACCATAATATCAACAATGTGAGGGGGCCAAATTGAAAGAAAGCAAGAATTTATAAACAAACCATAACAAAAATATTCTATCAAAAGTGTTTTTATAATTACCTTCAAAATCCTGTAGAATAACGTTTATCAAACACAATGTACAAATCACCAAAGCTAAAACTCACTTATTTCCAGTAAAATTGAATAAAATGCAGAGTGGTAATAAAAGTTTGCAACTAGCGTGTTTCGACTGTTTCGCAGAAAAAGAAAATGTAACGCCCCCTCACGGATTTATTGGGTTAAAATCAAAAACGTCAGACGAGCTCCGCATTGCACCAAAAAAAATCTAGATGGCGTGTTTCTAAACTATAAATATTGAGGGGGGTCAATATACCTGCAGGGACCACATTACCACCTTTTCCTCTACCAACCTCCAAAATAATCTTTTATTTATCACTACGGAACGAAGTCATAATATTATACCTATTTATATTCTTTATAATCTTATTAACTTTATTACTTTGATCATTCTTGATTGGACGGGAATTTAAATTTTACGGAAACACGGAACGTAAAAGTTGACCTGCCACCTCGATAGATGGCGTTGACGTCGAATTAGATCTCACTATGGTTTCGTTACATCGGTTTGGTTGGGTCGACCGCGAGACTCCGTTCGAATTAACTTTGCGCAGAGGCAATATCGTAACCAATGAGGTTAATCCGAGGTGCGATTATTGCTAGTTGAAAACTTTACCAATACCCCGCCGTGTGGACGTGAAATACCGTCCGCGTTGGCAATTTTTGAATGGCCGTAATTGGCCTAAGAGACTTTTGAAACTCAAGTCAGTATCTTTACGTTAACGTTAAACGTAGTAATGAAAGGAATTTGTAAAGTTTCTGACTTATCATCAGCATCACACACCATAATTCTGCAGGCCGTTCTACTCGATTTTATAAAATTCAATTATTAGTTAAGTCTAACTAATAATTGAATTTTTATATTAATTAATATTAGAAATAATTTGCAGACGATCGCGGTTTATTTGAAAAAAAAAAGCTACTGCCACTAAATAACAATTAATAATACTACACCAACAGTTCAACAATATTATAAAAAGTCCCCTTCAAAACCAAGAACAAACAGCAAAGTAAACTCACATTCTTTATAAATAGGGTTGACAGTCGTCAGCACGCATCCCGCTTGCAAACTCCGAAACGCCACGACCGGGAACTCGGGACTATTCGGCAACATGACTGCCACGACATCCCCCGGCTTTAAACCGAACTTCTTTACTAGTGAAGTTGCGAAGACTGATGTGTTTTTTTCCACCTGCGCGTAAGTGTAAGTCTTCTTGGTTTCTGCACTTTCCTGTAAAGAGAAAGAATAGTTAAGAGTTGTTCCAAGCCATAAGACTCATGAGTATTCTTCTAATTTCACAGACAGAGTTGATGCTTTGGACTTAGAGACTTGATCCGCCAGTTCTTCTTCCCAGCTAAGACACTAGGAAGTGGTGAAGATTGGGAGTTTTGGGGGGCGGTCTGATATAATTTAGATCAAACTATAATTTAGTCGCGCGTAGTTGATTGTGGACCACTTCGAAGAGAAAGCCTGACTTCGGCAGTGGGAAAATATTACTGATGCTCATTTTGATGGAAGCTGCAAAGCTGAGGAGCTCGTGGTTAAATAATAACAGCACGCGTAGCATGACCAATTCCATCTCTATTCTACCAACAATAGTCAGAGTTATTTCTATACCACTCGACATTTCTTCTGCCCGAGCATGAGGCGACACGTAGACTCGAGTTTCTAGGAAGACAAACACAGAAATTATTTCCATAGCAACGCGAATCCTACGATTATATTACATTTTAGTTAACAAAAAAAAGTTGTCAAATGCACGAGTGTTTGATTTTTGCGGGCAATACTATTGAAACATTGGAAAGATGTAGTTTGTTTTATTTTTTTCTAATGTGTTGTTTTTTCGAAAAGTTATGCAGGCGGCAAGAAAAAGTAATAGGTGCATTTTTATAGTAAATCATATTATGTACTGATTATTATCATTATACAAAAAAAAAACATAGATCTCATTCTTCACTACACTACTTTAATTCTTCTCGCCCTAAAAACTGAAGACATGGCGACGGTAGGACCCCGAAATGTTTTTAAAATCAATATAAGTACTTATGTCAATAAACACCAAGAATAGTAATCAAAAGAATCTTGTCTAGGTCCGATATAGACTATTTGACATTTGTGGAAGAAATGTTCCTACTCCTAGTGTCAAAGGTAGAGAAAAAATTGTCGTCATGCTTGACGTTGTAGACTTTTGTCGACTGAAGAATAGAAACATTTCTTTTCTACATTTTTAACATCGCCATGCTTACGAAGACGACAGAAATCTTTTTACAATCTGTCATTTCGTCTTTTCTTTCGTTCACAAAACCCGTTTCCACAGTGGTCATGCTACGCGTTCAGCTCCAAGTCTCGATTTTCTTGGTTAAGCTGCACTTTCTCGGGGTTGAGTTGGTTTCGGGGTTTGGTTGAGGGTCGGGCTTGAGTTTCTCGGGGAGCAGGGCCCGAAAGCTTGAGAACCAGTCCAACCAAGGGGTATCGTATTACCCAGTAATTCAGCTGCATCCGGTTACGACTGGAAGCCGACCCGAACGAGATGATGATGATGTTGATGGAATACAATTACGAACAAAACCCACTGACGATCAGGAAGCTCTATTTGACAGAACACTTTGCTGCCACTTCCTTGCAAGAGATCAAAGTCCAGTGACAGAAGTAATAAAACAAACACCCACGTAGATTATATATATCTTAGCTTAAGTTTTATCACGCAAAACAAGATAACAATTGGCATAAGAATTTCTTTTTAAAAGATTCCCACAATTTTGGAAACTAGGCATCATTATGAATGAGTATCATAGGAGTATTTGCGTAACACACAGACACTTTGGCAATGCCATTTTATTTTGATAATTGGCAACAACATTCATCGCATCAAACAGGCAAATATCAAACGTATGAAGCTATGAATTCTAAATTTCCGTCGAAAACTTCTGATTGTTAGAAAAAGTGTGATGCCCAATTTGAGTGCAGATACAGGGTGATTGGTGCATCATTTGCCAAATTGAACGGGCCGAAAGGAGGGGCATTTGCTGTCTCTTCAGCCCCAATAACTCATCCTTGGAACCACGGACTTTTTAATTTAAGTTTTTGTTACGAGTATTTTAGTGTAGCACGAAATTTAATTTATAATTATGTTGATGTCCATTGTTTTTTGGTTCTATTGACTGGCAAGCGAAGCACCAAACACCCTGTAAAATTCCGTTTTCAGATAGGTATAGCACCAAAGACGATAACATAACTACAGCAATATTATACGAAAAACACGGCGCAAGATACGGTTCAGTGAAGCATGAAAAAAGTGACACGAACGTAATCAGTTAAATAACAACAGACTGTAGGGGCGCGGGTGCGCCCGCCGGCGTCGTTGATTGTACCGCACAATGAACCGGCAAACAATAATTATCGTGTTCACGACTTCACGTACACATTCAAGACATGCAATTTTCTTTTGACACTTACTTCGAGCTTCTTAAGTACGTATTCGTGCAAAAGCGATGACCACAGTTGGTCTACTAATATGAGTTGTGAATTCCTGGCAGCTGCGGGCACGTGTGCTGGCTTATTGCGAACACTAACTACCTAATGGATGTCTTTCATCATCTGCCTAGTCTTTACTTGGGAAATACTGGTATTATAGACCAGTATTTTACATGAAGCGACTACCTATCTGACCTCCACAACCCAGTTAGTCTTGAGTAATACGATGCCCCTTGGTAAGACTGGTTGTCCTTGTCACTTTCGGGCCACCGACTACTTGTAACGACTGTCAAAGATCTACTAATGACAGCACGGAGGAAGTTCGGAATGTAATGGGTGGTCACCCATCCACGGCACAACCTAGGCAAGTGCGGTTTAACCTGAAAATCGAGCCGCGCTGCTGTTATTACTTAGCCACGAGCTCCTCACCAAATGGGTTTCTTTAATGTACTTAAATGGATGAGTTTCTATCTTCGTCCGTCGTGCGACTATCTTGTGCTAACACCTTTTCCTGGTTTGTTTTATTGTTATTTTTACTTGTATTATTTAGTATTCTAGCTTAGTAACCATCCTCATTATAAAAAAAAAATACTGTGCAATTTTCCTCCACCTGTTCTCAAATATATAAACAAATATAGCAGCCTGACAATATTTACAGGTTACCTGATACATAGATGCAGCCTCGTTGTTTATGTGGTCGCAAGTCAAGCGCGACTGCTGAGCATGTCCTAGTACGATTCCCAGTTCGGGCAGTGTTATCGGGTTTTTCCATCTGGAATTTCTCAGTAGCAGCCCGGTCGATTGCAATGGACTCTCCCTTTATTACATGGGACTAAACATAACTGGCGTGAAATGTGCGTGTACTGGCGTGTATTAGGGAGTACCCTAATCAACCCTTCAAAGTTTATATGCACGTTTTGTTACGAGTATGTAGACACATCGAACTCCGAGCATTCTGTGATCATCCTTCACAGATCACCTTGGCAGTACATAATCAATAACTATCAAGATATTGACAAAACAATGTCATTTTCCACGTGAAGCTGTGATAGCGTGTGAGTCTGCAATTAATCGTGTAGTCTAGAGTGTGCACTAGATAAACAGAGCACTTGATAGCGAAAAGACTATTAATTAGCTGCACAGATACTGTAACCGGTTCCGGATCAGTCTCTTAATATATCTATGAATCAGTCTAGTCCAGGCAGGACGTAAGGCTTTGGACTGCCTAGCCTAGAGCAATGTTATACTGCACTGATCTGATTTGTTGTATTGTATCCGTATTGTTGATTCCTTGGACTTGTCGGTTTCATCACGATGTTTTCTTTCAGCGTTTGAGAGCAGTGGTCATGAAATAAATTGCCTACACAAAGTGCTTCTACCAGACATTTGTCAAACATTAGATTTTCCTATACATGGTGGAATACGCTAAAACGGGTACCACGTATTTAGTAAGTAGGTACTTCATTCTGAATTACTAGGTAAAATTATTTGCAATAAAAAAGATATTGCTATGGTTGTTTATTTATTCTTAATATTCTAGTTAAGAATGATTTAACAATAACATTATTATCTATACTTTCTGTACTAATATTATAAATGCGAAAGTTTGGATGAATGGATGTTTGTTGCTCAATCACGCCAGAACGGTTTAACAGATCTGGATGAAATTTGGCATAGAGATAGATTATAGTTTAAAATAGCACATAGGCTTTTCATCCTGATAGGACGATCCCGTGGGTCAATTATTGAACTCCACGCGGGCGAAGCCGCTGGCATAAGCTAGTTATATACATATATACGGGGTGGAAGGGACACCGACGCGAAGACGGAAACCATATACTCAGTAAGTACATCATACTGAACCTCCCCGCATATTTTTTTTGTCGGTTATTAAAAACAGAAGCAGCTGGGTCCTACAAAACTGCAATACCTACACGGTGAAAATGTATGGAACAGCTGTATTTTTTTTATTTATCTACGTTATAAAATTTTCTATGTGGGGGGGTTCAGAATGATATACCTAATACCTATGTGGTAACCGTTTTAGCGTCGGTGTGCCTTCCAATTGTTTAGGCTAATCGTCATCGATCCTTCATCATGAAAGACTATTTCATACCAAACGTCATTCATCAGCACATTCCGAAACAGTCTTATATTACCAACAGCGTCATTCATTCTACCATTGTTTTACAAATTAACCCTAAGAACTAAACAAAATTAGTACAACTGACCCTGACCTTACTGACCAAAGTCTACGCAGGCACACAATTGAGAATGTCAACATAATCAATCACGAGTATTGACTGTTCCAATTTGTATGGCAAAAATACCCACGTAAATAATACTTTGTACATACAATCGATCAGTGTTACAATGGAAATGGTCTATTGACCAAGGCGTCTGGCTCGTTACCAGGTGATTTCGAGTCCGAGCTCATAGTTAGGATAGGTATTGCGACAGTGGGAGGAGACCTGTCGCTGCCAACCGTTGTTCGCTCGATGGTTGGGAGCTCAGAGTCCTTGGATGCGGTGATGTCCTTCAGCGAAACCGTCATGTCACAGAAGGAAGCTGCGGTAAGTGTGAGGGAGATGACGAGCTACCGCCCATCCCGCAGCAGATGCACCGGGCGTCGGCAGAGGGTGGACAACGCCAACGCGGAGGACATCCATTGAGAATTTCCACATGGTGACAAAAAAAAGGCGCTCTGGAGAGCGATGAGGGCGACAAATGTCGCAATGCCTTTGTTTTTTTTATAAAAATCTAACTTCGTAATCTTAATTTCTTATTGGGGCCACCCCATAATTTCATTAATTTATTTAATAAATCCCAATAACTATTTCTTACTATTCTAAATAACAAGTAATTAATTTAGCTATGCTAATAAATAAACAGTTATGAATTATTAGCCAGTTAATAAGATTCTCAATATATCAGCCGCGGATCCACCGGATATCAAAGATTGGTGAGCATTGAATTATATTCATTTAAATCAGCATAATTATTCTTAAAAATTTTAATGTATGATTTATTTAAAATGTTACAGATAGCCTCCATAACTATTATAATATCTAATAAATACTTATTAATTAAAGAATAATTAGGTACATATTTAATTAGTTATGACACTGACAAAACATCGAAGTTACGAGTAAAAAAAACGTGGTCAAATCATGTTAATGGGGTTCTGATAATCAGACATAATTTTGTACCTACCTAATGTCTCATTATCAGATCTTCAGAATCCAAGAGACATATCGATTGAATGGAAAAAGGAGTTCTCCCTTTCTTTTCTTGGTCTCTTGAAGCTTCTAAATCTTCAAAAATATTATTTTAGCCATAAGGCTTCCACAGCTGGACCGGTCCCGTTCTTCTCGCCTCCAGCTGATAGCCGCGACCTTGAGCAGATCATCAATCTACCCTGTGCCATCATTATCCTCCCATGACTGCTGTAGCAGTGATCTGGGCACACAGGACACAGTTCTCTCTGTGAGTGAGCCTTCCCTCTCGTTAACGACCCCGTGGTCGTTACCACTGAGTTACCAGCCCACCCTTGCTGGCTACAAAGATCTAGGTACAGCTAAATAATAGGAAATTAGGAATTGTAACACCGTTTACCTACATTTCTTATCTTCTGATTTAGTATCCCAAAAGTTCTTACAAACCTCATCAATTGGCTGGGAAGGAAGCATCAAGTTCAATCTGTTTTACAAGATGTTGATTAACACTACAAAGTACCTCCATTTTCGCAAACCTTGTTTGACCTTAGCTGAGTTTAAAAGGACAGACATGTATACATTATTATAATTGTTTTCTAAATATGGGTATTAACCAGTCTTTTCAATGACAAACATCGAGCTGGCAAAAGTTACTTTTGGATTTTTATGTTTTAAGCAACTTTACAGATCTTGAACACATTGGGAATTGTTCTAGATTTTTGAAATTTGTCGTCTTATCTACCTATTTAGCATTTACCCTCAATCTGTGGCGTGTGGAGGGTTATGCCGGACTCTAACCTACTAAAAACCCACTGTACCTACGACTACCATGTGTCGGGGGCCCGGGAGAAACAAGTAGGTACTTTCGTGAGCACCCCCGACTGATATCAGCCTCCCAATCTTGGCAGGCCTAGATATACCTATCTAGGCCCGCCAAGATTGGGTCCCTGCGTCTCATTGTCACCTGGCCGATGGAATAAAGGAGCTCCCCTAGAGCAGCAAGCAAGCCTCCAGCTAGATGTAACGACAACCTTATGGCGTGTTGTCAGATTGGATACGGAAGGCAGAGGACAGGGGTGATATGCTAGCCAATAATAACCATAGCAGTGGACTGCTAGGTTAAGTCGATTTCCCATTGGTTGGCCAGGTTCTCTTAAGACAAATCAATTACCCACTTGAATTAAAATGCTAAAAAAAGCCCCACCTCAATTAAGAAGATTTGCTACCTAATTAAAGTTCGCAAAACAAAATATGAATAAGTATGTACGTATTATGATGATTCGTACTAGAAAAAAATATCATACCCGATTAACTGACTAAGATAACATAGTAGGTACCTAATTAAAATTATCTCCGATTGAAAACAAAGTTTATCATGGCGCAATTACACTGATCTTTCACCGCAATAGAGTGCATAATTTTATTAATAAATGTAATTCTGTCTAGCAAGCAAGAAGTGCAAATTAATGTATTTTGCTTGCATCGTCTGGTCGTGGGAAAGTTAGTTCAACGTTACAAATTCAAATCGGCGGTAGAGTTATTTGGGTACCAACAACCAACCGAACCAACAACTGGTGATTAACTGATTACACCTTCAGAAATGAACATTGGTTCAGACATTCTTCTTTTTGGCAATTTATGTCATCCCATTTTTTATTTTAATATGTTCGTATTTTTATATTATCATAATTACGTTACAATGTTATCATAAGGACTTAGTTCGAGGTCAATAAATGCACGAGTCAAAATAATTTTCACGGTCATTACATTAAATTTGGCGTTTACCGTGAACTTATCAGCTAAAGCAAGATTACCTAGGTATACTTCCGCAACTAAACGCTCAAAACAGTAAAAGCTAGGAAAGGCTGATAAGGATATGAAGTCCTTATTTATGTTATATTATCAGCATGAGGACAATGGCTACTATTAATTATAACACCAGTCTGTATTATATTGACCACCCTCAGGTCTCTGGGCAAAGAAGAAACGAGCATTCATCACCACTCTTGCAATTTTGAGACCATCTCGTCAAACAGCTACGAGATAGCAGCATTCCTGGTTTGTTTCTGGGATTGAGATCGGATGCCTCCGGTAAGTGATGCCATAGACGGCGCGGCGATGACCACTCAGATATCCGGGATAGGTGGCCCGTTGACTGATGTGTTTGGCATCCGTAGGTAGGTTTATTAACGAATAACAAAAAGAAAATTCAAGTCTCCACACAATGGATGCCTAAGGAGGGACGGCGGTGCTCACTAGTCGAGCCTAGAAAGAAGTTAGGAGATGACCTTGATGCGCACTGTCAGTGGCGGTTCGCGCTGGAGTAAGAAAAGTGTAGGCGTTGGAAAAGATTTAGGGGAGACTAGTGCCCAGAAGTGAGACATTCAAGGTAAAAACAACAGTAGATTCAATTAACACTGCAACCTTGTGATTGTGATATATCCGCTTTGGTCCGAAATATCTAATATTAACGTTTTACCTACGTCATTGGCGACCATGATAGATGCACTATGATTTGCTGAACTAGATTTGAGAACATTTTTAGGTTGCCACCTAGTTCTGGCTTGTACACGGTTACTGACATATTATGCGTGCACTAACTGGACAGGTCTACTCATAGTTGAGTGTGGTTTTTGCTCGAAAGACCATTCCAGACAATAATCTGCTACGTCCTCTTATGGCTTGACCAGGGTTAAGACTGGACTTTGAAAAAGGGCTATGATCTCTGAGTTTGCTTCAGTGTTTCTTCTCAGAGTAGACAAAACTGGCCTCATAATAAAAGAAAAAAAACAATTTTACTACATAGAATAAAACAAAGTCGCTTCCCGCTGTCTGTCTGTCCCTATGTATGCTTAGATCTTTAAAACTGCACAACGGATTTTGATGCGGTTTTTTTAATAGATAGAGTGATTCAAGAGGAAGTTTTAGTATATTTAGTGTCAGCATTGCATCCGTGCGAAGCCGGGGCGGGTCGCTAGTACAGAATAAACATAACCTTTACTTTGTTACTCACAGTTTTGCTTCAGTTCATTCTGCGATTTTCTTCAGTGACCGCCGTTTCTATGCATGACTGATTAAAATTTGACACAGATTTTCTTTGTCTTAGGACCTACTTCTATGAACTGATTGAGGTTAAGACTGAGCGTCAATTCTATTCTTAGGAAAAGTATTAAACTGCCGAGTCTACAAGCGTGATATTTTGCACAAGAGTTCCTTTATAGCGCCGGTGAGCAATAAGATCGGTTTTTTTAGAAGAAATTGCTGATAATTATAAAAGTTTATATTTGAGTTCGTAACTATGGCTGACAAGAAATCCAGGGTGCTTGCTTGGTTTGTTTTCACTCTTTGGTTTCGTCTCTACTTTTGCATTTCTAGTCTAAGTATGTTGTTGTATATGCCATACATTACTAGGGATTACTCATATCTATTTATGTTAACATAAAATATCTCGAGACAGTAATGAAATATTGAGTTCGCGTGTACTGCTTTCAGTTCATTGAACCGCTTGTGCTAAATACGCTTTCAATTAGAAGATGTTCAGCGGTAATGAAGAGCGAAGTGATTTATGGTAACGTCACACGTATTTCAAATCGATGTAACCAGAAGGGTATAACCTTTAGTCCTACTAGTCCCGTGCTTCCCACAACCAGTGGTTTCTCACGGCCTTCTTCACATTATCGATTTACCTCTGACCTAAGCATGTTCGATGTTCCCTTTAAGCTAAGCTCATTGAAAGTATGGTACCTATTTATGCTGACTACTTACGACATAATTTGAACAGTTTCCGATCCATTGCTGGATTTCTTCGCAAATAGGGGAAACAGAATAATAAAAGTCTGCACTGAAGAGTCAATGGTTAATAGTATTTCGTATAACGGCTTCAGTATAGGAACAGCTGCCGTTATATTTTAAACTCTATTGTTGAAAGGTTCATAGTACAGAATTTATTTTTAGTTTAGTTATGATAGCATTGCGTATAGGTAGACTAGAATTCTGTAGTTACTAGGTGACATGGATCCATTATTTATGCTTTCGTTTACTTTTGGTAGTCTAAAGAGTTTTATGCCGAAAGTAAGAACGCGGAGCGAATAGTGATGCGCTCACTCTCCGCGCTGAATTCGACTAAGAATTTTGTTAATCGATGAAAAACAGTCGTTAATAATTCTTTTTAAATTGTTAGTATCTACAAGTATGCTTAATTTCCAGTAAAACATAAATTTAAATGTAGGTAGGTACCTATAAAAGATACAGTGACCTTGACGTGTTTGTTTACTCAAAATATAAAAAATAATGCGATTAAGCAGGTACGTAAGCAATTTTTCACCAGTTGTTATAAATAACGTCATAAGACCTTAATAACTGTCATTGACATGATACGTATTTCCTAATTTTTTAAGGGAATTACACGACAAAGGTGGCCGAATTCAACTCACTTGATGGAAATCCGTTACTTATTTGAAGTAAACAGCGGCGATAAGAAAAAAAAACGGCAATTCATAACACGATTGAAGGAGGAGGTATTAATGCAGTGTAAGATAACACACTACAGATAGATAAATGTAGTGCTAAAACACTTCGAAGAGATAGTCATAACAAATCATATCTTAATGCTCAATATAATAAACACGGACCTTGAGAAAAACCTAATAGGTACAACAAAATGAATCTTAATTGCTTAGCATAGTTCCGTATTGGTTGGAGGGGAGATAAATGAAAGGGATGACGCCAAGTTTTTTTTTAAAAAACATCGTTTTGTGACTTATTTTCTGATTACTCCGTTCTAGCCTATCCTACCCAGCGACGCCTTAAGCCGAGGCCCGTATCCCACAGATTTTATTTTCTATGCCCCTGACTGGAGGCCTTACACTCTAGGTACCCACAGGATAGTCCGGTTAAGCAGGATGTCCTACGAGAGGCCATAAACAAAAAAAAAACTTATTTTTTGGCAAAAGAGAAGATAATATAAGAAACAGGACATTTAGAATTAGTCTTCCATAAAAATACTGATTGCACGTCGACTAGAAAGTGCTTTAGACAAGATATTTCGAGAGGCTATCCCAAGATCTATCCAATTTTCTGTTTAATGGAGATTACACAAACAAACACAGAAAGAATAATTGATTACGGATAGTGACTGACCCTGCGGTCAATTTTACGGAATCTATGTGGTTTAGGTATCTACCTATTGCCTTTCAGGAAAATGCGTTTTTCCAGCAGTTAGTTATGCATATATTACGACATAAGCAGGTAATGAAATAATTTGTTGACGTTTAAAACTTCCAATGAAGTAACGAAACGAAGTCAGAAGTTAACCAAGAGGTCTAACCTCGTAAAATCATTCATTCATTTCATTAGTAATTCAAAAGATTTCTAGATACGTAGGTTCTGAATAATAGAAAAAATATCTTATTGGTTTGAAATCTTTTTGTAAGAACTTTCGAACAATAACACAATGACGGTTAAATAATAAAACAATCATGCGTAAAGTAACTAGTTCAAATACCAAAGCGGAGCAAATTGTTTAACCCAATTGTCAAGTAATTGATGAGTAAGATGTTTTGCTCTTCAGCTAAACGTATAGGTACTTAGTTAAAATGTATTTGAACAAGATTCGCTGTGTAAAATGTTCTGAGTCCAATGTCCAATCGTAAATTTTTAGTTTCCGTATCAGTAGATTTTATGGTCTACGGTACATACGATAAAGAAACAATTTACATTATACAGGCTTTCTAGCGCATACGTGTATTTGATAACAATTTAATTTTAATTTAAAAAAATAAATCAATACCTCGGCAGGTGGAAAATTAACTTTAAAAAAATCAAAAATATTTTTTATTGTCTAAGTTTAATTGTTTATAATGCCTACCTATTACAAATATACAAAATACTTACAAGAGCAACATGATTTTTATATCCCGCCGAATCAGCCCACAATTTGTCAATAAACCTCGTTTTCGGCACAACAATATCAGGAATGGTTGATTTAATTATAAAATCATCATTTCTGAACACAACACTTGTAGACAATTTTCTTTGCCATTTTAAGTTTTTAATTTCCCGTAAGAGAAGTTTTCGCGCCATATTTTGCATGATCGCGCGCGAATTCGACGGCAGCGAATGAGTAACTGTCGCGATTGATTGTTGAGCGTATAAAACGTTCCGATTTACCAAATGTATAGGTAGGTGGTACTTTGAACTTGATAATTTTATTGTGAATTTTACTAATTTACACTGAATGCAATGTTGCCTTGGTCACACGGCATAGAACGATACCTATCTGATAATGATTTATTTAAATCGCCTGCTCGTAACCATAATTGTTTCAACAATTCTTATAAATAATAAATCAAATATTCTTTTTAATTATAAATGCTCATTAAATTATTTACTATCAAATATAAAATTACACGAAAAATGTAGTTTGGTAACTCAGTTGAAACGTAATATTAAAAAAAAAAACAATTTTAAACTTTAGAATTGTCATACTCATACTTAAAAACATGTCGAGTTATTAAAACGAAGGCATACAGAATCTCAAGTTAATTAAGATGTCCCTTATTAGTACCTACCTAATAAAGTAGTAGGTGTAGGTAAACTTGCTTGAGTAGGTTCATAGGGTGGAAGGGACAACGACACAATATAAATATGGACAGTAGGGAAATTACCTACAAACGATGGAAACGGCACACTCTCACAAACATACGCAACGACAAGACTCCTAGATGACCGGCGCGGTGCTCTCAGTAGTAAGTGCCGCGTCAAGACGAGTTTAAGTTTATCTCCGCGATCTTTTTAAAAATGCCACCAACTCGGCTTCATCAAAACCGGAGCTATCGTATTTTAAACTTCCAAAATTAAAGATCTACAAGTTGTTGTGTGTTAATTTTAATTTGTTTTCCGTGTTTAAACTTTCGTCTTTTGCTGAGATTAACCGACGCCATGAGATTACCTATTTAAATTGTATTTGTAAGCTAGTTATTTAAATTCGATTGATTGATCACTACAAAACAAAAATGTAATTAAAAAAAAAGCAATATCAAAAACGTTAAAAGTTACAACCGTATTGCTTCAATGGAGCGTAGGTAATTATGTCCTCAAGTCCTAGGCTTAGTTTACATACTGTCCATATTTATACTGTGACAACGACGCGCGACGCTAAAACGGTTACCTACCACCATAATTATTCAGTATTTACATCATTCTGAACTTATACTTTACTTTACACTTTACAGTTTATTTAGCGCTGTGTCAGTCTATTCTAACATATTGTATAGTATCCTGGGGTGGCGCAGGAATTTCAATTCTTCTCCCTCTAGAACGTGCTCAAAGAGCAATTCTTAAAGTTGCTACCTTCCGTCCTTTTAGATTCCCTACACATCAGCTCTATAAAGCATGTAATGTACTTACAGTGCAGGCAATTATTTATTCTTCATATAATACTACACCAGCACTCTACACTTCCCTATGACCCAGTTCCTTCCGATAGGAGAAGGAAGGACCTGGTTTGCACAAAACATCAAACTAGACATGCCTTTGCGAATCGATTTATGTGTTTTTAGGACCGTTTCTGTATAATAGACTCAACAAGATACTAAACTTCTATAGCTTAAGTTATAAAAAGTGTATGTTTGTAATGTCAGATTATTTAGCGATACTTACTTAATTACACCGACACAGAAAAACTTCTAGAAGTTGTGGTTTGATTATGCTAATATTACTACTTAAGCTAATTTTAGTGGTTCTTTTTGTACCAATTTGATTTAAACCAATTTTATGTACGGATTATTTTTATTTATTATAGCAATAGATTTTGGAGCTGTTAAGAGATTAATTTTATTGTCCTAATTAAATTCTGTTAGGTAAAGTGATGGCCTGAAGCACAGGTTTATATAAACCTATATCGGGGAGGTCGCTACTAAACATCTAAATTTAACTAGATGAACTATTAATAAGTAGGTAATTGCAACTGTTGACTATGTTTTAGTTATAGTTTACGCTTAAAAGTACTATTTTTACCATTGTATAAAAAATAACACTACTGCGCCTAAATGTACACTTTTTTGTAATAAGTACTTTTTTGTAAATAAATTATATATTTATATATAATTATTATATATTATATTATTATTAATTATTATTATATTATAAGTACTTAACGTATTAAAAAAAACACACGGTCAAAATATATAGGTACCTAGGACATTGATTTTTTTTTAGCGTTGGTGTTCTTTCCACTCTTTATATTTTGATCTTTTTTTTTTTCACTGATAACTAAGTACTTAGGTATATATTTTTATACAATAGGTAGAATATTCTTCACTTTCACTACATACATACGTAATTTAAAAAAAAAACAATATCAATATCGGCCCTTGGACTTTGGACCTGTATGGACAGGTCCAAAGTCCGAGGCCGAGTTCAGGATAACAAATCTGAGCAAATATTTACTGTGGTCGACATTCAGTCTGACCGTCCTGGATAATTATCACCAGTGGACTTTACACCTCGATATGGCAAAGCCTTCCAAGGAAGGAAACGCAATTACTTAAGAGCAAAGAGTCAATTATAAATAATTAGTTAGTAATGTGGATAGTTAATTAATTACTCATTAATGAGTTATTATCATTTTGCCTTGCATTTTCCCAACATAAAGTTAATAAGTACCTACCGAAGTTCTAGTAGACGAGAAGTTATTTAATTTACCTCTGTCACACATTCCACATTCGTCAAGCTGTTATACAAGTTCCTTATCAACCTTGTAAATTGAGGAAAAAAGTTAAGGACAAACTTACAGATGGAGTTGTTTTGTACCTATTTATGGTCTAATTTTACGAGTCCCAGTTTATCTTGTAAATTACTGTGATTGGTTTTGAACTTCGAACGTTAATTAATCTACCTTCACCTATGATCTTGTATGCATTATAGTCTCACTTCCTACCTGTGCCTATTGAATTCTGCAAAAAAAAAGGACAATTTGTGAGTATGATTCGCGCCTTGAGAGTTCTGTTTCAAAGCTGTGTCCGACTGCACGCACTCCCAATGCCGGATTGAAGGCCAACATTAACTTGGCAGTTCAAAAAACCCTAAAATGCGCTGAAAAGTAGATTGACTAGAAAATAAACCAACCATGATCTATCAATAAAATATAACTATCTGATGCATTTTTACTAAGAACTGGCTGCGTCACCTGCGTGTGCGCAAGAACATAGCGATATGGTGACCGAACAGGTTTCGTTTCACCAAAGACTCTCTAAAGGCATTGCCCTTAGAAAGTGCGAAGAAAATGTATTTAATGTAGGTAGGTACGGGCGAAGTACATTTCTGCCTGACGCTTTTTTCCAACTATGTTAGGGTCGGCTTCCAGTTTAAACAGATGCCTACCAGTATGGGGTGACCTGCTTTCTGATCTCCACAATCCTGTCACTGGTTAACACGATACTCCTGGTAAGACTGGCTGTCAGACTTTCGGCCTTCGACCACCTTCGACTCCGTTAACGACCGTGGCAGTCAAAGATTTACACCCCTGGTTGGAGGCGTTAAGCCTTACATTCAAGGCACCCACAGGATATCCTGGTTAAGCAGACAACAGACGAACTGCGAGATGCCATCATCAAAAAAGAAAAAGACTTACAAGCTTTCCGACTTCCGAGGTAAGCACGGTAGCTTTTTATTTCATTAATTTAAACTTCATGTACAAGAGTGGTACATAGGAGGCATTCTCTACCAGTCGACCTTTGGGTCAAATAGGACAGCATTGTGATAGAGTACAAAAAAAAAATAAGAGAAATACCAACCACCAGGCAAAAATGCGGCCATCGGCCAGCTAGTCTATTTCCTAGCAAATTCTATACTAAACCCCCAATTTGCCATTTCAACACAACAGGCTGATTTGTTTTTCAGAGAGAAAAAGAAAATTTCGCTTTCTATGCTATAATCGTATCAATGTAAAAACAGCGCATTCATCGATGACACACCCACCAGACCGAATGTGCTAGGCAAGTGGCGTTACTAAAACCAGACTCAGGTTCAAAATAGTTTGCGAAAGCGCAAAGTTCAATGCACGCCGACATAGAATGTGTACAAGGCCGCCGATTGTTCTGTTGGTACTTGCGATAAGGTAGCTATAGATTATTTTAGTATAACTAATTACTCACTCTACATGAGGACTATGTAGCCATCATCAGCTCTAAGTGTTTGTGGGAACGCAGTTATTGATAGCCATTTCAGTTCATTTTATGGACATTGGCCTGTGTGATTTGGTAGATTCAAAAATATTAAATTATTTATTTATTATTATTAATAATCAAAAGAAAGGAAAGTTGATCATACAAAGCAATTTGAACGGTGATCCCCCAACTTGACGATAGGCTGTATCTTGGGGATCAGAGGTGATCAAATGTGTCACATGTCTTCGATTTTTTTATTCTAGAACATGCCGGTTTCCTCACAATTTATTCTTTCACCGAATCATTCTTTAAATTTATTTAATTAACAATCACTACATAGTATAAAATAAAGTCGATTCCCGTCTGCCTGTCCCTTTTATGCTTAGATCTTTAAAACTGCGCAACGGATTTTGATGCGGATTTTTTATTGGATAGAGTGATTCAAGGGGAAGGTTTGGGTATGCAATTTGTCAAGGTTTTGTGTAAATTGGTTAAAATATGACGATAATTGTTGGAAGCGTCGGAAAAACTCAAACCGCCTAATATGCTCTACTACCCGTAAAAATCCGGGGCTGCTGGCTAGTGCTCTACAAAGAGCATTTATATACATACATACTTAATTAAATAAATTGTCTGTCTCGTTTCGAACCCACAACATGTAAATGCAATAAAGTAACCAGAGGGTCTGCATTTTACTCCTACTTACCTGTATTCACCTGTACCTACTTTATTTTAACATTTGACTGCACACAGCCCCGGTCTGCGATGCTTGGAGGGGGCTTGACTGAATAGTATACTAGCCGATACCCATCCCCACAACCATGTAGAAAACTGGAGCAAAAATAGCCATTTACCGTGTAGGTATTGCAAATACCTACTGGTAAGCTAAAGTTACACATGCTGTTGAGAGTTGACCGGAAATAAAGGCGATGGTGGTAGCGCCGTCATCAAAATGCTATGAACATCAATTATTTATTGTCGTTCATCATCATCACAACTCTAGATTGATTGATGAGGTGCGATGCCTGATGGGGGAAGAATAATACCCACAGGCCACGTAGATCAGAGATAAGTCTTATCAATTAAAATCTCAATTTGTCCTCGTTAAAAACTGTGTACATTCTTTCTGCCTATAGATACAGACAGCTGGGAAGATTACGTGGGCTTAAAATGACGTAGTTTATGCGAATACCAAGGTCGAGTTGAGATCATGGCGGCCTCCACAATGCTATCGAGCACAGAAGACTCATCCATCCAAACGCACGCACACCATGCCGTACCAACTCAATTCACGTACAGCGATTGCAATCGCATTTGCAACTTTGCACTGACTACATAGAGACGCATTTGCGACTGGCATTAGTTTGTGACACTGAGTTCTCTGTACGCATCTTGCTGTGCGTGAGCCTTTCGTACGTTTCGTTCGCTTTCATTCGTTGTATGAAGTTGGCCTTCTGAGTTTTTGTTTTATGTGTTATGGGTGTGTCTATGTGGACGGCCACGGATTCAGATTAAAATAGATCCTACAAGGTTTTATTTTAGATCAAAAACTGGTCAACAACGTTCGAATAGCAGAGTAAATGAAGGTTCATTACTTGAACTAGCAACTTCATTTGAACTGTGTTGTATAACATTAGAGGTCGTATTTTAAAATGCGCATATTTGGTGTACGAAAATTAGTACCTACCTACCTTGTTTTAGATGGGAAAGGCCGTGTCTAAAGCGAAAATCGCGCGATTTTTGTGAATAAGTTGTCGTACCTTCTGGTTTTCTGTATAAACGAAGAGTGACATATGAACGTAGCGTTAAAGGTATTAATCAACTTAATACTTCCTTGGCCCTATTTTGAAGCATAATTTGTATGAATTTGACAGTTCAAGAATTCAAATTATTGCAAATTGAATGAACTTTGTTCGTGTCATCAACTTGGAATTTTGTTTACACGCCTGAAACACTAATTTACAACGCAAAGTAATTGTAGTAATTGAAATCAATCGCTTACACGACGGACAAAACAAATCAGCGGGAGGTGTGATGATTTGTAACCACAACAAGAAAAAGATCATAAACCGCGTAGGAATCCGGAATGAAATTTTCCGAAAAAAATTGAAGTTTACGATTTATCTTGCAGAGTTTGCAAGCTGAAGTGGCAATGGGCTGGCCATGTTTGTCGAAGGACCGATGGGCGATGAAGGACTCGTTAGTCTTGGGGTATAGAACCGCGTATCGGACAGGCGTGGAAGCCCTTTCATCAAGATGAATCCACGACTTTAAAAAGATAGCTAGGACCGACTGTATGCGGAAGGTGGAGAGGATGTTGTGGCACAGCTTGTGAGAGGCATATGTCCAGCAGTAGCCTGTAATTGACGTACAATGGCAATGCCTTTCATTTTGACAGTTCAACAACATTCATTGCATTATTTTCCTAAGGCAAGCAGTTCAATCCTACAATAGTTCAGGAATTTCCTTTAAATTCGGGTTCGGATTATGATTGAAAATGTGTTACCTAATTATCGGATATGAAATAAGATTGTCCTTTAGACGGAGTGTAAAGCTTCTAATCCCCCATAGAAAAGCGAGGATTCTCCGATTAGACGGTTGTTGTGTCTGGTGGGCTACTGCCCAGCTAACTCTCGTGAACTCTGATAGCGCAATGTTGGAATTTGATTTTAGTCCTTCATTTGCGTGTTATATGGCGCTATTTGTATGTTTAATCTATGCCGCTACAGTCCTACCAATGTTCAAATGGCATCGAAGGCCGAACTAACATTTTTGTCGAATATTTTACAATTTTAGCTTACAAATCAATAAAATTACCATAAACCATTATAATATTTTATTTAAAAACGATTATCAAATATCAATAATATCTTAAACTAAATAACAACTTTAGATTTAATAATGATTCTTAAATGTTTGTAAATCTTATACAAATGCATAACACAATAATGTGACATTGTAATTTTTAATCTAAGGCAGTTTACAGAAGTTGTTTATAAGGACGGTCTGAATAAAAGTAGGTTTTCACTATAGCGGATAGATGTCTCGTATTTGTTACTTCAATACGTTTAGGGACTTCACGCGGCCATGACCACGACTTGTCGTGCCGAATTAGGCCGACTGAACATGTGTGAAGCACCGCTAAACGGGAAGTGCCTTTTCCTCTCCGCTTTGATGGAAATCGACCCTAAAAAGGTGTCTCTTATTTTTGAATATCCACTACCAATAATCATTAATCAATATGAAGCATTTAAGTAGTAGAATAATACCAGTTTCGTCATGCTGCCCCCTCGGCTTCCAATCTAACCGGATACTGGGGGGGGGACCCCAACATAGTTGGGAAAAGGCTAGACTGATGATGATGACGCTGCCCTCTATCGGCCTGTACATGGTATCTTTTTCTTCCATACATATCTCTTTAAATAACAACTACAAATAGCATTTTCATTATCTTCGTAATAAGGTGCTTCTTGCGAGGCAAGAATGCATAGGTACTTATTTTATATCTTTTTAAAGATTTCTGAAATAGCATTTTATGCTCTTCTCATTTGCATCAAAATTCTAACTTGTATCCCATTACCGAATAATAATACATTATCAAAAAAATTAAAATATTACAGAAACGATATTTAAGTAAGTAGATAATAAAATACATAATATTTTTGTGTAACAAGTTCATCACAGACGTTTCATTGCAAGTTACTACTTCGAGAAAATACTATTATAAAAATCGTCTAAATAGTAAATATAACTTAAACTATCTTAACAATAATAATATGACTTAATTTTTTACAAGTATAACTTTATAGTTAATCTACTGCTTAATATTCAACACCTCACAATAGTGCTGAATTATTCTTCTGGAGACACGAGACCATAGTCGGAAATAGCGCCGGCCATCTTGTTATTTTTAATACAATATCGACGGACAATTTCATAAATGTTACCAACAGTCAACTCCACGGAGTAAATACAAAGAGGAGATGTTCTAATGAGATTTCCTTAGGAAACAACGCGTGACACTTTGCGGGGTGAGGGGGTGCTAGATCCCGCCCACTTCTCTATTTTCCATCTACCGGTCAATAGCAAAACTATTCGCTCGTTCTGTCGATTTTGTTTTGTAGTTACGTAACTATCTCACACTAGATGTCACCAAGTGCAGGATGCAAAAGGGTCGTACTCAGAATTTTCGTACCGGGGAGTAGTTTTATTTTAAATTAATTTTGCGAACCATCTTGATGCGTATTTTTTTAATTTAAATTGTGATTTTATTATGAAAAAAAAAAAGGTTTCTGATGAATGACGAATGAAGATTATTAGATTTCCTAAAATTAATAATAAATAAATTAAATAATTAAAAAAATTAATTAATTAATTAAATTAATTTTTTTTTTCGCGAAAGAAAAATCAGCAAAACATTTATTTTCGCATAACTCGTCAAAATGTAGGGAACAGCTGATTTTTTTTTCGCGATTTCAAAGTTGGTCCCGTAGAAAAAGTTGTTCAAAAAGATGAGAACAATGACCCCTTTTCAGGTTTAGTGTAAATCAAGAATAATGTTGTATATTTAAATGACTTATTTTGTTAAAAAGACTTATCAAGATGGTTTACAAAGGTATGGTATGGTTTACAATAAATAAAATAATTGTAGATTGAATATTTAATTTATAGGAGATTGTATTTTTATGTCCAGCGTATTTAATGTTTTAAGTACTTTTCATTTATGAGACAGCCGCAGCCGCGGGACGTTCAGTAAAATAATTGATTTCTAATTACGGCCCTGTCTTTTTGTTGTTTAAAATGTTTGTTGTTCATAGTTGACGATAGATGGCGGCCTGTTTACAAAATGATATGAAAACTACAAAAATAACATTTTGGCCATTAAAGGGGCTTTAGGAATGAATGTTGAACAAATTTCAGCATTAATGTTATTAAAATATGTTAGTTCTGAGCTCTACATACCTAAATATTTTTATTTTCCATGACACCAAGTGTCGCCATCTAGTGTCGGGTAGAATTATGTTTGGAAACGCCGACGCTAGGAGATTTTTCTAGAACTATTTTAATAAATTACGCATAAAATTACTTACAAATGAAATGTGATGCCATCCATAGCATCAGAACGTCTATCCGAGTAATTTTTACAAGACAAAACACAATACTTCATTCTTTTTATCGTCTAGCGCGAACAATGCTGTAAAATGGGAACGTTCACAAAATTGTGCACAGGACGAACGCCAACAATACACTGACTAAGGCCACGCCCACATGATGACGTTAGGGCCTAGTTGAGAATCACAGTGCACAGTTGCTTAGGCCATCTCCTCTTTGTATTTACTCCGTGGTCAACTCAAGTGCCAAAATAATTATGCTGAACTCTAGATGAGAAATAACAATAAAAAACAAATACATTCCTTACCAGTATCCCAATCTACCGAGTTATAATATATATTTACAGCTTTGTCAATTTCATTCTAATAAAAAAAACTCTAAAAGATCTGATTTTTTTTTATATCCCATGAAATATTCACTAGCGATCCTCCTTGGTTGGCTATTGATATCTCAACTTGATAAAACTACAAAAAAAAATGGATCGGAAGGATCAATGAACGCAGGCAGTTTATTTACTTAAATATCTGTTTAATGTACTTTATATATATATAAATATAATAAAGTATTTTATTGTGTTATTAAAATATGGTCACCCTACACGATGTTTTTCTTTAAGAAGTTAAAAATCAGTTATCTCATGAATAATAATAGTTAAAAAAACATAAGATATATCAATTTTTAGTTAAAAACAATTAACAATTTTGGATACAATCTCAGTCTGCCTACGAAGTATATATATGTAGATAGAGGTCGAAGTATGGAACACTCAGACGGCATATTGGAGGAATAAATAAAGGTTAATTTCTTCTTTCTGCTTATAAGTTTTGTCACACTCATTCTTTAACAAATTCACTCTTAAGTTTAGTCATATTACACAACAAAAATAATACGTATTTATTCAGTATATAGTATTGATTTTTAGGAGCACTCATACGGCATGTGTGCGGAATGAGTGATCCAAATTAATCGTAATAAATTTGGAACGGGACGTGCAAGTGAATTCTCAAATTGTTAATAGCTTTTAACTATTTTTAACAATTTTTCAATACTGGAATAAGCAGTGCAAAGGCTATATATTCTGAGATATACATATGACGTTTTCTTAAAGCGTGCGGTTTGAGTGATCCACTTTATTGACCATATCATTTTTATCTCAGGTTTAACAAATTTTTTAACTTCGCCATAATGTTTTAACTATTTTCTGCTAAATCTTCCTCGATTTTTGTTAAGATTGAGGAGAGGATCACTCAATCCACATGCACATCTTTTCATGGGGGCGTTATGAAATACCTGTTTTCATGAAAAAACGTTTTATCTAGCCCTCTAAAATGTTTATCTTTTAACTACTTTGTAAAAAGGGCGTTGGATTTTTTTATTCTTGTAAAAAGGGGCGGTAGTCTATAAAAGGTTGGGAACTTATGCTCTACAGTCTACTCCATTACACGAGGTAATGGTAAATATGATTGGATTATGTGGGCCGATCCCGGCGGCACTGCAATGCCGGGCCGACCCGCGACGGGAGTGGAGCGAGCCCCGAACATCCCGTCAGCTTACAAAAATCAGATTAATATACTGGTCCCTCAGTGAGGGAACTTTCAGATATTAAGCTGAAAAGAACAGATACTACACTTTGATCTTAGCCAAAAGGCCGAGAAGCGATACTTTACTAACTAGAACCGGGGAGGGTCGTTCAGTCGCGGAGAATCTTAACACCGCGATTCAGGATTGCGCGTCATACGAACAACGCCATCTATCGAAGCGCTGTGGAACTATACATCAATGATGTTTGACTTGGTACCGGCGAGATTGTGGTATTACATTAATTGCAGTAATGTACTACATTCATATAGTAAATTGGTAATTTGATACGTTCATATAAAAATAAATTCTATATTTCGATAATGGGCAACTATAAAAGTAGAAAACATTAAACTTACAAAATTCAAACCAAGATAAATGATTTTTGTACTATGTCTAAATGCAAAATATCAACATACGTATTTGAATCTCCGATACATTATACAACCAAACTACCACCAAATTCGCCCTTAAAACATAATATACTAACAATACATTTCTTTTAACTTTTTCCTCAGAATCTTACCAGCGGGATTCTTAGGGATCTCCCCAACAAACTGGACTGCTTTTATCTTTTTAAAGACGGTAACTTTGGTATTGACATGTTCTAATATTTCTTCTTCATTCACCGTTTGGCCGGGTTGTGGTACTATGAACGCTTTTGGCACTTCTCCTGAGATGGGGTCTGGTATTCCTAGGACTGCGCAGTCGAGGATTTTCGGATGGGTTCGTAAAACCATTTCTAGTTCCGCTGGAGGCACTTGGAACCCTTTGACCTGTGAATGAGGTATTGATAAATTAAAATTAAGGATTATACTATTTTCCCTTACATGCCTTAACTTGTACAAGTTGAATTAACTTATTCATGTAAAAAAGAATAGGTTAAGCCATATTCAAACACATTCCTTATCTGTGTCAAAAATCGGTATAGCCGCTTCGAAGTTGAAGAGAATAAAGAGACGGACAAACGATTTTTTTGTAGGTTTACTTCCATATTATTCGTCTGTCTTGGTATGGACATGTAATGAGGAGGGATGAAACGAATGTTACTAAAATAGTGATGGATATAAATGTTGATGGATGGAGAGAGAGAGGAAGGCCAAAGAAAAGATGGATGGATTGTGTGAGGAATGATATGAAAGAGAAAGGAGTAATTGATGCCGTGACGTCTGACAGGGGAGAATGGAAGAAAAAAACGTGTTGCGCCGACCCCAAGTAGAATGGGACAAGGGCAGGAAGATGATGACTTTCATATTATTCATTCAGTAAAAAGTTGTCATTTTGAAATAAAAAAATAGACCCTTCAATTTATTTACGTGTATAGATAATAGATATAGATATTTAGATAACGAAAGGTGCTGATCCCTTTCCATATCTTAGTGTACAGTCATACAAAATTACAGATCAGCGGTTTAAATGCAGTTAACACATTTTTAACCAATTTTGTGTTCTGGCTCTGTACGAAATAACAATGAATATTGCTTGCGTAATGCGCAATGTATATTTAATCTTCCATACTGGTATATTGTTGATAGTGTATTCATTAAGGATAGTAGCAGATGTCGTTCTCTATCAGTTCCCATGAGAAAAAGGTGTGGGTTTATGTTTGTATACATGTGTTTCAGTAAATAAATCCTCATTATCTGTATAGCCTTTTCCCAACTATGTTGAGATCAGCTTCCAGTCTAACCGGATTCAACTGAATACCAGTATTTTATATGAAGCGATTGATCCGAGCTCCACATCCCAGTTAGTACTGGGTAACGCGATACCCCTTAATAAGACTGGTTGTCAGACTTTCGAGCCACTGACTACCTGAAACGACTGTTAAAGATTTATAAAATGACAACCAGGACCAATGGCTTGGGAAACCGACTTTCATATTAATATTACCATGAATTAGGAAAAACGAAAATTTTATCAGCCTAGGGTAATTTAGGAACAGTCACATTTAACGTGCTTTCCGTGGCATGGAAGAAACTCGGTATGTAATGAGTGATCACCCATCCACGGACCAAAATGAAGATGCCGTTGATGGCTGTTATTATTTAGCCACAAAAAAAAAAAAAAAAAATCCAATAAAAAAAATCCTAGTTACCTTAATAAGTTCCTTAAGCCGATCGGTAACGTAAAGGTACTTCTTGTCGTCGTATCGTCCGATGTCCCCGGTCTTGTACCAACCGTCTTCCGTCAACGCCTCTTTGGTAGCCTCCTCGTTTTCATAGTAGCTTGACATTAAGCTGCGACTGCGGTACCAGATCTCACCTTCCTGAAACCATGGTTGTCCTAGTTTATAGTTATAACGCGTGTATTTCCCGAAGGGGTAGGTAAAAGAGTTTGATACAGGCACACTATGCCAGTTATTTTTTAAGATCCATGTAGTAAGCAGCTAACCGAACCTACTTATAACAATCAACAATTTAATACTCTGGACGGTTTCTTGGATTTTTTTGATAGAAAGACATAAATACATTTTGACCGTGTAGAAATTTGATTTTTGTATGAAACAGTTGTTTTTTTTTAAATAAATAACCGACGCAAAATTTTGGTGCTAAGAGATCTAGAATCATGTTCTGAAGTCGTGATAACAGTTTGTGCGTCGATGTCTCACACCCTGTATATTATGACACATCTGTACTCACCAAAGGGTTGAACCAATGGGTGTGGTGTATTAGCACACCCTCGTTTGGCTATGTATGTTTAAATTCAGTGTTGTAGGGGTATTTTTCATCATTAGCATTCCATGGAATTATCGAGACTCTGAAGGCAGTCAGCGGTGGTAAGGAGATTCGCTTCTTATCGGTACAAAAAATATAAATATACTTGCCTCTCCCGGTCCTAAAGCTTCTTGCGTGTTCAGATCAGCGATCTTGACCTCGCTGCTACCTAGGACGTGGCCCACGGACGCATGGTTGCTGTCATCGTTCCTACCCACTGAAATAGCTCCGTTTGTCTCCGTCAACCCGTAGCCTTGGCGGAATAGGATGTTTTTCTGGAAAATATGTTGTTCTTTTGTTACCACGAGCATATAAAGGCGTTTATTTATGACACAGAGTTTTACAGTGACAGACAACGCTCTACTAAGGAGTAGGCGGATATATGTTTTTCAAACTCTTGGAATAAGTGCTGCTTCTCGTGAAGCTCTGTGAAAACGGGAATTTGCGGCAACGCAACGTCATCATCTATGGAAGCGTTTTCATAGTCGTGATACATGGTAAACCAGTTGTTGAAGTTTGTGGTTTATTATTACTTTTCATTTTATAACTTTAATGGTGAGCCGTGAGCAATGGGCAAGAATCCTTAAGTAAAACAGACAAAATAATAACTAGGCGCTATTGGAAATGCCAAACCAAGTAGTCGCTAAATGTTGGGCTGAATTGCCGCTAATTGAATTGATGCTAAATTAGATTGCCATCGACTTTTGAAACTTTGAGTTTAATTGCTTCCTCCTTTGAACATGTGTCGTGAGGGCCCAGAGGTTAAGACCTCGACGCTCATACATGAGGTTGCGGGTTCAAATCCGGGCAAGTACCAAAGTAACTTTTTCAATTCATATGTACTTTTCAAAGTTTATCTTGGATATCACAGACATAGGTGAAGGAAAACATCGTGAGGAAACCTGGACTTATAATTAATATAAGACTGAACTCGCCAACCCGTCTTGAGCAAGCGTGGTGATCAATGCTCGTGCCTTCTCTGTATGAAAACAGGCCTTTGCCCAGCAGTGGGACAGTTACAGGCTGGTATTATTATTATATTGAACTCCTCGGAGGAATTCATTCAATAAAAACTTGTGGTTATGGATCAATAGGTCGTTTGATTAGTACAAAAATCGTGGAATTTTTCAAAACGAAGCCAAAAAAACCCAGTTGTAAGTAGGTAGCAGACAAGGGGTCAAAAAACAGAAGATAGCGACATTAGCTATCAAGCGCGAATTTACTACGGCGCTATCTAGCAAATACACAATGAAATATGTGTATATATCATTGTTATCAGACCTAAGGCGGGTGTTATCATGCCTACTCTTGGCGAAAAGCATCTGAAATGTATTATCATCGTTATCGAGGAGCTGATTACAGGGCGCAATGCACTGTCATGGGCCTAATGGAAGTATCGTCAATTACAAAATGTTTTTTTTTGTGACAAAATTTAAAAAGGCCTACTGGGAATACTTGGACATTCGTTTCCGAGAAGCCCCCTCATGCGGCTTCGGCTGATTTTATTAAGGGGACAACTGGAAGGAACAAACCTAGATACTTGTTTACTCCACAGGCCGTCGGTTCTTCGACAAACATGACCAGCTCTGCCATTTCTGCTGGCCGCAAAAACACTGCTTGCAGACCTACTCTGCAAGCCGTTTTTTTTTGCTGATATTGTAGCATTACTCAAACCAGTATAGAAAACGTAATCCGTCGCCACTTTCATTTAAAACCCGTATAGGAAGTGGTGAAGGGCGTTTTTGGGGACTGTTTCCTGTAACGCGTTTGTAATGTTCAAAAACTGCTAATTATAAGCCTGATTTGAATAAATGACTGTATCAAAGTGGACAAAAGGATTTTGGTGTCACCTGGTGGGTAGCTCTAACAGATTATGGTAACCCTCCTGTACTTGAATTTAGTAGGTAATGAAAAATTATTTGCGTTTACGATAAATAATTGTGTAAAGTAAGATACCTAGTTTATATTTTTGTCAAAATCTTTGAGCTTGCGAACAAAGTACACAAGTATGCTCCATCGGAGTTCGTTTCTGGCGTTTCGTAGTTATAATGCTATGTCTCCTTTAGTACCACTGCGTAAAATAGACGTACTTACATACCTACATACCTACGCCACAAAGAAAAAGTAGGTAAACACATAATATCCTCACCATAAATTCAATCTCATGTACTACCGAGCTCACTGAGGGTCGACCACCTTTAAACCTTATTACTTAGGGAATAAGGGTGAAAAGTGGTAGACCCTCAGTGAACTCGATAGTACATGCAAAGAACTTCACATTTTGCAGTGAATATTATTATTTATACAAAGGCACTGAACGAAAAGTAGGACGCAGATAATTTTGTCGACGGCTGAAATTACTTTGGTTTGTTTGTGTATACAATAATAATATTGTTACCCTGCATTTATTTTTATTCATGAAGTCAGAAATTAAACAAGTTGTGAAACATGTTTTCAACAAGTTTGTAAATGACTTGTCTAAAACATGTCACGTATCAAATATGTATTGAAGTTGTTTCAAACAAAGTTTGTCAGCTTGTTTGTCATCTTTTGGCCAAGTTTTCTACAAATATTGTATACAAGTCTCCAGCACTCATTGTAGTATAAAATGGCTTTACCACGGTGTTGGTTTGTCAAACAATGAATGTCTCCTGGTTGTACGATTAACTCTCATCCTAAGATTGAAGGCATATCTTTGTCATAAATAATAGCCACTAGAAACTGAAAGTAAACGTAAACTTAATATGAATATTTGTTACACAAACATATTCTACACTTAAATGACCTACATCATTGACATAACTAAGTATGTCAACCAATGCTAATTATGTATCTAGATTCTAGACGGACTCTTTCACTGACCCATTGTATCCAAGTCGGTAAAAGCTACTCACACGTTCGAAGCTCTCTTCTTTATCGTGTGGTTAGTGCCTAACCTGATGTCAGGGTTGTTATGCCGCCCATAGGCCTCTGACTTCGTTTGACATGCCGTCGAGAAATTTCTCTCAGGCATGCTGGTTTCCTCACGATGTTTTCCTTCACCGAAGCAAGTGATAATTAAACAATACGCACATAATTCCGAAAAATCGGAGGTGTGTCTTGGGATCGAAATCGGGACCTATGACTTGGCAGTCCGACGGTCACACCACTAGCTTATCACCGCTTCGTACGTTCGCCGCTGCATTGCATTGAGATGTCTGAGGGCAGGCGTGGGTATAAGCGAAGAGCATTTGGAGAGGCTCATGTCTAGCAGTCTTCCACTTACGAGTCTTCCATTCTGATCATTCTTATTTCTTAGCAATCATCAGTACTAAACTACAGATAAGTAATCAAATGCTACGATTCACGTTTTTGCTTCTTTCACGTCCATGCATCTGGGTATGCTCGCGCGCCAGTTGCGAGTAGGTACTACCAGTACCACCACAGAATACATAATAGTAGAAGGAACTTCGCACCTAGCGTGCTATCTGTTCATATCTGATTCCATTACTAGAAGGAACTTTAGCAACAACAAAAACAAGATCGCTGCAGCATATCTGCCTAGCCATTTCTTAACAATGTTGGGTTGAGGTCGGCTTCCAGTCTAACGGGGTGCAGCGTAATACCAGTATTTTACATGGACGGACTGCTTATCTGACTTACAAAACCCATCCTGAGTTTGACTATAATGAAGAAAATCTAACCCTTTAAAACTAACTCCCTATGGGTCTGCCGTTTAATTGAGATGGTGTCTGAGGTGGCTGCGCGGTGTGGGGGGGCGGGTGTTGGCATCCGTTAGTGGGCGAATGACAGCTCTCATGACACTTCACCTCACCCGCACCTCGCAGCACCTCAGGCGCCATCTCAGTTACTTACATTTTTAGCAAGCACAGCTTCGGCGTCTCCCTTCGAGACGGGCGCAGCACCGCTTACTATGCCGTAGACCGACGCTAAGTGCTTGGGAGTCACAGCTGGATGCTTGCCCAGGAATACCACTGCAATGTGTGTGTTAATGTTAGTATGGATATTTGGTGTACATACTTGAAAGACTGTTGCAATGATTTCAATAATAATAATATGAGCAGTTTATGCACTATTTGAGTTATCACAATTGCGAATGAAAACAGTGTGAATGCAAAAGGTTCTTGTTTGTTATTTCAAGTTGTGATTCAGACCATCAAACTAAACAACTATCTCTATGGGACCATCATCTAATCGCGAAGAAAAAACCAACTGTCCCGTACAAAACTTCAATACCTACTCAACCTAAATGTATGGTACATCAGATTTTTTTTTCGCGATGTCGATGGTGGTCGCGTTACACCCTGAAATATGACCACGCATTTCTGGTACACGCTGTATATTAAAGTTGCAAGCTTGTTTTTACGTTATGAAAATAATGCTGTTGCTTCATTATTTGTTAAATTCCTGACCCGTCTGATCACCTATTACGAAATAGACCGAAGTGTTGCATACTATTCAATTTTCAGTTTCAAAAGCCACATAATTGGGTATACTTCTAACTTATACAATAAGAAGTCACTTCACTACATAGTATATTATAAAACTAAGTCGCTTCCCGCTGTCTGTCTGTCCCTATATGTATGTTTAGATCTTTAAAACTACGCAACGGATTTTGATGCGGTTTTTTTAATAGATAGAGTGATTCAAGAGGAAGGTTTATATGTATAATACATTCATATTATAGTAGAGAAAACATTAGTATCTACATTGCACCCGTGTGAAACAAGGGCGGGTCGCTAGTGAAATATAAATCGATAAAGAACTGCAGAATTCTGGAAGTCCTACAGTTAACAAAAAACTAGTAAGTGTGTTTGTCTTACCCATAGGTGGAACTATGAACAAAACCTCAGCCTTATGTTGCACGAGGGTCTGCAGGAAGAGTTCAGGCTTGAAGTAAGGCATTGTGACCAGCTTGACGCCCAGTGCCAACTGGTTCATCATGAGAGCATTGAACCCGAAGATGTGGAAGAACGGCAGGATTGCTGGCAACACTGCCTGGTTTGTTGCTAGAAGAAAAAAACATCTTTTTGAAAAGAAAGGAAGTGAAAGGATGTTTTATGACCAGTGGTTAATCTAGTAGTCACAAGGGCTACTACGGAACTTGGTATCGTTCGGTCGTTAGATTGGGCAAAGTACTACTGGGATTTGTGCCCAGTTATTTTTAGGCTCCCCTATGCATGGACAATAGAATCAATTCTATTGGTTAGAATATTGACCTTAAAAGGGGCCTTATAATGTCCAATTAGAATAAATGGATCAATTTTGAGTTTTGCACAAAAACATGTTTCAGATAAGTCTTAAAGTTTTAAGAAGGCAACAAAGAAAACATTGAAAACTTACCCGTGGTTTCCTTAATGGCAATGATCTCAGGGTCAGCAATCTGCTGGTTCATTGTGACCACACTTTCATGGGTCAACACAACCCCTTTCGGGAAGCCTGTAGTTCCACTGGAAAACGGTATTATGGCCAGGTCTTTAGGACCTCTATGTACGGACTTCAAACAACTAGTATCTAAGCTAAAATCTTGAGCAAACTCCGCGTACTTTATAGTACCTTCTGGTAGATCTTCATTGTCTGTTAAAATGATTGGTATGTCGAACTTTAGTTCTGCTAAGGCCTGTTTTACGTTGGCGTACGAAATTTTTGACGTGATCACAGCTTTGCATCTGACCAGTTGAATTTGGCGTTTAAGTTCGTCTGAAAAGAATAAAAAAAAAATGAAAATCTTCAAGTTTTCGTTTTTTTCTGCTTGGTAATATTAAAGGATCGGATCATATCCGAAGGTGATCGGTCCTGGCATATAATAATAATGCATATAATAATGGCATATAATAGCATTAATAACTTCATTGTTTATGAGTTTACCATAAATAAATAAACATGTGAAGGCGTTTATACTCGCAATATCATTAGACTTTGTACCCACATCATTGTGTGCAACTCATACTACTTGGGCAAAAAGTAGAACAATGCTCTTATGCTGCAATTGGTGTCGATTCAATCAATCTTCGATATCTCACGGCTTCTCGTTAGACAATGGATCTTTGCCAGTATTATTTCTAATGTATAGGGATATTTCTGAGCTTAAAATTTTATCTCTACTTGACACGAGTGTCATAAAAGAGAGTTAAAACCTGAAGGAACGCTACTGTAAACTATTAGTTAATTTATTTTTTGTCTCGTTAGATGGAGAGCAAGCAGTTGACTCATTTGGCCCCCAAATGCTCACCGACGTCAACGGGGGATGATCCAGTGCCAGAGGAAAAATACTGAAATGTCTCATGCCTGTCAACAAAACTTACCTGCTGTATAAACAGGATTCATCATACTAGCAATGCATCCAGCCTGTAGTACGCCCAGAATTGAGACAGGGTATTCTGGTAAATTCGGCAGGATTATGGCAACTTTATCGTCGTTCTGCAACTTGAGTTTTGTCCGCAAAGAGGCGGCGAAAGCCACGGACATCTTGTGCGTTTGTGCGTATGTGTACCCGCGTCCTGTTACTGCGCATACCTATGAAACAAAAGACAGTGACTTATTACTTTGAGGGAATCATCATTTTATCCGAAAGACTGCAACCTGTTGGACATACCATGCATCCCTCAAGCAACACCACATCGATTTGTTGGGGAATAATCGGGTTAAGGAGCCATCTGCCTCGCCTTTTTCAACTATGTTGGGGTCGGATACCAGTCTAACAGGATTCAGCAGAAAACTAGTAATTTAATATGATTGACTACTTGTTAAGACTGGTTATCGGATTTTCGGGCTTCTGACTGTCAAAGACTTACAAATGACCGACGTGCGCCGGAACCTAAGGCTTAACGTGCTTCCCGAAGCACTGATCACCACAGATCAGTAACTGTTGTTCTGTGCTGAACACTGAAAATTTTATATTATTATGAACGTTTGCATGTTTTCATTATTTCTTAGTTAATAAAAACGATTGAAAACATCAACCTTGGAAGATTGTGATCTGCGAGGCTTGTGGACAATTAGTTATCTCTGTCGAGTAAGCACAGTTTGTAAGTAAATCATCAAGTTTTATTATGTTGTTTTTTTAATAAACAGGTTATGAACATGTTGCGGAACCTCTTAATTAGGTACTTTCTAAACCAAATGACGTTGTTCGTTGCTAACTGGCTACCATTCACAATTAAATAATAATGAATTCACTATTAATAGACAGTGCACAGCCAAAACGGCTGGGTGGGACCAGTAACAAGGAATTTTGTATGATAGTTCCTTTTTAAGAAAGTGGAGAACCAAGGAAGGATTATCGGAAATTCTTGCTCTAATGGGGTTAAATATCCTAGATGGTGAAGTTTATTTAGAAGTTCGTCATCTTTGCCGTTGGGAAATCCCATCAGGCACACAGCTTCTTTTGTACATGGATAAATAAAAACGTATTGTTTTGTTAGAGGAAAAGGGACAGACGTACAGTTCGGTTCCCGAAAAACAAAAGACTACCTCGCTACGACTGTGCCTGTCAGGGACTCTTGTTTATAGGCCAACCGTTTAATTGAGACGGTGCCTGAGGTAGCTGCGCGGTGCGGGGGGGGGTGATGATTTTCTAAGTAGGTATAGGTACCTAAACGATTTCTCATGGTGACTATTGGTACTTAACCAATCCTTTATACAATGTTATCAGAACCTTATGTAGGTAGGTAGGTAAATATTAACACAACATACTGTATGACTGGGTTTTTTCAGTCATATTTCAGTTAGCAATAGATAGGTTGTTTTCGGTATTATTTGATACATATCCGAGTTATTAGTGTTATGACTTGGCACTATATTATCGGACAACTTAGGTTATATCCGATAGCTTATTTATGCCCTTGAGATTCGTAAAGTATAGTAGGTACTTCTTATCATAAAACGCGTAAGTACCTATTTTAGGGCATTGAACTGCCTCAACTCATAAGGTCTGACGCGCCTACAGGGTCTCAGGATAACATAGTCTAAAATGTACTCTAGACTAGAGGATACAAGGTTCTTTTTTCAGTTTTTTGATACTGTACCTACCAAGTTTATTTTAGGTCATCGCCTAACCTCGTTCTAACTGTGTCGGAGTTCGCTTCCAGTCTAACCGGATGCAGCTAAATACCTACTAGCGGGTATTTTACATGGAGCGACTTATGTAGTGGATAGACCATACTTAGATTTTGGTTTTATGAAAATAATAAAGATAAAAAAAAATCCCGGTAGGACGATCCCGTGGATCAATTTTCGAAATCCACGCGGGCGAAGCCGCTGGCATAAGCTAGTGTTGTATTATTTATAGCTACCTATACGCTGTACGACACTTCACAGTTCCAAAGTTCAGTGATAAGTTAATTACCTTCCTGTAAATTACTTACCTGCCTAATCAACAATTTTTTTTTTCTAGGTGCGTAATTTTAGCGAACCTCCGTTTTTCTATGAATAAATTAAGATAATTTTTTTCTGGACGCATCATTATCCTTGAACCACATTTCATAAAAGTATTTTTTTACACCATTTGGAGTTTTCTTCCAATAATAATTACTTGTCTTTTCTAGTAAGATAAATCAAAAATGTGTGGGCTGACGGAGACATAAAACAATCCAGAATTAACTATTTCTATGAAAATTATTTCTTTTAAAAAGTTTTTATTATTTACATCTTAGGAAAGCTAAAATGTTATTAATTTGTAGACTAATAGCGTTTTAGTCCCAGGTTTCACACCAGATGAGAGAGTTGGAGTATTAAAATCGGATGGAATTATTAAATTTTGCATAATTAATTATAATTATACACAAACCCGTTTTCACACATTCTAAGCAACACCTAAATAAAAGCTTTACACTGTTGTATTTTATTGGAACAGATCAATAATATTTAGGCATTCAAAATAGATGTTGTTTAGTATTAGTGAACACAGGCAGTCATCATCAGGCATCAGTATTCAATCAATAGTCATATGAGCAACTGCTGAGCATGAGCAGCTGGGTTTGATTCCCAAATGGGGCAAAGCGTTATTGGGTTTTTCTAACAGGATTTTCTCAGTAGCACCTACGGAGTCTGGATTTCTGCCCAATTGAGGGCAATAAGCTCGCTCCTATAACATGGGACTATATCTGGAGAAATGTGGATATACGGTAAGTACAACTTTGCCTTGCCTTATAGGGACTACAGGCTTGTTATTTATGTAATCAATTAGTATTCATATAGATTACTCACTGTTGCAGTTTTGTCAGGCCAGCGGTCCAAGTTTTGCCATACAAAATCATTTGCCGTGTAACTTGATGCAGGAACGTCTTTAAACACAGATGTCAGAATATTTTTTTCTGTATTATTAGAACTCTTTTGTCTGACCATTAGAGATATAAATCCATTTTGTTTGTTTAAAACTTTTAGCACTTTGCTTCGCACTGTACTGGCCATTTTTGGATTTTATTGATTCTTGAATAGACCTAAAAATTAATACTTATTTAAAAAATATATACTTTAAACAGAGATATTATGTTCATGAAAAAGCAGTTAATTAATAATACCTATGTACTAAAAACTTGTTCAAAACTTTAAAATCTTTGTTGATTTTTTTTTCTCTGTAGGTGATAAAATTTAACATAAGCAATCCATTCTATTTTCGGATGGATATTTTATTTAGAATATTGCGATATTAATTTTTTGAAGAACCTGATATTCTCGAACAAAAACCTTGTTCAAAACTTTGCACACAACTTTGCAACCCAAAAAACTTAGTGGTCGATTATTCAATCCAACGTAACGTACTAAAAATATTATTTAAAAACCGGTAGCAAAAATATTGTGAGAATGAATAAAAAAAATATTTACGATTTTTGTCACAACGTTTAACACTACTATTGCACTTTAGCCGCTGTTGCCAACTGAAGGAAGACCTAAATTATACTGCACTGATAACTAATACTAATAGTATTCACTCATAATACATCCGTACTTCTATTGTTAGATTTGATACTAGCAAACTTAGTTTACTTCTAAATCTTAGTGCCCTTGGACTTTGAAACAACGACAAGGAACGACTAGAGATCAACCGGGCTTTCACTTTGTTTTCGTATCAGAATAACTCGACCAAATTGGAAGTAGGTAAACATTAAAAAATTGTAGCGCTAGTGTATACGTGAAACGTTTAAGTGGAAGAGAGAAGTCGTATTAGTTCGTACTCTTTTCGCTGACCTACTTGAATAAACAACGGAATGCGATAACAGCTGGTTGACGTTTCATTCTACGCATATTTCTAATTAAAGCAAATTAAAATGTTTGAACTTATTTAGTGTCTCACATATCGATATGACGAATTGAAGACCTTTGTAGTATTTTTCACAATTATTTTGTGTTATTAATACGTATGGCATTTGCCAACGAGCAATGGAGCGCAGTATACTAGGTGTTAAATTAACGGATCGTGTTCGAAACACAATACTGCGCTCCAAAACAAATATAGCTGACGTGGCTCAAAAGGCTGCCCAACTCAAATGGGACTGGGCAGGACATGTCTGCCGCATGCCGGACAAACTGTGGGCCAAAATAGCAGGAAACTGGTGCCCTGACACAGTGAGGCGGGGTCGCGGCAGGCCACGAAGGAGATGGCGGGACGAACTAGACAGGTTCCGTCCGAATTGGAAGGAAGACGCACGGGTTCGCGAGAAGTGGAAGGAGTGGAGGGAGGCCTTTGCCCAGGAGTGGGACAGAGCAGGCTAGAAAAAAAAAAAAAAAAAAAAAAATACGTATGGACATATTGCGTAATAGCAAGCATCAGACAGGTACGGAATGGGTCCGAGTAGAAGCGTGGGCGACGTTATTTGTAGCGAAATTGACTGAAAACGACTTCCGTTCTCGAAACAACAATCGGAGAAACACTATTACCTACGTATTTAAATGATACAAACTGGTTTTATATGTCCACGTACGTTATTGTGTATAGGAATCCAAATCTGACAATAAATATTCTCATTCTATTTTGCATGTTAGATTGTATAAGGATAAAATAAAAGGTAAATAAATACATTGTAAATTATTTAATATCAGAGAATTACAGTGATATAAACTCAATTCAGACCTTACTTTAGACGGCTAAAGATTATCAGCAGCAAAGAACGCCTAAAATTATACAAAATAATATCTACCTAAGAAAAGTACAATACACATATTTAGTCCTTTATACAGTTCCGAAGGTTAAATATAGAGTGAATAAAATATTTCTAAAGAAAATAATTTCTTAACATAATTGAACAGCATTATTCAATTATTGTAACAAAATACTTTACTTACAACGTGATGATACAAATTATTGTAAAAGAAATCGAGACAATAAAAACTTAAAACATTTTTTGGGCATAAAAGTAATAAATGCTATTAAATCCTATGTTAAGAAAGCTTCATCTTGAACATATTATTCTGGTATCGCGATTCATACTTTAGCCCCACTAAGGGTTAGTCCCCATGTACGAAATAGCTCGATGCTTTTATGTTCATCACTTGTGATCCAGCATAAGAGACTGCCAAAACGTATCAACGCGAAATCGGCATAATCCATTCAGAAAAAGCTCCATATTCATTCAATATAAGCGGAAAAAGACTTCGGTCGTTTCGGTCTACGCGACTCGACACGCCTGTTTTGCCATTATAGTTTAATCTATAGAACTAAGAGTAAATTTCTTATCTCCCGTAGAAAAGCGAGAATCCTCCGACCGGACGGGTGTTTTTTGTCTAACAGTTGTCGGGTTCTTCTATATGGTCTTAAATCGCGGATAACTTTATTAGCGAGATTCAGAATTTTGATTTTAGTTCTTCATTTGTGCCATAGATGGCGCTGTATTACTTTTTGGACTATGCCGCTACAATTGCGTGGACATAACACTTTTTCTGACAGCCTCAAGACGATTACGCGTCGATGAGGATGGTCATGGTCTAAGCCATGCAGTAGTCCTCATGTAGGTAGGCAGAGGTACAACCGAAACCACTGGCCGTCGACCACTTTTCATTAAAGTGGTCGGCCGACAGTGAGCACGGTTGCACGTGCAAACTAACCCTTACATGAACAAAATAAATCATTTAAAAAACAGCTGTAAACTATTCTAAATGTGTTTAGGAGCAATCATCTCTTTTACAGCATTGGTTTAGTTATAATAAGTTCTTTCTTCTTAAGTAAGCAAAATACGCGCTTTGGACATGGAGGTGCGGACACCAGCTCGTTATACAATACACAAGTTCTTAAGAAATAATCAAATAACAAAAATACTCGAGGCCAAAGAATAGAAATACATACTTACCACATAAGATAATACAAATACATAGATCAGAGGGATATCTTTAGTAAACTGAACACAATTTGTACCAATATCGGACTAGTACTAACACAATTTTTGGCAATTAAGGATAACTACTTATAAAACACCTGTTACAGATTCAGTAGAAATTCGACGGTGAACGTAAGTATTATTGGATGGAAGTTTCGTTCGAGTAGCATACTAGATTAAAAAGAGGCGTGAGAAGACACAACCAAGACGCCATCTTAACATAGGGTCTCATTTGTTTTGATGTACAATTACATAGGCAAAGCTGAATAAATCTGCTATTAACTAAACTTTTATAGGTATTCAGACTTCCAATTATTCCAATTATCCGATTCCGACGAACTTTACAATAAAGTATTTCGTATCTACCTTTTTTAACCGACTTCAAAAAAGGAGGAGGTTCTCAATTCGGTTGAATGTTTTTTTTTTTAATTAAAATCTGTTGTAACGTTTGATCACTAAGGTTCGTTATCGATTAGTTCTGAATCGGAAGGCTATGTTTATTATTCGATAAGTCTTTGACATAACATAATTATAAAAACAGTGGTTATCAATACACAATACGGCAATAAGTCGGTTAATATAATATGTGGAATTAAGAGTAAATATTAGTCGCAAAGTTATTACATGTTTAATATTTACACATATAACAACAAAGTATTGTGATTATTTAAAACCAACAAGCGTTCTTCAAATGCTTGCGAGGAACTACAGATAATAAAACCAAGTGAGAACTCGAATCATTATCATAATGACTTACATTGCGATTATAAATAACAACATGGCTTTGTTAAATTAGCTAGCAAAACCTCACAGGCATGATGAATATCGATAAATAATTTAAAAAAGAAATAACTAGTTCAACTCATGATTTGAGGTAAGAAACTATGCATATTTTCGACGGCCTTTGAGAGTTAATTAAAAAAAAAATGTTTTTAGATATTGACACCCTTAACAATGATAAAAACGGCTGTGAAGTTTCACCAATTAATTTTAAAAAGACCTTGTATAAGTAAACTAAGTAGAGATGACTAATGAGAAAATGAAAATTACTGTAGATAGACCATTGTGAAATTAGACATTTTAGGCAAGGCTTCTCATCATTTGCCTAGCCTTTCCTCAACTATGTTGGGGTCGGCTACCAGTCTAACTGGATGCAGCTGAATACCAGTGTTTTACAAGGAGCGACTGCCTATCTGACGTCCACAACCCAGTTAATACTAAGTAATACGATACCCCGTGGTACAACTGGTTGTGAGACTTTCGGTCCACTGACTACGTAACGACTGTTAAAGATCTACAAATGGCAGCCAGGACCACCGGCTTTATGTGCTTTCACTGAGACACGGAGAAAACTGTAATGGGTGGTCACCCATCTACATACAAACACAGACCAACCTGGGCAGGCGCAGGTTTATTATTTAGCCACGAGCTCCTCAATGAAGCTTTTAACAATGCGCAATCAGCCTGTAAAGTTCATGAACATAATATTTTGCATGTGTGTAGTATAAACTCTATTGGTGGAAGTCTAGCCCGAATGGCATATCTACAGTAATTTGTATGAAGATGACAATCATTAGACACTTACCCAGTCTTCATGTTATAAATACATTCAATACATTTCTAGACGAATTACTTAACATCCAACTGATTTCAAACTGTTGATGTAATTTTGTTCTGAAACTTCCTGTACTTATTTGTAGGATACAGCTTGAACTACATCTCCCGAAGCGACGCGGCGACGGTGAGAACAAGAGGTGCTATACTTGCCCGGGTCGGTACATTCGAATCGGCAGTATTTATTGAACTAAAAAGCAATTACTCCACATTTTAGGCAAATGCCGATCGACCTGCGTTCTACATCTAGTATAGCAATAATGAATAATGTTCTTGTCGGCTCAGCTCAATTTGATTTAAGCCGAGCGGCTTTTTCTAGGACGTTTTCCTACCAAACATATTTAATTTTGCCGCCTGACTCCGAATTATATCGATCCAATCACCCCTGCCACTACGCAAAACCATACATCATTTCATCATCCGTTATCAATGCATCATTGACGCCACTTCTAGTACAAGAAAAGAATACTATCCTATAACCCATACATCCTTGACCGCGTCAGAGAGTTCCGATGGAAATAGGCATTTCGCCAACTATGTCACATGTCTAAATCCGAATGGGCCAGAATATTTAAGAAATGTCCCGTTCGTTGCTCTATTTTAAGTTCGTTACCTTTTTGTTCTGAAAAAATTACTTTCGTATGCATGAAATTCTATACGAAACGGTATAATTTGAAAATCTATCGGAGTCGAATGCCAATTCTTTCATTCCAATATCTGTTTTTTTTTGGACGCCCTAACGGTAGAATGGGTTCGATGGCAGATTGGTGGACGCTGACTTGGATTTGAACATATGGGATTCATTTTTATCCTGGTAGTATTTTCGTGGGTTAATTTGCGACGTACACGGGGGAGACACCGCGGGCAAAAGTTAGTGTCTTAACAAAAGATCGATATTAACTGCAGCAAATCAGATTATTGTCGTATAATGCGATGATGTGTCAGGTCTGATTTATGTAAGAAGACCTATAAATTTATGCACTCAGTGTAAATCGCGTACTTGTGACGTATTCTATGTTACATATTAAGCCTTTACGCGTTTTAAAGTTTTCTATTCCATCAAAAGTCTGAAATCGGTTGACTACATTCAACAATTTACTTGATTGAATCTTCAACATCTACAGGATGATTCGTTTAACATACATTCCAAGTTCAGTGTAACTTTTATAATCGAAATAAGTTGAAAAGCCACTTGCACTTGGGTGATAGTTTCTTAACTTAATGCCTTTATAATAATGTGTAATTAAACATAACATGTGAAAAGGCGGGCGTAGTGATAATTACCGATACTTGTCATTTTTAGGTAAATTAAATCCATCTTCGGTTTCATATCCGGCTCCACTGGAAAAATATAAAAAAAAAAAACAGTGTAAGCAAATGTCCCAATATACATATTATGAATGTTGGCTGCGCTGGCAAATGGCCTAAACATTAGGAAGCTGGCGATTTTCTGGGCATTTTTTTGAATATTTTCGTGCGACAAAGTAGATTCTGCCAAAGATATTAAATGATGCATGGATGGCTGGCTGACTGGCGTTCAGATAACATAATATAATTATCATCAGCCCTAAATGAGATATGCGGCAGGCTGAAAAAATACAACGCCAGGTAGCCACCGTTTCGTATACAATTGGCTAGAATCGTAGCTGTATCGGAACGGCATTTAAAACCAATTTTCACCAGTCTCTTATGGCTCTTATTACTGTAAAGAAGTAAATTGTAGAGGTTATATTCTGTCAGCAAAGAAACGATGGATGGACTGCGTGAAGGATGATATGGGTAGACAGTAGGTGACTGCTGAGATGACGAGTAATAGAGAAGTATGGAAGAAGACATGCTGATCTGACCTCAAATAAATTGGGACAAGGGCAGGAGACTGATAATGTAGGAGCCAATGGTTTTAGGCACCGTACACTATCACTTAATTGATGTTGGTTTAGTTGCGGAGTACACAGAAAGAAGCACAAGTTGTGTTTAAAGTTATATTAATATGTAAAAGGTACAAGTTAAAGCGGCAGCGATTCTTTCTCTTGACAAGTGGTTAGTTCCACAGTTTTGTCTGACTCGCCCTGCCTAGCACGAAAAGTTACAATTATAGCGTAATATTTGTGACATCCAAGTAGGTTGCTGCGTTCACAAAGTAAATGTACGGTTGATGAGACCGTAAAGATAATGATGATGTTTAGTGAGCAATTAACTTCATTGTAATTTAAAAAAAATACCATAGATCATACATACCGTAACTTACTGGAGATTGCCAATATCTTCTTCAAACAACCTTTTCCCGCCTTTCAAGATCTTTTCCTCATCCTGTCCGAACTTCTTCGTGTATTCTTCTAACCTGCTCAACCACTGGGCCCAATGTTCCCTTAGTTTCTCCGGAGCGAGGTGGTAGGCATCAGCTTTGGATCCGTCAGTGTATGCTATGACGAGTAAGGCGTCTCTTACGTTGAAATGCTTGTAGTTCAGGTCGTGGCACACTGCGCCGAAGTACGCTGCGAGTTGGACAGGGTTGTCGTATGTATTGGCTATAGACTTGCGTGGTTTGTCCGATTTCTTCCATTCGATTAGGGTTGGTTTGTCTCTGGAAATTAGAAATGGTATGTTAAAATGTGTGATTATTACCTAAATGTCAATATTTCTAATAGGCTCTTATCTGAAATTAATTCTATCAAATACCTAGAATATCTGTGCCCTATCAGGATTTCATATTTCTCAAGTACGAACGAAGCAATGTTTAAACATTTTGCTATGTTAAAAAAATGTCTATAATATCATGTAGTGGAAACAGACATTATGCCACCATTTGACAGTCATGATGACCAATTAATTTTTAAGTTAATAATTAAATTATAACTAGTAGCTTTGTTTTTTTTTTAATTGTAACCTATTTAAAAAAACAAAGCTCCTATACAATTATAATTATTTAATGTTGTGTAAAGCCCTTCTCCCATTACGATACACCCAGACGACTAGTATCCTACGGGAGTTATATTTATTATATTCTAAATGTTTATTATAGAAAATGATTGTATTCCAAATATTTTTTGTATGTATTAATTTTGAATTCTTTTTGAGTTACTATAACCTAACTATAAGACCTACTGTATCCCCAAAAATCACACTAATAAATACTTTGAATTTGAGTCTCGGAGACTAGTCGCTGCGGAGTATCTCACATATATTCAAATGGAGAATCGCACACTTCGCTACCAGTATCCAACGCGTCCGCGACTAGTCTCGCGATACCCGCCATGCAGTCGCCCGCGTGTCGCGTCTCCTACGAATCATGTCAAAATGACAGCGGAACATGAAATAAATATTAAATTTGAGCAAGAAATTGAAAAATATCCGTGTTTATATACCTTTAAATTGCCTGATTACATGAGAAAACATACGACTGAAAGGGCAATTGGAAAAAAAAAGTCCTTCTAATCAGAAGTGTGTGCTGCAAATGATGAAATGACTTAATTTTCAGTAGCGCAATATGCGAACCATGAGTCTCGAACATGTATTCAACTGGTATTCGACACAAGTATCGAATCTTACGACTGTCGTAATGGGCGAAGGGCTTAAGGACAATAACAATATATTTCCCAACTCACTCAGATATCGGATTAGCAATTTCTGAGGAGAACGTTAACAAACATATGAAACAAACAAAACAAGAAAATTGCGTCGTAGCTCTACCTACACGTTTTCTTGAGACGTCACTTTGATAGAATACTACGTTTCGTTTCTAATTGTGATAATCTACGTTTTAATGTGAACATGTGTGTGTGTATGGTGTCTGTTAATGAACTTTTATCAGCGTTTGTTTGATAAGTGCTGTAGACAGGAAAATAAAATAGCTATGCCTTTGCCATGATGTTATTCAAGGTGGAAGGGACACCGACGCTAAGCTGATTTTTTTTGACGAAAAATTTCCATGTGGGGGGGGGGGGTTCAGAATTATTTACCTAATTACCGAATACGTGGTTAGCGTTTTAGCGTCTGTGTACGTTCCAGCCTGTATTGATTAATTTCAAAAGACCAATTCCCGTCATTAGAAACGTTCCAAATCTAGTCCCAATATCAGCGATAGTTAATGTCAAAAACCCATTGGGCCCGCGTGATGAATCACGGCATATTCTCTCTCGAGAGAGGAGGCCGGTGTCTCAGCAATTATAGACTGATTATGCTTTAGCTAAGAGCAATTCCCACGTAGTTTGTGCCAAACAGAAAAAAAATATCCTACCATCTTTCAAATAACTAAAGCGATCCAGAAATCAATGTATAGCACTGCATTGTCTATTATTTAAAGATCTGTCATCAAACTATTCTTCCACAGGTAATAAAAAATGAAATATCTTTTTATCACTTCACTGCATTGGTATTCGGAGATTTTTGGCACTGTAGAAGAGATTATATAAAGCAAGATAGCCTTGAGTTTTCCCTTGACATTAGCCAATCTGTTATTCCAAATCGTGGATGTCAGTGACTCCTTTATCTGAAGTATTTCGTAGGCGATAATGATAAACTATGATAATATAAATGTACAACGTCATTTCTTTCACCGTTAATCTATTCTAGACTCGAATAAACCGGTCTTGTTTAAGAGCAACTAGTCTTAAAACGAAGACAGTTGTGAGGAATCTGAATTTTTTGATTTCAAACATATGGAGAATCTTCGAGAGCTGATCCAATGACACTGAAGACGCTTTCAACTTGGCAATTGTCAAATAAATACGAGATTTCGTTCCGTATAATATATGTATAATTATAATAAACCTACTATATTAAGATTTTTCCACCCCGTATATCATTGCACTGTTGGTTTTAACTCTCGACCGATAAAAATCAAACAGCGCATTTTTATTTAGCGACCAGTGGTCCCCATTGGCCCTGAATCGAAACGACTGGAAGTCACAGAGGTCTTTGCCCAGCAGCGAGATGACGCAGGCTAACAGTATCAGTATTAATTTAGTAACACAAGATAGATTAGCTTGCGTATCTCAGAGACACGAAAAGTTTTGAAAACCATAAAGAATAGATAAGAATCCTACAATACGAAAAGTTTCACAAGCTTAATATTAACCTACTAGCTGACCCGCGCAACTTCGTCTGCGTTACATTTTTGATTAATGCTCCGCTCTTATTGGTCGCAGCGTGATGTTATATAGCCTTCCTCGATAAATGGGCTATCCAACACTAAAATAATGTTTCAATTCGAACCAGTAGTTCCTGAGATTAGCGCGATCAACCAAACAAACTCTTCAGCTTTATAATATTAAGTATAGTTTCCGACCGATCTTTCAGCGCTGAGACCACAATACACACCTACATAACGTCGCTGTAGAATGAATACCTCGTATGTCAAAAATTCTTCTTTTTTTTTTTGTAAAAATCGTATGAAATCCACGTATTTTATAATACTGCGAAACTGTGAGCCCAGTATATGACTACTAGTGCCATCTATTATATTCAAAACATGAGACAAAAGCACGTAAAAATATTTTAAATATTGACAAAATTAAACGTTTTTTTCGTTTCCTGTGAAGTTTGGTTTCCTGGACATACGAGGTTATCATTCTACAGCGACGATAAAATTCTCAACGGGTGTCTCCCTGTTCATCAGTAACGCAGTTTGCCGACCTTGACGGTGGCCTAGCCCGAGGGCTTCTCAAACGAGATTGTATGCTCCGTTAACTACAGCCGGTCGCAAACCAACACACCTACATTATTTTGCGCAACATGTCTGGGCACCGAGATAAGTATATGTAAATGGACTGTGGTAGACCGTTGCGGTATTGACTAATCGGATATGAATATTTAGAATGTTTTGCAGTCATGCATGTCGAATTAAGAATAATATTCAATCAATACTGTTTGAGCCCCGAGGTTCCACCCGCCGTTTCTCCTTTTACTCGGCTCGTAGCGTGATGTTTAAGAGCCTATAACCTAACTCAAGTACTGGGCTATAAAATACCAAAAAAATATCAAATCCTACTATTACTTCTAGAGATTAGCGCGTTTAAACAAACAAACTCGTCCCCTTTATTATACATATAAGTATAGATTATAACTTATACTTGTAACGCTGCTGTTGAGTATATGCAGGTTGGTCAAAATGTTATTGGGGGCTTCCTATCAGATTTTTTTTGGTAGCAGCCCGGATTTTGGATTTATAGAATATAATAGAATAGAATATACTTTATTGTACACCAAAATTGATACAGAACGATTTTACAAAAATTGTTAATTTTATGGTTACAATGGCGGTCTTATCGCTGATAGCGATCTCTTCCAGACAACCTTTGGATGGACTGTACGAACACAAAATAGAAAAAAGGAGGGGTAGTCAGTGGTGTACTTCAATTAATATACAAAATTTAATATAAAACAAGTTATTTACTACTTATATGCCCGGTTGACAGCTATAAGCTCGCCCCCTATTACATGGGCCTTAAACATAACTGGGGAAAAGTGGGTATACCATTTAGGTACACTTATGACTAATTCTTTCGGGAAACAGGAGTGATATAATATTATGCTGTTGATATTATCATAGTAGTAGAAGCGATGTTGTGTAACTAGTTCATTAAAAACAAGAATTTGATTTTAATTGCTTATGTTTATAATTAAACTACCGCTTGCAAAACACACTGTACACACAATGACTTCATCGAATATTTATTTAAAAACCTAAACTAAAAAAAAAACATTCGCCACCTATAGAATGTATTTTTGGATTTTAGGCTATAGTTTTCCTCAATGCTTACCCATTATACACGAGTCATAAACATAAAGCATTTAATACCTGTTGGTGTAAATAAAGCACGTCTTTACAGATAACAGCTTTAATATTTAAAGACAATCATTTACTTAGTACGTTAGCTACAAAAAAATCGTTACAAATAAGTACTGGAACATAATATTAATTAACATAAAAATCACACTTGTAATTTTGGGGTGTACTTAAGTATCTACAACTACATTTCACCAGTTAAGTTTAAGGTCCATATAATATGGCGCCAGTCTTTAGCTATCAATCTGGCACTAACTCGGCGGGCTACCGAGAAACTCTTGATGGAAAAATTCAATTACAGATCGCTCGACCCGAGAATCTACCCTAAGACCTCATATGCCCAGCAGTACCGCGTACGACCACGAGACAAATGAAGTGACAACAATACCTAATCAAAAAGTTTAATTAATCTCTTTAAATATACTCACTCATATTCAGCAATCGCATCAAATATCCCCCTGTATTTCAACACAGGGTGTATAACATTCGACCTAAGACCTCATATGCCCAGCAGTACCGCGTACGACCACGAGACAAATGAAGTGACAACAATACCTAATCAAAAAGTTTAATTAATCTCTTTAAATATACTCACTCATATTCAGCAATAGCATCAAATATCCCCCTGTATTTCAACACAGGGTGTATAACATTCGACCTAAGACCTCATATGCCCAGCAGTACCGCGTACGACCACGAGACAAATGAAGCGATAACAATAATCAAAAAGTTTAATTAATCTCTTTAAATATACTCACTCATATTCAGCAATCGCATCAAATATCCCCCTGTATTTCAACACAGGGTGTATAACATTCGACCTAAGACCTCATATGCCCAGCAGTACCGCGTACGACCACGAGACAAATGAAGTGACAACAATACCTAATCAAAAAGTTTAATTAATCTCTTTAAATATACTCACTCATATTCAGCAATCGCATCAAATATCCCCCTGTATTTCAACACAGGGTGTATGACATTCGACTCGATCGCTTTTGGCGCTGATATCCTCTTCAAGACATCTTGTACTGAGACCCATACTCCTTCGACTTCCTTCTCTATGCGAAGCTTCGTTTGTGGCTGAGTGAAGTAGTTCTTTAGCGTGCTGTGGAATTTGGTGCCGACTGCCATTTGAGCTGTGGATGATAGAAGAAAATAATGTGTCATATTATTCTCGTGTTAATGGATGGCAAATAAGTCGACGGCCGTGTTTCTGTGGTCACCGTCGTATGGCAGATACGGTGCTATCCCAGAGTCAGAGCTCTAGTCTCTTGTGCCTGTAATTCCACCGGTACCCTTCACAGTACCTCTGCTCGGCAGCAGAAACTTGAAGCTGGATGAGAACATCTGACGATCGACTTACGTTCCCTGCGATCGGAGAGGTCTATGTCTAAATTGTCCAATGATTGAAAATAATTGTACCATGGACCCTTGTCCGCGGAAGTACTACCACCTTATTCGTTTCTCCTTCTCAAAGAGTTCTGCTGAGCTCTCCTTCACAAAAAGCACTATTAATATCATACTAAAGCAGCGTCATCATCAGCTTATGGCCAGTCCATTACCTGCTAGCTAGACAATCGGATCTTTCTAATCGCACGGAATGTAACTCGGATTTTTAGATGTTCTCATTCACCTGCAACCTTGCGAAGATCGTCGCTCGCTACCCTAAGTTTATCGATTCTCGTTCTCTTTACTAGATCACTTCGTTGAGCGAATTGAAGGAACCGAAGTTGCGCGTTTCGGCGATACGAATTTTAAAAGTACGACGCTGACGGCGGCGGCGCGGCAATTTGGCGGTTCGTGGCTGTGTCAATTGTTAACCTTCATACTAATTTGACGGATGCAAAGTTCGCTATGCTCAAATAGCTTGTAACTTCCTAATGCTAGTAATAAGAAAGTGAACTGGTATTCATTTCAGTAAATTATTCATGATGTCACTTCTAGAAAAAATTCGTAGGAGAGCTCTGCTATGACAAACACCTTTGTCTATGAGACGCGTAAATAAATAATTTATTGACGTGTTTCGTTAACTAATAGTAATTTCAGATTAAGTACTAAAAATAACATACAAAAATCATGTGATAAAACTTTATGGCGCCAGTGACGCTTGCCAAATAGGTATGCGTACTTCTGAAGCTTTGACACATACTTTTATATTGCATCACATGTCCTATCTTGGCAGAGAGGTTCGTGGCTAAATAATAACAGGCGCATGGTTTGATCTTCTACGAGTAACTCTTGCCAAGGACGGTCAGTGGATGGATAACCAACCATTACATACCGCGACCCTTAGCCATTGGTCTTACTGTATCATTTGTAGATCACTGACAGCCGTTACGGTTAGTCAGGACCCCGAAAGTCTCGATTAAGCTTTCAGTGAGCTATGAGGTATCATGATACCCAGTAACGCGGTTGTGGAGGTCAGATAGGCAGTCAGTCCAAGCAAAATACTGGTATTCCAGTTACACTGGACAACCCCAACATAGTTGGAAGAATACTAGCCAGATGAAATGGCAGTAAATAAGGGCAGTTCAGACCAACGGATCCTAGCTATTTATATTTCAAGATATTTATAACACAAAAGGGATAGGGTGCATGTGTGCAGTTATTTCTCGCTGCAATAATTACTTCTATTAATAAATTCACTTTCAAAGACATTGTTATTCAAGTTGTATTGGTCGAACAATGCTATCCGTTTTACTTGGGCTTTTAAAGATTGACGGCAAATTCAATCTTAAACTGTTTAGATGCTGGTATTTCGGACAACCCATCTGATAAGCTAACAAGCGATCTGACAGGAAATATATTGATCTCACTTACAGAAACTTGGTTACAGAAAAGCTAATTCAACTGCAAATTATATTCATAATCTATTTTAGTCTGGAATTTATTTTGGTGAGTTCATAATGAGCATCATGCAGATTAGTGTCTGAGATCCTATCTTGAGGAAAGAACCACTCAGATTAGAAAATACCTAATCAGTGGACACATTTGTCAGCACTGAAATCTAAAGTCTTGAGTGAACCTAGCAAAGATTTCATACAACAATAACATTATGATATGATTTATGTGTGAATGTATGTATATTATATTATTGTGAAAATGGAACAACACAGACTACCTCCAGTATGGTTTCTCACTCTTCCTCTAATACAACCAAAAGTTTTCTTGAAAAGATCGCTTTTAGCGATAAGACCAAACATTGTGTCTTTTATGTAAATTTAAGGTGTGTTCATAATAAAGAAAATTCTATCTTTCAATCTTCTATGATGCAATAATTTAAAGTTGATTAAAAAAGAAACTAAATGTTTGCATAGCATTTTTACTAAGAATCATGAAGCATAAAACTAGACATTAATGAGTTACACTGAAAATACGTGTATTATTATGCACTTCTTGTATGGGATTTTTCAGACTATATAAATCTGAAAAGTCCTATGCAAGCAAAAACATTCTTTAACAATTTGACATGACAAATGTATTGTATTAATGTATAACGGGCTGGTGTCCACAACTCCACGTCCGAAGCGCGTATTTTGCGTGAAAAAAAAATGTTTATGAATATTTCTCAACGATCATGCTGACATTAAGCAGTGGTCACCTTCACTCTCTTCAACACAAAACTGTTTGTAAGTTTCTGTAAAATAGCCTTCAAAAAGGTCAATTGTTATGCAGAGAGACTGTTAGGGTAATTTGTGTGTTATCATCGCATAATGTAATCATACACTTATTTCAACAGTTTTATGTCCCTCACATAATCGTATTACTCACATCTGCCAAGACTTTTGCCACTTACGTTAGGGTCGGCTTCAGCTAGAACTCAACCCCATATATGAAAAGGCAAACAGATGACTGTTATTAGGGTTGGCTTCCAGTCTAACTAGATGCAGATGGATATAGGTATTCAGGGATTGCGTATCTGATCATAGATCAAACTGTACACAGTTTAACCACAGGGTTGTTATGGTTTGTCAATGGCTTTGAAAGTCTGACAATCATGTCAGACTTTCGGGCCACTACTACTGATCACAACTGTCAATGATCTACCGCATTCCTATTGCTATCATCCTGAATTTTAGAAACAAGCTTAGGCTCAGGGCATTTGTTAAGGTTCTCCTAACAAAAAAACTCAACAACATTGTTCAGTTTAATAACAATTGATATGGCTTAAACTAGAACATTCTAACATAACATATTAAAAAAACACTGCCTTGTTGGTCAAGTGGTCACAATCGCGACAGCCGAGCAGGAGGTTCTGGCTTCGAATCCAGGATCAGGCAAATTGTTATCAGGTTATTTCACCAGGAATTTCTCAGTAGCAGCCACGGAGTCTAGATTTATGCCTGGTTGATGGCAATAGGCTCGTGAACATGGAACTTAAACATAACTGTGTGTGTGTGTAATGTGAGTGTACTATTGGGTACACCTCCTCTGCCTAACCCTTCAGAATCCCCAAGGGGTTTAGGCAGAGGTGTGATGTTATGTTATGACAAATTACAGAATAGCTATTAAGTAATGGTGAGTTTTAAACATTTCATTCAGATTTAAAAAGCAAAAAGTGGGATAACAAGTGACACATACAAAACATGTTTACACTTACATACATAGTTTGTTATGTGCCAAAGGCTGACTGTATGATTTATATTTAAACAAGTGCGTTATTGTGAGATATCATTGAAATTGTTTTTTTTTTTATTGTAGCATTGTCTTTTAATGAGAGATTGTATTACTGTGATCTTGGTTATTTTTATATCTTGGTCAAGAAAGTGCATACTGCACTATCAAGCAAGTATCAAGAGGCATTTATGAATATTATGAAGGCCTTGAGTCAAAATGTGGGATAACTTTTAAGTCCATCAACTCAAGATGATATGGCCAGAAAGGGGTGGAAAACCTGAAAGAAATTTATGGAAGAAGTTATGAAGTACAGTCCCTAAGAAATTGGGTTAGACAAGGACGATGCTGACCAATGATCAAGATTCATCATATTATTTCTGAATATTCTTATACTAAAGTGGACAATTTATCATGCTTTATGTTTCAGGTTTACATTAATAAATCATTGTTATTTGAGAACTGGTCATGATTGATGTTTTATTATCTGTTAAGAAATGATTTATTTGGTATCTTGCTTAGTCATACCTATTTCAACCATATGGTAGGCGGTTAACCTTAATGATTATGGACTATAGTCTGAAATGAAGCTTAATTTTGTTATTTTATTTAAACAGCCTAATGTTCCCACTGCTGCTGTGCCACAGTACAAGTTAAACAGTAGTTCAGTAATAGAGATCAAGCTGGATACTACAATAGCAGTATGGATGATAGTCATTATGATTTTAATGAATAAAATAACAATGTCTTTCCCCTTGAGTACCTTCATTATAATTTTATTTAATTACTAACCAGTGGGACAAGATTTTGATTCAGGGTAAATAAAAAATGATGTAATTTTCAAGAAAATGAGGTCACACATACCTTGATAGAACTTGTTGAACTCTTCTTCCCCCATTTCAGCGATCCTCTCTTGTTTCCATTTCTCCAATGCAGCTTTAGATTCATCAGTCATTGTTTTGTTCAAGATCAGTGTTACTGAAGGGAATTGTTGTGTGAAGTCATTCTGATGCTGCCTTATTTGAAGGATTTTGTCTTCACTGGCGTAACCCGGCTGTGCGGGAGAGCTACGGGCTGCATTACATGATGCAGATGTAGCTACACCTCTCACAGTATTATTCAAGACAACACCAACGAAATTCACACAGTGCCTTGTATTCTGCCACATTTTGTTCTTTAACACATTCACAGCAAGCACAGGGTTATACTTCACATAGCCAGTCAATGCCTGACTCTGTGCACTACCATTTCTCTCTGTGCTTTCGAAGAATTTCAATTTATTTTCGTTTGTAGCAGTCGCGCCGTTGTTTTGATGTGAAGTTCTATTTTTAGCTGTAACACACAGATAAAAGCGGCGTTATGCATGCGCGTGTGTATCTCGCGGCGCCAAAACTGAAATGTCATATGATGTGAATTGGCAAGTCGAGCTACGCGGACGCTATTATGATACGTAGTTTATACGCATACATTGAGATCGAAAGTCAACACGACATGACACTGTAAACACCGCAGTTATTAGCGACACAATGGGTTCAGATTGTGCACGAGTGAGGCACTCGAGGCTTCCTCATATAGCTGCTTGCCTTTTAGAAAGTAGTAAATCCATTCGGACGCAAGGTTGCTGAAACCATACAAACAAATCACTCACCCCCACCCGCCTTCTGTGCACGTTTCTTCTGCTTGTTCGTCTCGAGCAATGGCCCGAACAGTTCCTTATTTTCCTTATTGTAAAGTTTGATTTTTTCTGCCGGATTCAAGATAGAAGCGGGTCGAATTACTTTATTCCTGATAAATTCTTTACTGGTCCTCTCGAATGAGACCCTTTGGCCTATTGTGCAAACAGGTCGGAACATCATGGATTTTAGAATAGTTAGGACCTCTGCTAAACTATTGATTGTGTAGTGTACCGGTACCAAATTATTTTATTGCAGCTGCTCAATAAATTGAAATCGAATTGAAATTAAAGAACCAACCAGTCAAAATCTTTCCGCAAATTAAAAAAACATTTTGTCAAATTTTGTGTCAAACTGACAGTACACACAATTTGGGACCTTGATGGCCAATGACAAATCGCTATTTGAAATTAGAATGATGAATGTTGCCGATACAAAAATGAAGCAACAATTTTTTACCTTTATAAAGGTAATTAATATTTATTAAAAATAATGAATTGTGCAACTGCTTAATGAACATAATATTACTATCCTCTCTGATGGTCAAAAGTTCTCTCCCCTATATAGAACCATCTATCTCTAAGAATTAAATAGCACTTTCGTTCGATGTATATTTCATAGATGTCGCTGTAAACTTTGCCGCAAAATGTGTCACTATATCGCTAGATGTCGCTAAAAGCGCTATATTATGTGACAAAGATGAAAAGTTTATCTTCCTTGCAGCATTCCCTGAACGGATCTTCCTCCTGAATTTGATCGGATTATACCAAAATATGAATGAAACGGCTAAAATACGGATAAATGAAAAAGGTGGTTTAAAAGTCCAATATGTTGCTCCAGTGCACGCCGTCTGATTTCGGAGGTGTAATAATCCATTAATTTGGCGGGAAAATGGATATCGCGGGAATGTTTGTAGCGGCATTTGAAAAACGCCGGTTAGACGCAGCTTGTATGTTGTCGGGTCTCCTCTCGCAAGATCGAAAGTTGAATTGTTGAACAGGTGGTCTGGACTATAAGGCGCTAGAAAATAACGCGACCACCATTTATGTGCCATTAATTTATTTTTAATAATGACAAAGACTTTTAATTGTCTCTTTAGTGGATTGATGTGAGAAATAGAAAAGTGCGAAAGAAGTCCGAAGGATTTTTCTTTGATATTGTAAGTATCCTTGCCTATTCCTATTTTTTTTTTAGTTTTACTGCCATGGTTTACAGGATTAACTTTAGAAAACAAATAAATATTAATTAGGAAGGTAAGTCCTGTAGTTTTTCTAGGACAGGATTAAGTTATGTAGGAAAAACCTAGAGTACTAGACCTATTGGATTTTTAAAAACCTTTCTTCGTACAATAAAATTTAATGTACCGTACCTAAGCCTAAGACGAGCCCCTGACCTTTTTTTTTCTCGAAAGCATTTTAGCTTTGAGCTTGTAGCATTTAAATATTTAATATTGGTTTTAGGTACGGTATCTACTTACTTATGAAATCTTGAAATATTTAGTTAGATACTCATAGAAAAAAATAAAACTTTTAAAGGAATTTGCTGTACTTATTGAGTTCTTTTTTTATTTTGAAATATAGCATAATTTTCGAGATTCCGATAATTTCGAGAAACATTCATTTACTGCCATTTTTAGCAACACCTCTATAATTTTTAAACCTATAGACATTCTGTTTCATTTTCCAGAAAAGGTAGGCCTACTCAATTTGCGTATAGCTCTGGCATACCGAAATAGGATTATCCTACAAATACAGAAGTTAAAAGGCCGCTCAGTAAAGTTATAAATCTCTGCTTTAAATAAATCTTTCCTATCTTAGCTATAATGACAACCTACGCCGATGGTCGTTAAACTAATTAGAGGTATAAATAATAGTTGGATCATGTGAAATGACAACTTCAAAAATGTTGCAAAAATTGAGTCATTCTGTTTGGTAAAATATGAGCATATAGGTCTGCACACATCAAAGCCTGTCCATTTTAGCAAAAAGTATCATCAATGTGTTAGCAGGCGACATCAATTAAACGGTATCTACTTAGGTAATGGTTTCACACCTCTATATAATCACCAGTTTAAATAAATAGTGAAACAAAGTGTTACAGAAACCCACCTAAATGCATTTGAAATCAAATTTCAAATTGCAGATAAGGCTAAACTCTCTAGTGTTTGTAAGTTCGGTAACGTGCAAGCCTTTGTTTTTGCCTGTGGAGTGGTAAGTTCCATTGAAAAATGAAGAAAAGCACCTTGCCAGAACAATAATACAAATTGTTGTTTCGGCACTCGCTACTAAGCAGTTTAGAGCATTTTTGGAATGTATTTTGTGTTTTCAGAAGTGGGATAGGTTAGGCTAAGTAGTTTACGGCATAATTATTTCAGTGTCAGAATTCTTAGGTATTTTTTTTTGTCCTATCCCAGATAAAACAAAAAGACAAACGAAACATTTTTATGGAACTATCTTTCTGAAAAGTTTAACTGTGTATCGTATAAATAAGTTGTGAACCAGACCATAAAATTACCGAAACAAATACTTTCCAAGTACCATCTAAAATTGTTCCCTTTTCATCTGGAGACCATGCAAAGCTCGAAAGTTCAGTTGAAAAGCCATTAAAAGTAAGTTTGAGAAAGTCAAAGGTCCTAAGGGCTTTGTAAAATATCTTACCTACTTAAATAAAAGGAGATATACATAATAAGATACGACAGAACAAAGAAAGTAGGTAGTTATTAACTTAAATTACCAATGTCAATATATTAGTACATTTTTACTACTGCATCCTTCATAAGGTATTAATATAAGTACCACGTTTTGCCCGACTCGTCACTGTTCCTACTCATTTTCGATAAACAAAAGATCACGATTCACGACCGTTTCAAACAATGAGAGGGCCAAGGCCAAGGGTCTGCTGCTCAAACTGTTACATATTGTGGGTCTTGAACGCGTTTTTACATCTATTCGATTGATAACGTAGACTTCGATTTGTACTGAAACTGACTGAACTACCGTCTGGTGACAAAGATGGGAAGTTAACACAATTCAAGTTTACTTTGACTGCGTCATCGGGTAGGTTTGGCTCAGTGATAAATTTTATACTAGGCCCACATCATCAATTTCAGCAGCAGGTCAGACGGTTAATCCGTTTTAAATAATCTAGATCGTGAAAGCGCTAGGTAGGCTAAAGATGAATAAGTCATATGTTTCAGCTCGAAGCACACCTTTGAGGCCTAACTTTTCAGTTAGACTGCTGGTTTTACATTTCTGAAGTTCCTCCTTGTTCCATTTCTGTTACACTAACTTAAATAGCTTTGGAATATAATATTATTGTTGAATATAAATGGAAATTGTCTGAGTTATCCCATATCTACAAAGTGCAGTTGCACACTGTCCGGATTCGGAGAATTCGGGTGCAGGCTATATCATTCCGATAAATCTGTCGAGTCGGGGAAATAAAATATAGTCAAATTAAATTATACAGCGAAACTTCGCAGATTTTATCAAGTTTGCCAACCCCATCCGGTTAGGCAGAGGTGTACCTAATAGTACACCCTAATATCGCCCGTTCTGTTTAAGCCCCATGTGGTATTGCCATCAACCGGCACAAATCCGGACTCCGTGACTGCTACTGAAAAATTCCTGATAGAAAAAACCAATAACACTTTATCCGACCCGGGCATCGAACTCAGTACCTCATGATCAGCAGTCGCGATTGCGACCACTAGACCGACTACACAGTCAATAATACAAATAGTGTTAATAAATATACGTTAACTTAATTAAATACAACTTACAATGATCAGGAAACACGTTGAAGAAGAAAATTCATGAGCTTTTTGAAATTGCTGAATAATTAATTAAATTACAAAGATTAAGTTTATCTCATTATTCTTTTAATTAATACTTAGGTAAAATGAAAAGAATTTGTGGTCCAACTTGAAAAAACAGCACGAGCATTTTTTACATTGTGGTCTCATTTTTATCTGCATTCTACCTGGAATGCTTTCAAATGAATGGCCAGTATTTAAAAAGGAATGAAAAAATAGGGTGTAATAATTAATTCATTTATTCAAAAAGATTTTATGCCTCTAAGTATTCATTTAGGCAGTTTATGAGACACTTGTGCGATGAAAGAGGTCCCTTGATTACGTGAAGTACAAGAACCTACACAGTTCCTTCATTCATTTAACTAATGTAAAGAACGGGTGTCAGGCCAGCGATAAGATGGTGAAAGAAATTAATTTAAAAATGGAACCATTCATTGCATCGCGGAGCAGAATTTTAATTAAAAATGTCCGCCACGATGCGAAAGGAGATTTATTTTAATTTTTTTTTTGCCACCACACTTTATCTAATTTCATGTTGAATTTATTTGTAGTTGGTAGGTAGGGATTTTTTTTTTAAATATCTAATGGTTTCAGGTAAGAGTTCCGTTTTTAGGTGACAAAAAATTTAACAAAAAAAAAGCGAAAATGGAACAATCACTGGATTGTTGGTTGACACAAATGAAAACGCATATTGCAGAGAACTTAATAGGACGTGTGTAGTTTCCTTTTATTTTTTATATTTTTCCATAGAAAAAAGCGAAACATTATTTAGCTCATAAAATGTAAACACATCGCCGAAATAAGCGTAAAATTGGTTTACATCAACGTCGTCGTTTTTGTCATCTTGTGTTAATATCTCAAATGCCATCACCATCCCCTAATAAAGTTACGAGGCAAAAACCTTTTTCAGATATAAGCTTTCAGTAGATCTAGCTATAGGAACATTTATCCCTATTACATGACAGTACCTAACGGGAGATAAAAGTGAGACTCATAAGTCTTGGACGTAAAACTATCGGTATAGCTAGTTGATATAGCAAAGTGTGCGAGTAACTGCAAAGCTAGCAAATGCCCGTTTTTACGTCTAAGCAATATTTGTAAGTTTAAATAAAAGCACTCTGTTCGATTTTCAAAGCTTGATTCAGCGCTGACAGTTGTTTCAACATTGCAATTTCTTTTCCTTTTCGAGTCAAAGCAGGTTCTCTTTAGATCAGTTGGGGTCAGTCCCAGTAAGTGGTTATATTAATAGCAGCGTCACAGTGGCGGGCATAAGGTCCTCAAAACTGTACTAGTACTTATGGACATTAAGGACAGTCCCTAAAGTTGGATCAGTAATGTTTAGGCATTTAGATATCGCCCTGACCATGTGGTGTTCATACATAGTCCCAGCTATTAAAGCTCCGGAATTTATTGGAAATGAACCAGAAATTGTCGCTACGTGAATTCGCATGTTAATGCGGTATCCATGGCATTAGCAAACACGTTCTATATGCAACTCTGCATTCCGGAAAATATCTGTACGCGGAAAATCTGGAGTGGATTCAGAATTTGATTGCAGCAGATTCCTAACAAAAATGAATAAAAAACATTCAGGTTTGGTCGTTATTCTGGACAGCGATGGATGCTTCAAAAAGTTCCGGGACGAACTTTTTTGAAATGTTTCTCGTTCAGAATAACGAATACCGTTGAAATGATGGCCTAGTTAAAGATCGAAGCTCCCAAAAACAAATCTAATAGGAAAAGAAATAATATTCCAAGATAAATTAATTGGGCTAAGTCATTTCGCAAATGAGGGCTCCATTCATATGCTCGTTTCCCTTAATGGATTGGAAGATGGAATAACCAAAATAGGTTTATTACCTACTTTTCAACATCAATGGCCAGTTGTCAGGCAAGGAAGTAATTAGGTTAAGCTCTCACTGTCTTCCTTGATAGCCACTGATAGACAAGTAATTACCCCAAACAAATGTCCATTTTTATTTGGATCTAAATCTTCGTCGTTATTAGGCAGGTCAAATCTGGAAATTGTTCTTAGTTCTTGGTATCTTTTAAATTAATAGCTATTCTGTCTGTTATCTATTTAGGCCTTAACGAATTTGGATGAAATTCGCCACCCAGGTAGAACATGAACTGGGTTAGACCAAATATATTTCTCAATTTTTTATCCCGATAAGCCGTTCTCGTGGCATAATTTCCAACTTCAAAGCGGGCGAAAACTCATGCAAAAACTAATAACAATATTATTTGACCAATCTTCGTTTTTGAAGTTCCGTATAAGCTTCAGCTTATAGTTGCCTGCGGTCATATAATCTCAATATACAGTAAGCATCGCAGCCCTGAGTAGACCGCTCCAACAAACTAACCTGCAGAGACATCGGCATAATCTCCTCGGTTGATTGGATTGTTGACCGCAGCATAATGTTATTAGTACCGAGGCAGATGCCGTTGCCCATGTTGATATTATCCCACCCGTCTCTTAGGACACAAGCAATATTAGTTGGGGCTAATTCCCACCTAAAGGAATACTGGATGCAAAATGTGAACACCACCATCTCAGACTAAGATTGTATGTCTATCTTTAAAAGAGACTGTGACCTCTGAGTTTGTTTCTTCTGGGAGTATTCGGATAAGAAACACCGAACCCATCTCGTTTTAAAACGTAAGTTGTTTTTGACTTCTAAAAATGTTTTTAACATTTTTTTTTATCATTCTGATCCGATTGTTAACACAATCCATACTTTATATTGTAACTGTGGAAGTAACAAATAACAGTAATCTGTCTGTCTGTAACATTTTCCCGCCTTAAAAGCTGTAGTGACCTCGATGAAAGAAGAATGGTAGGCCTTTGTGCAATCTTGGTACCTATCGCATTTGGAGTAAAATACGTTAGATACCTATTGGTCAAATTAAGAAAGTTATTTACAGCATATTTTTTTGAAATATCAGGTTGATGACACTATGAATATGACCTGGGTCAAGACAAAGATTACTTTATATCCTGGAACTACGGTATAATTTTCCGCGGGCAATGTCGCCAACACAAGCTAGTAGTAAATACATTCTACAATATTGTGAATGGTGTGCTATCGGGTAAATGGCAGCGAAATCAAAACATAGATTTTGTTCAAACAAAGAAGGGATTTTCAAATGCTACTGTGCAATCAAGCATACATAAACAGAACAACAATACGATTGTTTTCAGAGCACATAGAACGTTTATTGTATCCAAAATGTGCATAAATCATCGTCTATCTAGCCTTTCGTAAATAGGTAGTTTCCGTCGGCTTCCAGTGGATGCAGCTGAATACAAGTATTTACATAGAACGGCATAAATAGGCAGGCCCATCTGACCTCCACAACCCAGTTTCTCGATAATACGATACTCGATTAGACTGGTTGTTAGACTTTCGGGTTTTTAACTGTTTGTAAGGACTGTCAAAGATCCGCAAATGACAGCCGGGACCAACGGCTACGTGCTTTCCGAGGCACGAAGGGAACTCGGTTTATACCTAATGATGGTCACACATCCACGGACCAACCTCGACAAACACTGCTTAACTTCGAAGATCGAACCGAGTGGCTGTTATTATTTAGTCATAAAACTTAAGTGCATAAATAAACAGGTTTAATACAGGTGATTCAAAACACGACTTTTGAACGGATATCCTTTGACCTTCGTGCTAACTCTCCACCTACTGCATGCTTCTATTATGTCTGACAACTATTATGTGTAGATAGCGTATATTAGAGGACACCGATATAAATAGCTTTATAAATAATATAAAATTATATCGGCTTTGATAAATGCTTCCATTTCAATGATAATATTGTTATGATGATGCGTAGAACTAATTACTAGCATAAAGATTATCCTTTCTCCTAAAGCAGTTAATGGTCTATCTTTATGTTAAATTTCATCAAAAGTCGTTCACCTTTTAAGGAGGATGCTCTAAGGTCGTCCGCTTTTCATAAAATCGACATTCAATGATATTAAATGAACTTAGCGGGTTGTATTGATGATTTAATGCTTGTAATTCTGTAGGTATATACATCCGTACACACATACAGCCTAACACTGACCAGGAAAGTGCAAAAATCGTTAGAAAAATTGTCGCGGGCTACCTTGGCGCTTTCCCCATAAGGCTTAATAAGTTAATACCCGGACGAACTGATAGACAGACAGCTCCTTCCACATTTATTAAATTAAAACGAACAATAATTTTCTTTTTTAAGCCTAGTGATTCACAAAGAACAGTTCCAGAAAACGCACCGCGTAGAAAATTATCAACTACGCTAGATTCCTTTGATTTTTGATTGATTTTTTTTTTTTTTTTTTTGGTACCTATGATGGTAGGTATAGAAATACAATTACTGCCAAAATTATCTGAGTTACACAGAGCGAAGATATCGTTAATACTGTTCGGTCTTGAGAAATATAGAGAGCAGTTTAACTTCTCAAGTTAGATTAGATAGGTCAACAAATAGTGCGGTGCGGTTCGCGTGGCATGTACGCCAAATAACTCTCGCACACATAGTTATTACACACTAGAAACAAAGATACGCTATACGGTCTATTACATTAAGATTCTTCTCGAAGGATTGGAGTGTAAGATTTGGACAATTTGGGAACTGAAGATAAAAAGCAAAGATTTGCGGATATTTTTTGACGTCTACCGTCTGTGTTCAGGGACCTATTAATTTTGCCCGCTTTCACAAACACCATGTGCTTTATGAAAACTTTATGCGGGTAATAATGACGAAAGTATTAAATGCAAAGATTTGAAGCTTTAGATTCCCCATGCTAAGTTGCGTTTGCGTCATAAGATGTTCACGTATCTTGTTCGCTAATACTGAAAATCACATCGATTAATCCATGGCGTGATGTGTAAGCTCACTGTTATAAGTGCACACATCGAAAATTTGTCTTAGATTATTATAAGTCCATGTATTTCTCCTATAGAACTTCAAAGAACTTTGATAAACAAACATGGGAATCTTTCACATAACAGCGGCTTCTAGAACGCGATTTCCGTCATATTTCCTTCTTGTCTAACTTTTCTTCCTTAACGTGTCAAAGAAAAGAACTAGGAAATAAGATGTCAAAAGTAACAATGCAGAAGGCATGGTAATGTAAACTTGCTTTTCTATCACACGTAATACATTTCTAGGAGTATTTATTGTTAGTTGAGGTAGGTGATAGGGAAAATAACGACATTCAGAAGGTTGGTCTGTAACATATGCGATTTCGAGCTTGGTAGACATTTGTTTTGTTTGAGATTTTCATGTCAAACCTCATAAACATTTTTTGGAACTTACCTTTTGCTGAATTAGCGGGGTTTGCCATCGGTATCTTTACAAACCATGTTGTCGTTGTAAGCTGAATATTTTCACACTTGAAGTGAGCTTAATAAAGAGCACGACAAAGAGAAGCGAAGAGAACGGCATGGAGGTTTTCCCATCAACACGGGGCGGGTTTGACCGTTTAATTTTGGCTCCACTACAATCAAGAAAGACTGCAAAATACAAGTCTCGATCTTATGATCGAGATTTGTATTTGGCAGTCGATTGTCTGAGACTTTTATCTATCAGTCTGGCATAGTTGTTGGAACACTCTCAACCCTTACATTGAAATCATGGTGCTTCTGTACCTTTCTATTTGCAGTAATAGTGAATACTTGAACTACTTATGTATCGAATAGCTCGTATCCCACGCGGCACTCCACCCAGTAGACGGTTCAAGTGCTTCAAGTGATTGTTCGGGCACCTTGCCTACAATCCATTTTATTTTAATGACCTGTATGTTGTGTGGGGTTATTTTTAGAGTTGTAACAAAGGTGCACTACTGTCCTAGCTTTCGGCGTCATGGTTCTCATGGCACCATCAAAAGTTATGGCTCTGAAAAGTTCTGTTGTACATAAATGAGATTGTAGAAGTTCTGATCATCAGTTCTATATCATTCTCATATTTTGACTTCGTCTTATCACATTTACGTTTTGACCAACACCAGCTAAATGAGTGCCAAATATGCATATAATCCAACAGACCATTTTATTTATTTTTACATGTTACATGCGTCATAATCATCCCACAGATGGGCAAACGCTCTCCACCATGACATCCAGCTCTTTCATTCCAGGGCTAATGTGGAACTCTGGTCGTTCTGGTTTAGTCCACTATCCATATATGTAGGTGTCGCAAAAATTAATGCCTAAATGAAATTAGTGAAAACTGGCACAAAACTTTGAACGTGTGTAGCACAATCGACCGAAAAAATAAACAACAAGCAGGTGGAATGGTGGTTTTCCATAAACTAATCAAAGACTTTGTTCTGATGCATATTAGTAAACTGCACACACTCATTTCATTCACGTTTTACGACACTCTAGGAAATATTTTCCGTCCCGTAATAGGAGCCCAAAAATGTAGAAGAGTTACCAACGCTAGTTCCGCAAAAAATAAGTGGTGAATTTTTCCTCAAATTGAAAGTTTTCGCAACTGAGGCTGTTTGTAAGAGCGGGCGAAATAAAATGAGAAGATGTGAGCGTTTTCTTAACTTTAATTTCCGTCGTGTGTCTTAGCTGCGACTGCAATATCTTTCTTTATGGCGTAGGTCTCATTTATTGCGGTAATGAGCGACATATAAAAGCTTTAACTGTATCATATGAGACAGGGAAATATAATGTTACTTGTTTCAAACGAGCACTCGTTTTATAACGAAGTTATTTAATAAAGGTCTTTCATTACCTCGTTAGTGAAGTTATTTTATAAAATCCAGTTCTTACTTTTATGGTATGGAAAATTACCTATGAAAATTATTTAAGAGCATAAACGAAAAAGTTAATTAACATCATCCAAACTTTTGATAAAGCAGAAAATGTGATATACGTGCTCATTACAAAGTTATAACAAACGTTTATTTCATTGAAATCACAGGACAAAGCTACGGAACTCCTGAAATTGTGGAGTTCCGCTGAACACTGAAACCACGCTGCTGCAAAACATCCCACAAAGAGACCCGTTCTATTACAACAGTGTTAGATATATACATTTAAATTGTTATATAGTACACGGTTCGCTACAATTTTATTACCTTAGTTATTCTGTTTAAAATTCCGCACGTCGAATAGTTCTGGAATATCGAGAGCTCGTAAATTCCCCCCTGGAAAGGAATTCTGCAAACTAGGACTATCTATCTTTTCGATTGTGCTGAGTTTGGGCATAGACGAATGGTAAGCTAAAGACTTTGAATTAATTGCAAGGCCATCAATAGCGTAGTTTAACGGCAATTGTGGTTGTAATTTATAGTCTATTTGGATATCATCGTCATCTTAGCCAATAAGCAGTCTGTTGCTAACGGAGGCCACCCCCAAATTGGACATAATGGAATATTTTAAATCTCATATTCGTCTCATGAATTCTTATCCAAATACATAAAAGATTTAGCTGGCGATTCATTCTGAACAATAGGGCCACGTTCTGAGTTCCTATTAATTTCAAGCAAGTTATGAAACTAGATTGGAGAAAAGTGCTTTTTTGTAGTGCACTTTATCAACTTTTGAATGCCATAATTATTGTTAATGGGGCTCTAAGTAGTGCTTTGACGGTATTTAAGTATGTAAAACTTTTCTCAGCGAACGACAAAGGACGGTTTTGTTTTTTTTTTCTACGTAATTTAGTTTGACAATACTTTACCAAGAATACACTTTCGTTATTAAAATAGTCTTTTTGATTTTACCAGCAGCATTTTTCCTGATATAAATCGCCCTTTTTGCTTGAAAGACGGGCTTCATTCAATTTATCCCGACCAGTACCGAGTTATCGACGGCCGCTGCAGTTATATGCATAATTTAACCTGCGACCACATGGTCTGACCTATATGCATCGCCCCAGTTTGTCTTACAACTCAGAGTTCTGAGCCTTCCTTTCGTCAGTATATTTTTACTGAAAATAAACGCTTGAGTAAATACAGGAAGTGCTTTCACTGAGCGGCGTTTTAGTATATTTTAAATGAAAGACTTGAAACATTTTTTTCGCGCTTGCTTGCATTTCAACGAAAACGAGTTGCATTTAATATGGTATTTAGTGCAATCGTTGGCTTATCTCTTTATTTTGATGTCCGATTTATTTGAACGTTTTAATAAACTATGTGGCAGCTTTATGAAAGGTGAAGTTGAAATATATTGATGCTGCTCATGCTTTTGATAGCTTTTAAGCTTTGGTGGTCAAAAAAGTTTATTAAGTACTACAAATTTTAACTGTTTTTTATACAAAACTATAAAGTTCCTTTGTTCTGGTGAGACATATCATAATGTACGACAGTACATATTTAACCGTAGGTTCAAAAATTGGCTAGTACCAATTATCGTCTTTATACCTTCTCTCTTAAGACTTTATGGTCCTTCAATACGCACAAGCACCAAAAATAATATTCGTTAGAATTCGACAGTTTTTAGTATAAGTTTTCTGCATCACCTATGTACGACGTAATTCATAAGGTGACGTAACTCACCCTCAGTTGTCCATGCTTCCTTATCAAGAATGTAATGAAGCTTGACATCGCGTGCCCAAGCTCATCAGGCATAATCTCTTCTTTTGTATGCCGCTGATTGCAACAATTGATTTGCTAGTTCTGATTCTGTTCTACATATAGGTTATGTGTAGGCGTGTTAATTGTGTAGGCTGTGTTGCAAATCTTATGTAAGATATAACTTGGTCAGATTAATCGGCTAAATGATAACAGCTGCACGGGTCGATCTTCAAGGTTGTCATTTGTAGATCTTTGACAGTTGTTATAGGTAGTAAGTTGCTCGTGATAGCCTAGTGGTGTGACCGTTGGACTGCCAAGTCATAGGTCCCGATTTCGATCCCAAGACACGCACCTCTGATTTTTCCGATTCATGTGCGTGTTGTATAATTATCATTTGCTTCGGTGAAGGGAAATATCGTGACACCAGCATGCCTGAGAGATACTTTTCGTCAGCATGTAAAGCCAAGTCAGATGCCCATGGGCGGCATTAAAACTCTGACACCAGGTTAGGCACTAACCACACGATGAAGAAGAAGTGGCTCAAAAGTCTTATCAATTACTAACTGAGTTCACTAGGTCCAAAACAACGCGACTGCCAAGTCCATGTATAATACTGGTATTCAACTGAATGCGGTTAAACTGGAAGCCGACTCCAACATAGTTGTGAAAAGGCTAGGCGGATGATGATGGTGTTAATCGTTAAATGTCTAGATGTCCGAACGACCGATGAAAGTGATGTCTTGAGTGGATGTCCTCAAATGCTATACACACTGAGCTTTGAGGAAGTTTTATTAAAAGTATTGTAAATGTATTGAAAAAAAAAGATAAACCTGATGGTTCTTAATCCATACCAAAAAAGAGACTAATTTATTTGGTGTTAAATATTTAAAAGATAGAAATCCACTATGCACATTATGTTCCTACTTAATCTTCTTTGGCAATTCCGGTCCTAAAGTGCTAAGCTAGTAAGAGTGGCTAATGATTGGAAAAGTGGACTGTGAACTTTTTCAAACATTATGATAGGGTCCATAATGAGTTTTGCGTAACATTTAGTCCATTGCTTTTGTTATAACAATAAACTAAAATATCGCACAGTTTCAACTTTCGGTATTACCATGTAAAATCTAAGATTTGCATTTACAGAGCAGTGCGTTGGATAATACTAATGATGATGATTCTAACGCATCATGCCTTATACAAGGTGTAACATAATAAACGCAAGACTTCGAACCATGAAACTGACACCTATTGTATTACGAGTTCTTGAAATTCGCAAAAATAATCTCTATAGGAATCGACGCGATCAGCTGATCTATATGTACATATGTATGGGAAAGTAAAAAAAAAGTTATGAATTTCATAAAGTCATAGAGCAAAAGTGTTTCAATTTCATAGACTGAGTCACCACACGACAGTACTTGCATTTATTCTGTCACACCCTGTATACAACTTTACAGCATGAATCATATCAGTGCGTACCGATCATTTGTTTGAATAGAGAAAAAAGTTGCTTCATGATAACACGACAACGCTTGTAAAGCGATAAGACCTTTTTACAGTAGCCACAGACAATATCTCTTTTGTTTTCAGATAACGGAATCAAGTTCTGGCAACTGACAGATAAAATTAATTACAAACATTTACATTACATTATTTACAATTATTTGTACTTAGAATTTTGTTTACATTGTTCGAGAATAAAAGACGAGCGGTGTATATTAAATAGCAATTGTGAATGGTTATTGTGTACGAGTGTTTGTCCTAATGTTATTACTAACACAAGCGACATTTATGCCTAAACAAAAGCGCACTGTTTGGGTTACGAGCTTGGTTGGGCACCAAGAGTTGGAAATTCGAATGCAATAATATTTAGGCATTCGGTTACTTATCGCTTAGTATTAGTGAAAACTTTATTCTTAAAAATAGGTTATAGGTTAGGCACTAATTAACCACACCTTAAATAAGAAAAAAGATTCTAAAAATATATATCCTGGCAAGGAGATTTTCTCAAGTTAGTTATAACTTAAATGTCACTTTCAAGTATCATTGCATTATTATTAGCGATGCACCATACAACCGTGGATAACGCTAGTGAAGTTCAAATTGTGCCCATACGATTTGAGCCAGGGATAAAAACTTTTCAACACAATGCAAAAAACTGTCATCCAAGCCATAAAAATATAACACAAACAAAAACCGTTGAAAGCACCACAATAACATGTGCCCTATATTATAGACACACACAAAATAACGTTTTCTCCACACAGCACACTATAAACAAAATACACAAAACATAAATAAATACTAACGCAATGGTTAGACAACACGTGAAAACGGTTCAACGGGTTAACTATCAGTTAATAAATATCCGTAACTTACCGAGAATATGTGAACATAATCTGGTTAAAATTAAACTTTACGCAACGTGGTCTGTTACAGACATAATAGAGGAACTTGTGAAGTTGTAAACACTGTTACGATTCAGGGGTGTTTGGTTTTGAATAAAGTGAAGAGAGAGTAATATGGATAGAATCCCCCCCCAATGAACTGAGATAAGAGCAGGAAAATGATGACGAAGAGAGAGTGTCATGAATTCTATCTAAGAATATGAAGGTATCTAATTCAATTACATGATGAGAAAAGATTTGTTCTAGGAAACTAAATAAATCAAAATAAAATAGCTTTACTTCAGACATAAATCAGTTCATAAGTCGTTAGTGTGTTAGTAACAGATTGTGCTTATATGTTCCGGCGAAACGTAAGTGAATAGTAGGTACAATATCAAAATTGATAATTAAATTAATAAACCAGCTTTACTTTAGATCATATCAAGCTGGACACTATTAAACTAAACAAAGAATCCCAATAAGGTCTTGCCGTCTGAACCATTAGCTAGCACTTTACACCTAATTAACACAGCCATCTTCAAATCATCACATTTTTACCATTAATAAACGACTACTTAACGATGCTAACCGAAGCTAATTATTGCTGCCGAGAAAAGTTCCACACTGAAAACAAAAAGGGAGTAGGTCAAGCAGTAACATGGGTCAACGGTTCTCGGATTGTAACTGGCGAAGTGCCTACAATTGCTACTGAAGTGAAGCGAAAAGTTACCTTATAGAGAGCCTCTTACCTGATTGTATCCGAAATATTTGATCTAGTTGTAGAAGGACCTACTAGAGATTTGGGTTCAGCTAATTTTGAAACAAAGGTTCTCAATTGGTGTAAAGGGACACCTGAATAGAACAAAGGAAATAAAACAGTTGACATTTTCCACATACTTAATAGGTCTATCAAATATATGGGATATCAAAGTAACATCTACTTTGATTTGAGAAATCACAGTCTTATAACAATTACGTGACAGTTTCTTTTCAGCGATGTTCAATATTCAAAATCCATTTTAATCCAGTGTTACTTGTAAGAATACATGTTTCATCACATCGTATTTTGTAGTTCCAGTTGGTGAGCTGGAAGAACAAAATTATTTTGTGCACGAACGCAAAATAAATTGAAATAAGTAAGAGGACGATCATGACTCCGCTAAAAAATTATGTTGTAAGAGTTTATTACGAAGTTCATAATCATAAGAAAATCAAACGTACTTTTTTAAAGCAAAAGCAGGTCGTTACACCAAAAAAAAAAAAAACGATTCCAGCTAGCTACTTCATTAATAACAATGTTTTTATCGCAGCAACAAACACTTGATCACAACACTTAAACTCAATTCTGGGGCATGCCAAATTAATAGCTCCGTCGACCCTTATGGAGTAGAAAGTACAAAATAAACCAAAGAGTTTTGAAAAACTAAACCAAAAAAGTCTACCGTCCGGCTTCATGCTTGGTACAAAGAAGTGTAAAAGTTTAAATGGTTCTTGATTTACGATTTTCATGTACTCTTTTAGTCACTTAAAATTTGATCGTTGATGCGAAACAAAGTGTAAAGAAAATCATCATGTATAGAAACTGCAGTTGTTTGCCTTTCATCAATAAGTTTATTTGAAACAGCTAGCTCTTTATTAATACTCTCTAATAGTATTCTCATGCATTTCAGAGCAGTTACCTGCAGTTCCAGATAACGTTGGTGTATGTATGCATGCGCTGACGCCAAGTTGTGCGGTCGGGTCTTGATAATTTTGTTCACATTAAATACGAATGTGGGTCAATGATTCTCAGTATGTTTTGACAGCTTAACTACCGAAACTATTAAACGCAAACAATGGAATAGTAGCTATTCGTTGAGATCGAAATTATCTTAGACAACTGAATTGAATACGAGTATTAAATAAGTAGTTTTTGTAGGTCAAGCAGTACGACTTTCTGGTTTCATCATTGTTAATCCTATTAACAAGACCCCAAAAGAGTCCTCCGAACTTATGAACACAGTTTTCTTTTACGCCCCCTAATCCTTTGGCCGCAAAATCTCCCAACTTGTACCAATCTAGGAAACTTCTCTTTACGACCTCCATCCCGGTGACCTGTTTTACTAAACACCCATAAAGCCCTGCAGGGTATACTGGCCTGGATTACGTCATTGTCGTTTTACGAGTGTTTTGTTTGAGTTACAGCGTTCGGCTTTTTTGACCACTTTGCGGACATAATCACTGAGTGGATTTAGCTCGTTGTCCATCGTAAAATCGACAGTTGGCTCATCGAACTTTATGCTCTTGGCTAGGGTAATTAAGTTTCTATATTTACTTTTTGAATGGCCGATCTTCGATTCATAGTCAGAAACTTGCAACTTGCATAGGACTTCAATCTGAACTTCTATATGATAAATAATTTGAGTAGTAATATAATTTCCCTAGCCTAAAAAAGAAGACACTTGACATTCACCAAACGATGGTAAGCCCGCGAGGTGAACTACTGTCCATGTCTTGAAGAAACTTGTGTGCGTATATAAACTCATGAACTACCGCCTTTTCCCCGTGGAGGCAGGCAGATATTGAACACCACCTGCTACGACCCTTACATTGTCTTGCTGCGTCCGTGTTCTCAGCAGTGAGTACTTTCCAGTTATCTGCCATAAGAACAAACAGTTTTTATTCCTAAACAATTCTCGTAAAGCTTTCCTTAACGTGTACCATAAAGTGTCTATCTCGCGTCGTCTGCACTTCAGTTAGCGTATGCTAAAATTCTGGCACGTAAAAGTGAGAATATTTTGAGGGAATATAAGCTACCTAATTTTGCGAAAGACTTTATGATACACTAAAATTATTTTAGTATAGTTGAAGCTATCTTTTCTACACGCACACAGGAATTATTTGTTCAAGAAATGGGGTATTTCGTATTGCTTTAAATAAAGCATCAGGGAATGCCGCCATTCAAATCTGTTGCTTGGCTTCCATATTGCTCTTGGCTTGACATGACCCCATTCGCTTAGCAAAACCATTAAACATTGTCGCAGCAAGCTTTTATTAACATTGTCATCATATTTTATTTTTAGTGAATTTCAATATGGCGTACCTACTTTAGGAGTTATATTTTTTAACGTATTTCGTCAGATTACGCTGTTGTTTTATGCTGAAGACATAAAAATGTTTAAACCCATAAAATTATAATGAACGATTTTACTACGTAACGTTCCAAGCTAAACGATATAATTCTAAAATTCTGTAGGTGTTATGACTGTGAGCAAAACACTCAGGTTTTATATTTCATGGTCTTGTCATCAACTTATTGACAGAGTGACACTTATGCCTTATTGTGATATTTTTTTACGATTGCGCATCAACGTTATATCGTTACTTTGAGTATTTACAGTTCGATTTAAAAATACACCAATCAATGTATTATGCACAAAGTGCCTATCTTCACCTTATCTCATAATACTATAAGTACCTGCATGAAGATGACTCACTACTCACTTTAGAGCATAGGTTCCCAACTTTTTATGGACTATTGCCCCCTTCACAAGAAAAAAAAATCCAACGCCCCTTTTTACAAAAATAGTTATAAGAAAAACATTTTAAATGGCAACATAAAATGTTTTTTTTTAAATAAGACTATTTCATAAAGACCCCATTTGCCTTTTGGACCCGCTACCGCCCCCATGAAAAGCTCCAGCGCCCAATAGGGGGCGGTACCGCCCCCATTTGGAACCTATGCTTTAGAGCAACAAGTTTGACCTTACTTAGTTCCACCATTAATTCTTTGCCTATAAATGATTTTACAATACCAATTACGAAAATTTTAACTTTATCGCGAACTTTTTCTTTACTTTACGTATCTATTTCTTTTGGTCTTGTTTTTTCTTACCCGTGCCTCGTCGTCTCGTCAAAAGTTCTGACGTCACAGGCAAGATTGTGTCATTTGCGTCAATTACACAGAAGATTTTAGTATCGTCTGCTAAGGCCGCTACTCAGCGTGGGAACGAAGGCTGTTAGCAAATAACTCCTAATAAATACCCGCTAAAAGGGTGGGTCTGTTTACATTTGGCTATTATAAGAATAGATTGATTAATGCTCAGGTGGGCCGATGAAAAATGGTTAGCAGATAAGACGGTCTTGTAAGGAAATGTTAAAGGCATGGTCTGTATTATGGTAATGAATTATGGTAAAGTAAGAAGAAAAGAAAAATACTGGAGCTTTGAATTCATGATTGAAAGATATTGGTTTATGATAAGATGCCGATAGTGAAACCGAATCGTTTCGGTATCATTATCGACATCTGTAGGCAAATGGTACATTGCGAATTATCTTTTTTAAAGTCTCTTGTTCAAATGAATACTGTACAAAAATAAATTTAGTTAAAACTAAAATTATCATTGTAAAAGAGAAGACAAAGAGAAAAGGAGGTGGTTCTTATAAACAACTGGAATTAATCACAATAAAACAAAAATAAATACCACCTCTACGTATCTACAAGACACAATTCTTTCCCCAAACACTTAATACTTACACACAACGAACTACCCACATTAAGTTAAGGACCTCTAGGGTACATACGCCAGTAAGTACGAGACATCCCTCCATGCACCTAATTAACGCCCTCATCTTCCTCCGAAGACTATTTACCGCAGACCAGACCCTTCCAACTGTCCCTACGTCCACTAAACTAATTGTACAAATGCGTCTAAGTGACGCGTGACACTATTACTAATGCGCTATAGCAATTGTCTATATCAGTTTTATTAACAGTTGAATTAAAGGCTATATCTATTATGATTCACGTTGGTAATGCCATTCTCCTTGGAATATGATCCTTAAGGTCAATGCTAGTAGAGGCTTAATTTGTCAGTTCAACGAATAGAACGTATCCGATTTTGTATGTCATGACAAGTGACAACTTGTCGTCGAGGTGTTAAGTGACTGTTACAAATTTTCTGTCTTCTGGAAAAGTTTGATGAGCTGTCAATTTCAGCTTATGTACGCACGACAACCAATCAAGCAAACAAAACCAGTTTATGCAGTCCTCTCATTGTACGGGAAACCTATACAAAGCGAGACCATGTTATACTGGAAATGTGTAGCTTGATGTGTCGCCGTGTATGTGTGACATGGACAGGGCTGCGAACTGTTACTGTCATCCTTTTTTCTGGTGCAAAAACTGTCAAGTCGACTTTCACAAGCTCAAAGAGTTCGAAAATACAGGGTGCTACACTTAATTTTTATAACAATTCGCAGTGTTCGTCAAAAGAGAAATTGTGTCATAAACGTGAAAGGAAAATGAAGCTACGAAATTCTCGTTTGGCACAACTAATTAGACTTATTACTCTCTGTACAAGAAAACTTGCTTACAAGTTGCTGAAGCTGTGGAAGTCTCATCTAGAATACAGAGTAAAACAGTTACAAAGTAATTTGATACCATACGCCAGAATCTAATTACGACTAATGGACAAAGAGCATTATTTCTTAACGTCCATTGTTAAGAGAGTGTAAAAATATTATTATCAAAATATCTCTTGGATTTTTTATCATTGAAGTCTAAAAAGAGATTAAGAAAATATCAGAATATTTGCTCACGGCTTTATTAAAAAAGAAATATTGTGTAAAGACGGAGTGCGTAATGAAATCTTCAAAAAAGGTTTTGAATAAAGGATCTGTTGTTTGGATAACTCTATTTGCTTATCAGACTTCATTCATGTAACTGGTGAAGAAAAATATCATTCTGTAACAATTTTACTTTAAAATGACGTACAATATTCAACAGAATCAGACATTGAAAGCATGCTGTATTGCACTAGTACGTTTTTAGCATAACAGGTTTCGCTGCCTGTAGTCTTTCTTAGGGCATTACTCTCGTTTGATTAGACTGTGTTTGTTCAATTTCATTCAGATAGGTCACTACCTTTTATAACTTTTTGAAGTTTTTTTAAATGCCACGACGGGGACATACTTTGGGATAAAAGCTATGATTTAAGTATCCCAAGTCTTAACACAGGTAGTTTAAATTCGTTTACTGTAAATTTGTTGGAGTTCCTTTTGAATTTATGTTGTTAGTATGGAAGTACGAATAGCGCTTTCTTTTTATTGATGCCTAAATTAAAGATCAGCCTATTAATTACTCCTGAATTAAAATTAATCCACAGTACACGTTCATCCTCAATCACAAGGCTTGACCATGCAAATATATTCACCCAATTTAACCCTAATGAAAACCGTACAATGCGTAGTGATATCAATTTGGACAATTAAACAGTCTGTGCGCTGTTACACCATTAAACACGATAAATGGGTCGACAGACGAAATCTCTTGGTTCAGAGGGTATCATGATACTTTAGTACATATGGGACGTTGTTACCATAGATGAGAATTAGGTGAGATGTTTTGGGTCAATGATCTGATAGTTTGTTGTTAATAAGGGCGTTGTTTTCAGAAGATGCATTGTTTAATATCTTCTTTCGTAACATATGTCAATAATTTTTTTTTTTAATATAAAAACTGAGTACCTACTGAATTTGAGACTTTCAATGAACTTTCGCAGGGAATGCTCGAGAAGTTTGTTACTTTATGCGATCACCACTCCTCGTATGTGGATAGAAATTGTAAGTAGACAGCATGATTCAGCAGTCGTCTTTAACAATATCCCTAGCAAGATACTAACGCGCTCACTGACGATCGACTACTTTTCAACCTTATTTCTCAGGGCATAAGGACGGAAAGTAGTACGAGTAGGAGTGGGTAGTTTTCACGGAACTAAAAATAAAATAAAATTATAAACTAAAAATATTGCAAGAAAAAGTACTTCAAAGCTTTCTTACTTACTCGGAATCACTGATTATTCCTATAGAAGATTTTAATTACCATCACAAAGCATGACGTCGCAGCCATTAAAAAGTCTCTTTATTTCGTTCATTTTGCTGTTTCTCTGCACTTAGCTGACGCAAGAACTTGGCATAAAGTTTGATGGCTACTCTTATTAGAGTAGTTCGCTATAAGTTTGCGAGAGTAGCGCCACCTGATGGAATGATGGCTTGACCTGCACAGGTGTGGCTTAACTCTTGAGCTCGAAGTTTTAATGTATATCTCTGCTAGATTAATGTTGGAAATTTTTTTGCTGTCCTTTTGTGGAATATTTTCTCGGCACAGGCTTTTGAATTATTTATTTATTTAACAATTTATGTACACACTAAATACAGAAATCAAGAAAGGAACAAAAAAGAGTACAAAGGTAATGCTTATTTCTAATGAAATCTCTTCCAGCATACCTGCGAAAGGAGATACAAAAAAAAGAGATGTAGACAAAGTGTGTGAAGGAAGAAGAGAAAATGGAATACATAATCCATAAAGCAGATAACTTATTACGCATGGTAGATTATTATGCATGTTTAATCAAATTATACGTTAATAGTGCTTTGGAGGTCATACATGCATGAATATAAAATATGTAATAGTATTCCGCAGCAAAAGCTTGATGGATTTAGATAGTTTCGCAAATAAAATGATTGAATACCTATTCTCATCATCTGCCTAGCCTTTTCCAAATTATGTTGGTGTCGACTTTTACTCTTACCGGCTGCAGCTGAATACCAATATTTTACGTGGGGGGACTGCCTATCTGACCTCCACAACCCAGGAACTTTATAATACGATACCTCTTGTTAGCCTAGTTATCAGGGTTTCTGACTACTAGTAATAACTGTCAAAGATATACAAATAACGTGGTTTCCGAGACGGAGGGAATTAATTATAAATTAAATATCATAACGCTACAATGACTTTGTAATCATACTTAATTAGTACCTACTAGGAGCTAGGAGTCTTACAAATCATACATCCAAGTCAAATATTATACCACCTAGTTATAATATACACTGTGTTCATTTACTTACTACGTAATGCTTAACACAAACGTTTGATAAGTAATTTAAATGCTTACATTTAAAGCTTACAGTCACAGTAAATTAGGAGACAGAAAGACAATGTTGAACTCACAACTACCACATGCCACTGTTCCTAAATTACTCCAGGCTGATAAAATATTCGTTTTTCCTAAACCATGTTAACATTGGTGATAAGGTTGGTTTCCCTGTATAAATGGATGTAGTTAAACGAAAAGAATCCAATCCACAACATGGCCAAAAATGACTTAGGTGCACCAAACTAATGCTAAATATCGATACTGTAAGCCAAACATGTTCGGTTGGTTTTAACGTTGCTAAAAATTATAAATTTTTGGTTTTGGCTTGGATCGTTTTTGCTAGCTGATAGTAAGTCGGTAACAATTAAATAATGGTAACAAGTAATTGGTTACATAAAAACTGTCAAAGTTATTAGCTCTTTGACAGTTTTTATGTAACTAGCTTAACTTGAAAATCTTCATTCTTCCATTTTTTGTTCAGATAACTCCCACAAGACAAAATTGAAGCGGATCTTCTAAGCTCGTCTTTCCTATACCCACTGTCAACAATTTCTATGTTGTTGACACGGCAAATATTTCTCCGTGCGAAAATTAGGCCTAGCGCATATTATTATTACGAAGAGTGACACTCTCTTATTCCACTATTGAAGATTACACCGAGATGTGATTTGTATCTGTCTATTTGATTCTGGCAACATATAACAGTTTTGTTGGCAGGTTGAGATCTATACTATAACATTTATGAGTCGCAAGTTTACTGCTATTTATATTTACTGCATCGATTTTACGATTAAGGTTGATTTTATTAAAAAATACAATAAAATTCGACTACTGATGACAGTCTAGATATTTATTTGCTGATTCGAAAATACTTTTAAAGGAACTAAAAAATGAATAACGGTTGGCCACGAGCTACATGCTTAAGCTGTCGCGTGTAGTGACAGCGACCACAGTCGCGTCGCAAGCCGGTGACGCATGCCTGTGACGGACGCGTCGCAAGTCACATCGCCTAAGGTCGTAAACGGGGCGTTATGGTCGATTTCAGAAATCTTATCATTATCTATATTTTTCTCTTCCTTCACAGTAAGATTGTAACGCATTTTCCTGTTCTTTGCGCTTATCGCATCCATACATCCCATCTTCCTTATGGCAACGAACGAGCTCCTAATTAGCTGTTATTTGTGTGTATCTTTCAGATAAAGAGAACTCTGAACTCACTCGTATTGAAAGACGTGACATTTCAGCGTTTCCCAGGATTATGTCTGTAACTAATAATAGAACATTAACTTGTCAGCAAAAAATCTCATTAAACAGTATCTGGTTTCTCCGTACTGTTTTATTTCCTTTTGAATTTACTATCTCTCCTAATTGGTAGCGAGGATTTCGGCTTATGGGAGCGGAAACGGAGCTTAGTTAAGTCAGTTTTCGAGACTCGAAAGTCGAAACTGCCATTCCTATACAGCGTGTACCAGAATGGTGTGTTCATATTTCAGGGTGTGATTGAGACCATCAAACTGAACTATTTACCCCATGGAACCAGCATCGCAATCGCAATCGCTATCCCATACATTTGGGTCAAGTAGGTATTGAAGTTTTTAACGGTCAGCTGATTATTTAGACACTGTTTTATTGGGTACATACACGCTGTATAAGAGGACTGTAAGACACACTATTAATAGTAGTGTCTCATACTGATTAAATCAGCACCCCATTAAATTGACCTCCATTGACTCTAAAAACTAGTGTGGGAACAAAACAGATTGACTAATGGAATTTCATAGACTAGATATTTTTGCCAGTACTTACTCGGTCTCCTTACATTTTTGTGGACGTTCAACTGGATATTCCATGGTGAAACCAACGAGGTGCCATAATGTTGCTGCTGCTTCGAGATATTTTGAGGGCCAAGACAAGAGACAATGGCTTTCTAAGTGTTGTATTTCTACCAAAATCTATTAAAATAAATAAAATTGATATATCTGTTAGCATTTCCAAAATACAATCTTTTACTGAATGCATATGAAAGTATATACGGTGTACTTATAACAAAACACTTTCTTTTTTAATCTTTGTCTGTCTGTCAGTTTTTTCCGGCTAATCTCCGAAACGGCTTCGACTGATTTTGGCGAGACTTTTACTGGCGGATATCTGATGTTATAAGGAGTAACTTAAACTTACTTTTATTAGAGAAAAAGGATTATTAGGGATCCGTGTAAAAAAATAAAACCCATGAAATTGTTAACTAAATCCGATTCAAATAGTTAAGTAATATTTTTATAATAATTAACTCGGACGAAGTTCGCGGGCAAGAGCTAGTTATCAATCTAATTGTCATAAGCTTTTCAGTAGCTTAAGTCTATCACACTTTTCTATTAACGCAAATATAATGTCACTTAATCTAGGCCTCCCGGACTACTAAGATATCGGCGATATATAATTTGCCGGGGCCTTAAAAACTTCTTACCAAACTTGCACAAAGACTTGCGTGACCTAAATATATTCAGGGCCCACACAGAATATTAAGTCATCCCGCATTATCTTATCAGCATGTCAGCATATTTCCTTACACATTAATGATGATGCCTAACAGGCGTTAATAGCCCTTCACGACACTCGCTAAGGGAATGGAAGTGTCAAAGGGAAAATTCGAGGCTTGACTGGTACTGGGACACGAACGAGTGGAGTAGACGTTATGTAGACGATTTTAAAGTTGAAAATACTCCTTTCGCATATATTATTGTAACTCGAGATCGAACCCAAAACACGCGACTCTGATTTTTCGGATTCATGTGCGTATTGTACGATTTATCACTTTCTTCGGTGAAGAAAAACATCGTGAAGAAACCAGCATGCCTGAGAGATATTTCTCGACGACATGATGTTAAACCAAGTCAGAGGCCCATGGGCGGCATAAAAACTCTGACACCAGGGTTAAGCACAAACACACGATAAAGAAAGAATTGTAACTTTACGTTTTAGATTTGATTCATGTTATCTATCATATGAGTATACTGATTGTAGGTACTTGTTACAAAATCGCACAAACTGCTATACAAGGTGTCGCTTTGCATCCTCGTCAAATTCAAGGAGGTAACTATGCTAATGATTCTCGACCCGAATCAATAATAAAATGGGTAGGTAATTTTTTATATTTTTTTTTCTTAATATCGGAAGTCGATAAGTATACACCACTCGTATTAAAACGCGGCCCGTCTAATACTAGCCCTATAACCGCGCTTTCAAACACACAAACAAACGCAGACGTTTATTCGATAAACGGGTGATTCTCCTCTTTTGAAAAGGGCTTCATTCTGAAATAGTGTCAAATTAAAACAACTAAAAAAAGCAGCGTTTATTATTATTGACCAGGTACCGTAATTTATATTGATTATTTACGTCTTTTATGACAACCTCCTGAATTTTGTGACGAGTATGCAAAACTACACCTTGTATACTTATTAACTACACCTTCTATACTTACGGACTAAAAAAGCTCTTACATAACGTTTACGACTCACTTAGTATTTTTGCGAGGTCCTTGGGCCCCTAATATTCGTTAGTTCAAAAATGATCCCACCGTAACAAACTCACGAACATTTTTTGGAAACCACAAGTAAAATATCTATTAATCAGCGTCCAGCAAACAGATTGTTTTGTGTGTTGTCTAATTTACACAAATCGTTTTAGGGTCAGTTCGGTTAGAGCTCTCTTAGGGTTCGGATTCCCGTACTGTGCCCATGGGAGCCACAACGGATCAGCCATATATGTTCCGCCGATCCTAACTTCGCAACCCCTGAGTGTTATTTCGTGCGTAAGTTTAATAACCCTTGTTTGTTTTATGGTTTCTTTAAGATATGGAGGTATGTACTAAGTTATTGCGAGTTTTCGCGTTACGACACGGAAAATAGAGCTGTGCCGATACAGCGAGTATTAGATATCGATATAAACCTTATGAAAAACTACATGATAATATGAGGATTGTTAAAATATGCCGCATTTTCGGTCCTGCTTATCGTGCACACTAGCTGCACACTCCAAGACTTGAATCGAGACAAACGCCAAACAGATTTGTCCAAATCACTAAGGACTGGTTGGTTCAAATTTAAACGAGAAGAATTAGATTATTCCAACTAAATCTGCTTCGGATCTAAATCTTTTAAAATGAATGTTAGTGTTACCTATCAGGTTTACTTCAAGCAAGAACGTATGTAAGACAAATCGAATACTCTTCAAACGAACCATCGTATCTACCGTAAGATGTAACCCTATCTATTTGAAAGAAGTGCGAGTAGTTCCCGGAATGTAACTGGGTTTCAGATCATTGTCCGACGAAATGTGGGGCTATTTATCATCGGATGCAGTTATATGAGTCACTGTATCTTCAATTGTTTATACAACCTCCATAAAGTTCAACGCTATGAGAAACGTGTGAATTCGTCTGTTTCTGTACAGTCAGCTACTCGTCTATGTACAGTTCTTGCACAGTTATTTTGCATGGGGCATAAACCTTATTTAAACGAGGATAAAGGTCACATATCTCCAATTACATGTATCTAAATGCCTATTGTAATTGAAATAAACGTTTTTATTTTTTTTTTATTATTTTTTACTATACTGAAAAATCGAGGTAAAATAACAATACAGTAGAGGAAAGTAGTAAAACTGTTGCCATTGTGTAGTGACACATTTCCGAAATTACGCGACGGAAAGATCATTGTTTGAAAAACATAAGATGCGAGCTAACACTTGCTATGTTTTTCAATCTCCCATGACACATCAGGCCGAAATTAAAGTGTAATTTTTCGTTGATGAGTTTGATATTGACAGTCTTGATTTAGTAGGACTAAGGCCGGTTTTCCTAGTTCAAGTGTACTGTTGACCGTACTTCTAGCGTAGGTGCAAAGCTTTTATTATACGTTTGATGAATCATCGATCTGCCCTGAATTTCTATTTGTTCGCTTCGAATTGTTTTCTGCTAAAAACAAAGAATAAGAGTTGACCCAGTTTATTTTATTAGAATGAAATCGTAAACGCGTTTAATAAATTTATGGTTGAGGGCTTATGACAAAATAGTTTTTTTATTGTTTATGTTTTAAAAGATTGTAGAACGAATTTGTTGGCTGAGCAGTGCGGCACTGAGGATCTCTTCCCACGGGTGTCGTAAAAGGCGAGTTTTTTGCGTCAGAGGACAAGCTTCCTCTTATGTGCTAATCTAAGCCATATTTACTACTTGTTCATATTAATATGTTAATACGTAATACTTGTTCAGTGTAGTATCAGCAGTGTACCAGGCGGTATCAAGTCGCGGAATTAAATCTAAATTGTTGTGATAAATTATATTGTCAGTACACAAATATTTAACAGTGGTTAATCACGATACAATCAAAAGTTAAAAGTTACTTTCAAAAACAGATTACGGCATAATTTGAATAAGTATTAAAATAAGGTTGAAATGAGCACTTTTTGAAAGTCGAAATTACATGGGACAGTCTTCCAAACGCCCACTCTTCGCTATTTCCTAGTATTTTAGCCGAAGAGATTAAGTGAAAATAGCAGTCCCACCAAATTATAGCAACCCACATTTTAAGAATATTTTATTAAATCCTTTCTCATTTTTGTGCTGGGAGCTACTTTGAAGAATGATTCTTTGTAAATGCCACGAACAGTTTAAGCAATAAAATATTTAATTCTACCAGATACATCTCGTGCACCGTGCAGCTACGTATATTCCCCGATAATGTGAACATTTCGGTCAAAGCATCGCATCGCTCGGGGCACGCCGTTATCGAGTTACGGGCACGAGCTTCGGGCAGCTGTACCTGCGATTTATTTTTCACTTTCCATCCCAAATTGATTCGGCGCTATTTCCTTTCCAATGACTTTTGCATTAAACTCTGCACCATCAATCGGATTTGAGGACAGATTGTTCTTGTAAACGATTTTGGCTGGAGTATGGTTGAACTATTTTTGAATATATTATGATGGACTGATTTTCGTACAGTCACAGTAAGTGGACGGTTTCTGAAAATTGGCTTATATGGTATTCAATATTTAGACTTTGAGGTTTTCATGGGCGGCTCTTATCTCTATTCCTCCCCATAGACAATGCCAACTTCCATCTTGCGCCGCATGCACTTAATGACCTTATGACTGACTTGTGCGAGTCAGTGAGTGGAGTTTGCATAACTGAATTTCGGGCCAAGTACAATTAATTTTTTTGCCATCGATACGCTAAAAAAAGATTAGAATTATTGCTGCAATGTATCTTCCTGCCAAATTCACCATTTGTAACACTCACGAAGATAGAGAGACCTACTGAAAATACATAGTGAAAATATGAAAAAGAAATCTTATTCTAAAACGGTGAACAAAAATTCTTGGGACGGATGTGAAAGTTCCGTTTCCCTGTTCCTTTGACCCGCTCGGCCATTTTCTTTCTGCACTCCATAAAGCGCATTTTCAGCCTTAAAAATCTCTTGCAAAATATTTTTGCAAGGTTAACGACCCGTGAAAACGGTTTAATGGGTGCACGGCCGTTTAGTTATGATGAACGATGCCGGTCTGTCTGCAAAAGTGTATCGTTAAAAATGCATCAGGAATGCTTTAATAGTGAAATCGTAAATGTGATACTTTCACTCATTCCTCAACTAGTCAGTGGTGTGTAGTACCTGAAGTTCAGTAGGTACTTGGATATACCTACTGATTTCGTTATCCTGATTGGTTTGACGAATAGTCAAGTACCTGTGTAATTAATTATTTTAAGATCCCTTGAATATAAGTTGTCCTGACTGCTTTGAAGGATATGTGTGTACCTGTGTGGTGACTGAATAATAATTAGACGTCTCTTGTAATTGACCATTGTAATATTTAACTACCTACGTCCGGCGTAAACTAGGCAAATTAAAGCCTTGCCAAAGACCTTGCTGATTGGCTACTCCTATTCACGACAGCATCACACGTACACAAGAAAAGAACATTTCGAAACTTCTACTCTGCCGCTGGCAATTTCCAACAAAGAAACTCCTTTTGCACGGTTTCGGGACCGTTCATGACCTCAGGAACCGAATTTACCGACCAATATGTAGTTGAATCGGCAGCAAATAGGTTAGGTTCTAGTCTTAATTTATAGTTAAACGAGCAGCGAATTTCCGATAGTTTCGTCTCGGTGACTAATGCTGCAGTTAAAACAATAGATGCAGAAACGTTTGGTTGCATAAGCTGGACGATTGATGATTCAATTCGAATTGAAATGATGTGAAGAAGAATTAGGTGTTTTAGTACCTAAAGAGTTATTATTTTATTTTAATTCTTTATTATTACTTCGGTTAATGAATAAAAAACCAAGAGTGCCTACTGACAATATTGATGTTGGCAAAGTCAAAAACGTATTGGATTAACATAATACTACCCTAAAAATGTCTGTGCTGAAAGTTTCTGTAGAAATACAAAACGCATTGAGAACCTTTGACGGATAAACCATACAGTTTTATGCTCATTTCATTAGGTCAAATAATTCAGAACTGTTTTTTTTAAGTATTTTTTCTCAAATTCATCAGCTGCAATGTGTGATATTGTCCCGAGCATCGTTTAAATTTTTTGGTTTTCACCTGTTTTTCCCCAACGGAGGATGTTGGGGAAAAAGGTGACAGCAACAACCATCTATGTAAATTGAAAACTTTGTCCAGTTTATCTCAAAATAAAACCTTTTACCTGTAAAAAAGACTGTATGAATATTAATACGATCCATCCGTTTAAAAGTCGTTTATTTCTGTAAAATAAAAGTACATCACTGGTTAAGGAAACTTGTCACTTTAATATATTGTTCCGATGATTCATTGCGTAATACTCAGCCTTATAAGAAAGCCATTGTTTCACAATAGAATCTTTTAGTACTCTGTTTGGCAGTTTCGTAATATTAAAAACAGAGGTCATTTTCAGAGGTCCAGCTAAAGTTGATAATATGAAGATAGTGAGTATTTACATTTATGTGCGTTACAAAATGGCTGACGATACGTCTAGCCATTTAAAATAGGTTCGAAAAAGCGTTGAAATTCTTTTTCTAAAACCAAATGTTTCGATATTTACAAAATTTCGATATTTAAAACATTTGTCAAGTACTGAAAACGAACTACCGCTGTCTGGTGACAAAATACGGAAGAATAAAATTAACCCTTACAAATTGAAGTATTAGACATATTTCAATTTGTAAGGGATAATTTTGTCATGCGATCAAATACGTTTTGTCAGTGATAAAAACTCTCACTAAGCCTTTTGAGCAACCCACCTACCGAAAGTAATATAGGAACGTATTTCTTTTTGTTCAAGGATTTTTTCAGCCTTCATTTCCACAGTAGGTACGTTTCGAGCATAAGTGTCCAGCCAGCTATGCCCTTCGTCAGCTAAAAGCGACACTCGTGCCAAATTGCTTCCAAATCGATTTCTTCGCTTTAGTGTGCTTGAAGCGCTTTAACACAAACACTTGCGCTAAATGTTTCTCGTACATCTGACAACGATTACTTGCAGCCATTTTCCGTATTTTTTCTTAAAAACTAGGATCAAGCTGAAATTTTACTCTTTACATCTGAATGTTTAGACAACTGCTACTATTATATCGTGCAGGATATATTTTTTCAAGGTATATGCTATAGATTTTCGTAAAATATTCTTAGACTTTTTGTACTTCAAACTTTTTTGGTAAATGATAGATTCCTTGCTCCGTTAGTTTCATTTTCGGTAAATTTTTTGACGTAAAAATTTTCCTGGATGAAGAGATTAATGATTGTCAAGACATTTATTTTTAGAAACATAAGTATATAGGTATAATAAAAAGCATGCTGGTTGTTCACGTACATAAAACGACATATTATATTTGTATAATGGGGGATGTGTGGTGTTACGCGAATGGATAAAATAAGAAATGAGTACATAAAGGAAGTCTGAAAGTGACACCAGTGTCTGAAAAGTTGTGTGGTAATCGGTTGGCTTGGTATGATGTGATGCGGAGGAATGAGGTAATTGTCGTGAAGAAAGTGTTGAGTATAAATGTGGATGGGATAAGGGCAGAACAATGATGATGATGATGGTATACAAAATATCTTCTATTGTTCCTGAAATACTTACTAAGCCCTTTACCTTACAAACAAAATTAATTCACTGAGAAAAACGAACTCGCTTTCGCATTAAGATTATCAAAAGCAGATTATAAATACCGCAACGATTTATTCAGGAAGTCTAAAGAAAACCGTAACATAATTAAAAATTCTTCTTACGTTCATTTTTGGCGTTTCACTGACGCACCAAATCCAAACGGCGCGATTTTAATTAAAATCATCCGATGAGATACGGAAATGCGAGACGAAGATTGAATATTCAATTACGTTAAAGTTGAGGAGAGAAACAGTGAGAAAACTAAATGTTGAAAGCTTGCTTTGTAATCAGTAATCAATGTTACTTAGAAACTATGAGTTCTGAAGTTGATGGTCTGTTTACAAGTCTATTGAGTTTATTAGCGAGGCAGTACCTACTTTTTTATTAGGTACAAAATATATTGATTTTCCTTACTTAACTTCTTCTTCAACTTTTTTATACTGAACATCTCAGTAGATTTGTTGCTAAGAATTGAGTATCTAAGGCTTTTATGAGAAAAATTGTAGACGCTAGTAGGCGCACGTCAGTAGCGCTAAACTAGCGTCTGGCACCGATTTTATTTTTTTCGACTACGACGAAGTGAGAAGAAAAGCTACGAGTAAAACAACCAATTAAATGTATCATAATTATATACTAATTTACTCATAAATTCCAAGTAGGCTTTCTGTAAACGCAGGTAGGGATTTGACTCTGTCAGCAACCAACAAAATGCAAACAACAGACACTTTGGGGATAGAGCCGTGATGATATAGAAGACAAGATAGTCTTAAATTCACTATTACTATGCCGTTGTGAAGAATTTGCCAAGTCAAAATTTCCCCAGTGTGCTTTATTCGACGTTGGCCGACGAATTTTCATCTTAAACTTAAGATATTACCCCAACATCTTCTAGGCATGATTACTCAACTTTACTTGAAGTGGGTAGGTAGTGACGTCAAAAGACTACCCTCAAAAATCCTCTCGAGAGTTATTTTCTTTACCTCCGACCCAGAAAATAGATTGTTCCAAGATATCTGAGAGGCCAAAGCTATGTTTCTAAATGACGTAAATACGTTATGTGCTTCTATTTCGAACATGTGGTACTATGGGCGTCGTTTTCACAAACAATACTACTAAAAGTTATAATTCTGGAACTACTGAACCTAGTTTCATGTAGGTACTTGATGGGAGGGACGAGGCAATAATGTACAGTTTGTAGCTAGTTGCTGAAAATCGCCTATTTTGTAACGTTGTTATTATAATCACGCCATACGTTTTCAAGATTGTTAATATTCTCAAAAGGGTAGGGTACTGCCGGATACGTATGTATGTACCTTTATAATTTTTCATAGATTGCCAAATTATGGCTTTTCTCATCTTTTCCTTTCGAGTCCCATTCTAAGGCCTAGATTGATCTCGAGTTCTGTCGCATAATTTAGTGTGAGATAGAATTGGGTACAAATCTAAGCCAAAGCAAATATTTATCCATCTCGATTTTAGAGCAACTTTTTCCTTAATTACCAAGATTTATTTTGAACAACTTTCAATCTTTTGACACATTCACTAAATCATATTTTCCGTAACACACGATCCGAGTTACTGACCTTTACTCCTCTTACAATTAGAGCCTGAAACATGGAACGTTCCATACGTGGAACTTCTTCAAAATTGAGTTATTTGTTCCATGATTTCCATGTTCCATTTGCAACACGTGTCCACACGGTTAGCTATTTTCGTTCAAATAGAAAAGTGAATGCCTGTCTCTTTGACAGGCATTCAGTGAGGAATGAAACTTAATTAAGCAAATATGCGAACCTCGCGAGACAAATTAAGCCGTGTTTCGTTTTTGTTTAGAAATGGAAAAATAAGGTTTAATTGCGTTTATGAGCCCTTGTGTGTAATAAGAGCTAAAAAACTAAAGCTGAAGTTGGTACAGCCACATTTTTCAGTAGGTACTCAACTTTCCATTGTAATAAAGGCAATGTGTAAAGAACTCTCGACAGTACTTTGGAGCTTTTATTTCAATGGCTATGCTGGACAGTTATGGCACATTAGATCCTCTTCAGTTTTGTCGTATAATATAAAGTTGGTATCTCGCCCAAGTACCTACTAACAGTACGAGTATTTGATTTAGTTAGTCTTTGATCACTAATTATAATTAAATAAGTGATCGTAGTTGTTAGTACTGAATCCTAGTGGTTTCTAGTGGTGGTGGCATTGGTACCAATTAATAGTAGAAATAAACGGCATGACTCAATGTACCAATTACAGATAGACAGCATCCAGAAAAACTGTAATCCTTGATATTTCTTTATTTGAAACTTCAATCCAAGTCCAATCTTGTTACCAAAAGCTTACGATGAATGTACATACAGGCAAGGACAACAACACTCTAAGATCATTTTCTACCAGCACTTTAATATTTTTCGCACCAGTTTGAATGAAAACTACCTACATTTCGAAAAGGGTGCACCTTTTCTAAATGTCCGCTAAAGGGAAAACAAATGTGATGGAAAATTACACTATTTGTCTAACCCACTGGTGTCGCAACACACGGCTAGAATACCAAGGATGTGCTTAGCAATAAATATTGATCATATCCCTTAGTTAATCTCGTGTGACGTGTAACGTGTAATAAATAAATCATATCAGGTCCAGTTACCTCCTTGAGACGACAAATGGTTCCTGATATAGATACTGCTATTTATCCTAGATGTGATCTTGTAACATGTAGGAAAATTACTTTTCTTTTCAGTTATTTGATTAAACTTTTTTTTTTTTATAAACCCAATTTCTGCTACAAATTGAACCGTGCATGCGTTAGTATCTTTACCTTACCCTTTGACTTTGTATTTGTTAAAGTTTTAGTCAATAATCTCTGAGTTTGTTTCGATTTTTCTTTTCGTAAAGTACGCGTTTTGCTCCACCTTACAACATTTTATGTTAGACCTAGGTAAGTAAGTTCTTTGCAAAAATCCATAGCTACAGTCATATTATGACAAAAAAGGCTAAAACCCTAAAGTAAATATTTTTCATCGGGAGGGATGAAAAAAAGCCTCTCTTACTCAATACCTATTTCTACAAAACAAAATTCACAAAAAACGTACAATCTAGATTGGGGCAGATGTTACGAAAACACGTAATAACCAATTTCGCTTGTGAATTATTGCGTCCGCAATAAAACATTACGTATTGTTATTTTATTCAAGCCCGAGAAAAGTTTATTGAACATCCCAATTTGTTTTAATGCCTCAAATATTTTTTACATCACGAAACAAACTCGTAACAGGAATCGCTTCGATAAAATGTTGGTAGGTATGTGGGAAAATGGAAATAAACATTTAATGGGAAGGTACTTACTACTTTGTATGGAAAAGGCGGCAACAAGATGGCTGCCAAGCTAGTACATTATTAGGGTTACGTTAACGTTGCTATCCGTACGGATTTGTCCGAACATGTCTGGGTTTTTGGTCTTTAGATTTAGTTCTTCCTTGCCATTTGTCCGAGTTTTTCGACATAAGGAATTTTTATGAAAAAAAAACGGTTTAAACGTAGAATGTAAGGGACATTTGTAAAATTCCAGTTTTATATCATCCTAAATTTTGAAATGGTAATCCCAGTTAGGTACGTATATATTGTGAAAAAAATAAGTGTTCATAAATTGATAGGGATTTTTTTTTTAGTTCAGTTAAGAAAAGTCATGATTATGTCATGTGGAAGTATAACATAAAAAACGGTACAAATTAATACAGCTCATAAAATAGCACAGTATTGTTCAGATTTAGGGCTGAAAGTCACGTTCATGCTATTACTACCAGAACCCTCACTAGACGAGACCCAGTCGCACTTGACCGGTTTTTATATTTGTTGCTGGTGTCAAGAATCCTTGTAAAATATGTGAGTAAATAGGGACGTCGCCATTTCAGTTTTTTCAAGAACGAAGTCGCAATAACAACGTAACTTTGTGCCAAGATTTGTTTTGCAATATTTTCTTCTTAGCACTATAAGTTTTAATAAAACCTGTGTTTGTTTGACTGTTATTTTTTGTTCAGACTAGAAAAAGGATCTGTCTAGCCATCCTTCAGCAAGTTATCCAATATACCTTGGAGTTGTATGAAAATACAAAAGTTTTAAATTAAATTCGTGGACACGCTCTCGGTGGAGTACAGAAAGCGAGATTATTGTATCGAAGAGCCACCTGCGGGATGTCAACAGAGTTGCCAGTGTTACCACAGTTTCAAAGGCAGGGAAATATCATCTTTATTCAGTCGAAAATGTTGAGGAAACTTTTCAGAATTGAGGGAATTACGAGTCTTTCAATGAGTTTCAGTCTCAAAATAGGAAGAAAAAGGCTCAACATCTCATTATCTGTCTGAAATATATCTAAAAGTAAAATTATAGTAAAAACAAGAACACAGAGCAAGCTGCGAGGGTAAAAAAGGAAATTTAAATGCTATTTAAATAATAAAGTGGCACTCAGATCGTTAGCATTCAAAGTTTATCTTATAAAAACCTACTTGCTACAACAATGGACTGAAAACTGAATACAAAAAAGGTCAAGCCAAAACCGTGTTAAAAAAGGACATTTCATCAAAGTCTGCATAGTTTTTTTTTGGGTCAGCTTATTTTGCATAATTTACAAAATATGGAAGAGTTTTCTTGGGACTTGTTTAGGTCACAATAGACCAGTAGCGCCTTTTCAGCAAATTCAGGAGCAAGCAGCAGATTATTTATTCAGATATTCATTTTTTTTGACTCGCTGGGGACAAAGACGAACAGAGAGGACTCTTGATTTATTTATATTCATTGCAGAATCAAAAGAACAAAGATTCTCGACTCAGACAGTTTTTTGGGTTATGTTTGAGATTATACATATGTACGTACACGTAGTGATTTCTAAGGAATTATTCTATTTTAGACCCGGATTATCCGATATTATTGTTGGTGATAGAGGAACAAGCCACATTCATTTTTGTAAGATTGGCTCAAAGCCGTTTTGATATGTAATTCCTTATATAATAATCAAGATCATCTTAAATAGAAATCAAGTAATATTCTAACGAGTGTGATCTATGACGAAGTAGATAATATTGCCACTCACCTTCTGAATATTTAGTTTAACTAGACTAGCCGATTGCCCATAGGATTCATAATCTGATTCAAAATAATTTGTTGCTTGTCTCAATACCTTGAGTTTAAGGACCAAACTTTGCCTTTCAAGTACCTTAGACAAAGGGTTCCGTAATTTGATTCTTGATACAAAAGTTGTTTATTAGGTCGTTCCAAGTTCTTCATTCAAATAGCGCTTTGTAAAACTTTGACGAAATTCCTTTCAAAAAAAGGAAAAATAAGTAATTAATATTTTTATTGACAAACATTTTCACTACCTGTAGTCAAAGAATATGCGCTCATTTTTCATTACAATTAAAACCTACAAGTTAAGCGGCGACGATCGATCTATGCAAACATATAATATATAATAAGTGAAGAGAGAGCAAACATATAATAAGTGAAGAGCCAAATTAAATAAATAAATAATGAGTTGCGTGAGAATAGAACCATGAACTTCACGATCTATTGAGTAAGCAGGTACTAACATGGAGCCATTAGCATTATTATCATGAATCTAACTTCAACTTACCCTAAATCAAAATTTCGGACTCTACTGAGCAATTCCTGATGAAAGAGCCCAATAACGCTTGGACCGACGTGGAATTCGAACCCAGGCCTACAAGCAGGAATAGCGTTTTGTACTTGCTCTGTTGCAAATAGTTAAACAAATATAATTTTACCAGCCTACAGCCCTAACAAAAGATAGGAAAACTTGAAATAGAGTTGTACGTACACATACTGCCAGAAAAGTTGGGACACCAGATTTGAGTAAATCTCTTCAAAAATGGATCTGAAACTTGAACGTGTGGGTTTTTTATTTACACTTTGTAATAATTGCTTTGTATGCTTTGTTTGGGGATAAATAGAACCCACCCTTCACTCTCTGTAGGTGAGGTGTGGCATACTTTTGAGGCTGGTATTTGTCAAATGAGTGTATAATAAAGTTCCACGTATGGACCCTTTATTAATTAGGTAGTCTCCTCATATTAAAGTACCTTGGAAAAGGGATAAAAATTACACGCAGGCAGTTCCTGGATTTGGGTCAAAATGTTCTCAATCATAAGAGTAATGAGTCTTCGTATATTCTTGACTCCCTTACCATTTTGCAGTGCTGGACATTTTGTCACATCAGTCACCAAATAATCATCTTTTGGTTTGACAAATTTGGTTCGACAAATGGTACATAATTATTGCGATCGAAATCTGCTGACAGAGCTTCTTCTTCTTTTTCCGAATTCTTAACAATATGAGATGGAAGTAAAACAGCAAGACATATAGATGATAGATAAGTACTTGGGGACTGTGAAATTGATTTTAAAGCAATAAACAACTACCTATACTTACATCGAAAGTTTTGAGAATTCCTTTCTATTGCGGCGGATCCAATGTCCGGTTATCAAGTCTTAGTTGTGGATTCAGTTATTTTCTAGGTATATGTTAAAATACATGTGTGGTTTAAATTAGTTAATAGGCAGATTATAATTTCTGTTAACACAAATGATTCAAATAATATTTATTTTCCTTACAATCCTGTAGGAAAGGTCGGCTAATTGTTTTAATAACATCTAAATTAACCTGTTATTATAGTTTTCCCTCTTAAACATTCTTAATACAAACCCAATTATTAAACGAGGAAAAGTAAACAGATACGTTTGTTATGTTTTTCTTAAACCTATTTCATAATAAAGATTTTGCTTCATGTAATTAGAACCGTTTTAAATATGAGAGGATCCAATTACAATGTTTGAATATAAATAAAGACATGAACGGTATTTTTGTACATAAATTCATAGTTAAACCAAACCACAAACCGCGAATGATGTCATTTCACCGTATCATCAACAAATACTAAGGAAAATAAATACATGGCATAATAGTTTCTAAAAATGGGATTATTGATATTCCAACGGAACTGCGAACAATAAACAAGACAGAAATAAGAACATTGTCATGACTTGTGCATGAGTAGTTGTGAGTCACCAAGGACATGGGACACATACTTTTTAAGAATTAAGTCATTTGTGTAGGCAAACTTGTATGGAGTTTTAAAGAGCCGTATTCTAAAAGCTAGATTTGAAAACAATTCGCGTGTCAGACAGTATTTTCCGGTATTTTTTTATTTTTATTTTGAATAGGTGTGCGTTAATTTTACAAGTGTCACTAATATGGCCAAGGCATGTAAAATGACACATAGTGTGAATTTTACAAATTGAATACATGGTTCAACAGAATTTCTGTATCTGTGCAAAGTAGGTGATATCCGGAATCTGAAAGCATAACGTCATCTAAGTACAGAGGTTCTAGATTACTTTTCCGTGGTTGGACAACAAATTCAGAATAAGCTTTAATAGAAATTCTAGTATCTAGAACACACTAAGTCTATCACATCATTCGTTTACATATAAATAATACAAAACAGAAACTATGAAATTGACCCAAAATCACACAGTAACGTGCCATTTTCTATGTAACATTATTACAGCAATATCAATTAAAGTTCCTCAGTAGTCCTCAATTTTATAATAAATGTTCTGGTGTATTAAATTTTATATGCAGCCATTCTCAGAATACGTCTCCGAACTTCTTAACAGATGATCTCAACGTTCAATATTTGTAAATATATTCTTAGTAGCGGTTGGCACGGTCGCTTCGCGGTTTGAATAGCCAGACAGTACGGCACCGATCACCAAAGCTGTAACTGGATGCATTAACGGTGTTGTACTCAATTGCTCATTCATTTTTATTCAGCTGCGATGTAAGGCTACAAAACTTTGCATTTGGGTTGTCGGGTTTTGACATGAATGATGCATGAAGATAATAAATATGTAGATGTCATGTATCCTGTATTACAGGCGACGGATTTAAAATGGATAATCACTTATATATGCTGCTGAATTTAAGTGTTTGTTTCTTTTACATGTTTTCATATAGTATTTTTGAGTTATTTTATTCTGTGTGTGTTTTTTTAAAAATGAAATAACCCATTGCTTTCTGACTTATGAATTGGCATTTTAGAGCTGACCTCATTTTCAAAACAGACATTCAAAACATATAATACTTCCATCAAGGCCGCTACAACTAGGATTGTATAAATCTTAATTTTTTATAGCGTCATGATTTACTGGAGCTTTGTGCATTGGGATTTCAAAGGCGAATAAACAAACGGGCGCGGACGTAAAGTCGTGTCGTGTGTTTCTGTGGCAGTCTAATGGGTATGAGGCGTTATTGCCTAGAAACCTACGACGGCTAACAAGAGTCTAAATAAATATTGGTCAAGGTTCCTCTGTGTAGTATTAGCGTATTGTTCGCGTCGAGGATATCGGATGTCTCCCACACAATTTGGGTGTTAATGAAAAGCAATCTAATACGATGTTTCTTAGATTGGGATCCTGTGAGCCGTGATGAATTGATATGGCTCCTTCTGATTGTTCTATCTACTTACTATTCCTCCACTTCCAGTTAAAATCAAGATGATACAAATTTGGGTATTTTCTGTATGTGCTAATCGTTGCAAGCTGTATAAATAGATAATATTGATATGATAAATAGATAGTTTGTTTGTTCATTGATTGGACAATGGATAGATTTTAGTCTTTTCAACATATCATTGAAAATAAACTAAGTGGCTAACGGTTTTGGCGGACTGTCTAAAGTAATTTTTGACGTTAAAAAGTAAATAAAAAAAATAAGTTTTACTTTTTTGCGAGGTCTTATTATCTGTAATAATTTGTATTGGTCAAGGCTATATCAACATTGATATACATAAACTACGTAATTTATTACAGAGGATATCTAATGCGGGGGTGTGACGCGAAACCATTGTCTTTCTCACTGTTATGGTTATGTTTAGTAAGCCATTTATTATCTGATCTCCTTGTGTGGTGACCGATTTATTTTGTTTTAATAGAAACCCATTAATTCTACGAGACATAAACGGCCCGTGGCCTATTTATGACCGTCTTTCGCTTTTTTCACCGACTTCACAAAATGGTGGAGGTTTTCAATTCAATTGTATTTTTTTTTGTGTTTATTAGGTACCTCATATCTTTGTAATTTATGTACCGATTTAAAAATATTCTTTTATCTGAAAGGATGTACTTCTCGATTGGTCCCATAGAAATTTCATCAAAATTGGTTCAGTAGTTTGGTTTCTAAATCAAAATAGCTGGAAAAAATATGTAAACCAAGTAAAAGAACTTTCGGAAGTCGGTGGCAAAAAATTCAATGAAACAAACAATAGTCACCGACTTCCGAAAGTAAAGTTACATATTTTCGACTTTTTTTTGTGTTTTTTGGAAGTCGGTTATTTTTTTATTGTTTTTAAAGCAGATTTTAATTTTTTAAGAGTTAAACGTCTGACCACAAAATGAATCAAAAGTGCAAATTAATTCAATAGCCAACCGATCCGAACGATAATACGAAAAATGAAATGAGTAAATTAACGTTAAATGTATTTTATTGGTGTCCAATGGAATGAAACAAAAGTTGATTAATTCCAGGGAAATATTAACTTGACTGAAGCGAGTGATATCCGTTAAAAACTATTTAATACCTTTGATATAATCCTGTAATTATTTATATGAGACATCAGCGTTTCGTTCCACAGTTAATACATAGACCCAACCTATGATTACTCTGTTAATTCAATACCCTGATATTCACATAATCACACAATTTGCGTTTAGATACACTGCAAAGCTCTATTTGTATGATTTGTAGTAATTATCAATGTATATACTTATAATTATTTCATTCCAATACAATAAAAAATTATTCAGTAATCATTGACATTAATAAAAAGAGCAATTAAAGCTTTTAGTGGTCCTTTCATGACTTTGACGATAGTAGAACCGCTCTAGCATTAAATGTTCGCATAAATATAAATTAATGATTCAATAGAGATAGGATACAGAAGGTCCATATACGGATAGTTGTTTGTTATGAACAAATTACTAGATAAGCGATTCTATTACAGAAAAAACCCACGCTTACAAATTAGATAACAAAACTCCATGTTCAATGTCAACGTAGTGATAAAACTCTGGGTATTGTATTGTGAGTGCCATGCCAACCAGTGCCTAAAATCAAAGTATTCTAATACACACCATAAAAAATTATCGAAAACTTTTTTGTAGTGTGTTTTTACTTGCCAAACAAAATTTACCTCATCCTAATTTAATGTCTCCCATGTCTAATGCTACCATACTTCTTGATTAGTTCTTCTTTTTTGTTTTTAATAGGTAACCCCCTTAGTCGTCACTAAGGAGGTAATTTCCCTTTCTATCCATATCATCTTTCCATGGTCAATCCATCGTCAGTTTGGTGTTCCCCCACTTTTATAGCCATCCACATTCATAAGCTGTTTTCCTTATACCTCCGAACCACATGCCCATGAGCCCATGGCAATCAGTTTCACACGTCTTTTCAGTAACCGGCGCCACCAAATTTTATACCGTAGAGACACATTCTGAAAAGCTCTTGTAATTTGCAACACTTCTTATATTTCCCCCTGTTATCTCACTTACTTTACCGTAATAATGGCTTTCTATGCAGGGTTTCCTTGTCGCGTTTTTTGACATCAGAAAAAGCTTAGGTTACGCGTGAATGAGATTAGCGATGATAACAAAAGTGGATTATGCAAAAGTTGGCCTACTTATATTAATTAGAATTTGTACGAGTAGAACTGTGTGCGAATATGCGTCGATCAAAGTGGCAGATGTATTAGTTATTGGATTTCCTAGTAGTTGGGTTGTGGAGGTTAGATGTCAGTCTTTCCGATTAAAATTGGGAAAGGATAGCCGCTTCTGGGTAGGCTAGTATTAAGGTCAAAAATAGTAGAAGCAAGTGTCCTTTTCCGTTATATTTTGACAAGGGTTATGGTAGAATGCATTAGGATACGTCTGCTGTGATTTGGGTTTGTTTAGAGACGTTAATCCTATAAGTGCTCTTACGGTAAAAATTGCATTACAAATTAAGAAGGCTGTTTGGAAATGGAATCGAAGCTCATCTTTATTTAATCTGTATTCAAATTTCATGTCATGCAAATAAATAATCTCAGCAGCTACCATCAGATTCGACACCTGCTTAACTGGATCAGAGACTTCATAAAGCTTTCTGTGCATAGGCATTTGTAAGGTTCTGCTTGGGAATGTTCTACTGGGGCAAGTATCCCATTGTCCTAAAGCAGGTCATGGTCTGAATCGTGAAAAGATACAGATAGACAGACAAAGATTACTTTTTCATTTATAATATGAATACGGGTAGAATCGAATGAGTTTTCTGTGTAATATTTAGCATTGTGCTAGCACTACAGTTTCGCATTAAAGATAAATTAATAGGTTGTTTGTGAAAGAGCGGTTTGACGCTATCCCGTCAGTGAGTCAACTCATTGCATATCGAATTAATTATTTATTGTACTCATAACGGCTGCGCATTATGTCATTGAGTGACTCATTCAGATTAAAGCCTAGACATAGCGGGAGCATAGGGTCATCTGTCAACTTACGGCGAAGAAAAAAACATGCGGTTTTACTGTACATATATTTATGTAGTGACGTGAATTGATTACGTAATTATGAAGATTTTTCATTGGAACTGGACTATTTATATTTATTCAGTCAACTTACAATTTATAGAGCTTATAAACAAGACTGATAAATGATGACGAGCGCTTTTATTTTTCCGCTGGTAGCTTCGACATAAATTGACACTAAAGAATAATTATTTATATTACATATAAACAACGACTTAAAACAAAAAAAAAATACATTTGCGATGTTTGCGCCAAAAGAACATTTTGTAAACTAAATATCGACTTTTGAAATCAATTTTAAACAAAAACAGCCAATAACGTCTATTACACAGACTTGTTTTCTGTGGGAGGGAGTGACCTGTAATCCACTACGCAGGCCCAGTGTGGACGTGACATTTCTTCGATTTTATCTATCATCCCGGCTTCACCACGATGTTTTCCCTCACCGCTTTGAGAGAACTCACTATACCGTCAAATACCTATATCTAAATACATAGCTCCAAATATTTTCAAGCACCTGTCTGCCCCCGGCTTTACAAATTCGGTTTAACATTAATAGCGGATGCATAACAAATGCATCTACATTTTGGTGCCGAAACCACTTTCTATGCAGCACACGGGTTTCGGCCGTCATCAATCGGGCTAAATAAGCGAACAGCCTTTTGCAATGCTAATATTGTTCCAAAATCTACTGAAGGACAGGATGAGGTGGACTTTGTAGATTATTTATTAGTTACCTATTCGCATGTAAGTTATATATCATGTCTGTGATGCAATTTTGTCAAGGTTTCGTGTCTATGTTGAGAGTCTTGAGGGCAGTGGTACTCCAGTGGCAACGGCTCCAACTTACTAGTTGCAGGTCACGGGTTCAAACCCATATAGGCATATTACTTTGTGTAACTTAGTTAACAACACCACTGCCTTCGAAAGGCCAAAGGAAAACCTCGCAAGGAAACTGGCATGTCCTGATATATCCACCAATCCGCACTGGGCCCCGCGTGGTGTATTATGGGTCACTTCTTACTTCACAGAGACCCATATTCCAGCTATACGAACAATTTAGGCTGATTATCGGCTTATCTTATCTTCTTACTACTATTTAAAATGCCAAAGTTTGTGAGGATGTATGAATGTTTGTTACTCTTTCGCGCAAAAACTCCTAAACGGATTTGGATGAAATTTTGCACACAGATAGTTTATAACCTGGAATAAAACATAAGATACTTTTTATCCCGGTAGTAAGATCCCGTGGGACAATTACCGAATTCCACGCAGGCGTAGCTACGTGCAGAAGCGAATAGGTTTAAAGATATATTTATTCTCAAAAAGACACAAAGTCACTTACATGAAACCAGAAAACCTTATGCTTATATCAAAAATAAGTTAGTAACTGCATTGAGCATTGGAGACAACCATCCAGTGCATTCAAAATTTGGGATCTGCGGTTAAATATTTAGCCAATTGAGTCTTGAATGAATTGGATGAGTGTAAACTTTTTATACATGCTGGTATTTTGTTGTATAACTGTAGTGTAGTGTACTGCGAGTACTAGTATTTGTACTGAAAAAAAAATGCTTGCCACGTGTATCCTTTGTTGGATGATAAATAATTGTTTACCAAAAACTAGCCTTAATTGGGTACATACTAGGGGCAAAAGAAATATACATAGGAATAACAAAACAGTAAATAAATGTATGAGTTCGTAGGTTGCTTGATAAAATGTCATTACCTTTGTCTGTTGTCATGACTACGGTAAGTGAGTTTATCCTTACATCCTTTACGTTCATATTATAGAACGCTATTTCTGTTGGTCTGTCCGACGTTATCACGGAATCTTTGTTTTCTTTTGATTAAATAATAGGGTTGTTCTCTCTCTAGATTCCAGTAGATATTGATAAGTGAGGTGACATAAATAAGAGGCACAACAGGTACACACGTTTTTAAGTTAGGTGATACCTATAAATCCAGCAATGCAGTAATATTTAGTCGTTAATTTAGCATCTACACCTAGTTTAAATAATAACGAGTCGGGGTCACAGCTAGTGTTGGCATAAAATCTATAAAATCACAACAAAAGAAAACAATGTCCGTCTGACCGACCACCCTCTCAGGGTCTGCCATTAATCAGACTTAATAACCCGCCTTTTGATATTGTAATATTGTTTCAAAGACCACTCTAGCACAGGATGGGAAGAACGTCAGATTAGATTACCTTCCGTACTGTAAGAGTACTTTATGAGTATCCTGTTTATAAAAATCTGTGCCTCTTCGGAAGTACTTAAGCCTTTTACAAAGCTGCTATAAGTGTATCTATTTGCGTACTTATATACGATTAAGTAATTAAGATTATTTAAAAAAGAGCTTCAATTCAATTCTGTGTTCAAACCTTTTTTTATGTATGTGTAGTTTTTCAATTTACATAACAATCTATAGCCAAACTTGAAATATGTACATAGGGAAAAGAAGAAAAGGATTCAAGGGCGTCAAACAATTCGTCCATATGGCTGTCAACAATATAGTGCCCAGAAGACTGGCAGCTTCTTTGATTTCTGAACCAAAAAATAGACCAGCCCTCTGGTCGCGGGAAGAGTCAACCTTTTTATTTTGAGCGTTTTGCTTGACACTTGAGCCTAACCCTTCGAGGAATACAGATGTGATGTTTTTTATGTGTTTAGTATAAGACTAGCTGACTCGCGCAACTTCGCCCGCATAACATTTTTTATTGATGCTCCGCTCTTATTGTTCGCAGCGTGATGTTACATAGCCTATAGCCTTCCTTCATAAATGGATTATCCAACACTTAAAGAATTTTTCAATTCAAACCAGTAGTTCCTGAGATTAGCGCGTTCAACCAAACAAACAAACTCTTGAGCTTTATAATATTAGTATGGATGAACTGATATTAAGAGGGATGATCAAGAGTAGAACAAGTAATACAATTCTATGAGTGTGTCTCAATACAAGTAGCATTAGTCCATTAGTAAACTATTTTGGGCGATTCAGTTGATTTACCTCAAGCTGTGTGGTTATTACTAGTCAATAAAATGGCGACGTCTAGGAGTTAAGGGCTCGTAAGGTAGGGCGTCGGCTTTATGAGCTTTATTGTGAGATAATTTTAAACGATCACTAAAACTAAACACTTTTAAAGAAAATAAAATGCTTGCAAATAACGTTAATTATTACGTTAGTAATTGACTGCTCTACTAACATTAATTCAGTAAAAAAACTTAACCATTTTGTCGGAGGTGCACAGTAACCGCAGCAAGCACAACCAACAAGTTGACTGACTCTAGAAAAGGAGTCAATAAGAAACCTTCCATCTCAAAGGCTTTATAGTTACCTTTTGTTTTATGTACTGGCAACCCTACCATTATTCGACAGGGAGCAAGCAGGAGTGTAATAGTTACTTAAGCACTTGAATTTATTCGACCAAAATTACAAAAACATTACTCAAAACCCTTAGGTAATCTTGAACAAATAACATTTTGTGAGGCGTTACATTTGGTAGTAGGTAGGTTATACACATAGATACCATCTCGTTACACATGTCCGTAAGGTTTGTTTACTCTAGACCTATTTACATAATTATTCTAGGTCAGAAGGGATAAAACAATAAATAATTCTGAAACTGTGAGATATTTTAATCGTGTTATCGACAAAACACGAGTACGTGACGAGTACGAGTTCGTGTTCGTGTTTCACGTGTTCTCGCGTCCAAGACTCATGACATCTCTTGTAAATTTTATACATTAAGTATAACGTACCAAGGAATAAAACCGTGCAAATGATTATTAACACGATACTTATGGCCGACAAATGTAATTTGAATTCCTCCACTGTGGCGGTGTTTTTAGCGGCGCTATTTTGATTGAGAAATACCTCTTCATTAGTTACTTTTGAGTTGCAAATGATTGAAAGTCACCTTTAATATATTTATTTATTTATTTATTTTATTTATTAAAACTTTATGCACAAGTAAAAAACTGTACAAAGGCGGACTTAATGCCTTGGGCATTTTCTACCAGTCTACCTTATATATCTCTCACTTAAACAGCTGCCGCGCAGAGCAAAGTGTATACTACTCGCGCACATGATTCAAGCCCTGTCTAGTGGCAGGGTCGCCATGTAAGGTCGGGTGTCAGATTGAATGAAACATCACAAGATATTGTACAGGACTGTTATTACACAGTTTATATATTGGTTACACACATAGAAATAATAGTTACTTACATTCATTCATTACATCACAGTTTTGTACTAGTACATTAACCTATTATTCGGAGTAGTATGAGAGTTACGACAACTTTGGAGAATTAATATTGATGGTTATAGTCTAAGACCAAGAAAACTGTAGACAGATTGTGTGTTAGCTAGAAAGCGGGAGAATACTAAGGGCGGTTTCAGATTAACGTATTTTCGGCGCATATAAGCTCGTTTTTAGAAAAACGTGTACGCGCATATTCTCGCCGTGAAAGACTACTCCGATAAGCGCGTGCACGCGCGTTCGATTTTTGTAGCGCGTAATGTGGCGCGCGTAAGCCAGTACGAACTTTTACCCGAACCACTATCTGAAACTGCTCTAAGACATGTTGCGCTAATGAAGAAGAATCATATCAGAATTTCAACCTAAGTGAGTTTATTTTGTTGTTAATTTTTAGTTTCTAAGAACACTGAAATTAAGGATGCCCAGAAAAAATACGTTTTATAGTTTCTAAAATTTCTTTAGCTTTATTGTCATGGGACATTTTTGTTTGTAAAAGCTTTACAGATCCATCAATTTCTTCGCCTTCTATTGAGACAGTTTCAATTTCTTGTGCTAAGAGAGTCCCAAGACAGTTGCTTTTGTAAAAATCAATACTGTGTCCTGGGATAGCTATTTCTTTCAGAACTTACTGATGAGGTAGCTTGAAGTAGGTACATTCTATTCTTATTCGTAAACATGTAGTATGTAAAGTCTGAGGGAAGTTTAAGCACGCTCTATAGAAATTGACTCTAATTCGTAAATGCATTTATAAATTTATTTATTCAGGTATTTTACACCCATTGCCAAGCTAAGCTTCATAGTTTTTACAGTAGTACCTATGCGTATACATACGTATGTATATTACACTAGCTAGAGCCAGCGTATTCGTCCGCGTGGTGTTCGATAATTGACCCACGGGATCGTCTTACCAGAATAAAAAGTAGCCTATGTGCTATTCCAAACTATAATCCATCTCTGTGCCAAATTTCATCCAGATCCGTTCAGCCGTTCTGGCGTGATTGAGTAACAAACATCCATCCATCCAAACTTTCGCATTTATAATATTAGTATAGATATAGATACCTCTACCTCTTAGAGCACACAATACTAAAAACAGCTCCAGTAGAATTCAATACAATTTAAATTCACGTATTACACATGTTGACAAATCCAGGTTGATATGCGTCAATACACCTATACAACAAGATCAGTAGACATGCATGCCACTAAACAGTATTTGTGAGCATTAATATGAATAGAGCCGTGCAAATGAGCCTACAGTCCTGCTTGCATCTGTTAATGATTCAGTCATATATATATAAATACGAACCTATTAATGGTCATTCAAAGGATTACCTGCCTGAATAGGAACCGAGGATAAGATGCAGATTAACGAAACGGTGCAATTTAAATTAGATGCTCTACTTTATTTCTGTTAATCCCTTCCAAATGGCAACTTGATTTGAAAAGTCCATCAAATCGAATACTTTTTCAGTTTCAATCTGTATAATATTGGTATGAGGTTCTAAAGCACTATTCTAAAGCAGTTTTCTATTGGCAATTGCAACTGCAATTGGATTTTTGATATTAACTGGGGTGAGATTGATTGATGGTCGCATTGAGGATCTCCCACACAATGTTGATAAGTCGTTCCATCTTCAGCACTCAATGTCAAATTTCATCTTATTCTCGGTACTCGATTAAGTATTATTTTATGTGAAGGGGCTGACGTGAAACCTCCGTAGCTATAACAAAACAAACAAATACAAAAAATGTGACCTCTTAGCCGAAACCATAACCATCTTCACTATACGTAGTAATCTAATGAACATCGTATTTCTGTATTATGGTCTCTAATCCCAGCATCTGTCAGCGCAAATTGAATCGTGTTATCATAATGTTGATCTTGTAACATCTTAAAATATTCATACTCTGTTAAGTATTCATAGAAAATAGACTCGCTTCTCTTGGATAGGTAGATGTAGTCAACCACACATTACCGGTAATACTTGCAGTACGAAAACCACCCTTACTGCTACGACATACAGGCGTTGTCAAATAGTTAACACTGGTATGAAGTTGACGTACCTAAGCAAAAAAAATGGCAGCTACAGCGTTACAAATGGCAACGATCATTCTTAAATTGAATGCAAAGTAAACTGTGATGAAACTTGAAAGGAGGTAAACCAAACAATCGTAGGCGCGCTTCTAAATATGAAATGAATGACTGTGTATGTGTGTATGCGTGGAAATATTTATGTTGACGTCACTATTAGACAGTAACAACTTGTGAGTACAATGAATGATCTAAAGCAATGTTCCTTTAAAGTTATGGTGTCGAAAGCCGGAACAGCAATAAAATAATACTTTGTTTTACGATAGACGGATATGCTTGCAAGATAATAAAATGATAGTACCTGCATTAACATGCAGGCATGCATGCATTTAGCATTATTATTATTTTTGGAATGTGCTTTTGCTTTACATTACTGGTACTTCCAACTACATTTACGGGCCGAAACCAAAGCAATATTTGTTCCGTTAATGTTTAGGGTGTGTTGTGATGAGGTCCTATTTCGTTTTCTTCTATTTGCATGAATTTTCTGTCAATTTTTTTTTTAATTCATTATACAATGAAGAACTTAACTTGACATATCATTTTTTTGACGTGTGGCCCGTGTGGCATGTACCTACATGTTAGCTTTTTTGCTCGCGGCTTCGCACACGCGAAGGGCGGAAATGATTCCATGGAAACGGAGTACCGGGATAAAAGGTTTCATAAACTATTGGTATTAGTTCCTGTTAAAGGTCATTGTTGAAGTACAAAATACTTTAACAGTGGACGCCACTGGTGGCTCATAAATTTTACGATATAACAAATTTTAAACAGGCTAGAAAAGTAATAAAACGACTTTCACAATCACGCAAATAAGGATTCAAGACAAAACAAAATAGGATTCATTATAAGGAAGTGTATAATCATTCAAACGTATGACTTATACCTATTCGAAAGCTAGTTGTTGTCCAATTGTAAACCGTTTTGGTCATGTCAAATGTTGAACCTATATTGAAAGGGGTAGAGATGTCATTGCGTTTGTTATGTTTTTTACTTATGGCTGTGACTGTGTGAAGGATGATATGGCAAGAAAGGAGGTGTCTGATGAGATGACGAGTAATAGAGAAGTATGGAAGAAGAAGACATGCTGCGCCGACCCCAAATGAATATAATGATTTATTATAATAAGGGCAAGAGAATGATGATGATGACAAGTTGCATGGACTGAACGATATACGAGCCCAGCAAACTAACTGGCAACCCCCTCAAATAAGTACAACTGAAAATACAAGATTAAACCCTTCACCAGTGTTCCATACAATGTGTTTTTTTATCTCCTTGTCATCTTACACAAGCTCCTTCAATTTCCTCTTATTGGCTTGTCTATATTTTTTCTGAAAATTCAGCCAGAATTTCTCCGAGCAACCGACATGTTTATCCGGGTGGATACTAGTTTCTTTTCGTGTTTATTTTGCCAAACATCCGGGAAGTTAACTACACTGTATATAAGCCGAGACAGAACGTCTTACTGATAACTTAATAAGGATAGATAGTACGATCTTTAATTACAAAGACGGGGATGGACAAGATAGCGATAAACAAGAAGTGTCCTTTGGGCAACATAATCAAAAAACAAGCAGAATGTGTTTGCTTAAGTATACATTTATTTTTTCTCCTTTGCACTATCATGAAGTAGTGGAGAACATTTTAAAGACGAAAGTGTATGCTTTCAAACAAATTGTTAACATCCTTAAGCTTTACTGAGATGCCAAGCTGAATTTAAATGCGTTCTTTAACGTACAAATCCTAAAGCGACTGCAACTGCAAACAGCAGTCCAATTGCTATATCGACCGCAGCTACACGACTTTGTAACTCTTTGAAAGCGCTTCCGTATATTGCATTTATTTTTTAAAGCAACAATAATTGACAGAGAGAACGCTTTATGGCATTAAGTCCGCCTATTTGGCGCAGTATTTTTAAATAATAACAATAACTAAACTGGTGCGATGTATGTAGGTGTAGCATAGGTACGACTATGCGTAACCCTTTGGAGATTACTGGGGCGTGATGCTACGTTGATATAACATAAATAACTATTGCTAGCTATTGCCCACGGCTTTGCTCTTGATCGGAAATTATTACAAATAAACAACCGTCGTAAATACAATAGGTAATGACACTCTTGGATAAAGTAGCTTCTCATTAGTCAATTAATTTTCAAAATCAAATCAATAGTTCCAAAGATTACCCCCTAAATCCAAACTTACAAAAATACAAGCTTTACCTCTTAATGATATGAATAAGTATAAATGAGAGAATCAATATCTCCGAGAGAATCAACGTCACTAAAAAAAATCAGCTGTCAATCTTCATTCAAAACCCTAACTTATACCTCCAATTCCATATAACTGCTGAAACTATAAATACTACTTTACGACGAGATACTATTTCTAACTATTTTGTATCTATGTGAGCGTTTCAGTAAACATAGATCAATCCGCTAGAGCAATCACGTACAGTTCAGACTAAGCTCCGCGATGTACGGAACAAGAATTTCAATATAATACGACTTTAGCTGTCCTATTTCAAGTTCTGTAATGAAATTACAGTAACAAATAGATGTATACACTGTTTGTTTATCTGTTTTTTTTAAGTGTAAAAAAGTTTGTGCCATCTTTTTGTGTGTTTCGTCATCTTTGGTGCCACATACAGGGTGCGGGCTACAATTCAGTACATAATTCTAAATACACCCACCCCCCATCCACATAGAAATTATTCGTCGGTAATAAAAAAAAACAGCTGTTTTCTACAAAACTGTAAAACCTACACGGTCTAAATGTATGGAACAGATGATTTTTTTTTTATTACCGATGTAAAATTTGCACATAGAAATTTTCGAGGCTTATCCTTTTTAGCGTCGGTGTCCCTTCCACCCTAGTATATTAGACTTTAAAAAATGAACCGATTTTGATGATTCTATGGGACCAATCGGGAAGTATATCCTTTCAGATAAAAGAAGAATTTTTCAAATCGGTTCATAAATGACGAAGATATAAGGTAACAAACACAAAAAAAAATACAACCGAATTGAGAACCTCCTCCTTTTTTTGAAGTCGGTTAAAAATAGACATCAGTCAGTCATATTTATGAGAAAGATTCCTTCGAAACCTCACTGTGCCTTATGTATGGTCGGTTAGGGTACACTAATTTCGCAACACCCATTAGATTCACAGGTCATTAGCAGTTCCGAGTTACAATGTTCTGACTCAGCACAATGTTAATACGGAACTTCTAATAAGAATACACCACAGAGACCCAATTACATTAGGAACTCGAATAGGGAGCTGAACCCTAAGGAACGAAACGAGAAAATTGTTCAGATGTCGATTTTATGGAGGAAGTCGTAAGTGCCAAATAAAACGTACTACTGCGTTATTTGTAGGCTATTAAGATGGTGACTGTCGAAGGTTGGTGTTGGCTATATTTCTGTACGCAGGATATTCGAAGAAACTAATTTACGAAAACTGGACTGCTGAGCCGACCTCATATAAATTGAGATGAAGACTGACACAGGATGAAGACTGTGGAGCGATGCGTCTAGTGGTGTTGCTGACGATGAAGTCTTAGGTTATATTCCCAGATGGGGCAAGGTGTCATTGGATTTTTCCGTAGGGAATTCACCGATATAGCAGGTCGAAGACAGGATTTATGACCAACTTGTCAGTTCATGACAAATAAATAAATAAATCATAATTTATACAAAAGTAGAAGTAGCCGTGGGCTCCAAATTAATTTCTGATATGCTTCCAACATACGATTTATTACTCTCTATTGAAATTGCTTTAACATAAATTCTACAGATACATTGTTCATTTTAGTAGCAGGTAATTCAAAATACGAGTACTATAACTTACTATTGTTCATCAGCGTTACATACAGTATGATTATTAAATTAATTTAGTGCATTAACAATCTGAATTCAGGAGTAAACTTTCAAGTAGTGTATGAGTGCTCTAAATTATGTAACGCAAAGAGCTGCTGAGCGACTTATAAAGTTGTAGGTTCAAACCTAGGCACTTAACTTTATTTAAATTCCTTCACCACTTCTGCTGTCAAAACTACTTCGTCCTGGGTTCGATGCGGTTGGGCAAATTGTTATTGGGTTTTCCATCAAGACTTTCTCAGTAGCAGCCACGGAGTCTGGGTTTGAGCCCGATTGATGGCAGTAGGCTCGCCCCTATTACATGGGACTTAAAACATAATTGGCGAATTGTGGGTGTTACTATAAGGTACAACTCTGCCCGACCCTTCGGGGACTACACGCGTGATTGTATGTTGTGTTTTTGCTGTCAAAACTGTGATGCAAAATATAGTGAAGAAACAAATATGAAAATACAAAATATCTTATAACTAAAAATTCGAAGATACATACTCGTATGTGATATTCACCAACCCGCACTGGAACAGTGTGGTGGATTTTGGCCCACTCCCACACAAATAAAGGAAGCCTGAAAAAAAAATACTCTTACTGTCTTCCTCGGGTTCTTCACCTGGCTCAATCAATGCCCACATAAAAAAAGTGAGTCATTCTCTTTTTTTTAATAGGAGTAAAATTCTTAAACAGCCGTACTCAAGCATAGTTTATGGCCCACCATCCAAATGATCTCATCCTCACGACAGATTTAGATATCAGCTGTTGTCTTGATGAATCCATTGACTTTACGGGCCGACCACAATTGATAAACAAACCGACCGTTTTGAAGTATCCGTGAGAAAATAGTAGCTCTGTGATTAACTAGTTTAAAAATAGACAGATTAGAGTAAATATTGGGTGACTAAGTAAAGCGGAAAATAATGTATTAATAGGTCAGTCTGATTAAATACGTGTAATGAGACATAGTACTCGAACAATTTTCTCTGTCTGTTTGTTCCGTTGTAATCTCCGAAACGGCTAGACCGATTTTGACGGAACTTTTACTGACAGATAGCTGATGTAATAAGGAGTATCTTAGACTATGCCTAGAAGATTAGGGTTCCGTGAAAAAAATTAAAACCTTTGAATTTGTTAACGAAATCCGATTAAAATAGGAGTTATATTTTTATTATTAAGTAATTAACCTCGGACGGAGGTTCCGGGCAACAACTAGTACAATTATAATTAAACTCCTTTTTTTAGGCAGTCCTGTAAGAAATTAAGTAAAATTAAGGGCTCTTGTATTAAAAACAAACCATAGAGTTTCGCGGCTCCATGTGCCCAGGACTGATGTAGGTCAGGAAAAATCTATGTATATCTGTCGAAAACTATTACCAGTTCTTGAAATGGATCTTTCTGAAAGAGACCTTATGAATTCTATAAATTTTGGAGTCAGTCGTGTAACTGTAGCTCATGCCTTCTTTCAAATCATCCCAATGACTCATAATTGTAATTGCAGGTCCAAACTAACAATGTAGCATCTGTCATTCAAAGCCATGCTTGGCCCAGGAAATGTAAAAAAAAATCATACATAAATAAGCAATGTAAGTACAACAGTCTGACTCAATGATCGAATGCATCGGAATATGATGTCATGGCGCTCAAAATTAGAAACGGTTCGGGTTTGTTCGTGAGCTACTGGCCCATATTGTCACGGACATGACATTATTCCAACACTTTATGACACAACATAACATACGCCACCCAACACTCGCAGAATAAATATCCCTTACTCGCAGATTTCTTTTTCAGAAACAGCCTGTATTTTTAGTCTGTGACACCTACGTAAGTTGGAAGGGTGTGATTTACTTTAAATGTGTGTAAGTTTTTCTATTTCTTTTTTGCTGTATTGGAAGGGGAATAAAAGAAAGTTTAGCTCGCTAGAATATTATTTTATTGGCATGAGAATTCGATAGTTCCCATCTTTAACTCGGATATTTTGTTTGGCAAAGGTTTCGGGATTGGCGAATTAGTTACGGATAATGCATTACGATGAGGTAATTATAGTTTCATTTACGTACTAATTACATAATTAGTTTCATGGAGGATGAGTCAAATTGAACTAGGGTTGAGGGAACCTCGAGCAGTCATACTACTACTTTAATTGATGAACGCCTCTGAAAATAAGTGGTGTTCGTGCTGCCATCCTTCTTTACGTCTGAAAGAAAGAAAGAAAGAAAGAAAAAGTATTTATTAGCCTCGTACTGGACAAAACCAAATGGTAACTTGACAATAAAACAAGATTTAAAAGAAGAGCATCAAATCGTCTGCATTCAATTTGTTAGTGCACTACATTAGTTCCTACCTTTTCCCAACTATGATGAGGTCAGCTTCCAGTCTAACCGATTGCAGCTGAATACCTGTACTTTACCTGGAGCGACTGCCTATCTGACCTCCTCAACCCAGTTAGTATTGGGTAATACGATACCCCTTGGTAAGACTAGTTGCCAGACTTTCGGGCCAGTGATTACCTGTAACGACTTTCAAAGATCTACCGTGCTTTCCGAGGCATTGAGAAGTCTCTATATATAATGTGGCAAGCGCTGCTTAACCTTGAAAATCGATCCGTATGGCTGTTATTATTTCGTTCTATGAATGTATCACGACGGTTCCATGCCCGAAACTAAACCAAGTTTAAAATCGACATATAAATATTTGAATAGAAAGTTAAATACGTATTACACTTGGACTCTACAGGTGGTATAATGTTATTTAGCCACGATCTCCCTCCTTGTTTGCATCCCACAAAAATAAAAACATCGATTGCCTGCAACCTGCATTAAATAAACCGATGACATGCAGCAACTTTTCTATTCTTATAATAGACAAACGATTCATTCTACATTCTTCATCCTATATTTTTTTATTCGTTTCTGTTCTTATCTAAAAATATAAACATACCGATACCATTTCCCATAACATTTAGAGATAATAAAGGAGTTGAATGCTTCTATTGACTATTATATTACGTCTATTATTATCTTCATGGGTCAACGGTGTCTTAATAAAAGCTACCTACTATTATTATGATAAAGCTTGTTCTTAAAACTGATAATAATGCTTTATTGTTTATTTATCTGAGTAGTTATAATTCCAATTGAATTATTTAATTTATTGCCGGATAAATGGTTAAAGGAATTGATTGTTATTTAATGAACTGTTTATATGGTAAACTGTATTTCTAACTGGCGGATTCTGTGTATAATAATAATGAAATGAGTTTTTATATACAAGTTGTTCTAATCAAATGCCGTAAAATACATATTTTTCAGTGCCAAAAGGACTGGTAACGTTATTAACTACCAAATTAACTTAAAACATGTTCTTTTTTAATTAAAATCATCATCATTCTCCTACCCTTTTCACGATTTTTTTTGGTCTGCACAGTATCTTTTCTTCTGCCATATCTCGTCCTATCCCGTCCTGTCCCGTCCTGTCCCGTCCTGTCCCGTCCTGTCCCGCCCTGTCCCGTCCTGTCCCGTCCTGTCCCGTCCTGTCCCGTCCTGTCCCGTCCTGTCCCGTCCTGTCCCGTCCTGTCCCGTCCTGTCCCGTCCTGTCCCGTCCTGTCCCGTCCTGTCCCGTCCTGTCCCGTCCTGTCCCGTCCTGTCCCGTCCTGTCCCGTCCTGTCCCGTCCTGTCCCGTCCTGTCCCGTCCTGTCCCGTCCTGTCCCGTCCTGTCCCGTCCTGTCCCGTCCTGTCCCGTCCTGTCCCGTCCTGTCCCGTCCTGTCCCGTCCTGTCCCGTCCTGTCCCGTCCTGTCCCGTCCTGTCCCGTCCTGTCCCGTCCTGTCCCGTCCTGTCCCGTCCTGTCCCGTCCTGTCCCGTCCTGTCCCGTCCTGTCCCGTCCTGTCCCGTCCTGTCCCGTCCTGTCCCGTCCTGTCCCGTCCTGTCCCGTCCTGTCCCGTCCTGTCCCGTCCTGTCCCGTCCTGTCCCGTCCTGTCCCGTCCTGTCCCGTCCTGTCCCGTCCTGTCCCGTCCTGTCCCGTCCTGTCCCGTCCTGTCCTGTCCTGTCCCGCCCTGTCCCGTCCTGTCCCGTCCTATCCTGTCCTGTCCCGTCCTATCCTGTCCTATCCCGTCCTATCCCGTCCCGTCAAATTTTTGTTAAATACCCGTGCCAAGCCGGGACGGGCCGCTAGTTTTCTTACATAAAACTGATGAGAGAAATTTCAACTCAAAATGTTCAACTAAAAACCTATTTTCATTTACTAAAAAGGTTGAAAGTTAGAACATACAATCATCACTTAGTTACTTTTTTCGTCAAAGCCCAAGAGTACAAGAGCTACAACAATTTCGCTAAAAGCTTTAACAAACATACATATGTGAAGCACAAAAACTCATCATTTTCGCCTCATTACCCTTAACATCATGCATCCTTATTAAATACTCGTATTCAGTAATGGGGTTAACATGTTGTTAGAGACTAGATGTAGCAGGGTATTTTTGTTATAAACATAAAAAAAACACCTGGGTTGTTTACATCAGAACGGGTGTAACTCGGTGTGAATTTTTTTCTTGAAAAATGGAGGCATTTGTGTTTTTAACGGTTCAAATGCAAACAGGCCTTTTACTTTGTGTAATTAATTTATTACGACTGCTCAAAAAACGGTGACGAAATTGTTTAGGAAACCGGCTTGTCATCAAATATCCAAGGATAAGGGACTTCCACCAACCCGCACTGGCTTCGCGTGGTGGACAGCCCCTGTGGAGATTTGTGTCCCAGCAGTTTAAATACTAAAGGCTGAAGATACTTATATGCTTATAAATGTTTGTGGAATTAGAGGTCTATAAGATGGACAGTCTCCCAAATAAATTGATGAAATTCCTCTTTAGGAAGGGTTATAAAGATATCAATGTCTATGATATTGCATATTTCCAAAAGCGGTAGTAATCATTCACCATCATGGCCTAAACACGTGGCAATTAATTCTACTAACACTTTCACCGAATTTACGTTAAGTTTTCGGAAGCCTAAGGTGTATATTGAATTGACTTCAATACATTTTTGACTTTTACACCATCTTGTCGCTGATAGAAAGAAAGTCACGTTTTCTAGGTTAATGGGAACTTGTTTGCCTGTCTACCTTTTTTTTTTGTTTCGGGGGGAAACCTTCAAACCGACACACACTCCACATACCACACTCCCCGGTTTTTGCGGGAAAGAATGAAGGGGTGTGGTAGTTTTCCTCACTAAAACTACCCCGGTGCAGGTGTGCAGTAACAATCCGCACATGAGAGGAGGCTCCGTTTCCTCTCAAGAGACCTCAGACCTCGAGGCCGGAGCCCCCTCTATGCAACGCCTACTGTGGAAAAGATCGCCTGTCTACCTAGTGTCTGTGTCATAAAATTTAAGTAAGTATGTGTCAATACATACTTACTTTAATTCCTTCTGTTTTATGCGAAAACGGTAAAGGTTCTACTTGTCGTGTTGTTTCTATTCCAAAAACCATTGTATGATTTCCCGTGGGTGTCTTTTAAGAGTACTTTTCTTTCAGATACCAATCTTGTAAGTTACCTAGGTATACAGGTATTATTTACAAAACTTATTTTGGAGATGAATGATGATATTGTGAGAGGTAGGATGGTCCCAAGAATGTTCTTTTTCACCTATAATTTTTATTTTTAAACTTGTAAAAAGTTTCAACCTCAAAGGCTACCTACTTTTTTATCCCAAATAGATAGCGATATCTCCTGGGATTTACAGGAAATATTATTTTACTTTGTTCCTCATTTCAAGCCTCCAGGGCTCAATAATTTTGCTTAAAGTAGAAATCTGGTGCAACATTTGTATGTTTTCTGTGGTTGAGAATAAATTTTTAACGTTGATTTTAATCCACGAGAATATTTCGGATTCTCTTTCTCTCTCTATTACTCAACTCACTTCTCACTCTTTTGTGTGATCGATTTATTTCTAGATAGATGTTTAGGCAAATCTAGAAACACAGTCTCTATTGGTTCGTATATTGCAGCAGTCGTTCCATTTAAAATATTGATTTGGACGCAAACTGGGAACCGACCGCAACTTGTCGGAAAAAGCGAAGAAATTGATTAGCTGTTGATTTACTGTTAGTGTACCTGTAACGTTGAATATTGGTAGGCAAACCCAATGTGTGAAATTCAACACACACATTGAAGCTGACATCATCATCTGCCTAGCCTTTTCCCAACTATGTTGGGGTCGGCTTCCAATCTAACCGGATACAGCCGAATACACTTCTGTTCAAACTTTATGGCGGCTCGGAAGTTAGCTGCGAGTGACGGTCTGCGCATTATACAGTCAAGACGATGCGTCCTCTACACCCCGATGATACCTAAAAATTTTTTCTGCGCAGCTTTAAGTTAGATGTTCCGAGCAGCAATAAAGTTTAAACCTTTAAACTTGCGCTAACCGTCACTCGCAGCTAACTTCCGAGCCGCCATAAAGTTTGAACAGAACTATACCAGTATTTTACATGGAGCGACTGCCTATCTGACCTCCACAACCTAGTTAGTATTGGGTAATACGATACCCCTTGGTCTTCTTCCTAGCGTGTCAATGACAATTCAAATGACTCAATCTGAAAGACTGCTTGTCAGACTTTCAGGCCACTGACTTCCTGTAAAGACTGTCAAAGATCTACAATAAATGACAGCACCCATCCACAGACCAACCTACGCAAGCGCGGCTTAACCTGTAGATTGATCCGAGCGGCTGTTATTATTTAGCCCTCCTCATCATTAAAACTGACATTGGCTCGAATATTGGAAGCCATGGGCCAATGTTGTTCCGTATTGCCATAATAACCGACTATGTATGTATGTAAGCTCGTTTTCACTTAACAAATTCTTTTCTGGTTGCAAACCTTCGCTGTTTTTAATATCCAGTTCTCACAACACATACTTCAGAAGTTAAAGATGCCTGAACGCCGTTCTGTCGTCTCAATTTTTATATGAAAACTTTTGCTAATAATAGGGTCCCTGGTTACCAGAATAATTTTTGTAGGTACTTATAACTTTAACACGTTAATTTTAGGTACGCAATTGGGATTGAAAATCTTGCATATTTTATCAATAACTTTCTTTTATACGATTACTATTTCCTTTATTTATTTTTCTAACTTACTCATTACATTTTTAAATATTCCTATATAAAAAAAACACTTAAAAATATAAAAAATAGTAGCCAACCGGTATCGGGAACAGGGTCCAAGCTACTGGCGGTCAGGGCTCCAGAGAGAGGAACCTCCTAACAATACGAGCCGTGTCCAGGAGTACCGCTTTCTGAATCAAGCCCTTGATCCAGCTGCCTAACGAGAGCCTCCTCAGGTATTGGTCGAGGCTCTTGGCAATTAAGCCATTCGCTGAAACGACTATCGGCACAATAATCGCCGAGTCCACTTCCCACATGTCGACAACCTCGCGAGCCAAGCCGATTATTATTATTATTTTTTGTTCTTCGTGTTTCTTCTCATTTAAGAGAGTCTAAGAAACCTTACACGCGGGTCAGAACCAAGGATGTAAGGTGAAATTTAGATAGAGAAAGTGGATGATAATGTAGAAGAAGTCAGAAACTTTCGGGTAATTCGATATGTGTTAAGAATGGTTTATTATTATATTATACGATTATTCTACTTGATCACTTGCTTCGGTGAAGGAAAACATCGTGAGGAAACCAAACCAGCATGCTTGAGACATATTTCTCGACGGCATGTAAAGCCAAGTCAGAGGCCCATGGGCGGCATAAACAACGATGACAGCAGGTTAGGCACTAACCACACGAAAAAGAAGAAGATTGGTAAAAGAGTAAAAAGTTTGAGAGCAACAAACGCGAGCGCGAGCGTTTGTTTGTTAGAGCAACTAATATTTAACTTGACCTACCCTGGTCTATAATCGGTTATGATAAATACGGGCCGTGGCCTGTTCCAAATATACGCAATACTAGACATGAAATATGTAATCCAGTTATCAACACCGTCTCGGTCGAAATGTTTCGTCTTCCAAACACTCAGAGAGGCGAGATAAATCATAATACTCCAGAGGTTCTGCATTCTACATCGAAAACAGATGTTTTCCGTTATTTCTGCTCTATTGTTCGTTGTTCAAATAATTTTTGCTATAGCAATATGTTTATTTGGATATTCCTTTGAAGTATACGATTAGAATTAGAATTGATTGGGTCTTTCTGTGGTTTAAAGTCATAATTGGGATGTTGCACAATATTTTCAAGTTCAAACTCAAAAGTAATAAGTAACCATTATAATAAACTCACGCCTTTTTTCCATGGGGGTAGGCAGAAACCACAAATCAATCTGCTACGATCCTTACATAAGGATACAGTCATACAAGCACGTCGGTTGCGGGTGCTACGCACCTGGGGTTTCTTTGGATGCCTGGGTCAAATTCAGAATAACAATAACAGGCAAGTAAAAAAAAATGATTGATATAACCTGCCGCTTATTTAAATTCTATTCAAAATCAAAAGTCATTTATTCAAATTAGGCTGATAATCAGCAATTTTCGAACGTCGAGTTTACAAGAGACAGTCCCCCAAATCGCCCGCCCTTCGCCACTTCCTAGTGTTTCAGCAGGGAAGAAGAAGTGCGGAACAAACTCCCCAGCAAAAATATTGAAAGTCTTCGTAGAAATTCGAATCTCCTTGGAAGCAATTGCATTTAATAGGCACAGAACAGACAAATCTGATCCGATCAGTCTGATAGGTTGCGTCTACATTCACAAAACGATGAAATCGTTCAGTTTTAATGATTGGTTTCTAGTAATAGACCAAACTAAACTTCTATAAGTTTAGACAGCATCAGCCAAACGACTTACACGAAAATCAATAATCTTTGCGAGTGTTACACGAGAAAGTGGTTCCAATTTATGTGAAGTCCCGATTTCCTGTGCTAAGTGATAGACCTGTGTTACACTAGCCACTGGCGATACCTACAACCTTGGTCAGAGATCAGACAAACCTGAAGGTTTATACTGACCATGTCTTAGCGCAGCAGCCCATCTGTCTCTAGACGGAAGGTTGATAAGTTAGAAGGTAATCCTTGCCGGTCACTGACAGGGCGAGGTTGACATTGCTTGCGTCATAATTGCCTCTAATTATAACCCGACTAGTTCTAGACAGGCGGACTAGTCTTAAATAGGATGAGGCGTAGGCGGCCAATAGTGCCATTCGATTTTATTCTATTTTATGTTTGTATTTTATTGAATGGTCACTACTGCAACTGTAGCTTGCAAGTCAAAAAGAGAAGTTATTTTTTATGACATATTTGTTAGTAGATTTTTAGTAGTGGTCTAGTGGTCGCGAAGTGATATTGGGTTTTTTCTCAGTAGCAGCCACGGACATTGGATTTGTGCCCGGTTGATGGCCATATCCTTGCCCCCTATTTGTTACTTTTATTTATTAAGTAAGGCTATTACATGGGACTTAAACATAACTGGCGAAATGTGGGTGTAGGTACTATTAGGTACACCTCTGCCTAACCCCTCTGGGATTACAGGCGCGATGCAGGCGTTATGTACACAATGCGCATTCCCGCTATTGCCATGCTAACTGGTTAGTAGATATTTCTAACGTGGCATGAGATTTTCTTATATGAATACGTCGTCGTCGTAAATGAAGAAGAAAAATTATTTCTGAGGAACCTCGCTTAATTCGAAGTGCAAAAGTTGCATCGCGACAAGGATGACTAAAAAATTTTGAATTTTCGATGTTGTTTGCAACTGAACATAAAATTAACGAAAGTAAGTACTTATTAAATTAAGTGAGTAGAAAAACGTAAAATAACCTTTCATCTTTCGATAAAAGGTTTCTATGCAAAAAAGAATTTGGCAATATAATGAAAATAAAATTTTTAGTCTAACTTAAAAAAAACACCACCTTGTATTTCTTATTGTTCGAGTTACATCGTTACTGTCGCAAATAAGCTAAATGTAGCCATAATAAGTACTCGATATGCTTTCTGTGTCTAGTGATTACTAGTGCTTAAAGCCCACATGAGCCACTATTGAGCGGCATTGCTCAATTCACATGACACAAAACGTTTATCAGCATGATTAAAAATGTGTCAAATATGGCTTATATAGCTCATTATAAATTACGAGATCATGTGCTGAAAATGTATAGCAGGATCATATAATGTATGCCACTATTATGATTTTAATTACAAACCTTATTGGTTGTTGTGTCATCACGCATGTAGTCTCCGAAGGGCTAGGCAGAGTTGTACCTAATGTGGATGTTATCGACATTTCGCCAGTTATGTTTTAAGTCCCATGGAAGCGAGCCTATCAACTCTATACTGCTATCTCTCTCTGTACTCTCTTGTCTATCTTGCTATCAACCGGGCACCAGTCCAGAATCCGTGGCTGCTACTGAGAAATTCCTGATGAAAAAATCCAATAACACATTGCCCGACCCTAGAATCGAATCCAGGACTTCATGTTCAGCAGTCGCACTTGCGCCCACGAGACCAATGAAGCAGTGGTGGTTTTTATTTTTATTATAATACACCCCTGGTATTTACCACAACAAGATCGCTCGAAAATTCTAATTACTTAAAAGCATCTTCGGCGTTTTATGAACGATCGGAACATTTTTCATACGTTTTAATAGTTTATGTTTCGTTAAAAAGGAAATAAGTTTTGTCGGAGTACTCGATTCTGTCCGCTTCATAACTTGATGCCAACACTAACAGCTGAATTGCCTTCATCGATCATTTCAGGCCGAGAATATGAATTCCCGGCAATTTTACGAGGTCTATCGGTAGCAGTAAAGAAAACGTTCGCAAGAGGTACCGTAAATATAAGAATTGCGCACTAATGGAAAATGGAATTGTAATAATATTGCTGCAGAAATTGCAGAAATTATTTTTATTGATGTGCCTAGATGTGCTGAGGTGAAAATTCTCTGCAGATTTTAGAAAATGTAGGTATTGTAACTTTATAAGTGAAGCAAAATGTACATTTCAGCGGTTACTTTTTGTGTGATATTTTAGGTCGAAAATGTTGAAAGCTGTTTTTTAGGTAACCATTCGTCAATTCATATATATCGCTATCATTGATTTTCCTTTTTCTTAAACGTATGAAGTGCTTGACTGTTAATTTATAGGTAGGTATAGCTCGGAGTTAAAAATTAAATTATCCCATAAAAATCTCAAAGTGCCCTTTTAACTGCATACGACGACCTTAGTACCTACAGAGATCCCTGTCTACCCTCTTCAGTAATTGAAAGCATTTGATAGTTTTCTATATCGTTTCGTTTTACGATGGCGCACTAAGGAATGCATTGGAGTAAGTGATTTGGTTCATATACCAAGACTCAAAAATAATTGCATGGATATTTTTCGTAAATTCTGTGCAAGTAGAGATGATGCAGTCTTACCAAGGGGTGTCGTATTACCCAGGACTAACTGGGTTGTAGAGGTCAGACAGGCAGTCATTCCATGTAAAAAAAAGGAGGAGGTTCTCAATTCAGTTGTATGTTTTTTTTTTGTGTTTGTTACCTCATATCTTCGTCATTTATGAACTGATTTGAAAAATTCTACTTTTATCTGAATGGATCTACTTTCCGATTGGTCCCATAGAAATTTCATTGAAATCGGTTCAGCAGTTTTAAATCAAAATAACTGGAAAAAATATGTCATCCAAGTAAAAGAAATTGCGAAATTGATACTTGACAAGGATTTGTGTGTGATGCAATAACTAAAATGAAAATGATAATGAAATGATATTCAGCTGCATCCGGTTAGACTGGAAGCCAACCCCTACATAATTGTAAAAATGCCAGGCATATGATGATGTGGAAGTGGAGATGTATTTCAAAATAATCTAAGGACAATTAGTTAAAATAACTTAAGAACGTTATTCCAATAACAATCATTATGCTAAAATGTACATAAATCTTATGAATATTTTCTCCTGCTAATACCCGTCCGAGGATTACAAACGTAATAGCCTACTTGAACCCATTTCACCACAATTTAATTTATGAGAATTAGGGTTCAGCTCTCACGCAAGCTTATTTTCGACCTAAATCATTTAGAAAAGGCTTTGGTCGGTCAGTGTTCAACACCTGATCCTGAACTGGATTTAAGATTTTGTTTGTTATTTCAACGCAATCATGTCCGTTTTACTGACAAATCCGCTTACTCTAGTCTTAGTGAAGAATTTAATTTCTAGGCTAGTTTTAAGGTGACACTTGAATAAGAAAGAATTAATTGTTAAAAACTTGGGTAGGCAGATTAGCGGAAAAAAAAAAAAAAAATTAAACAAATTACTAGATAGGCTTAATGTAAATTAAAAATATATCATAACTGGTCGCAAAGTACAGCAAATTCAGTTCCGTGACCATAACGGAGAATTTTACAATCTGTTAGTTTACCAACAGCCCATTGGTCCATCAACCGTTGGTCAACATGATGTTTAAACCATTAATTTTTCAACCAACAGAATGTTTTGACAAATATATTTTCACCCAAAGAACAATTGGCTAACAGAAACCGGGACAGATGAAAATATCTTACACTTAATATTTATACGTAATGCGGATAATGAATTTCTGGAACACGGGAGCGCAGGGCATCCTTGCCACCATAGTACACACATACTTACCTAAACTCACCCCTTTTTACCATGAGGTAGGTCGAAAATACAGTACGCCACCTGCTACGATCCTTACCTACTCCTTAGGCTTCACCCGCTTTCTTACATCTAGTCATACGCGCAAGTCGGTTGCGAGCACGCTTCCATAAAAATAAATAAAACGGCGTGAATTTAGGAACCTGAAGAAGGTTGCTAAATTCACGCAGTTTTAACCTTTGGTATTCAACGTGGATCCGAGCAATTCCGTTATACTGTCGGAACGCGGATCCACGACAAAATACAGAAAACTTTAGTTCAGTATCGGGAATTTCTGAGTAGCAACCACGGAGTCTGGATTTTGTGATGGCAATAGGCTCACCCCCTATTTAATGGCACTTAAACATAACTGGCGAAAGGTGGGTGTACTATTAGGTACACCTCTGCCTAACCCTCTGGGGATTACAGGTGTGATGTTATATTATTATATTGTTGATACGTTTAGTTTAGTTCACAGATCCACGTTCTCGCATACCAAAGGTTAAAACAAATGACTAACAATGCATATTATTATTAACTGCCCCGAAACATTGAGCTCATTCAATAGATTGTTGTAATGACATTGTCAGTTGACAGTCTCTATCACCCATAATATTTACTCAAATAAGTCAACATTTATTGTACCCCTAATTAGAACAATTTGGTGCGTATGTATACAATGTCGGGGTTAGTTCCGAGTCGACTGGTGCGCGATAAACACGTGTTTTTCAAATAATGCAAGAAACTGTGATTTTTTGTTTTTATTTTTTTCAAATTTAACTGCCTTCGATGTTTGTGGCCTAAACTTTACGTGAAAAGTGTGTATTATACAGCAGTAATTTTTGTTCTGTGTTTTTGAGATATCTAAAGGTAAGAAGTGTGATGAATTTTGGGTATTTTTCTTATATATGCGAATATTTAGAAACGTCTGATTTCTCTAATGACCGTAACGTTGTATGTATATCTTGAGGTTTACATAAATAAAAGTTATTTTGTTACCAATCTTGAGTACAAAACTAGAGACCATATAAGAAAAGTAACGATGCATATTTTAAAATACCGCCATCTTTACCGCATGCAGTTGATAACCACCGTTTAGTTACCAACAACATCTGGTAATCAATTATACCTATCTAAATTGACTCTAGGACAGGAACTATTAATCTTGTCTACGTCTCGCGTCGCCGTCAGAATTTGATATCTCAGCATATCCAACTTCAGTGCCTACATAATATGAGTAATGATTTACATACTTCCTTGTCTTAGCATATCGATGGCAAAAAGTTCGAATAGGTATATATGTTTGGCCCAAATTTCAGCTACACAAACTTCATTCACTGATGCAGTCAAAAGATTAAAAAAAGTACACAGATGATCAGGCATGCGAAGGAACTACAAGAGTATTTAATTTTTTATATTAAATGGGCCTAATCTTGACCTGAGGACAGAGATGAAGTCGACGATGGAACGAGCTAACCCATAAGAAGCCTATTAACTCGTATAATATTAAATAGGGAGCTTCTAACCAACTCTAAAAAAGGGACGTCAAAGATAATAAACTCGGGCAATGTTAAACATAACGATTGCTGATCGACGAACGATCCTTCACAATGTATTCAAATAGATTCATTATTCAAGCATGCCAAAAGCAATTCTGATCGATATTGCAAATTGTATGCATCCAATGAAATTCTAATCTTTGGTCGTCTTCATGGTACACTCTCTCACTAATATGTAAAATTTGAAACTGATTTGCTCGTGGAATAGTGGTCGAAACTTTGAAATTATACTAGTGTGGGTTCTAAAATACTATGTTCACCACCACAAATTTGCACACGGGTGAGCTTTTGCTCACGGCTTCGCTCTTATTTTGGCCGGAAATTATCGCACGGGAACGTCCTGTTTTAAAATATCAATTTAATATTAATATGTAGCTATGGCACTCACTCTACTGACACACACACAGTTTCTTTAGTTGAAGAATTTCCGGATTTGGATTTGTAGTTCCTAAAATAATCTCCTACATCCGAACTTTAAAAATTGACCTACCTCCTTTATAATATTAGTGCAGTAGAAGAAAATTATCTGACCCCAACATAGTTAGGAAAAGGCTAAGCATTTGAAGAAAATCAATTTTAAAGTGGTTAAGTGTTTACATAAGTGGTGTTAAAAGACCCTTAACGAAGCTGAAGGGCACGTGTTGTTCCGTCATTGTTTTTTTTTTTCGTTCTGGACCATGCCTGGGAACCTTCTAGTTTTGGAAATGTTGAAGATTGGTTGGTGGTTGGTGTTGGAGATGTTGGTCAAAGTTTCAACTTTTTCATAGGTTTTTTTAATATATTAGTTAAATGTTAGCCTTAACCTTGCAGTGCCCAAAAAAGTCGTTTCCTAGTGTATCTTTTTTGCGCATTGTCACTTAGTTTAGATTACTTTAGATGTACAGAATGCTTGGTTGACGGCTTCGTGAAGGGTTCTTTATGCACCCAGAATTATGCTCGTGACTGTACCTACAAAATTATGCATGAAAGAAATGTTGTAGGAAATAAGTCGCAGAATTTTAGAATTTTCGGTGAGAATTTATTTGCAACAGCTTATTATTTAGATTAATATCTTCGGGTGAAAACGTCTATTGCTTGCAATGCTTGCCAAATTCCTGTAGGTATGCATTCTACAAAACAATTTAAGAATCATTTGTAGTATTTAGTAAGTTGAGTCATTCATATTTAGTAGTGGCATATTAAAGACATGAATATATTTATATAATAAACACTTTATGCCCAAGAAGAAAGAGGTGTATCTACACTGGTACAAAGGTGACTTGATGCCCGAGGCATTTTCTACTAGGCAAACTTTAGAAAAAACCAACGATCGCTAAACTAACCCTATGCAGAACTACAAGTTGTAACTAAGTTGTATTTTGCACCAACATGGCTCAGTTTTGTCTAACTATTTTGAGTGTCTTCAGGGTTGAATGTTATTTTTTTAATATTGAAGTACTTAAGTCAATATTATTCTTCGTACCCAAACTATGTCGTAATGTTTTTAATATTGAACTCTCGATCAAAACTTACTAACAATTCCCCATAGAATCATGAATCAATTACACAATTATACCTACTAAAGGTATGTGTGTACACTTGCGAGCACACTCAAGTTACACACAATCATCATGAATTAATAATATGTACTCGAATTGGATTGACGTGATTCGATTGTATGTCAGGCTACACCAAATTGACAAATCTAATCAAGGCCGTAACAGACGTTGTTATAACGGAGACGTATACTTAAACTTGCACGTAAGTGTACAGTGAAAATGGAGGAACCGTGTAGAGGTGTCTGCTTTTATTATGACATCATAAGGATACCGCCTTGGCTATTCCAGAACTATTTGAACGAAGGAAGTTTGCGAGGTGGAATTTAATTTTGTTATTTTCGTCAACATTGTCAAGTTCTTTTTCGAATATGCATTTTTAATGTAAAAAGTTTGTATGGTTAAATATTACACAATCCACCATCAACGTTGTTTGGATCTTGTTGACCCCAGTAGAATAGTTGCAAGCTTTTTAGAATTGGCAAGACAATGTCCCTTTGCGCCGATCCTCGGGCATCGGGTGTATGGTACATGCAACAGCATTTTGACATCTATAAGATTATATTCCATAGCCATTTCATATGTATAAATATCTTTAGACAGACTTTTCTCCCGTGATTTATACCAAAGACTATATAGTTTATACTCACACCTGCGCTCTATAGCGTTTTGTTTGTAAACACTCGCTATGTTTATGCTGTCGTATCGCCACTATCGACGTCAATCAAAACCTATTGTGTCCGCAGTACCAATGAGGGAGTACATTCGGCGGTATTGGCGGTGACCACTTTTCAACCTTAGGGAGCGTTTATTAATTACGTGAGGCGTAGGGGGAGGGGGGGGGGGGCTCTAGCCGAATCTTACTAGGAAAAGAGGGGGGTCGGCTCTTTTTTCTCGTAAGAAACAGTGTAAAATTGCGGAAAAACTGAGTTTAATTAAGTAAACATGTTTCTCCACTAAAATATGGCTACCATCATCATAAATATAATAATTAATTTTCAATAAATTTTCGTGCACACCCAGAGGACATGCTTTCGAATCATGTCGTTGATACTTAAAATAATGTCTGTCCTCTGCGAATATATGTAGGTATTGGTATTGGTGTTGTTTGCAAACATTCATTCAAAAAACACGAAGCATGCAGTCAGAGATGAGAGGTGCAACCACATTCCACGATATTCGACGACTGGGATTCAAACTCATGACCTCTCAATGGATGCCGCTTTTGTTTACGATGATCTGACCATCTAAATTAGTTGTTTTATTGTTTTACAAATCCTTAACGGGCTGTATCATAAATTGTTAAACCTATACAGTAATATATACCCACGCATATAGACGGAATTGTTATTGATAGCGGATCTATAAAACACTGTTTACTTTAATCGATATTTTTGTCATGTCGTTAATCAGATGTTTTGAAATGATGAAGCATGATGAACTCCACTCATTTACGTCATCTTTTTGATTAGAAGACTAGCTTTCGTCTGCCGGGAACTGGAGGTCTACTGTCTAAGAACAAAACTCGTAGTTTCGGCCGAAGATACGGGTGTTTCCTACTCTGTATTACTTACGGACATACGATTAGTGAGAGAACCGAACCAAAAACTAATGACAACACGATTGGACAGTAGTCCCTACTCCCGATGTATTTTCAAAACTCATGAATCTGAAAATAATAGGGCGTACGGTTCATTTCGAAGTTTCGATCTACTTTCGTACGGGCCCGTATCTTCGCTGACGGACTTAGACAAGTAAACCCCCTGAATCGAGTTGTGAGTGGTATCGAGCGCAAAAAACGAACAAGAAAAAGGGTAGACCGATTTGTCTGCTCATAAACACAACACAACCCACCCGCAATAACTTCAGTTTATCCGTGATAATGGTGCTTGCAACAGCGCCAAAATATTGGGAACTCAAAATCAATAATAAACATGGCAAATATCCCGTTTTATGTGCTGAAGATAGAGACTAGCTTTTGTCTAATGAAAGTCGAAAATACTAAATATGGAAACGTAATATTGGGATAAAAAGTATCCTATGTTCTAGCCCAGGTCATGGTCTCTGCGTATGGTAAAGATGACGATTGGCTGAGTAGGTAAGGTGTGAAACAAACAAACAAACAGTCGGATTTTTACAATACGGGGTGGAAGGGTCACCGACGCGAAAACGGAAACTACATACTCAGTACATCATTCTAAACCCCCCCCCCACACAGAAATTATTCGTCGGTTTAAAAAAATAATCTGCTGTTTCTTACAAAAGTGCAATTCCTACACGGTCAAAATGCGGTTTTTTTTCCACCCCGCACAACATGTAAAGTTATGCTGATCTTCTTTATCCGATTTACCAAGTTGGTAACTAAAACGTGTTTCTTCAGGTACTGAATTAGTAACACGTCACACATATTAGCATAACCTAGGGACTTTAGCCGGCTTAGGCAGTGCATTCTACAGATTAGAATGTTCCAGATGCGTACTCTCTGTATCCTGAGGTTATCTTCCGCGTATAAACCCGAATTTACAAGGTGGAAATCCAGTATTTCCACACAAACAAAACCGTTTCTTTTGTGAAAATCCAAGAGCGACCGTTCCTCACAATCAGAGCAGATTTCCGTCGGCAAATACCTGGTTTCAGGTTCTCGATAAGTTCTCAATTCCAAAGGGTAAAAAAGTTGAAGGGTCATTGGATTGTCTGATCCGGGGATCGACTTTCCAAAGAGTATGAAAACACACATGAACTTTTTTTTAAGGAGAAATGTTCGTTTCGGATTGGTCACATCAGTATTTGCATACATCCCTTCCAGTACCCGCTTTCAATTTCCCACTTCGTATTCATTCGGCAATTTGACTTTCTATAGAAACAACATAATATCGATTAATGATAGCACTTTCGAATGGATAAACTCCTGTTACGTAACTCAAGAAACCTTTGAAACCGGCTAGGAGGTACTAAATAAATTTTGCTAAAAATAGGAGGACCTGTAATTATTTCTTTCTATCTAGATTCATAAATCCAGAGCTTTAACTGCAATTAAACAAGCCGATGTATTAAACAATCTACTTGTCCTGTCTAAAGTTTATGATCCGATGTGCAGAACGCAGTTCCTTAGTTAACTTTGAAAACACACGTAGAGCAATTTTTTTTGCGGGCACGCTCGATATTCAAATGTGTTATGGAAAATTAAACTAACCATTTTCTTCTTCCTTATCATCATTTGCCTTATCCTTTTTCCAACAACTTTTACGAATAGATAAGAGACAAAGATACTTTTGTATTTATGATTTTATTGATGGCTTTTCAAAATTAAATTAGCAGGTCAGTTTAAATATAAACCTATCCGACGGACGTTTCAATTTTGTATGTGAACACCCACGGGCAACAACTAGTAGGAAATAAAATAAAGTCATTATTTTGTGTCCAATTTAGATAAGAAAACTGATACGTTAGTACACCAAACAAGAATAAACGACTCTAGCGTGGGTGTCAAATGTCTAGAAACTTGCAAAGTAGCGATAGTTTCCGTTTTGTTATTTGAGGTGATACCTGATTTGCACTTGGCTTTAAAGGTACCTTTACCACACGCTCATAATAGTATGGGTGACAAATACGCTGTTCGCGTTGTTGACGCTTCATTATTCTGTTGGTCGCGGCCAATCTTTGAAGTCTCTTTGACGGGAAAAGCTTGACAGTGTCACTTGCAGTTTATGACGTTAACCGCGTAAATGCTCAAACGAAGCTATACGCGAATTTTGACAACGATTGCGGCACAATCAAATGAATGTGCAGCTTAGGCTTTAGGCTGAGAGCTTACAACGAGTTACCGCGACGTGGGTTGCGACGCGACACGTGAAGAAAACAATTAATGACGAACGGGTGTGTCACTTGAGCGCGAGTCGTGTCGCACGTTGGAAAATACATACATAAGCAGTGCCTCTTCAGATATCTATTGCGTAGCTCACAAGGGAAACAGGACAAGCAGAACAAACAAGCTGAGAAAAAAGACGCCATATAAATAAAGAAAAAAGCCCAACTTTCTTCGCCTGTATGTTTTTGCCCTAACCTATTTAACCCTCCGAACGCGCCAGTACCATTTATTATCATACGTAAGCACACACTGGTCTATTAAATTCTCACCATCAATCAGTGTTCCATTTCACTGCTGTTAACCGTTCTAAGTACCTACCAGTAGATAATGTGTTTGAACAACCGTATTTTTCATGTTTTTAAAGTCTTATGTAAATTGATGAATCAACATGAAGGTCTGTTTGTAACTCGTTATAGATACAGCGTTTTGCTGTCAGCAAATATCCTTTGATATTGCTAACTGGTCTAGATTTAGAGGTTTTCAGTATTTATGCAGGTTTGTGTAAGCATTTGGAAGGTGACTTGGTTTGTTTTTTTTATTTTTGTTTCGGAATAACGACTAAAGCTGTGTGATGGTTCGTTTTTTCAATTTTTAATTGTTTAAAGTGAAATGAAATTTGCCTAGAAGTTACTTGTAGATCTGAGTACCAAGATGACTACTTCTCTTAATGTTTAGTCAAACCGGCACGGACAGATTGTGGATAGGCTGCGAACAACGGGCCCTGACAACATCATTTGGCTAGCCTTTTCTTAACTATGTTGGGGTCGGTTTCCAGTCTAACCGGATGCAGTTGAATACCAGTATTTTGCATGTAGCGACTGCCTATCTGACATCGTAATACGATACCCCTTGGTAAGACTGGTTGTCAGACTTTCGCGCCACTGACTTTCTGTAACGACTGAAAAAGATCTACAAATGACAGCTGAGACCAACGGTTTAACGTTCTTTCCGAAGCACGGGGTAAACTCGGTATGTAACTCGGTGATCACCCATCCACGGACCACTAAGTTGGTCCGCGGATGGCCCGATCACCGTAAGCACGGCTTACCTAAAGATCGATCCGAGCGGCTGGTTTTATTTTGCCTGATAATCTGTCAGATTCCAGTGTACAGAATTGCATCTCATAGAATGTATGTATTGCCTTTTAGTAGAGTTCTCTTATAAAAAACCGGTGTCAAAAGAAACTTTTGAAAACGTAAAGCACTGTCATACGAAGGGAAATATAATGTAGGTAATTACCCTCACGGCAGTTTTAGTCGGCGTTAGTCACAAGCGCAGGTGGCATTTACGACCTAATTTTGTGTTAATCTCAAAAATATTATTACCCTAGTTCGGGAGTAACAGATGTCGTCAGATTGTTTTGTTAATACTTGAAATTTTAGGGTTTAATTAATGTCTACTTAGTGTGCCGAATTTTGGGACCAATTTTTGTTATTTTCTCTCTTTTTTGTTACTTTTTGACGAAAAAAAATAAATTTCTAACCTAAAAGTAAAAATAAGTATAGAAGAAAACTTTTTATTTTTCTCGAGTGTCGTTTAATGAGCAAAGCAGTTCATGCGAAATAGTTACCGTGGCAATTTGTATCCATGGCGACCATAATTACCATGAAAAATACGCAAAAAAATACACCCTGTAACGACTCGTAATCATCTCTTATCCCGCGTTTGCTTATCTACAAGTTGTTATATTTCACCAATTATATTGCTTTATAAAAACACTTTTCATCATCTGCCTAGCCTTTTCCTAACCATGTTGGGGTCGGCTTCCAGTCTAACCGGATGCAGCTGAATACCAGTATTTTACATGGAGCGACTGCCGAATTTTTATAAAAAAAACATTTTTGCACGTAAATAAATTCTATTCCAAAACTACTGGCAATCGCGACTGCCGAGCAAGAGGTTCTGGGTTCCGTTCCCGGGTTGAGCAAAGTGTAATTGGGATTTTCCATCAAGAAGTTCTCAGTAGCAGCCACGGAGTCTGGATTTATCCCCGGTGGATTGCAATAGGCTCGCCCATGGGACTTAAAACATCACTATTGAAATGTGGGTGTACTAATAGGGTAGAGCTCTGCCTAACCCTTCGGGGATGATAGGCGCAATGTTATGTGTATGTATAAAGTTCAGTGTTTACTATCCGACTGCTGTGAAAAAATTACCGAATCAAATTCGGACGTCACACTGGACTTGCTTTAGTCAAGTCATGTAAAAGACTTGACTTAAGCAACTTGAAACAATGTCAATACCTTTTGACACACGACATGAAATGAATGGACCATGTTGTTTTTTTATACGATCAACGAAGATAGGCAACATGCTGTATACGTGGCATGTAAATGCGGGTTTTACATTACAACTCACTCAGGGCAGAGTCATTCATAGATGTCTCTGCCGTAGAGTTTAAATGTGGTGTGGTCCCACAGACGATGGGAAACTTGATATCAACTTGTGTGGTATTAAAGATACAAAATACTTCCATCTTTATATTGCCAGGTATCTCTCATAATCCAGGTATGGATGCCCATAGTAATAACTCATAGAACTCTACAAGAATACTTATTATTCGTAATGAGGTATTACAAGTCGCACCTGCCAAAGAGTAAGTGTTCACGGTTGCAAAGCATGTGCAAATAACTGCCGGAAGGCGGTACCTTTTGTGCCGTATTCGCAGGTTATTAATAGAAAGTTCTTAGGATTTATATGAGTGCCTAGGTCTACTACGATTTTATCACTTGTGAAAAGTAACTAGCTTTTGCTCGCGGCTTCGCTCCCGCTTACGGAAATAAACCGACGGGAACGTTTTAAATTTAGTCTATGACACTTGGGAATAATGTAGCTTCCCGTCAGTGCAAGAATTTTCGGAATCACATAAGTGGTTCTCTTACATACATCTGCTCATACTCACAAATTTTACCTCTTTATAATATTAGTATAGATGAGGTTTAATCGAACGCTACTGTCAGATTGAGAATCAATATCAGTAACCCCAATTTTTTTAAATCACTCATCTAAAACTACATTCTTACGAACAAATACATTTTTTATTCTGATTCGCGTTTTAAAAGTAAAAGGACCAACAAGGTCGCCGGTTAAAAATTAAAAGTTATCATTGCTGTTCTCATTATCAAATCAGACTCTGCAATAACACACCAATAACAAAAAAACACATCCCAAATATATGCCCAACGTCGAAAACACTCTTCTTCCACGAAAAGCAAGGAGCAGCTTTTCAATTTGTATAAAATAACACATAAAATAGACATTTTCCTTGGCAGCCACCTGGTACAAAGTTACGAAGTTAACTAAATCCTATTTGAGAAATGGTTGTCGATCTTTGCCGGAGTGTCAGGGGCTTAGCTTAAGCCCACTGCCAATAACGCCTTTTCTAAATCACTTGGATGAATGTTCTACTTTTTATCTCCACCCTCATGTTGTTCCGTAGTAATATTTGTTTTCTGTCTGTGATAGGCAAAGAGATTCTTCGGTTTTAAATTTATTAAACTCGCACTAGTTGTGATTTCTCGAAAAAGAAGAAGAGGTTTCGTTTAGAAGCTTTTTTTATTGAAATAAAATCATGAACAGATCCTGGGTTCAATACCAAGATCGAGATCTTTCTCAGACTATTAGGAATCATAGGAATCATTAGAAAGCATTGGGTTTTCATAATCGTAGCCCGGAGTGAGGAGTCAGAGGTGTGCTTGGTTGATGTCAATAGGTTCGACCCTTATTACACCTAAATATAACTGACGAAGGTACAGGTACTTCCGGGATATCCAGGCGCGATGTTATGTAATGTTATCTACATAAAGGTGGTTGTGAAAAATTCATCACATTTATTATCCGATCATTCCGAATCATTGGATCACATTTTTATTGTATGAATTAAACGTCGAAATTCAAAAGAAAAAAGAATACTATTTTCCTATTTATTTAATCCAGCGACATTTTATGCACGACAGCAGTGCGACATCATTTTAACGTTATCTGCTCCAATACCCTGAAAACATAAAGTTAATATATTATTTACAACGGGAACCGCCTCGAATCATAAATATTCGAGTGATGGAAATCTCATCGGTATTGGCTCATTACTTTTCGAGATTAATGTACCGAACAGACAAACGTACTAACTCAGTACTTTAGTAAACGCCATAGAGTTAACCTGGGCCATATATAGATATAATATAGCAACGAAGAACGGTCAAAAGTGATCATAATGATTGTCCTTTACTGTTCTGTTTTTTTTTTGTGGTCGCAAACTTACGTAACTACAGAACGGGATTTTCTGGGTTCGATATTATATGGTTTTATCATTAGATTTTATTGTTAGAAGCCAGGAGACTGTATCCGTCGAATTGGTAGTGTGAGTGGGTACTATTCACAACTCTGACTGCCCCTCTTAGTTCTTTGTTAGCTAAAAAATCGGTATTATTAGCAAACCGAAAGTTTTCAGTCTATTCTCCAGAAAGGATCCTTAATTTTTTATAAAAATGTTGCCTTTACAACGTACACTTTAAAAATAAATTACTTAATTGTATTTGTTTTTTCAATTCCAGGTGCGGAATATCGAAGAATAAACATGGCGTTCTGGAAAATAATAACATTGGCGTTCGCTACATCAATCTTCGCCGAAGCAAGGCTGTATCATCATCAAAAACGTGATACTGTGAAGAACGTATGCGACCCCGTATACAACAATACCAACCCTGTACAGTGTTATTGTGGTCACAGCCAAACCACGAATAAGGAGAGAACCGCCAGTTGCCACCTGGTAAAGAAAGACCTCCACAAAGATGACAAAATTTGGAATAGTTTCGAATTATTGAAAGATGTCACCAAACTAACCATCTCGAACACTCAAGGCATTGCAATTCCATACATCCCCACAAATGCTCTTAAATTCATGGATAAATTATCGAAAATCGACATCAAATACGGCAATATTGATAAAATCGATGCTTTCGCCTTTGCCAATTTGAGCCTTATTGAAGAAATAATGCTGAGCGATAATCAAATAAATGTACTGGGAAAATATGCTTTCGCTCATCATAGAGACTTATCAATCGTCGGCTTGGACTCCAATCAGATAATTGAAATTAACAGAGACGTATTCGTTGAGCTGCCATCTTTAGAAAGACTGTTTTTGACAAACAATAAAATAACGACCATACACGACAGAGCATTCGTGCATTTGGTAAATTTAAGAGAACTGGAAATGGACAGAAACCGTCTATTTAGTCTGAACAGTGAGACTTTCTCTGGGCTTAGAAATTTGATAAAATTAGACCTTAGTAGCAACAGCCTTGAAGTAATCGGAGATAATACATTTTTGCCATTAATCAATTTAAAAACCCTGAATTTGGAGGAAAATAAAATTCAAATGCTGGACGAGAAAGCCTTCAACGGATTAGGACAATTGAATGCCTTGAATTTGGCACACAACAAGTTGACGACTATAGAAAATGTAAGGACATTTGAAGGACTGGATTCTCTTACTATGTTGAGTTTGAAAAGCAACCAGCTCATTGATCTGAAGCCGCAAGTCATGTCACCGATACTGAAGAATTTCTACGGCAATGCTAGCAGCTTAGACGTGGAAGGTGAGGGATACTTACTTCTTTACTTTAAATTTAGCTGCATAGAATCTGTTAAGTCTAAATTTTGGTAAAACCCTAGGCTGAAATATTTTGGTTTATTCCCTTACATATTTTGGTGGTTTCAACCATCTATAACTCTAAGTAACTCTTTAACAGTGAAGTGATTTATCAGTTAGATGTACAGAATGTGTGGTTGACGGTTTCGTGAAGGTTCCGTTTACAACTGTTTGAATCATAGAAATTGTTTCTTATGTCTATGGTTTGAATAAACCTAGCTCGGGCAGGTCGCTACCGAACTCTTGATTTCTGTATAATCCTAATTTGCAGCTAATAGAAAAATATTTCCGTTTTAATTTACTTAAAAGTACCTACTTATTGTATGGGAAATAATACTACTGCACCTAAATATATATTATATACTTCTTGTAAACGTGTTTTTAAATAAATTTTTCTTATTATAACAGTAGTAAGAAATAAGATTAGAGACCGATGTATAAACTATAAAGTTTCATAAAAATCTGTTCAGTAGTTTTGGCGCGAAGTAGTAACAAACATACATCCGTCCTCACAAACTTTCCCATTTCATCAAATTAGACGAATAATAAGCACTTTTTGAACGCCAAAGTGTAGAAGATACAGTCCCCCAAAACGCCCGCCCTTCGCCAGTTTCTAGTGTTTTAGCTGGGAAGAAGAAATGGCGGAACACACTCCCCAGCAACACATTTTTCTGCTAACACATCTGTCTGTTAGGTTAGAAGAACCAGATAGTAGATACAATAGTGTGTTAGTTAATACAAACAAAGAATCCATTAAATTAAATTATTGTCACATGTCAGCTAGCACACACCAATAAAATAAAGTAATATAAAAAATATATTCAATTTCGCATTTCAACTTTCAGATAACAATTTCCCCTGCGACTGCCGCCTGGACTGGTTCATGTCGCTGATGAACAAGACTCAAAACAGTTATTTGAAGCGCGCTATAGAAAACTTGAAATGTTATCCTGACGTCAACCTGAGAGAACTGTGGGCTAAAACTGAAGATACAGAGAAGAACACGGCTCAAGTATTCGTAGAAGAGGATGAGTCTCAAGTACAAAATGCTGACTACGAATACTACGATGAAACACAGCTTAATGGAAAACTCTTTTACATTGACATAAGAGATTTGGCAAACTGTACTCATACATACCTTCGTGTACCAACCACGATTACTGATGATAAACCTAAAGCAGCTGTAGAAGCAACCACCAAAGCAATCACTAGTCCAGTAACTCCAACGAAGACTACACGCACCACAGAATATGAAATGCTGCGGTCAACTCTAGCAACACCCAAAGTTATGGTAGACAAATCTACGAAACCTAAAGAAGAGAAAACTGAAAAGCCAAAGCTAAGCAATGAAACTAAGAATAAAGATACATTTACAACTGTCCGTCTGGCCACTGTTTCTGCCAACCCGATTCAACATAACTATGATCATGATATGGCGTCGGATGAAGCTAGACCAGAGAAAGTCAATCAACATTCTCACAGGAGTATTAATGAAGAAACGAAAACTACTCCTTCCATTAACCACAATAGTGCATGTAGTAATGCCAATAGTGTGGCTTTAGTATCTATGTTATTATGCTTTAGACTGTACTTTTATTAAATCACTAATATTATATTTATTAGATATTTAGTTCATAATGTTACACTCTCTCACAGTCATTAAAATAAATAATTTTAAGTTTAAAATTTGTTTTATTACCTTGTGTATTCGGCATGGACATAATCTGGTAGATGCCGAGCCTAAATGACATTATGAGGTTGGGACTTGCTAAGTCCAAAGTTATTACGTAGATCTAGGCGATATTCGAGATACTACCTAACCACGTTTTATTCAGTACTTATTATAAAAGAGGTGGTTATTATTCGTCACCACCAGCACCACGCTTGACAAATTAATAACCACAGTTGATTAAACCTATTTTTTTTTTTTGCAATACTACTATACGTAAAGTTCCTCAAAAGTATAGTAACTCAAAACGAAATTAATCATAACTGGAAAAATGTGGGTTTTGACCTTTTGCATACAGAATACTGAATATAGGCGTAATGTTTTGTTCTAGGTCAGAAAGAGAGAGATACGAATTGTAATAAAATAAGTCTATTCCTCAAATATAAAAAAAAAAAAAACTGACGAATTGTTAAAGTTGGTTCAAAATTTTCATTTTAACAAAGAAGATGGTATTGTCTGATTTTAGGCGTATACTACCATCTGTTGTAATGTTATAGTACTACAAATACTACTGATGTCTCAGTTTCCCCTTTTGTTTGAAATTCTGTTGAAAGATGGCGCTTATTGCAGGTTTACAAACACCTATTAAAATAGTACGATGAAATGAATACAGATGGCAAATCGACCTTTTCATGAAAAAATATGGAAATCCTTAGGTTAAGTCTAATCCTAGGTTAAGTCTAGATAGTGTAATTTATGTTACGATTAATAAAGAAGGGTCAGCCATCACTGAAATTAGTCTCCTGTTTATTAAAACTGAGACTGATGAGAAAATAAATCATGCCATCAATACAAACTTTAATTACAGTTACACCTTGTTATTCACATTACTTAAAATCTGAAAAGAATGGAATTAAATTCGTGTAATAAGTAAATACAATGTTTACGCAGGTAAGTAGGACGTACTTTATGGACCGACAGTAAAATGAAATTCATTTTGGTTAACAAATTAATAATGGCCCGGCACTGTCAGCCTTTGTGACACGATTTCTAAATATGGATAAGATTTGTTGTGATTTAATAATATTAAAAATAAACAAAATTGATAGTATTTGATATGACCAAAAAGTTTACAAAAACTCTTTGGTCAAATCTTTGACTAGTGACTTGATGTAAAAAAAAAAGAGGTCGGACAGTTCCCGCCAGAAAAAAAGATCATTGGCTTCGTCTTGCTTTGGAGTAGAGGAACAAAACGTTTTTTGTAGGGAAGTAATCTTTGTTAATTACGTATTGAATACCTAGTATTTAAACTTGCTGTTAATTAAAATACCAAGTGCTGTATTCTGGACGTATGTGTACAAATTTGTAAATACAGTTGTTGGTACTGGAAAAGGCGTATTCATTTCATTTGGGAATCATCTGTTTCTTCTTTGCCTTTTGTTAAGAAATAAGACGTGTTTATCATAGTTTAGTTATTGTACCACGGGATCTTACTACCGGAATAAAAACTATTTTATGTGTTAATCGAACTATCTGTGTGCCAATTTTTATCCTAATCCATTCAGCACCTAAGGAGTTTTTGGGTGAAAGAGTTACAAACATCCATTCATACATCCACCCATACAAACATCCATCCATCCTGACAAACTTTTGAATTTATATCTAATAGTAGTCAAATAGGCCAGTAACTTCTTAATACTTACAGTACTGTAGTTGTACTATACCTGACATACAGATACGGATAGGTACCACGTGTTTATTACACCATTCTGAACCCCCCCCTACACAAAAACATTTTTCGTCGGTTATTAAAAAAAAATCTGCTGTTCAGTACATTTTGACGTGTAGGTATTGCAGTTTTGTAGGAGACAGCTGTTTTTTTTTAATAACCGACGAAAAATTTCTTTGTGGGGGGGGGGGGTTCAGAATGATGTAGAGAATACGTGGTAGCCGGCTTAGCAGCGCTGACACTTCCACCCTGTATATCTGTCGGTCAAGTACCTACCATGCTTCTACAAAAAAAAAAAAAAGGATGTCTCAATACTTTGATAGTCGATAAGTACCTATGCGTCTACATTGTACGACCTACATATTAATTACTAACTGATACCGCAACCTTCGTCCTAGTGAAATTATAACTACATATTTTATAACTGTAAAAAAATATTACTTGATCGAATCGGATTTTGGTAACAATTTCGAGGGTTTTAATTTTTTTTGCACGGAATCCTAATCCTTTTTCTAAAATAAAAGTACCTAGCCTAAGTTTCTTCTTATAACGTCAGCTATCTGCCAGTTAGTCCCGTCAAAATCGATCCAGCCCTTTCGGAGATTATTTATTTCATTTGCATTCAGAAAACAGCTGTTATTTTGAAATTACAAGCAGACAATTAAATTTTATTTATCTGTATAGATGTTACACATAAATTACAATGAGTTGTCAGCAACAAACGAACTCTGATGTATTCGCAAATAATATGTATAATTATGCAGTTCTTTGCAGACCTTTGACATGTAGCGATAAAAAAAGTATTACACGTACAGTATGTTTTATTTTTGCTTGTTTAAAATAAAATCTGACCAATGACGTCAAGCCATTTTGAAATATAAATTGACATTATCAGATTTTCAACCAATGACGATGCTTAGAACCAGCTATGCTAGCGCCATTAGTTTCACAGTTGCCATCCCCATTCATTGAGATCAGCGCAGCATCACCTCTTCTTCCATGAACCTGTATTATTCGATAGGTCTTTATCTATACTATGTAAACCCTGTAATGTTATAAAGCTAAAGAGTTTGTTTGTTTGGTTGAACGCGCTAATCTCAGGAACTACTGGTGCGAATTGAAAAATTCTTTAGTGTTGGATAGCCCATTTATCGAGGAAGGCCAGGCTATAAAACATCACCTTGCAAACAATAGGAGCGGAACATTAATCAAAAATGTTCCGCTGATGAAGTTGCGCCGGTCAGCTAGTTTTCAATAAAGTGGATGACATCGTTAGTGATTGAAAAATGCTATTATTCTGTAAATGACTTCTTAAATGACACTGACTTATGTATTGAATAATTGATTGTACTTATATAATATTAATTAGTATTGAAATATCTAATAATCTCTTGCCTGTAATTTTTCTCATTTTATATAATTTAATTATTAATATTGACATACTCTCTACATATGACACATTCATTTATATTTGATGATATATGTGACACATTATTTTGACTACTCTTTGTTTTAATTCATCTGATTCTAAATAATTTAATTAATATTGGCTTACCTAATGATCTCATTATTTTAATTTATCTGATTTTATTCCAAATCCAATCTAATTGTATTAAGTAGATTTCAAAGTTATGTTTTACATTATCAATGTACTATGCCAACTATTGTTTTTAACTCTAAAGCATTATTTAATTTAATTTACAATTTAGTTAACAATTAATTAATGTTTGCATGCCTAATATAAGGTAGATTGTACAAGGCTCACCCATTTTATTGTTCCAACTTATTGTATGCACCTACAATCTATGCAAATAAACTTTACTTTACCTTTGATGACGGTTATGATGCAACTTTACATTAGATCAACCTGTATAAAAAAAAGTGTTTATGTCTTTATGCGAGGTTCTTACCCGACCATAAACAACCAATGCTACGATTGTATAAATGTTACGTATGCTTATCAAGCTCGTTTAGTTCAGTGCAGCATTGTATTCGACGATGAAGTGCATTGTTTTCACGGCATTTTTACTAGGTAAGTGTTTTTTTTTTATTTTGTACCTAACTGTTATTGATTGGGTGGAAGGCCGGAGGAGCTCGTGGCTAAATACATGCTGCAATAGCCTAGCTCTTGCCAAGGTAGGTCTGTGTATGGGTGATCATCATTACATACCGAGTTTCCTCCGTGCCTTGGAATGCACGTTAAGTCGTAGGTCCCGGCTATCAATTTTAGATCTTTGACAGTCGTTACAGTTTGTCAGTGGCCCGAAAACCTGACAACCAGTCTTACCAAGGGATACCGTATTACGCTGTACTAACTGGGTTGTGGCGGTCGGATAGGTAGTCGCTACATGTCAAAAACTGACATTCAGCTGCATCCGGTAAGACTGGAAGCCGACCCCAATAAAGTGGGGAAAAAGGCTAGGCAGATGATGAGGACTGATTGGGTCGATCACGTCAGCCTCATTTACTGTGGCCGCTGGACGAGAGTCTCCACGCAATGGGTTGCTGAGGATGAGGCGACCGGCCCAAACAGAGGTGGTGCGATGACTAAGACGTTTGCCATGAGGGTTGGCTTGAGAGGGAAAAAAATACCTGGGAAGATTTGGACGAGGCTTTGCCCAGCTATAGGTCAGCAACGGCAAATTATAAAAATAGCTCTAAGAACTGATTCATAATTGGATGGAAAAGGTTTCATTCTTCATTGAAATGTTGTTTGAGGACATTTGAGACACGGATAGTCATTCATTGGAAAGTTGCTTACATTTTTAATGTCACCGTTCTTTGTTAAATATGTATACTCAGGAAGTCAGGAGTTTCATATTGTACCAGATTCAACGCTAAACATTACCATTGCCTGCGACTGCTGAGCATAATGTCGAGCAAAGTTTGATTGTTTATTAACAATTAGTAGCAGCCACTGAGTCTGGATTTGTGCCCGGTTGAGGGAACAGGGAACTTAAACATAACTGGGGAAAAGTGGGTGTACTTGTTAGGTACAACACTTCTGCCTAACCCTTGGGGGATTACAAGCTCGTGATATTATGTTATTACCTAAAACATTTTTCTATATCTATCAACCGATTGAAAATGACTAAGACAGAGTGATGTTTTAACTACATATAGCGTGGAAGGCATCTAGTGATTTCATCGACATTCAATGTTATTCTTTCTCACACAGGCATATGTCTACCGTCGACATACTCTCGCCATGTTCAGTTCTACAGAAAGGACTACACATACATTGACCAGTTCGACGCCTTTTACAAAGTACATTGGGACGTGAGTGGATCAGCTTGGAATACCGCCTTTTTCACTTGTGATGACGAAGGAGCTACTCTGTTCTATCCAGAAGCCCAGGGAGAATGGAATCTGGTGAAGAACTTGAGAGATAAAAATACTGGAGTTCCAAATGTGACAGAAATCTTCATTGGATTGCACGACGAATTTGATTTGGGCGAATTTATGACTGTTGACGGTAAGAATTCAAAATTAGATACTATAAAATATCGTGAAAACTTTTCTTAACCTTTTCATGAAATTTATAAATTACCTAACGTTTACGGCCACACCAAGGTAAGATGTTAGTTAGGTGGTTAACGTGGACTAGGTACTACAAGTCAAACATCACAAAGGGAATAAATAAATAAAAGTCAATAAACTGCCAGCTAAAGTTGAAAATATGATGTGTCTTAGTTAGCATTTTTGATATCTGCTGTTTTACACTTAATGGTTAAGTATATACATATACTTTTTTCGCTGAAGTCTTTAAAAACGGGCGACCTCAAGTTGTGATCAACAGTGCAAGTTTGCTATAACTCTGCATTTAAATGAAAACTTCTATCCATTTTTCAGGGCACTCAACTCCGTATCCACTGCCTGCTGAGAGTAGTGTCCTGCCACATGACCATAACTGTATTACTATGAACATAGATACTGGACTGTTCAATGTAGACAGCTGCTATAGAACAACCGATGCGCCGTTACCGTTTGTCTGCAAGAAAGTTGATGATGAATCGTGTCCTACTGTTGACCGTGGTAAGTGATTTATTCCTGCATTATTTTCTTAGAATTACTTGTTTTACGTTTATTCAGAAGGCCTCGAAAAAGTGTTCTAAGCACCCCACAGGAAGAGATTTAAGGCGTGTGATAGGGTACAAAAAATTTCTAAAAAATAACTACTTGTTTACAATTAATAGAGTCTACGCGAACGAAAATTAGCGACCATCGATTTCTAATTCCAGGTTACAAATATGTAAAGGCATCAAAAAAATGTTATAAAGTAAACAAAAAGCCACAGAACTGGCAAAAAGCCATGAAGACCTGCTTCATGGAGGGAGGAATACTGGCGGTCATAGAAAATAGTGGACAAGCACATGAAATCAGAGATATGTTAGAAAATGGAGAACAATATTTCGTAGGAGTGAGAAGGCTGTTCTCTAGTGCTGAGTATTATACTGTAAAAGGTAATATTTTTTTTATAGGTAATATTATTAAAGTAGTGAATGTGTAAGGTAACTCTTTCTGTCTATATGTGATTTTACTGAACGGATGTCGATAACTCTAGGATAAATTCCGACGAAGCGACGAAGCCGCAGGCAAAAATTAGTATTCTGTATAGAGTAAAAAGAACTGGTTTAGAACTAGAACTACAGTGTTTTTGAGAATTTTGAAGTAATGTTGTAATATTTTGGTTTATTTGTACAGAATCTCCAGCATTTTTTTTATCAGAAATACTTAAGACCTCCTTAGTAGCTCAATCTTTATTTCTTGGTACCTACTCTTCGACATCACAGTATTGGGTACCTACTAACTGTGTTGGGGAAATGCAAATAGGCAGATGATAGGGAACCTACGTAATATGTCAGTGGAATTTTTAACACAGCACAATAATTTATTTTACAGGTCAAAAATTCAGTGAAATGTACCGCAACACGTATAATGGCGAAACTTCTGACTGTGGGACTGTCTGGAACCGGGACAGCGTTCTTTACACCGAAACCAAAAACTGTGACGACAAAGTACCGTTCATTTGTGAAATGGAAGTTTCTATATAAACAGGAGAAAATAATTATGTGACACTGTACGGATAAGCATGTGTATTATAGCGCCTGTACTGGCATTGATATTAAAGTAAATATGATTTTCTCAATTTTTTTTATTACTATTCCGTTTTGTCCCACAGCTGACAAAAGCCAGAGGCCCTCCACCACCGCGCCCTGTAGAGAAAAAGATGGACGGGGGTCCATCTTTTTAACTCCGACACACAGACACCTACACAGGTCAGATTCAGTCTGATCATAAACAGACATTTGTGCAACAGCAGAGCGGTTTTTGCCATGCAAATCATTGCAGTGCGGCTACCACGCTCATTGTCCCGGCAAAGGCTGTCCAGGGTATCACACCAGGATCTTCGCTGCCATACGATTCACCTCTTCTGTCCAGTTCAGTTAACTGCTAAACTTGGTAAAAAAACTTAACAATGCCATACAGCGTGTATCAGAAAGACCATGAAACTGAACAACTTTCTGCATGGGAATCATAATCGCGAAATAAATTGTGTGGTACAGACACCGATCCAAATGAATAACATGTGGATCGGTGTCTGTACTTCCTTGAAGTTTCGGCAAATATGCTCTACCTATTCCGATCTCTGTCCATGGGTGATCCCGAGGAGGAAATTGTTCAAAGCTTCAATAATTATCTAGTGGAATCAAATGTATGGGACAGTAGAATGATTTTTCGGGATCACGATGTCTTTCCTATTGAGAAAGTTGTTCAGTTGTACGGTCTGCAACACACTCCACTTAAAGACCCCGCCTTTTTGGTATACGTTGCATAAACGCTAAGTGAAAATAGAAACAAAATAAAATAAATTTTGAAAAATGTATGATAAATCTGAAGGTCATTCTGGTTATAATATTTCTCGCGGGAGTCAGTGCCCAGCTTAAAACATTTTGAGACCCAGCATTATTGACGCAGACAAAACGACCCATATTAATAAAAATGAATTCAATTCACATAACCACATCAGAATATTTTATTCTGTTGGACTATTCGGAGAACGTTTGCTTATATTTTTACGATATTCGCTCAAATCTCTAATATGATTCGATGGTTTTCAATTTCCCGCCTGTGATGTAGGCTTGCGTGAGATCCACTATAATATAGTATGGCCGTATAATAAATATTGGTACGACCAAAACATGCTATACTTGCCCCGGGGGAAATTGCGATCATCGCAGTGGGTAACCAATTAAGTCTTATATAATGTATCGAGTCTTTTCGCACTTGTGTATAGTAAATTATCACTATCCTTGTATTTTAAATTAAACGAACTGAGTTTTAAAGGTTCTTGAAAAGGAAAGACTGAACTTTTATAATCCCACATTTTTATCCGTCTGACATAGCATGCAAAGTAATTTGATTTTTTTCTTTAAAATATCAAAAAATAATTATAGTGAGTATTTTAGCAGAAACGGAACCCTTATAGATTCGTCCTGTCCGTCTGTCTGTCTGTCCGTCCGCATAATATATTTATATAATTGTTAAGTTTTATCTTCTGTTTAGGCTTAAATCGTACTGCGCGTTTGGGCCGCTCAACTGAGCGGACCGGCTGCGTCCCTGCGATATAATTGTTCGCAAGCGTCAGGCAAACGCAGCTCGTATAAATACGAACAAGTGGCTTTTTGTTTCTGTTTTTTAACCAACATCAATAAAAGGAGGAGGTTCTCACTTCGATTGTTTATTTTATATGTTTGTTACCTCGTAACCCCGATATTTACGAACCGATTTGAAAAATTCTTGTTAAATGTGAAAGGAAACTTCCCGATTGGTCCCATAGAAATTTCATCAGTAATCAATCAATTTGGTCAGTAATTTGGTTTTTAAATCAAAATAGCTGGCAAAAGTATGTCATTCAAGTAAACGATATTGCGTATTTTGCTTCCTGTGACTTTTCAGTGGTGTTTACGAATAACGAAAAATGATAAAATTCAAAAAAGCGTAAAGTAAAAACTTTTTTGCAAAAAAATAAAACAACTTCCAAAAAAAACTCAAAAAACTTCTATAATAACGGTGGCAAAAAAGTCAATGAAATAAACAAAGTCACCGACTTCCGAAAGAATGTTATTTTAGATTTTTTTTTGTGTTTGTTTTGGAAGTTGGTTGTTTTTTTTTTTGTTATCACTTAAAAAGGTATTTTTTTTTTCATGGAATTTGATAAGTATGCAGTATTACCAAGGCATGTGATGGAACTACTCGACAGCTACTGCTACAAAGGTCAACAGCATACAGTTAGACCCTTAAAGTAGCTACTACAGGAGGTATAAACAGAGAAGGGGTAAAGACAAACAAGTGATTATGTCAAGTGGATTTATTGACAGAAAACAAAATTCACACTTAAAATTGGTTAATGGAAAATTAAAAGATTCGTAGACACACAAACACTCAACGACTTAGATGTCTTGGTAAGTCATACCGCACACTGATAGGTAATTAGAATTTAGGTCTATGAATACAGTGTTCTTCTACCCCCTCACATCTATTTCCTTCTGTTTAATTAGCAACTTTCATTTCACAGATTAACGGTAGGGTTATGATACCTTCTTCTTTACCAGTGTATAGATGGTTATCCTGATTAACAACAGTCCCATATTCCCCAAATCCAGGCGGTTGGTATGGATTTTGGCTTTGGTATATTTCACTGATTTTTTGACCTGTAAAATAAATTCATAATTGACTTCCGCGTTGGTTTCGTGGTTGGTCTCGTCCTGGGTTCGTTTCCCAGATCGGGCAAATGTTATTGGGTTTTTCAATTACGAATTTCTCAGTAGCAGCCACGGAGCCTAGCTTTGTGCCGGTTGATGGCAATAGGCTCGCCCCCATTACATGGGACTTAAACATAACTAGCGAAATGTGGATGTACTATTAGGTACACCTCTGCCTAACCCTTCGGGGATTACAGGCGTCATGTTATGTTAAGTAAAAGTTTTTTTTTTGTAATGTAAGTATTTTTTTTTGTATAAAACATGCAATGCATGAATTGTTTAAACAAATGCCATCGGCAATCTGTATATCGTGTATTCCATATAATACCGAATGTTCAGCCAGCGATATGTTGACTACTCGGCTGTCGGGATGGCGAGGGTGGTCGAATGACTGTGAGCTGTGACAAAGACACAGGAAAAAGAAAATATTGTAACCTTTTAGTGTATAAAATTCACCATTGTTGTCGAGCTGTCTAACTCCGACAAAGTATGACGCGCCTAACTTCAACATTGGTATAACGTCTTGCACCTGAGCACTGTCTTCTACAACCGCCAGTATCCCTCCCTCCAAGAAGCAAGTCTTCATAGCATTTCGCCACATCAGTGGCTTCTCATTTACTTTGTAACATTTTTTCGATGCTTCCGCGTATTTGTAACCTGAAATTATAATTTGTAATTTTCGTTTGTTTAAACGTTTTACATACAGGTGGCCTACCATGACGTTTTAATGAAGGAATGTTTTAGTTTTATTCCAGTGTGGGAAAGAGATGACGGATGTATTGCTCTGTCTCTTTCCCACACTGGAATGTGACATTCCTGCTTTAAGACGTCATGATAGGCCACCAGGTAACATAGAATAGAATAGAATAGAATAGAATATTTTAATTGACATAAAAAGTATACAGATAACAGGGTGTAACTTAATTTAAGCGTAACAAATAGCAAATAAATGATCAATGACCCCCATGCTAAGTAAAACCTGTGTTATAGGGGTCATCCATCCGTCCATTATGGATAATATAATAGTTGCATCCAAATGAATTATATGCACTTTAGTAAAAATAAACTAGACTAGTACAATTTATTTTCAGAATAAGAAAACGTTGGGGAAAAAGTAAATGGAGTTTAAATGAATATTAATAACAAAGAAAAGGGAGTATATATAAAGGTGCGGGGTGTGTGTGTGTTTGTGAAGTGTAGCTGTGTATGTATGTGAGTTTAGATGTGTATATGTGTATAGGTGAATGAAGTTGTGTAAGATTGATGCCTGTTTTTTTTTTATTGTTTGAGCAATTCTTCCGAATCGTCATAATTTAGGGTGAGCAGATAAGCTTTTATTTTTTGTTTGCTTTGGTGTTTGTTCAAACAATTAATGTTCAATGTTTTATTCAGTTTATTGTATAGTAAGGTGCTTAAATAGCGGTTATGCCGACGTGCAAACATGGTATTTGTACAAACTCTGGGCCAAACGGGTTTAGGTCTTCTTCTGAGCGTAGGGCTTTTAGATCTATTGGGAGGGGTAATTTTATGTGTGCGTGTAACCGCACGAAGCATAAACATTTGGCGGACTGTCAGTACCTTAAAGTCTGAATAAACTTGCTGAGTGGGATATCTAAATGGTTTATTTAATAGGACTTTGATTACTGCACGTTGGGCTCTTTCGGCTGGTATGAGAATTGTTTTGGCAGCACCACCCCACGCAACGATACAGTAACTCAGTGTTGGTTCACATAGAGCGGTGTATACCATTTTTAGGATATCTTTATGGGCAGATGTTTTTAACTTTTTGAACACGTAAATGAGTTTTCTAGTACGCGCAGACAGAGATTCGATGTGGGGCTTCCAGCTGAGACTGGAATCCAGGTAAAGGCCAAGGTACTTGACGGAATAGACTCTCGTCACAGTCTGGCATGAACAGAGATGATTGCGGTCGCGCTCGTAATAATAATAGTCTCAAATAGTGCTCTAAAATGGAGTGTTTGCTACTTGTCTAAGTACACGAGATCAATAAGGCATAGCACAGGTTTATCTTAGAAACATAAAGATACATCTCTTACCTCGATCAATGGTCGGACACGATTCGTCGTCAACTTTCTTACAGACAAACGGTAAAGATGTCTGAGGTGTTCTTAAACAACTGCTTGCTTTCAACAATCCAGTGTATATGTTCATAGTAATGCAATGTTCCTGCAGAAGGCTACTGTCGGAAGGCAGAGTACTTGGGTACCCTGAAAATCGGGGAAAGTTTAAACGGTCGTCATTTTTATTGACTTTACTTCACTTTGGTTGTGCCTGAGGTAGCTGGAGTGTAGTGACGTTTTGCAAGAGTTCTGTAGTTCGTCTGCTGATAGACGTCAACATCGCTCTCGCACCACTCAGGAATTGCAGGAACCGTCTCATCTAAACAGAAGGCCTGTAACTCTTAACATAAAAGGCGTTTTTTTTGTCTTACGAGTATTTACTATCATCCGTCATAAACTCTCCTAATTTAAATTAGTCTTAAAATCTATATTTCAACTTTGGCTGGTAACTTATCGAGTTCGTTTGACTTGTTGTATATAGGCCACGTTACCCACCTAACATCTTCCCTTAGTGGGGCCGTAAACATTTGGTAATTTATAACTTTCATGAAAGGGTTAACAAAAGTTTTCATGATTTATTATACGAGTAGTGTCTAATTTTGAATACTTACCGTCAACAGCGATAAACTCTCCTAAATTAAATTCGTCGTGCAATCCGACAAAGATGTCCGTCACATTAGGAAGTTTAGTCATTTTATCTGTCAAGTTCTTCACCAAAGCCCATTCTTCCTCGACTTTTGAATAGAACAGAGTGGCTCCTTCGTCATCATAAGTAAACAGAGCGGTACTCCAAGCTGATCCACTCACGTCCCGGTGAACTTTATAAAATGCGTCGAACTGGTCAATGTATGCGTAGTCTTTCCTGTAGAACTTACCTTCGTTACAGTAATGGAAGACCAAAGAATAACCGAAAGGACTCTGTGAAAGATGATAAGGCCCGAGAAATGAGGCCGTGAATCTGGTCGCAGACTAGTGTCAGATGCCAAAGGACCGGGCAATGAGTGTCCTGAAACCGGAGACAGTTTTAATTTTAACGAAGGCAGATATTCGCTTATGAACTGTTAACGATGGTCTGGTAATTCGCAGTACAATATTGTGAATTCAGAGTAAAGCTTTGACCACGTGGCGCTCAAAGATCTGTTGGCTCTAGCGGCGACGACGTCTGCCCACAGACGACATTGTTGCCGTTCCCAGAAAAACCTGGTTGACGCTGGCACAAGAACGTAGAGATTGGCACACAAAAAGGAGAGGCCTTTACTCAGCAAGGGGTGAATTTAGGCCGTGGGTGGTGATAATGATGATTGTGAATTCTTACCATCAACGGTTATAAACACCCCGAGCTTAAATTCGTCGTGGAATCCAACGAAGATTTCTGTCACATTCAAAACGTCAGGCACTGAATCTGTCATATTCTTCACCAAAGTCCACTCTCCCTCGGCTTTTGGATAGAACAGAGTAGCTCCTTCGTCAGCACAAGCAATAAAAGCGGTTTTCCATGATGGCGCACCATCGTCCCAGTGGACTTTGTAAAAAGCATTGAAATTCTCAAAGTACGTATAGTCTGTTCTGTAGAACGACCTTCGAAGAGAGGATGTCGACGGCAGTAATATGCCTGCAAATACAAAATAACATTGAATTCCTGTGGACTTCTTAAGAGGAAACAGGAATTTTCAATTAGCTAAAAAGAAATCTGTTGTAATTCATTAGAATACGCCAGTTACTTATTGATGTGCAGCAGAACATTATTTAAGATATTTTACTCACCTAACAAAAAGGCGAAGATAATGTACTTCATCATTGTATAAGATGGCACACACTACTATAAGATCTTGTTCTACAAACAATATATTTAAATGCTTCTTGAAAAAAAATTGCTAACTAAGGCTTAAATTGTACTGCGCGGTTATGACGCGAGGATGGACGGAACGGCCGCTTGATTGCATTTGTTCGAAAGCACTGAGCGGTAGTGTCATAGCTCGTAAATAGTTGTTTCGTACATTTTCGTAAAACCGCCAAATCGAGCGGTTAAGCCGCTAGGCAGCTAAGTATATTTTAAGCCTTATGGCCAACATTAATCAATTATATTTATCCCTGAATGTCAAAAGGTCTGTAAATAATAGAATCTTTGTTTTTTAGTGACAATTCGGTATTGTACCGTACTTATCTACTATCACAGACATCAATGGACAATGTGAAGTTGTATAAAGGATGCCTTTGATCCCTCAGGCTGTAGTTCGATGATCTTCGCTGGGTGACATAATAGATGCTGCCAAGAATGACTGAGTCAGTAGGCTAGGCGTGCGACCAGAGAGACCATAGAGAGGCTAGCATTGCAATACCATATGATGGTGATCATAGGGCAATACAGATATTCTTCAAGCTGGTTGACTTTAAGGACTCAATATTCTGATTTTAAAATAATAACAAATTATAGTTTATTAAAATGCATTAAAAGATGTATCTAAATTGAACGCCAATACAAAGTGTAATGTCCGTGCTATTAACCGTTGAAGAGTTCTCTCATTAAGAGACGATCCTGGTTGTAGGATCAGGTCATGTCTATCATAAAATTTCCAGACCAAAGGTGCGTAAATTTTCAGTTACATCGGTTGGAAGGAATTGGTTTCAAATTCAGTTGCAAGATTGGCAAGGCAAGTTAAATAAAATCTTGCAATTTTTTTGGTTTCCGTCATGCGATAATAGTATCTACGTATATATTATACTAATATTATAAATGCGAAAGTTTGGATGTTTGTTACTCAATCACGCCAGAACGGCTGAACGGATTTGGATGAAATTTGGCGCAGAGATGGATTACAGTTTGGAATATCACAGAGACTACTTTTTACCCCGGTAAGACGATTCTATGGGTCAATTATCGAACGCCACGCGGGCGAAGCCGCTGGCATAGGCTAGTTCAATCTATATTTGAAAGACTTAGTGCAAGAAGAATTGCGTTTAAAGAAATTAAATAAAGTTCTGTGTTCTATGCCCGGGTCGGGCAAATTGTTATTGGGTTTGTCCATCAGGAACTTCTCAGTAGCAGCCATGGTGCCCGGATTTAATCCCGGTTGATGGGAATAGGCTCGCCCCTACTATATTACATGGAACATAACATAATTTGCGAAATTTGGGTGTACTATTAGGTACACCTCTGCCTAACTAACTTCGGGGATTACAGGCGTGATGTTATGTATGAAACTAAATAAATGTATATAGAGTCACGGCACTCAGTACATTATTTGAAAATTATTATTGTAATATAACAAACCAGTTCAATCGAGCTGACATTGCTCATAATCAAATAAGTTCTAATAAAAAATGCTAGATTAAAAAAAAAAAAAAAAACTTATAAATACATATTTACATTCGGGCCAATGTACCCATTTTTAAACATACACTAACTACATTCCAATTTCATTACCGCTGGTCTCAAATTTGTGAAGGAATCCTGCACGTCTTAGAACCAAGAACAAATGCTGCATCTGCCGACCCGCTCTGGACCCACGTGGTGGATTACGGCCCACTGTCTTTCACAGCGAGGAGGTCTGCTTCCAAGCAGAGGAAACTTTTGCTGATTCAGCTAGGCCATGCAAAAAAACACATTAAAGATAATTCCATTAAAATATTTCTTATGACACTTGCATTATGTATCGCAGGAGACCGTAAAACGCTTTTAAAGTAAGCGGCAATAAATGACAGTTAATGACATCATAAAAGCAATTTATTTTCCTCCTTTTTTTATTTGGAGAGCAATATATTCTTATTCTCATACATATATGTGCTAAGTGTGGCTTTCCCTTTTCATAATAACTTGTGGAGAATTAACTTCATTAGGGTTCGTTGGTTTAGTGGGCGTGAGCGCTCCTGCTGAGTATTTATTTATTTATTTAAACTTAAACTTTTTTTAATTAATATACTGTATATAGTTAATGTAAATAAAGTAATAATAAATGAGTATTTCAAGTAAAAAAAAACTTCATGTACAACAGTGGTACATGCTTTGTGGCATTAAGTCCGCACTTAATGCCACAAAGCATTCTCTACCAGTCAAAAAATAAATAAGAAAAATACCATTTTGTTAACATAAATTGATATACATAAATCAGTTCATACTAACAAAGTTCGTTCTAGTATGAGGTCCTGTTTTCGATTCGGCCGGGCAAAGTTTTATTGGGATTTATTTCTCAGTAGTAGCCACGTAATCTGGATTGGTGCTTAGTTGATGGCAATGGGATCGACCCCTACTACACCTAAACATAACTGACGAAATGTGGGTATTCAGGTACACCTCTGCCAAATCCTTCGGGGATATACAAGCGTTCTGTTTTATGAGGCTTGACAATGTACATGATAAATCTGAAAAATTTGAAAGTTTGTGAGGATAGATGTTTGTAATTATTTCACTCAAAAACTTCTAAATGCATTTCGATGAAATTTGTCACACAGATAGTTTATAACCTGGATTAACACAGGGTTTTGATCCCCCTAGTACGATCCCGTGGTTCACAATTACCGCACTCCACGCGGACTAAGCCGCGAGCATTAGCTAGTAATAAATAAGGACAAGACGCTTGTTATATATTCAACAATATACAACACAAAAGGTTCGCGTTATTACTACTTGCTGTTTACCTATTTACCTTGGTTATAGATTATATTTATTTTTATTTGGCACTTATTACTATTAGTGGTGTATTGTATGGATATTGGTCTCTCCTTTAAGTTTTTATAATATTGTTTATTTTGAATAGCGAACTTTAAGGGCGAATTTTAATTTTTACGTCTCTTGGCTGTTAAAATATTGTAAGAGAAACTGAAGTTTATCTTACAGATTTCACTTTTCGATTAGGTATTCGATTTCTGTAAATTGATATTAAATCATAATATTAATTGATTTTAAAACTTCCTATAGAATAATTAAAACAAAAACAAATAACTAATTTATATAAAATAAACTAACTGAATAAACATTATGAGGCGTAGGCGTCAAAGTAGCGAAGTTTCGACCAGACGCAGACGGCGAAAAAAAAAAATCTTTAAAAGTAAACGCGCACTTGGGCCTCTTGACCTAAGCGTTTCGACCCCCAATGGCGTTCGCACAATATCATTTTTTCCCTGAAAAAACGACTTCAGAATGTTGTTATTAGATGGTGCTGCGGTACTTTTTGTAATGCCGCTACAAAGTCAATGACAAAACTAATTATTGATTTCAAAGTAACAAAAACTCAAATTTTACAGTTAATTGAAAAGGAATCGGGTTTTCAGGCCTCAAATAAAGTGTATATTTATAGAAGTTATGTCTTTAAATATATATGTGTGTGTGTGGTCTTCTTCTTTATCGTGTGGTTAGTGCCTAACCTGGTGTCAGAGTGTTTATGCCGCCTATGGGCCTCTGACTTGACTTTACATGCCGTCGAGAAATATCTCTCAGGTATGCTGGTTTCCTCACGATGTTTTCCTTCACCGAAGCAAGTGATAATTATTCAATACGCACATGATACCGAAAAATCAGAGGTGCGTGTCCTGGGTTCGAACTCGAGACCTATGACTTGGCAGTCCAACGGTCACACCACTAGGCTATCACTGCTTCTGTGTGTGGTTATATCGGTTAATGGTATCAGCTAACAAATTGACAACAAAACAGCAATAGCCAACAAACATATACTCGTATCCCAAGTAAGTACAGTCAACAACAACACAACTATACGATTTGCAAGTCGGAACAGTGAGGGTAGCTTTGAATATTTTGCGATTGGCGATTTGACTTTTAAAATACGGTGCAACCGCTTATCAAGAGCAGCTCTGTGCGTTGTTTACTCGAGTGGTTACTAACAGCCTATTTGTGTTGGTCGTTCCTGTATACGATATTCAGAATCTTATTATACTAGAAAACGAGACCGCGGATCAAAAAGTTTAGACAACGTGAATAATTTTAGATTTTAGAGTTAGTAGAGCTAAGTAATCACAACTGCACGGGCTGGACTTCCATGCTATGCAACCCCTCCGAGGTCTATCCGTGGATTGGCGGCCATGCATTACATACTGAGACTCCTCCGTGCCTCGGAAAGCACGTTAAACTGATGTCCCGGCTGTCATTTGTAGATCTTTGACACTCGTTACCAATAGTCACACGCCTGAAAGCCTGACAACCAGTCTTACCACGGGGTATCGTGTTTCCCAGTGACTGAAGAGTTGCGAAGAGGCTAGGCTTATGATGATGGCTTACGTATGGTTACACCTCCTAACTTCTGACGAGTGTCTTAACTTGAGTGGTGATCTTGTCAACTTTACCAAATTAAGATTTTTTCTTTGTTCTTATTCTCACCCTCCATCTATGGAGATTAATATTCATAACTTGACGGTCTCGTTGGTGTAGCTGTCTAAAGCGCTGCTGATCATAAGGTCCTGTGTTCGATACCTAGGTCGAGCAAAGTGTCATAGAGTTTTTCCGATAGGAATTTCTCAGAAGCAGCCGTGAGTCTCGCCCCTATTACATGGGACTTTAACATAACTGGCGAAATGTGGGTGTACTATTAAGAGTACCTCTGCCTTACCCTTCGGGGATTACATGCGTGATGTATGGTTTTACAGTAATTTGTTTTTTGTCATGTCCAAGTAACCAATATGGCATTTCATCTTTTTTGTTACAGTTGCTACTTTCAAACTTCAAGTTAAACATTCATTTATTATTTATTCTTGAATTCCTTTATATTACTCTGAATTTTATATTACCCTTTTAATGTCATTTTCGTACAAATCCTCTTACGTTTTTAATTTCACTCAATAATCCGATCTGTAGGCTTGTAACTATCTTTGAACTTGAACTTAATGCAATTTGAAACTTAACCAAGTTTGTATTAATCAAATTCTGGAATCCGTCTCTTTTATCTTACAATATGGCTTCTGAGATGATTAGGGTGAAAAGACTTACACCAGAAAGTTATTTTTAAATAATTTAATCTGTCTAATAATAATGTGGCTACATTTACGGACGGGTCGATACTTCTTCAACCAATGTCGAGCCGACGACCTATAGTACACCCGCATTTAGCCAGTTATGTCTAACTCCCAAGTAATAGGGGCCTAATGCTGTGACTTTCTCTGACCTGGGAATCAAACCTCAAACTAAGACTTCATGCTCAGCCGTAGTGCTTGCCGAACACTTTAGATCTGTCTAGACTTTTCCTAAATATGTTCTGGATACGTTAGGAAAAATCTGAAACCAATATAATAATAGAACCAGGGACCATCTAGTCCAGCCAGGTTTCAGGCTAGCTAAAGTAGACTCATCTTTCATGGGGTACTGTTTAAAATGTTACAATAAAATACCTTCCGGAATTCTACAACTGAATGAGACGAAATTTAAATCTTGTATAAAACGCACACTATGTAGGCAAGCATACTATAAGTTGGGAGATTACATTGATGATAAAAATGCTTGGCTCAATGCTGGTCCTGCTCCACAACCAAAGAGGCAAACTAATTGATTACCATGTGTTGTTAGTTTTTATTTTGTGTTGTGACATTTAAAAGTGCTAGTAATGGCCTAATTGAAATAAATGCCTTGAGTTTGATTTTTTGGTTCGATTTCCGTCCGTCCGTCCGTCTTTCCGTCTTATTGGATACAGCTGAATACAATTATTTTACACGGAATGCCTTGGACATCTAAATCCCATTTGCTGGTAATACAAAACTCCTTGGTTAGACTTGTTGTCAGACTTTCAGGTTAACATAAAGCTTAGACAAAAATACAAAATCCACGACAATTTCTGAGTAAAGTATTCCTCAAACTATACATAACAACTACAGGTTACATAGTATGATTAGCTCCGAAAATTACATAACCACACTTTCCCTAGTACGAACCTTAACCCTGCAGTGCCCCGTAGCATTTGCAACGCAAAGTAGCCACCACGGCCAGACGTGTCCCGAATACTTTGCGGATTAAGAATTTGACTTTAAAATTAAGGAGATAAAGCCAGTACGACTTACCTCTAAGCTAGCCATTGATTTTCAATAAGCGAAATCCTCGGAAAGTTATTTTTGTAAATGGACAAACGGTCTTGTGATTTAAGAAGAGCCGTGGGCCTGTTTTCGTTTTGATGTGAGTACCTTTTAGAGAAAGTCTATGTACAATCCGCTTATGAAGTAACGATGGAATAGGAAAACTAAAAAGAAAATATACTTCCACAAAAAACATAGTTTATTTTGTTTAAATGCCGATTTTATGTCTACAAAATCATTACGCTTGTTGCTGGATAAATTTAGGAGCCTTTAGATTTCCTCTCCACCATAGAGAGCCGTCAATACGTGTAGAATAGAATAGAACATGCTTTATTGTACACCAAAATTGAAACAGAACGGTTTTACAAAATTGTTAATTTTATGGTAACAATGGCGGTCTTATCGCTGATAGCGATATCTTCCAGACAGTCTTTGGATGGACTGTACGAACATGAAATAGAAAAAAGGGGGGGTAGTCAGTAGTGTATTGTATTGTATACAAAATTTAAAATAATACCAGTTATTCACTACTTACTAGGTAATATAAATACAATGCATATAAATACAAATAATCAGTTTCAGTGTGAGTCCTGAATATCGTCACTCAAGACGTACATCATTAGCCTGAATTTACCCACTCATGGGTATAGGCCTCCCTTTTCTTGTGCCCATCTCCACGGTCCAGTGCCAGCCTCATCCAGGTTTTCCCCCCGATGGCAACTATGTCGTCTGCCCATCTTGCTACCGGACAACCCACATTTCTTTTACCAGTTCTTGGACGTACATACATTGGTGAAAATTGTTCTAAAAATAAAAAACATAACATAACATAATCCATTTATTTTCAGGTCACAAAGACCCATAGAAAAATAATATCTTAACCTAAATATACATACTTTAACATTAGTGTTAATATAAGAAACTTAAAACTAAGTTAGTATCACTTCACTAGCACGATGTTTTGTGCGCTTGTGTTGAATTTTTCCGCAGAGGCGACGGAACACTCTCGCGAAAAAAAACTTTATTCCAACACGAAATGGAGTAAGCACGTTGGTATCCGCACCACAAATGCCTTGAAATTGACGATACGCCTTGTTATTAATTGATATAGGTATTCAAAGATGTATATCTAAACAGGCCACATAAAAAAAACAGTGAGATCCATTACCAATCAATGCTTCAAGAATGAAAGAACAAAGGCTGGGATCAATTTAACGTAATTGCATCACTTTTCACTGCTCCGCCCATTAACCTAACCTTTTTTAATCCAGTTTTTTCCGCTTCAGACCGGATATTACTGGACGAGTAACGGACCACTTATTCGAATCTATTGAATGAGCCTCCTGGACACTAACTACTACTTTTCGAGTTTCTAACCCGTTTAACGGGTTTTAATAGATTGAGCCAACGATATATGGGGGCAATTTATTTTGCCTTTTTCTTCTGTAGTGGTGGTTAGTGCTTATAGTGAGTGCTATTCGATTGCTTTTTAACAATTAATTGTATCGTTTCGCTGTTTCGAAGATTTCTGGGTTGTTTTTTACGATGGCAATATATTTTGGGTTTGCGAAAACATCCTCAGTTAATAGCGGACATGAGACCGCTTTACTTACAGCTAAAACAAAAAAAAAAACAGCTTAATAATTAATTCCCTATTTACACACAAAAATCATTTTCCACCCATTTGAGTTTGAAAATATAAAAATGGAATGACTCCCGCCTGCATCCAACTTTTTAAAATTTAAAATGAGCTTGTACTTAGCTTTCAGTGTTTTTAACTTAAAATTTTTCCCGCAGTCGGGTTTTTTAGTTTTTTTAATTACTTTTTTTTTATTTACATACAAAAATCAAATGCTATTTCAGGGCAAAGCCGTCATAAAATTACTTATTTTATAAACTTTTTTCAGAACATATACCAATCATAACCCTCAATGTGAGGTAGGCCTCCCAATTCAAATTTCTCAGAATCACGCTATCATTCGGATCGCCTAAAAGCCTCACCTTGCTCCCAATGTCCCTAGGGCATGTAAGAATATAATTTACTTCGGAATTCAAAATTATTCCACAGATAAGAAACCTAAATTTTAAATTCATCGGCTTTTACATCATTTGGTATACTTCAACGCGGTTGTCATTTATTGATCTTTGACAGTCGTTATCAACAGGTTGTCAGTGGCGCGAAAGTCTGACAACCAGTCTTACCAAGGGGTATCGTATTACCCAGTACTAACTGATATTTCAACCATTTTAAGTTACATAATATTATCCGGTCTCTGGTCATATCTAATGACTGTGTCGAAAGCTAGGCGGAAAATTAGATTTTTTATTGTGTTGTGTTATATTTCATAATGAGATGAAATTACTGGCCCGAAGCCAATTATTTTTCGGGAACGAAGTTAATGAAACGGATACGTAACAATACTGAACATTATAGGAATGAATGCTCCTTTGAGATTAAGCTCATTTTTTGGCAGAAATTATTAATCTTCTAATTGGATACGCTTTGGTAGGGAGGAATAATTTGTGGGGATATGGACGTACACTGTATTTTATTAAAGCAGTATACGTACTTATCTCTAGTACACTTACGTATCAAATCAGAGTTATCAGCACGATTAACATTTATACATTAAAACAGCAGTAACAGCAGCCCACCAAAAACAACATCTTTTTTGTCAGAGGATTCTAGCTTTTCTATCGAGGTTGAAAAAACAAAACTTGTCAACTTCTTCCTCATATCTCTAAAATCTATTTTTGTTTCAGAAAAGTACGGTATAAATTTTCACTGTTCATGTTGACTATACGAGTACATAATAATAATAATACCAGCCTGTAACATAGTTACAGGCTGGTATTATTTATTGCCCAGCAGTGGGATAGCCCACTGCTGGGCAAAGGCCTCTTCTCATACAGAGAAGGCACGAGCATTGATCACCACGCTTGCTCAAGACGGATTGGCGATTTCAGACTTATATTAATTATAAGTCCAGGTTTCCTCACGATGTTTTCCTTCACCTATTTCTGTGATGTCCAAGATAAACTTAGAAAAGTACTACACTAATTACACTAGTGACTATATCAACTTAAAACATATAATACAAGGTGTAGTTTTGCAACCTCGTCAAAATTCAGGAGGTTGTCATAGAAGAAGTAAATAATCAATTTAAATTACGGTACCTGGTCAATAATAATAAACGCTGCCTTTTTTAGTTGTTTTAATTTGACACTATTTCAGAATGAAGCCCTTTTCAAAAGAGGAGAATCACCCGTTTATCGAATAAACGTATGCGTTTGTTTGTATGTGTAAAAACGCGGTTATAGGGATAGTATTAGACGGGCCGCGTTTTAATACGGGTGGTGTACACTTACCTATTTCCGATATTAAGAAAAAAATATATAAAATTAACTACCCATTTTATTATTGATTCGGGTCCAGAATCATTAGCATAGTTACCTCCTTGAATTTGACGAGGATGCAAAGCAACACCTTGTATAACTCACCAAAATCACGAATGGCAATGACATAATAACTTAAAGCTTATGTAAAACGACAAGCTCTTGCTCACCGGATCAGAATCTAAATGAAACGAGGTGTCATCTAAATAAAACAGGAGTGGAAGCATCCAGTCGTGTGTTTGTTATGTAAGAGTATAAATTAGATCAGGGTTCTAGCAACGAACATGGCACACTTTACTAGACCGTTAGATTTCAAATACTATTACTATAATAATGTCAAACGTGCATGTCTAAAATTGTAATAACATTCTATTATATGTAAATGTAGAAAAATAATGTGATATTTTAAATACATATAAAAAAAAAAAAACAATTAAACGAATCGACCTGAACATGGTGCGTGACAGATAGGTACTGATACTGTTTGAACATGGGTCATTTCAGCTTAACATCAAAGGTAGAATCGCATTTGAGATACTTTTTGCGCTGCAGGTAACTACGAGTATATCCAGCGGTGACTATTTTCAATTAGAGGCCGCCAGCGTATTTGCTAACTTTTCAATAGCAGTTCTCTCTTTATCAATAAATTTCTTTTTGTAGTTATTAAGATTATGCACGTGTTTTTGTTTGTAAAAAAATCAGGTTATACATACCTCAGGAATTTATATTGAGAGTTCAGATCATTATCTGCATATTGTATTAACTACGACGAATAATAAATATCCACTAGTACTGCTCTACCTTCGGGTTTATCTTTCAAAAAAGTTTCATTTCTTTTTCACTTTTCTTTACCCGGAAGCTTGTCTCATTAATACTCTAACATCACCTCACTTCCCAGATTATATCCTATTCCTGTGGGTTCCTCTGCCCTCCGGCATCCCTCGTTGTGACAGGTCACGTATACCGAGGGTCCTGAGCCCACGGTATCTGATCAATCCCTTACACTGACTTAAAACTCTTTAGGCGCCTTGGGACAGGAGAACGTGTGTGGTTTTTAATGTTTTAGGTGCGTTTTGAGGAGATAATGTTTGTTTATTTTGGAATTTGCTGTAATTACAAGACAAAGGTCGTATTCGAGATATTACTCATCGCAATCTAAATTACAATATCTAGATACACATTAATCATGAGCCTACTGCGGAGTTAAACAAATTGTAATTCGGTTCGTCCATCAGTTTATCAGTAGCATCACAACATCACGCCTGTAATTCCTGAAGGGCTAGGCAGAGGTGTACCCGTTAGAACACCCACATTTCGCCAGTTATATTTAAGTCCCATATAATAGAAGGCGAGCCTATTGCCCATCAACCGGGAACAAATCTAGGCTCCGTGGCTGCTACTGAGAAATTCCTGATGGAAAAACCCAATAACATTTTTCTCTTAGTAGCGGTCCGGTCCTATAACATGTTACTTAAACAGAACTGATGAAATGTTATATTTAAATTCACTAAAAAACGTCACGATGACGAGTTGGATTCAGTCACGTCAAGGACGAAAACCGCTTCGTTTTTCGGTTTCAAAAGTATTGTTTGGCTGCCATAGCTAATGTGCTGTGTAGGGTGTGTATGTATGTATATTGTACCGGTTAACGTGCGCATTTAGCCGTCTAAAGATAGCAGTAATAATGAATCTGCTTTTATCACATTGATGATCATTGTGGGACGCCCTCAGGCTCGGTGGAACGCGGATCTTCTCAGGGTGGCTGGCAGCAACTGGATGAGAGTTGTCGAGAATCGAGTTAAGTGGCGTGTGATTGAAGAGGCCTAGGATATCAGTGGCCAGTTATATAGTAAGTTTAAAAGCAAGTAATTCTAACTCACATTTTCTTTCAAATCCAACAGTTATTAAAACGAGAAACTTTTACCCACGAACTGCGAAGTTTCTCATATAATTCTGCCTTCCGTATGATAATGCAGTAGTGGCCATACATCACCCGCGGCCCTGTTTAATAATCAGTTGGTATCCGGAACATAAATCATGGGACCGCGTCAATGTAGCTAATTAATTCAGGCCACGTAGGACCGCGATATTCCGACACTAGGGCACCTGGTTTACCTATCTTTACAACTTTGTGTTTTTCGTCGGAGTCAATCGAAAAGTAGAAAATGTGCGTAGTTTTTTTTTAATGTTTTTTTTTTTGAGAGTGGTGCTAAGTGCCCCAGCTCCTTTTAAAACCGTTTTTGACCGATGTGCGTAGTGTATCGTCGTTTTCGGGGAAGGTTACATGACACCTCGACTCAGCACAATACATCGCCGACCCAACGTACCTAGTTAATATGTAGAATAAAGATTTTGTATGTATTTGTTTATTATGTATACGATTATTTTATGTATTTTATATATGGGCCTTAGTTGCCTGAAATAAACTGATTATTATAAAAAAGCAATCAAGCAAGCAAGGTTAGATAGGGGTATACACGCATATAAGCTGGCAGCGCCCATACCCGACCTCCGGGCTAGCTACTACTAATAGAAAATCTCGAGACTTGGGAATCAAACCCACCTCCCTATGCTCAGTAATTGCGCTTATAATCTAAACAACAACGAGGCTGCCGACATGCATTTTCCAAACTCGGCTGGTATTTAGCTAGAATTATTTGGAGACCTATGATGCGTATAGAAGTTCATGAAAATGCGATATTTTGCTTGAATGAAATTAATGTGAAAAACAAGATGGTGGTATTAGTTTCGGTTATGGCCACGTGCCAGAAGATCCATGCGCAAGACACTGCACACTGCTCTAATCCCAATTTATTTGGGATCGGCGCAGCATGTCTTCTTCTTCCATACTTCTCTATTACTTGGCATCTCATCAGACACCTCCTTTCTTACCATCCTTCACACAGCCCATCCACCGTTTCTTTGGTCTTCTTATACTATTATACGCATCCACATTCATACTCAAAATTTTCCGCACGACATTTTCCTATAAGCCATTTAAATGGATAAACAACAAGGTGATTTATTCATTCATAAAACACCATCGTCCTGCAGAATTCAAAAATATTTTTATTCGTTTTAAAGCACGCAATTCAATATCCGTAAAACTTTTAAGACTGGCACAATAAACTCGTTGGCAGTTCATAAAGACGAGCAGTGTCATGCGGCAGAATATTTCATACTGTTAAGGACAAGTGCTTTTCGTCACGTCGTAAAATAGACTTTAGGTTTATTGGGTTTGGGTTCAAGTACTTACTTTTGAGAGCTCTATTCGAATTTGATTCATTTTTTTTGAGTGACCAGAATCATCAATATCTTAAACTGATAGGACATTTTTGGCTGAGAATAATAAATTATGAACATCAAAATTATAATGGGTGTAAAAATACCCTTAACGAAGCGGAAAGACAAATTTTCTGTCCGTCATTGCCATAATTTTTTTGTTCTGGAACCTCATACCTAGGAATCTTCTAGCTACGGAGATATTGGGGGTCAAAGTTCCAACTTCTTCACAAGTTTTTTTTTATACAAATTTTAATGGTATACGTTACTTTAAATACCTCCACGACCCCCGTACTATTCAATGCATCCATCAGCACAATGTTTTGAGTGCCTTACATTGAATCCTACGGTAAAACATGATTTTTCACCACAAAATCAAAGTCGTTTCCCACCAATAATTTTTGCATAGGGTTACCTAGTTTGATGTACAGAATGCTTGGTTGACGGCTTCGGGAAGGGTCCGCTTACACCTTGTATTTAAGGGAGTCTTTCACCACTTCCTAGAATGCCTAAAATCTACTAAGAAGTTGAAGAAGTATTGGAAGAAACTCCTTGGAAAAACGGCTGTCTGTCTGTTTAATGTCTGTCACATGTCAGATGCAGGTCGATAGGTAAGATTTGTATTAAAACCATTTCTAAATTCGAGCTTTTGCGGCTCAATCTCTTTAGCTATGTCAAGACTTCAAGAGCCACCAAATCGTTTCGTATCGTCAAATAATCAATTTCTCTTAAGCTCATGAATTGTGCATGTGAAGCGATCAGTATAAATATATGAAACACTTTTGTGTAATTAAAAGCAAAGTTATCAATCTTTCAGTATTAATGAGTTTGATCGTCGGCTTTCGTCGCCTCAGTAACTGAGTAAGTAATTCCGTTCCTAATTCAGTATTCTGATGAACGGGGGGTAGATTTAAATGTTATTTTTATACGTCTGGGCCATTCTGTTTAAGCCGTCAGATTTTTTGTATGTGCTTTTCCACTCTCTACTCATTATAGATCTGTGATTATTTTGTAGACCCTACCTGATTCTTTGTTTTCTTAAAGCAATATTGGGTAGGAGCTGTGTAGTAGTTTTGGTGTACGATAAAGTATATTCTATCTATATTCCTTTTGTTGGAATTGTTCATTCCCTTAATTTTTTTTATCGTTATTTTCCTAAACAATTATCTCTCTATTGTTGGACAAGTCTTCCATGGTCAGTAGATATTAATATTTTTATGCTTCAGACTTTTAATGTACTTTAAACTCAAAAAGAAAAAGTCAAGGCTAACTCCGCCAGTGTCTAAGTTAAAGACCACAAAACTTATTCACAAAGACAAAGTTGCAACCAAATACGAGAGGCGAGAAATATACCCTACCCAAAGAACTTTTGTTTTTGAAACAAACCCCATTGCTATAGGGACTAATTTTAAATGATTCCACACGAGGACCAAGGGGAGTTTCGGCACAATATCGTAAAATTCAATTCACTAACTTCCGCGGCGCTTACCCAAGGGGAATCTACGAAACAAAACATTGGACAGTTAGCACTGAAATAGAAGGTACAATTGAATAAGTTGTTTTTCGTAATGATTTATTGTATTTGTTTGTTTTGCTTTTAGATTTACGATGCGGTTTTTTGATTTTTGCACATGTTTGGCAATCCTGTATAATAAATTATTTTAAATATATCATGGCTAATCAAAGTCCCAAGCATGTTGTGGTCGGCTCTTAGTCTAACAAAAAAAATAAGGCTTAGTTTATTACACACCTAAAGTATACAGCTCATGAGAACTACCATCGTTCCGTCACTAAATGTATTATATATATATATGTATATAATTTAATACATATGCTCTTTGCAAAGGGATATTCACATTGCAGGCGTGCACCGTATTAATTATTTACACAATTTTATTCATTTAGTAAAAGACGATTGCAACACATAACATAAACTCACGCTTTATTCCCATGGGGGTAGGCAGACACCACAGAACGTCATTACATAATCCTTTTGCTTCGTCCACGTTCATAAATGTGAGAGAAAGTATGCAAGAGTGTCCACTGTTTCATGTTAGCTTTAAGTTCACTTAAACCATTGAATGCTGTCAACTGTATGTTTTGCTTTTCGTTTCTATGTTAATTATCGTAATTGGTGTTGTACCGTTTTAATTAACTATAAACAAATAAATAAATACATCTGGCCATACACGCACGCCGATTGCGAGTACTACTCACCTGACCTTTCCGAAGAACATCATCAATAAAACGATTGCAAGATTAATTAAGACGATTGCAGTCTCTAATTATTTATTCATCTACAGATGGCGCTGTACGAAATTATACAACGCGAACTCGAGTATCGTAATAAAAAATAAAACTTATGTACTTGTAGTAAAGTACCAGTACAGTATTAATACTTCCAACGTTTTATAAGCTTTTCAACTTTTCCAATAAAATAACTCAGGTGCGTTTATAAAAATATGCGTCGTAAAGTATGTAACTTCGCCTTAACTGGCACGAACGATGCCGGATAAGGTCGATTCACACATCACGCATTCTTGTTTGGGGGTAGAAATGTATTCTACGGCGATTCCTTTTTTAAATGGTTTTTTTCTTCTTTGAGATTCGACTGCGTATTATTGTTTCATCTTTCCATTGTCTGTTTTTAATTATACAAAAAAAAAAACGTATTTATAGCATCACTTAGAGAAGCTACCGTAAAAAGATTTTAAACCTTATTTTCAAGCTATAAACTTTGTGTCTCTCTGTGTTGTTTTTATGGAATGCTTTAAAATGAAGGTAAGTTATTTGTGAGTGACGGATTGTATTTAAATGGACTGTGTACAATACTGGTAAGGTGACCACACCAGCTACAGTTTTATATTACGACAGATATAATCATACTTTACTTTTAAAGTTTATTAGAGAAGGCTGTTCTTATTCTAACTTCCAAACTCGTGTCAAAATCTGTGCCATATTATTATGCGAATTCTTGTTTATAATGATGTCAATTTCACACAGTGATATAAAAATTTAAACTTCAGTTGATTTCAAAATAAATATAGGAAAATGCGTCCAAAAACGTATCTACCCCAAACTGAACTTGATGTGTGCATTTTGAATTTTGTTTTTTCAAAAACACATTATTTGATTTGATTTAATCATTATTTTGTAAAATCTCTCTGATTTATTTGAATCCAATTTCTTCATTTTTATTAAGTTTATTAATGAAATAACACGATCCTTCATAAACTTAAACTGAAGATCGCAGAAATATATACAAATATACACATGTGTATGGCTCAGTTGATTCAAAATATTTATGATTTTAAGACCCCGTTTATTAATAAAAACAATCAATTAGATAAATAGAACTCTGAGATCAACTGAGATTTATTTTCTAAATGAGGCAACTGATTGTGCATGACGTAGATTTTACTATTATTTAGCCTACGCTGACAAACGCTTGTACCACGAATCACTAAATAAATACTAATCGATTCTAAAAATATCACTTATACATATATATTTTTGTCACTCGTCTGAAGTTGACCGACACAGAATGACGTGTAAAGTATTGCCACCAAAATTTTGTTACTAGCTCGTGCCCGCTGCTTCGCTCGAGAGTATTTTGGTAACTGTCTCATGTGATCTATTTATGTGGCAAATTTCAACCAAATCAGTTCAGGAGTTTTTGCGTGAAAGAGTAACAAACATCCATCATCCATACATTCACACAAACTTTCACATATATAATAGTAGTAAGATTTGCAGTGCACGCGGGCTTTATAAACCAAAAATATTATAAATCAGTTTTTTATCTTCGTTTACAATTTCAGTCCTATTAATTTTCTTCGGCTCTTTCATTAAAGCGATCTTATTAATTGTTTTACGTAACAAATAAATAAAATAAATTGCTCTCCCCGGCGCGATGTAATTCGACTTTTATCCCAAACGCGGGATAATTTGGTTGAAGTCGAAACACGTCAAGTCGATAGTAAAATTTACGCAACCTTTTACTGGTAAAAGAGCTTTTAATATTTTTACGCGCGTAAGTTATAGGTGTTGAGAAGATTCTTAGTTTTAATTCGATACTGTTTTATTTATTCATGGATTGATTTCGATGTGAGTAATGGTATGAGAGAGCAAATTGGTTGATTTTAGTAGGTAATAAAAATTTGCGTATTACTTATTATAAATACAACATTTCAGCAACCAATATGCGATGAATAAAGTTTAAAACAACACTTATTCATCGGTGCATAGGCAACTCTGGTCTTCCTAAGCAAAAAAATTCTAACGAGTTGCCTAATAAGAAACGAATGGTGAAACGTGAATAGTTTCATATCGCTTACGCTAGGCATTACTTTCTCGCTGAAAACGGGTAGTAAAAGTATAAATAGCTCAGCAATACCAAAATCTTGCCTTTGATATTACCTATGACAACTGCAACTGAACAACAAACTTATCGTAACTTGATTACAAATCACAGTGATTTTGACAGACCAGTCAGCGTTAGCAAGCCAACAGTAACCTTAGTTTAACGACAATAAAGACCATTGTGGTTAATGGTGACGCGTCTTAATCAGCAGTATGATCGTTAAAGGGCTGTATTTAAAATCAAATATCCGAATATAGAAACCATAGATTTGAAAGAGTTAAGTAACACCAATTCGTCACAGTTCCAATTTCAGGAATGACAGGCGAAATCATGCCAAAATTCAAAAGCAATATACAGAAGCAGTATAACCGTAGATTGGAAAGACTAAATGCCAACTCGTCACAGTTCCCATTCTTGTGTAAAGCAAGCTTTATCACTGCCAACCGATTTTTAAAACTGCCAACATAGCATTCGATCGGAGTTCGAAAAATAAAAATTCAAATTGTAGTAAAATTCTTATTTATGTTCGGCTACAATTCAAATGTTACGACTTTTCTTGAAGTCTGAGTTGCCAGTTCGATTTGCTTCCTGGTATTAAGGAGTTGGTTTATGGCTGTGCCCAAGCGCTCGGCCAATAGCAATGAACCTTTACTGGTTGGTATAAATACCGTATTAGATTTATCTCTTAGCTTTTGAAGTCGCGTTTTTTATTTAACTACATTCTTCTTTTTATCAGTTCTTTTTTAGGGATCCGTACCGACAGGGAATGAACGGGACCCTATTATATCGCGGTGCCCGCCGTGGACGCGCATACACAAATCAAAAATGTTTGCGATCAGTTTGAAAAATTGATCAAACTGATCTCAAACTTTTTTTTGTGGCGGGCACCTCACAACGCGCCGCCCGACGCGTAAACTCCCTTCTCCGTAAACGCTCCCATACATCGCCATAATGTTTGAATTGAAAGCGGGCCGCGCCGCACAACGCGCTGCGAGTCACACCGCGTCTCCGTATATAAGCCCTTAGGCTCCGCTATCTGTCCGTCTATCTGTCACAAGGCTGAATCTTTTAAACCGTATTAGAAAGACACTTGAAATTTTGTTCCCAATATGTTGTAATATGAATATAAACTGGAATTCAGCTGCATCCGGTGAGACTGGAAGCCGACCCCAACATAGTTGGGAAAAGGCTAGGCGGATGATGATGGTACGGAAGCCTTCGTGTGTGAGTCTGACACACACTTGGCCGGGTTTTTTAAACATTTATGATGGAACAGTGGTCGACGTACTTCTATGTCTACCTACAGGTGTAGGTGTTGTCGACCCCTTAACATCAAATAGGCTTACGTGCGTAAAGAAGTCACAAAACGATTCAAAGCAATAAAAAAAATCTTGGTGGAATATTAAGGCTGATTACTCGTATTGGCAGAGACTTCTGTACATTGAGAGGCGTCTCTTGGAACTGGTCGTTCTTTTTTTTTGGAAGGTGAAACGAAACGTGGAAATTAGCAGACTGTGTCACTTTACGCGAATTTAAACGCATCTTGCAGGCTTTTATTATTCCCATCCTAGCCTGTTCCCGGGTCTAGATATTTGTCTTAGTCCCAGAGGAGTAATTAACTCCGGGTATAGATAACACTACTGCAGACTAAAGATAGAAACGGGGAAATGCCTCCGTTTTGTTCTGGAATGTTCTGAGCCGTTTTATTGTAGCCGAAGTAATTTAGTTTCCCTTGATAGTTCTTGCTATGTTTATATGTTTTAAGTGAGGTAGTTTTTTATTTTGCTTACAGTTATGTTTATAAATACTGTTACACTGCTGGGCAAAGGGCTTTTCAAAGTCAGTCCAGAATCTCTTATCCCGCACCACTTCGGACCAGCCCTCAGGTCAAGTAACTACAAAGGTCTTTATAACATAACATCACGTCTCTAATCAATACCCAATACTCAAGTCTTTATTGCATTCCATCTGTATTACATAGATGGTATAACAAGGTAAAAGTTCAATATGGACCCTGTCGGGCACAGCAACATTAGGAGAGAGGAAGAGTGCTCAGTAGCAATTTAATAATATTATTATTAATTATTAGATAGTTCCCGTTGGGTTAAGCAGAGGTGTGCCTAATAGTACGCCCATATTTCGCTAGTTATGTTTTTTTCCATGTAAAAGGGGGCGAGCCTGTTGCCATCAACCAGGCACAAATCCAGACTCCGTGGCTGTTACTGAAAATTACTGATGGAAATACCCAATGGCACTTTGTCCGACCCTGGAATCGAACCCAGGACTTCATTATCAGCAGTCGCGCTTGCTACCACTAGATCTACGAGGCAGTCGTTCTGGGTTATTTATAAAATGTGACTGATTACCTATATATAGTCATTATCATCATCTGGTTAGTCTTTTGCCAACTATGTTGATGTCGAAACTATGTTAAGAGGCGTATTACAAAAAAAAAACGCGAAATTGCAAGGTTTCTTCGTTGAAATTGTATGTTATCCGTTCGTTATTTGAAATAACAATTACTTGTTAAAAATAGTTCGTTTCCTCTACTACAATAATAATAAAGCAAATTTTAGATAAATTATTCATTTATTCAGTAATATACATTCTCCCGATGCATGTTTAGACAAAAACTCACGGAGACGTGATTTGGGAGCTCTAATTTGTAGATTCTATTGAATATAGACCATCAAAATATTTTTTTCACCTTACAAATATCCCCAACTTCAATTACTAAAATAATGATTGAATACATTTTCGTCATATGCCTCTATTGTAAAGAAAAAAAAATTGGACCTAATTCAATTATTGACCGAAAAGACTTCGAAACAACCCCCATATCTCCGAAATTGTACATAATTTTGACGTAATATTTATACTAAAATAATTTCCAACATTCGCCTAAACTATAGTATTTATTTTTATTTTTTTAAATCCCAACTATTATTTTTTTATGAATTAAATAAAAGTACAATTCTTCAAGTATAATTTCACTGCACCGTTCTGAGCGCAGATGGCCGGCGCAGTGAAATATATTGTAATGTGCAATTATATAAATAAAATAAAAATAAATAAATGTCGACTTCCAGTCTAACCGCAACTGAATACCAGTTTTTGACATTGAGTAACAGCCTATCTGACTTCCACAACCCAGCAGTCAAATATGTAGTATTAAGTTCATGATATTTTTTTGAATATTGTTGAAAACCTGCCTGATTTTTGGATTGTTATTGCAAATTCCATCAAAATTTCTGACGTTTAAAATTGCTTTTCAATAAAACGTCACAGTCAAACACATTTCTTGAATGACCAGTGACTAGCTTAACTTTAAATATGGATCTAGGTATCATCTACATAGTTTCATTGCGCAAACCGTCGCATTGCGAACACAGTTAAAGCCAAGCCGCATTTTAAAGTTTTAAATCTCTGATTTGAATGACTGGCTTATTCTGTACTGGTGTGGGTAAATATATAATATAACTAGCTTTTGCCCGCGGCGTCGTCAGCGTGGAAGTCGGGAAATTCCAACGGAACGTAGTATTGGGATAAAAAGTATTCTATGTGTTAATCTATGATATAAACACAATAATGTAACAACATAATGATTTAAAAGAGTGTCCATGGAGTATCTTGCCCATTCTTCTCCATAGAGATCTACGCTTTCGAACGGGCAACTACAGTACTTTCACAAGTTATTATGCCATGTGGCCGGGACTGTAGCTTAGTTTTTTTTTGTGTTTTGACATTCAAAACTGCCTGTAATGGTCTACTTGAAATGAATGCTTTGAGTTTGAGTTTTAAACTTTATGTGTGCCAAATTTCATCGAAATTAGTTCAGTCTGTTTTGCATGAAAGAGTAACGAACATCCTTCCATTCATCCTCACAAACTTTCGGATTTGTAGTAGTAGTAAGATACCCAGACAGCCCTGAGGGATCGTATATGGAACGAGGTGATCCGACAGAGAACCAGAGTTTTCGATATAGCTCACAGAATAGGTAAGCTGAAGTGGCCATGGGCCGGCCATATTAGCCGTAGAACCGATGGCCGTTGGGGTAGACGTGTTCTTGAGTGGAGATCGCGAATCGGCAAGTTTCAACTTTATTCTCGTCATCCAGAGAGAATCGAGTTAATCACTCGATTAACCCGATTCTCTCTCGATTGAGGAGGCCTATGTCCAGAAGTGGACTGCTGTAGGCTGATGATGATAACACAGACAGCACAGGTAGTAGGAGAGCTGAAAGCATGTCTTTACCCCGTAATTAATGTCAAATTATTGGGATGTGGCCAAACATTTTCTGGTCATATTATTTTTTAACCGACTTCAAAAAAGGAGGAGGTTCTCAATTCGGTTGCATTTTTTTGTGTTTGCTACCTCATATCTTCGTCATTTATGAACCGATTTGAAAAATTCTTCTTTTATCTAAATGGATCTACTTCCCGATTGGTCTCATAGAAATTTCATCAAAATCGGTTCAGCAGTAGGATTTTTGAATCAAAATAGCTGGAAAAACATGTCCTCCAAGTAAAAGAAATAGCGAAATTGATACTTGACAAGGATTTGTGCGTGATGCGATAACTAAAAAGGGTAAAATAAAAACGTTTTTGCAAAAAAATAACCGACTTCCAAAATAAAAAACACAAAAAAAGTGGAAAATAACTTTCCTTTCGTTATTTTTTTGCAAAAATGTTTTTATTATTATTTTGCTTTAATTTAGTTTAACGATTGTCTGGCAGTTTGAGTACTTCATGCGGCCTACCCAAATGTTCATTCTTTGGTATCGTACGTCGTGTCGTTGAGCTCCTTGGGTTAAAAGTTGAGCTACAAGATCACTGACAAATGCTTGCACTGACTGGGTAGGTCCACTCAAATTTGTGTGGTTTTTTCATCAAAAGACCATCTCAGACACTAATCCGCATAGTCCTCATATGGTTTGACCAATGTCTGGACTTTAAAAGAGACGGTGACCTCTGAGTTTGTTTTGGCTGTTTCTTCTCAGAGTAGTCAGATACGAAACACCGGCTCCATCTAGCTTTAAAACAACATGATGTGACGTGAAAAAGTGTTTTTGAAAACCAATTTACAGAAATAAATATGATTTATTCATTGGTTTGCTGTTATAAAAAACACCCCGTTGAAATTGTCTGACTGTGGGACAAAGGCCTCTTATACAGAGAAGAGATGGCCAATCAAGCTTTTAAATCTAGAAAAACTTGGAGGAAGTTCAATTTGGTATCATCACTGATGCTCACATAATAGATTTGTATGGATTTGATACAAATCAAACAATCTTCACTTAATTCAATATCAAGTTAGTGTCATCACCATCGTCAATACTAGCGTACTTTTATTAAAAAAAGTAAATATACATACATATATCTATAAATTGCAATAAACCCAAAGCGACGAAATAGTGACGAAATAAAGATAGTCTAGCGTTTACTGGGTATAAAGTTTATGTTGCTTCTAGGGATATTTATGGAGCGGACTACAGAGCACAACATTGCATCGTCTAGAAGTGTCAGTATGTACGTCAGGTACTGATGGAGGCGCTAAACTCGTGGCTCAGTTCTGGGCCGACACACTTTGCCAAATTATTTAAGCTTCAATAAATAATCGTTTACCATTTTGGTATTTATAATTTTAATAATAGCGAATCTAATCCTAGTTTATATTTATGAAATTGTTTAAATTATAACTAATTTATTGAATTATTTTCATTTTAATACTAGCTGTACCTGACATGCGTTGCAATGCACTTTTTCTAACGTACCTACGTACGTACTTACCTACCTACCCACCTACCTATTCTATCCACCTGCCTACCCTTCAGAAACCTGCCCTGGCGTATGTAGAACAACTGCAAAATTTCATGGAAATTGGTTCTGTGGTTGGTTATTCACCAACTCGACACGAGAGACTGGACACACGTGAGTCCAGTTAATGAAACTCAAAATTTGTATGACTTATTATTTCGTCATCTGGATACGCCAAAATTTTTCCGCGTGTCCACATAGTGAAACTTAAATTAAATTACTTTTATGTTTTCGTCAACTGGACGGCCGTTTTAGGAGTCTATAGATTTCGAACAGACGAACATCTGAACAGACGAACATCCGAACAGACATTGATTTTTATATAGTAGACTCATAACAAAAAAAAAAATACGAGATTTAATTTTTATTTCTGAACATAAACATTCATCGAAATGTTAAGAAGAAGAGAAGAAGTATTAGAAGTATAAAATTCGTGGCTCCTAAAGGATGTTGGGCGCAGAACTTCTACCACGGACCTTCCTTCAAAGCTGTCAGTTCTATACGTAACTTCTATCGTAGTGTAAGTAAACGTAACGCTCTATTTGTATAAAAGTGTTAACAGTGCCGCTTCTAGCAGTAGCCGCCGAGGCTTCTCCGTGTTCTGAGGAGAAGTCTATAAAATTGCTAGTAGATATTCGCTAGTTCAACAGTAGTGGGTCCAATAGTTTTTGCTGGATGTATTTTTTTTATCTTGATGTAGTCTTTATGACTGAGCGAGGTCTTACGTAAATGATTATTATATGGGAGAGAATGATCTGAGAGGTTCGAAATTTGAAAACGCTCTTCGACGCTGTATCGTCAGAATCTGCAAGTTTGCTGGACGGCTATGTGCGAAGTAGTGTGGTTTTTTGTGAGTACCGAATTTGTATAGCGATTTTGGGCGACGTTTGCTGTGGTGGTAAATCTACGGATGATTGAATGGAACGTCACTCATCCAAAAGTTTGCTGTTCGCCTTTAAAACTGAATGTGGCATGAATATACACGAGTCTTTTTCGACATAACTATCTCAAAAACACACTGTTGAAATGAAATAACGAAATCATGTTTATTTTCGTAAATTGATTATTATAAATACACGTAATTTTTTGTGCAAATAAGAAGAGGTTGGTGTTTCCTGTCTCACTAATCTGAGAGAAACATGAAAATGATGGATATCTGATGTATTCTTTCCCACACAGTCCGCCTCTTTACTTTGTGCTTGAAGTGTTATATATAAATAATAAATAATTTTGAAATATTTAAAAATAACGTTTGCATTCATTGAATTCTGTTCTAGAACAGGGATAGTCCAGACTATCCCTTAAGTAACACGGAGCGAGATGATCTACTTGATACGGAATTACGGGCACATTAAGACATATCAAAATAGACGTTTGATTTCTGTCTTTGAATGATTAACTCTTCTTGAAAAATAGCTTTTAAATAAACGCATACTTTTCTTTATTTTCTTTAGGAACGTGGTGACCTCTTTCTATTTATTTTTGTGAAACATCAAAGGTTTTTTTTTTATAATACAAAATATGAAAATTTAAATCCGATTACGTTTTCATTTCAATTCATGGACTTTGGTCTTAGAAATACTTTGAATGTTTTTACTGTACATTTAAATGGTTTTAGTTTTAAAACCATTTAACTATTAAAAAACTTGCTTTATTCAAGGTTTTGGAATGTTCGATGAAATTATTTTAATGTTGGTTGTTAACAAAGTTATAGCAAAAAAAAAAACACTTTTAAAAACAAATTTTCAAAGGGGGTGGGTAGGTGTGACGTAACTTATTTTTTGGTATTCCTATTTCAGCAAACCCGATCAATTAATACTCATATCATGCCAAGACAAGCCAGCCTGGGTTCTGACTCTACACGATAAAGAAAGAAAGCCATGTCAATAATACCATGTCTTGCCCGCGGGTTTACCCTTTTTGATGACTGAAAGACGGACAGGTTCAGCTGTAAAGGCGGGAAAAGGTAACAGATAGGCGGACAGTCAATCCGACAGAGACTTTCTTTGCATTGATGGTAATGCCTTGAGGCATAAAGACCGCCTATGTCCTACTAGTCCACATAAAGTATAAATACATAATCTAAAGTATGAGACTGCCTTGTTGGTCGAGTGGTCGGAGACTGGTCTAGTGATCGCAAACCTGACTGCTGAGCATAACGTTCTGGGTTCGATTCCCAGGTTTTGCAAAGTTTTATTGGGTTTTTCCATAAGGAATTTCTGATTAGAAGCCACGGAGTATGGATTTGTGCCCGGTTGATGGCAACCGTTATTACATGGAACTTAAACATGACTGGCGAAATGTGAGTGTACTATTTCGAAACACAACTCGGGGATTACAAGCATGATGTTATAATATGCACACAAAGTTTAAATAAAAAATATGAAGTATGAATAAATACAGGCACTATTTTTTCTTAATATATATAAAAAAAACTTACTCTACATATATTCACACGGTCGTCTGGCGCACATATAAAGCGTAATCTTAGCCCTTTTTTCGCGTATATTTTTGTTAAATGATTCACAAATAACAAGGTTTGTGAAGTGCTAAATACCTGTACCCACTCGGCACTTTTTAATTGGAGAGGGCCAAATAATTATTCATGGGCACGCCTGCACCCTGTTGGGCTTGAGAGCTTTCGTAAAGAATATTTTTAAATGTTAAATATTTTTTCGTGGACCCTTTTTATTTGCTCTTCTACCTACAACAAAAATATATAGAAAGTAATTCTGTTTTTGAGTACCTGTGATGGTGAACTTTTTTAAAACTAGCTTTAAAAATTATTTACATGCATACTTAAACAATTTTTGTCATAGGGTAGGCAGAAACCACAGATCGCCATCTGATACGATTCTTGCATCCTTCTTTTTTATACTATTTATATTATCCGTAACGATGATACGGCTTAGAGTGGAGCACACTTGCCTAGAAGAAACCAATTCACTCGAACTTTGAATAGATCCAGATTATCATCAAATCAAATCCAATTTATTCGTAAATGTAGGTTTCATTACAACAAGATGTTATAATAATATGGTTAGTTCGCTACATTTACTCGAGAGCATACAAATAAAAAGTTCGATATGTCAAAACAATAGACACACATACATCCATCCATCATTTGCTCCGTCTACGTTCTGCGTTCATACATCTGGTCATACACGCACGCCAGTTGCGAGTACCACGCATCTGACCTTTCTGAACAACATCACCAGTAAGGTCAGTGTAGGGCGTCCCCTCTCGGCATTTCATTTTCACTATTAACGTTTAGTTTATTTTAAGACCGTATTTGGATTATTTGAAAAAGGTCTTAATTTTGTAGACAAACAACGCTAAGCCTCAACCATTGAGTCTTACCCTAAATGGGTCAAATATGTCATTCAAGTTTTTATGGATGTTGGTATTTCTTGCTTATTTTAAAAATTACTCATAAAATTTATTCCAAACAGTTTTGATAAAATAATTATGCTAATAGACAGTGACAACGCAGTAAATAATAATTCACTCTGCGCTGGTTAATATAAACATTTGTAATGGAAACAATTTTCGTTTACACGAACAAATGTTTGCTTTTCAAATTATTTATTGAAAAAGATGTGCTTTTGAACTTGTATTATGCTTTGTATTGCATTTAGAGTGTGCAAACGTGAATCCGGCAGAAAACAACAATTTATCAATTAGCTCGCATTCTGGGTAATTTTAGCTTCTTGAAAAAATGTATAATGATAAATCGTTTAGTTATAAAAAGGGTGCAGATTTACAATAAAATATCCTAACAATTAAAATTGACCACAGTTGCTTATTTGCCTGAACTAGGCTGAACCTGTGTCTCAGGCTATTGTTCAAGGCTCAAGACCATGATCTCATTTTTGATGTTCTTCACGATCACCATTTTCCCCCTTTCCCGTTTTCTCGTACTTCTCATCTCAGTAGTCCCTCTTCCTAACCAAATCGTTAAGGCAACTAATGGATCTTTTCTTTATATGCCGCGCATGGGCCTCTAACTTGGGTTTACATGCCGTCGAGAAATATCTCACAGGTATGCTGGTTTCCTCGCGATGTTTTCCTTCACCAAAGCAAGTGATAATTATACAATATTGAATCCGAAAAATCAGAACTCTTGGGTTCGAACTTGAGACCTGTGACTTGGCAGTCCGCGGTCACACCACTAGGCTATCACTGCTTATATGGATATAATGACCAATAGATAGTTGATTCAGTGAAAAAGAAAAAACATACACACCCGAAATCCGTATTGCAACAAAAATAACATCAATCTTCAACTGTAAACAGACAACGAAATTCAAAATAAACTCAAAACTTCGCCGAAACCGTAGTAACATTCTAAAATAAAGCCTAAACTCGGTAAAAGTTTGCAATCCACGATTCTTCGAAGTGGGGCATCAATTGAGAAGTTTTCCGAATTGTAGCATTAACAGTGAGGCTCGATAGTACTGGATGGTATAGTTTTGAAAGCTGGGTTAAGTACTAAAGTGGTGGTATGTGAGGGTGCTTTATTTTTGGGAAATTCTTCAGTTATACGAACGGTGCTAGGTTTGTGGTGTTTTGTGATAAAAATTAAGGATTTTTAGAGCGTACCAAGAGTCAGAGTGTTTATATCTGATGTCAAAGTCTTTGCTTGTTCTAGTGGTCGCGAGCGCGACAGCTGAACATGGGGTCCTGGGTTCGATACCCAGATCGGGTAAAGTGTTATTGGGTTTTTCCATCTAGTATTTCTTAGTAGCAGCTGACGGAGTCTGGATTTGTGCCCGGTTGATGGTTCACAAAATTATTGGCCTGCAGGTACTCGCATAGACTGTGCCATACCCCACAGAAAATCTTTAATGATAAAAGAGGGGTGTCCACTTGCGCGATAGTGACCATTATATTAATTAATTGTAAACAAAAACCTGATTATTTGTAAACCATGAAACTCATTTTGGTGGTCTACGAAGTAATTATTTCGGTAATGGCCAGTTTACATACAATTTACATAATTTGATGCTTACGTACTCTGTTGATAATGTTATTTACTGTATTCAATTTGCAATACCGTCTGTGTAATTGTGCAATTATTTATTTATTGAGGTGTTCTAAGGTAAACAATTTCGTACCAAGTTAAAAAATAACATGTGAATCGGTATTTCGTAAGTGACCAAAATAATCGTCGCTCGAACATGCGCTCATCGCGTTCATTTTCGCGACAGAGCGCGTCTTCCATATCTCGAACAAATAAGTAACATAATAATTATAATGAAATCGCTGTCGCATGTTCACTTGAAAATCATTTTGTTTATCACAGCCTTAGTGAAAGCCACATAGCCACAAAATATCATGACAAGTTCAAATTACAAACTCTACACCTATTCAAATTAATTTAAAATATCTGAAAACACTAAAAATATAGTTGTTGGTCGGCTACATTTTATTCCAAGACCACAATTTAAACAAAACGTGTGACAACCCTTTGAAAACTAAACAGCGCAAGCAATGGCTCTCGCCACAGACATTCAAAATAACCTTAATGAGACATTTATTTAGGTTTAAAATATCACACAATATATTTCATGGACAATTAACTATATTTTATCTTTCATTTAATTGGTTTTTGATGAGAGTTCTTCGACTGAAAAGGATTATTGTGAAATAAATGTGTTTTTGTTTTTTTTTTTAATGTGGTAAATGGACACGCGAAAACTGAAATGCGAAATTGATATAAGACAAAGAGCTTTTGTCTAGCACTCGAATAAGAATGGTTGGATCTACAACATTATTTTTAGTATATGCGAAACCAGAAAATAGTTTGTTCAGATTATGTACCTAACTGAATCGATTCCAATAACTTTTATATCATGTTATATTTTGTCCCAAAAATATTTAAAAAGGGTACGAGTTGGACACCGAGCGACACTTAGTACCTATCCGCAATCATACGCGCACAACACAGGCATTAGGCGCGGGCGCACAGTGGGGCGCCGCGCCGCGCCGCGTGGTGAATATGTTTTTGTACGGACAACTAGATAACATAACAAGCTTATAACTTTGTGATTTTTCATGATACAGTTTTGAAATTTTGTACATTGATTCTTTACATAAAAATACTAGACACGTGTTTCAGGTTTCACATATACTAAAACTAATGTTGAATAGTAAAAATCTATTTTTTTTTCATTTATAGACTTATAATCAACAGCCAAAGCCTACTGGCGGCTTGGTCGAGAGCATGAAATTTTTCACAAAACGAAGGTGAGCATTTAGCAAAGAATTTTCTTTGAATCATACTCTAAAAGGGGATCAATGTTTGTATGGAATTTCGTAATTTTATTTTATTGGCGACAGGACAAGTAAAAGAAACCAGAATGATTTTTTTTTGTTATTTTAACATGTTATTGACACACGGCAAACAAAATATAACTTACAGCCCGTTCACACAACGACGTATCATTTTTGTTGACGTATCGTCTTTTTTCACGATCCGTCAATGTTTTTGACAGCGGCAATGCGTTTTAAATGCCCGTGTTCACACGCATTCGGAATCGTGAAAAATGACGGACACGTCTTAAATCACGTAACGTCTTTAAAAATTAGGAACGTAAAAAAACACGTATCGTGGTTTTTTTATAACGGATTTGCCGATGCGTTCGCTCCCGAAAAATCACGGAACTAATGTGAACACCAATTAGTTTTTTTTTGCCGGATCGTGATAAAACACGATTCACTATGCAATGTGAACGTCCATCCGTCATGACGTAACGTGTTTTATGACGGATCGTCAATGAAGTAAGCCGTGTGAACGGGGTGTTATACGTAACCCATGTCTCAACAATATTTTCTATAAATATTTTCCCTTTTCAAAAGTCAGTCTTACCTGCGTGCACCACAAATGATACGTCCTCACAACTTCTGAACCGCTGATAACATAATCAATAAATACATACATTAGTCAATTATTATTAATTAATTTCACAAGTACTCCGAATTAATACCGTCAATGTAATTAAACGGAATAATTCAAACAGTAGAATAAATAATGATGGCAGGCGATTAGTTAGAATTAGTGCGTCCGTAATGTGACACTAAAATTACTTTATGACTGTTAATTATAATAATAGAAATATTTATTGTGCGGCCATACAACTGAAATAACATCATCGATCAAATAATCTGGATCTCTTTAAAGTTCGAGTGAATCGGTTTCTAGGCAAGCGTGCTCCACCCTAGGCCGCATCATCGCTTTAAGTCAGGCTAGTTGTGGCCAAACGCAAGCTTATTTAGTGTAAAAAAATCTCAGGACACTCAACTCAGAAACATTTCTTTCTGTCTCACTATACATATAAATCACACTAGTAACTTGGCACATCTTAATGAGATCTGTTTCGTGTTCTACAAGCCCTGTAAGATTACCGAGATACTTGAGCTTAACACAACGTGTAGCAAAGTAAAGTAACACCTGTAATAAGTTGGTTTCATCCTAGCTTTGTTTCTTAGTCACAGAATAGACAAGTACAGAAGGTCACATTCATACAACAAGTGAAAACAGGAACACGCACACAAAATTGAGCATAGATATTTTGGGCAATATTGGAACTAACGTCGCCATCGTATTGTTTCAATCCATTATTCAGATGTTTACCAACATCGTTACTCTGTCAACGCCTTTTGAGCGCCAAAAGATCTTTGTATCATTGTAGCACCCCGTCCACGCCCTCAGGTGATGTCACTCGCCGTACCCGTAAGTCACGTCGCGGTGACTAAGCAGCAGCGTAAGGGCCGGCTCCACCGAAGCGGAGACGAGACGAGAGGAGAAGATAGGAGTGGAGATGTCTCGTTATTGTTAAGGCCAGCCTCCGCACTCGGCACACAGCGCAGACGAGATACACGTGAGTGGTGTGCTGTGTGCGGCGTGCTCTCCGCTTTGCACATCTCCGCACAGCTTCGGTGGAAACACCCTACCTCTTACGCAACTCCTCTCCTCTTCGCTTCGTACATGTCCGCTCATCTCAGCTTTGGTGCAGTTCGGACGTGAAGCTGTCTCAAACAAATGATCGTCGCGAGTGCGCGTGCTCTCCCCACACATAAAAGCATAAAAAGCTATGTGTGTGTGCTTTTCAGTTCGTCGTGTTAGCTTTTGTTAGCCGATCTTCTGAACTTGTGTTTTGTGTCCTAGCCCCGTTCCTTCGTTCCGCGGCACTCACTTAAAAACTCCTAAGGATCGCACAAACGCATTAGAGTGACAATGTTGCGGAATTATTAGGGAATTCTTTGAAATTGAGAAATGGATTTGTTACAAGGAATAAGTAATAAGTACGTGTTACTTATGAAATACTTTTTTTCACTTTATGATGGTATTCAGCTGTATCTGATGGAAGTGGAAGACCATCCCTACGCAGTTGGAAAAAAAGCTAGGCAAATGATGATGCTTAGGTGTGGATGTCTTTTAGATTGTAGTCATTGGTAATATGAATATATTTTTCTAAGGTCGATTCTTTTTTCAAGTAAAGATCTACATACCGTCTTAACTTCTTATCAAACTTTAATGCTATCTTTTTATTCTCAAAATAAGTGTTTTATTTCTATAAACGTGCGCAATGTCAAAGAGGTTAGAAAACAATTTCGGTTTAAATTTGTACTCATTTAACAAACATAGCTCCAGTATCACGTGGTCCCTTAAAGCGGTTGCTCCTGAGTCATGTGCAGAGGTCACCGGTAACCCTCACCGCCCACAACCCTGTAGGTAACAGATATTTTCAGCTAAATATAATTGCTAGGGACTTAATCGTTCACGTTTCGTGACATTTATGGCAAAAGACTGTTATTCTCTCTCTTTGAAGTGTAAAAAATGTTTCTGAAATAATTTCTTATCTACTGAATTTATTCGGTGGCTTTTGATAGATTTTTGCTTAAAACTTTGAAACCATCTATGGAGGCGCTGACGGGGTGTTAAAATACTGTAGAAGCTTGGGAATTTGTTGCACATTGCAAATGCAATAACATTTACTTTTTCGGTACCTATTACAAAAACACCAACTCAATTCGTATTAAATAACGTGATTTCAGCGCCTTATAGTAACCATTCTTTGGGTCCTTGTCTATTGGAATTCAAACACAAAGCGTATTCAACAAATCATACATACCTTCTTCTTGTTGTCGCTGGCTGGCATGACAGTATTGTGAATTTTGTTGACCCTAAACCTTTCACCGCGATAGCACGAACCGGTCTTTCTCAAGACCGGGTAGGTAGATATTTTGAGATTCAGTTCTCAGAATTTAACATCAGAAAGAACATAACGTTTTTTTGTTATTTCAATCAATAAATAAATGTTAAAAAATGTACTAGATTATAATTGTAACAATTTCAAAAACAGAATCCTATAAAACCTTTATACATGCGGACCCTACATGGTGCCCTAATCTTTTCTCAGGAGTGTCGAATGCGAACTTTTCGATCGGATTTAACTCCGTTTCTTATCTAATCGCGAAGTTTTGTCAAAATTTCAAACGGCTGGAAGTTGTTCGAGAGTTTGGCAATGCTTGGCCGGTCGACAAGATATTGTTCTTTATTATTTTTAAGTTTTATTCGTTTTGTAAAGATCTTGTAGACTTTCTTTTGGGATTATTCGGCATATTTACTTATATCTATTGCATGATTGAAGGGCCTTATGAAATAATACTACCATTACAAGTTTAAATCTAAGGTTGAGATCTATAAACGGTACTTACATGCTTAAACTTAGGTACAGTCCATATTTCGCATTAATGTCACAGTAAACTTTATTCTCGTTGCACTAAGTTTTCTGTTGCGTTGCTGCAGATATATTTAAAATAAACCTACCCTCGTTCCCGTGACGTGTCTCGTACTTGTAGTTTGACAGCAGTCTGACTTCGACTAAATAATGCGAATGCTAAGACTTGTGGCCAAGGTCAGGCCGAAGAAACCAGGGTCGTCCTGAAGCTCGTAGGGTCGACGATATCGTTAAAGTCGCGGGTAACACCTTGATAAGAGACGCACGGAACCGGGAAGTATGTCAGAAGAAATGGGATATATTATATATTATATACCTATATTCAGTAATGGATGATTCCGGGCTGATGTGATGATGGTGATGACACACTCGATCTAGCACAATCTATCATTATGTTAACGAATTATCAAACAGACTTCACAAAAATGACATTCGGTCGTCCTTTTCATAATATCAGTTCGCAAAAAAAGTTTCTTCTCAAGTCGCCCATTGTATGTCGGCAAATAATTTTACAAAAAGGTTAGTTTTAAAAGACAGGCCTGTCTTAGCTCAGGTTTTAGGTATTCAAGCTTTTTCGAGATACCTTCAGGGCTTTGCGTTTATGGATGAAAAACTAATCTCCTTTGACTTCAATGAAATCTTATTTAATTCGGAAACTTGTGTAGTAACTTTGCCATTTTTTGGTAACTTTAATTAGGTATAGAGGTAGAGGTGGAATTATATTTTTGTTTTAAGTAAGATTTTCCTTTTATAAAAGTCAAAGTAAAAATTATTTATTTGCGGTATATACTTGCTTATTATAAAAAAAAAACGACTAGTGACTTACTACGTCTTCTTTTTACTAATGTTATACTTACGAGTAGTTAACTATAATATTGTTTTTATTAAAAGTGTATTTTACTTGGCCTATTAACCGACAAAAAATTACATAATTGTTACATTTTCACCACAGTTCCAAAAGCAAATAATGTGAAAAAAAACCGTACAGAACCCTTACCCCTAGTTCTTCTCCGAGATCTATCGTCTTTATCAGAAGTATAGTTTGTAACACCGATCAATTCGTAGGCTACATTTTATTCAAGCAACACTAACCGCAGAAAAAGCATAAATTACAAAAACGGAAATAATAAACTCTTGCAACAAAAAAACCTATACAAAAACTGAACAGCCTCTAGATTAACAATAACCCTTTCAACGCTAACCAGGTCACTGGTATAAAAATAAATCTATTAACCCTATTAAACAAACAAAAACGTACCTTATTTATATCCCGTGTAACAACACAATATAACAATAGGTAACATTAGCGGTGCTCGTGAAAAGACGCCGCGATGTGTAACGCCTGTCGATACACCCTGTATAGGAATATAGTAAAATTTACAACATAAATATTCGTCAATTCACTGACGGCGGCGTCTGCCTTTGTTGGAGGTTTACAGTAGGAACTTTGATTCCGTACAAGTTATAAGCGACGGAGTTATGGCTTTTTTTTTTGGTGTGACGCCTTAGATGCCAAGCTGTTATAAATGGGTGATCACTTTATTACATTTAAGTGATTATGTATTTATGTACGATTCGAAAATGAATATTGTTTCTTTTTGTTTAATTTTTAGCGCGACTTATGCCTATTTTTCTTCTTCTTCGTCGTTCGCTCAATACCAGGATCGCAACCAAATACTACAGATACATGCGGTCTTTTGCAGTGAGGACCACTCGGTACATGTCCTTGCTAGTACTCTTCTAAAGCCTTAGGGTTTTCAAATATAGCTAGCCGTCAATTTTGCCAAATGTCTTTGGCGTTACATAAAAAGGTTAGGTGTAGGATAATAAAGTTTGAATAGAAAATTAAGAAAATATTGCCAAACTTAAGGCTCGTTATCGACACAGCTGGTTGCTGAAATCCCGCAAATCGCTGCAGCTCATGGCATGTCCCTCTAAGTATGCCATACCTCCCGCCTACCCCACCCCGCGACATTTCCCCGACAATGCCCTCCCCGCTTGAGGAAATATTTTATCTTTCTTCATAAAGGAAGCCAACAATGGTGGAGTGATGTATTTAGGAAATAAATGTCAAGCCATCACTCAGTGTTCGCTCTAAAGTATATTTCAGAGTGTTCTTAACGGCAATACGAAATATTAACATCGCCTTAAATCATAAATAAATGACTGACTTCTAACCTGTACATTGTGGGGAACGTTTGTTAGTCTGTACGTTTATTTTACAATGAGGTTGAATTTTGTCAGAATGTTTAGGCTTTCATGCTTCCATCTGGTTTATGGAGTGGGCCCGCGTAAATGGAAACTCATATTTTTAGATGAGCGAATCGGTTTCTTCTAGGCAAGCGTGCTGCACACTAGGCCGCATCATCGCTTCACATCAGGCGTGTTGCGGCCAAACGCAGTATAAAAAAAGCCTTATTGTAATTTGAAGACTTAAGCTATAGAAATACCTATTTGTACTCTGAAGCTGGTATTGACTGTCCAGCTGCTGACTTAAGGCCAGCTATGCCTGTAAAAAACAGAAAAACAAACGAACTTTTATAGGAGACCCTAAGAGAAGACCACGAATTGGTAAGCCAAGATCTGCATCACTTCACCTTCAGCTAATCCCAAACAGCTGTGATGCCGTTACGTTGATCCCGAGCAGTGCTTTTAACTGACATTTGACTTTAAAAAGGCTGGGACAGACTGGATGTGGCCCACGGAAGAATCAGTTGTTGGTGCTTCTTGGTAGAGGTTTCTGTCCAGCAATTGCAGATAATGATGTCTAACTGTGAAGATGTAAGATTTAAAATCACATACTTAGGTACTAATTTGTCAATGGAAATTTAGGTAATATCAACGTTTTCATTAAACAGAAACAGCGACATAAAACTATTTTTATTAATCAGTGTAAGCGAGCATTCTTTTAGAAACGAAGTCTGTGCGTAATAGATATTAAAGTACTTCTTGATTATTATTACAAGAAGCTTCGAGGAAACTTATAAAATTACAAGGGAATCAGGTAGGTATTACAGTGAAACACAATGTTCATAAAATGAGGTAGTTAGTCGTTATTGTTAACTAGGTACGTCAACTTCTATATATTTTAGAACTTCATAAATAAAATCTAGACATTTGTCAACCTTTATTCAAATCAAACTAGAGTGGTTCATTTTTGACAAGGGTACCAGACGGGCGTTGTGTCTGATGGGCTACTGCCCGACACTTGCTGACGGGTTTTCCTATATGGTCATAAGTCGCGGATAACTTGAATTTTGATAACAGTTCATCATTTGTGTACTTTTTGTACTATGTTGCTGTAGTACTTTTTGTGGCGCCGCTATAACCTCTTAAAATATGTAGAGCTGGATAAAACTAAAGACCAGTGGTCCACATTAGCTCTGGAACGAAAGAACCAGAAATTGGGGCGAAAGCTCATTGGCCAGAAGGTAGTTGAACAATACAGGCTACCAATAACATTTAATACATATTAAGTTTTTTTATTGGCTAATTTAAGGTTTAAAACCACAAACAACAAAATGGAAGGAAGGAAGTACAGTAAAACTTTGCTCCGTAGCATAAAAAACAAGCTTTCACGTGTTTGTGACAGTTTACTTTGCAGTGAAAAGCGGAACTCGATAGCATCGGGTTTCAGATTTTCATTTTCACAAGCCTATTTAGGTGAAACCCGTTTTTTTTAAAAGACAAGCGAATTGTACCTCTAATACATGACCATAATGAAATGTGCTGGTGTGTTCAGCACATTAGATAATACTAAAATCTGACGAAAAAACTTTTATACATTGTTTTAACAGCAGGTATTAGAAATTGATCTGGGGGTTTAATAGCAATATTTAGGTACTCCTATTGTAGCAGCTGTAACCTAGTACACTTTACATTGTACTCCTTGAAGGCAATGGAGGATCGGCAGGAATCTGGGTTCGAACTTCTATAAGGTATATCGTCATTGACGCTACTCAAAAGTAACCAGTTCCAATTTTATATCTGTACGACGCGACTTACTACAATACTCATTGGTGAATCAGTTATGGTAAATCGCGTCGCGTGCGCCTAAAAATACCAGTTTGAAGCATAATAATGAATATAACAGTTTAAAAAAACACTCATCCTTTTCAGCAAACCCTTTCATTCGAAACCCATATCATGGGAATGCATGTATTTAGAATGACGTCACTTAACTAACCATCTTTGTCATCCAAACTAAACAAGTATGCAATTGGAAACCAGGAAGTGGGTCAAATTTAATATCTAAAATTTTTTACATACATAGTTGCAGGTGAAGATAATAATAGCGTGTCAAAAAAAAACTAACCGACTTCCAAAATTTCTTTATTTTTTAATTTTAGAAGTCGGTTATATTTTTTTGCAAAAAAGTTTTTATTTTACCATTTTTAGCTATCGTATCACACACAAATCCTAGTCAAGTATCAATTTCGCAATTTCTTTTACTTGGATGACATATTTTTTCCACCTATTTTGAAAAAACCAAACTACTGAACCGACTTTGATGAAAATTATATGTAATCCATCGGTATGAATTTTTCAAATCGGTTCATAAATGATGAAGATAAATGGCAACAAACACAAAAAACAACCGAATTGAGACCTCCTCCTTTTTATGAAGTCGGTTAATAAAAGAAAACCATACCTTTTCAACCGAATGAAGTAACAAACAAACCTGTATAATCATGCAATCCCTGTCTTAGGCATGAATTGCGAAGGCACGAAATATGAAGGGCACGTTATGGCGGACCCAACACTTCCCGTATTCATTGTACCTAGCCGGAAAGGATTACGTATTCGCCATAACCCTATTGAAATAAATGGATATTTGCACCATCATATGAAACTAACCGGACGGCTTCAGTAGCTGAGAAAGGTTACGTACACCATACAGTCATGAGCACCGTGTATAGGTAGACACTATCTGAAATTTGAAAACTGAATTTTCTCGTGGAATAACGATTGGGCATTGGAACTGAGAGCAAATTCGCTTTTAAAAGAAAAGTTCGCAAGCCATATTATTTAAGTCAGACTAAAGTAGCTCTCAATTAGAAGTCTAGTCAGACGGAGTAACAAATGTTGCTCTGTCACGCAAACTATTGAACGTATTTGGATGAAATTTCGTCACACAGATATTTAATAACCTGGATTGTAACATAGGATACTTTTTTTACATCTGTAATACGGTCACTTGGACTCCACGCGGGCGAAACCACCGGCATAAGCTAGTAAGACCTATTTCATATTAATATGAGCTCTAAAATATTATGTTCAGTGAGTATACAGCAGGAGAAAATCACTTTTGGAATGGCTAAGTAAATGATAATGAAGTTTATTTTGTTATTTTGCACGTTAATTATGCAAATATTTTAAACTAGCTTTTGCTCGTGGCTTCGCTTCCTTTATGTACGAAACTTAACCCACGGGAACGTTTTGAATCTAGCCTATGACACTCAGGGATAGTAAAAAAAAATAAGTTTAAATGTGTTCTTTATAATAATTATGATGAGTATATATGTTTTCTTCGTTGTAAAGCGTGTTACATACAGTGCTTGTGACCGTACTTACTACATACGTGCATCTTCAAAGTCGTTTCGATTTTCGAAGGGCTGAATGTCTAAGCCCACGTAGGGGGCTTAAAATACCCTGTGATGGGGTTTAGTGGTAATTGGGCAGTTGAGTGTTTTTTTACAACCTTATTAAGTGTATTGTAGTAGATGTGCCAATGGCTCGCGTGAAAGCTTATGGGTTTTAAAAAGTACCTTACGTGCTACTCCGGAATATATTTATTTCCGTAAGTCTGTTCTAGTACCTTACAGCCAAATCCATTAAGTTGATAACTTGCTCCAGCCTGTGACGTTGCCTGCAAAAGCTTTTTGTTTAAATATAAGAACTAAATATCTTGTAGTATTCAGAAACAGTTTACCACATTTCATGGAAAATATTTTTGAAATCGGATGAGTTATTTCTGAGATTATCGCCTACATCCAAACTTTACCTTTTTTGTAATATTAGGATAGATAAGGACACAGTTTTGTCTAAAGATATGTACTTAACTACCCCTTACACAATTGATCTTCACATTCTTAACCGAGACATATACCTATTTAATTTTTTTACTATCTAGACACTAAGTATGTATAAAACTATACAACTACTATAATTAATTTTTAGTACAGTTAAGTTCATGCATGCTGTGTCTATCGCATCATACACTTGGTGTGTATTTTTTAGCTTGTATTATTAGACTAAAAAGTGTAACAACTTAAGTAGACCAATAAATAAATATTCACTTGCTTTTAGTAATACAAAATGTAAGATACAGTAAAAAGCATCAATTTTGCTCCACGGTGAGATAAAATTGTAGACTAAACATTTACGTGCAAAAAATGTATGACGACTGTCTATAAAAGTAGGTTGGCAAAATTAAGATGAAGGAGTAGTACTTGAATTACAAAAGCCGTCTCCACCATTTTGAAGAGCGGCCAAAGCTTCAAAATGTATCGCAAATTCTAAAGCCACAACAATCACCCTTTTGAAGGCGAGCACAAAAGCCAACCGTGGTTCCGTATCTAAATTGGACAATTAGAGACCTTTTGTCATTTAATTGTTTATCTGTCCAAAACAAGGCTACGCTTAACTGCAAATTATAAATATCTGACAGCTTAATGAACTAAATGAGTTTTGCGGTGATAAAAAATATGTACGTGCTTTTTATGGGGTTGGTATTTTTTTGGATGTGGGGAGAATGTCTAAAGACACATTTATTATTACTGTTTAATGCACAGATAATACTCCAGAAATGTCAGTAAATGTGTGAGAGAGACGTAAGAAGTGAAATACCAACCTAAAGGGTAAGCGAAGCGGAAAGGCAACCTTCTAGTTACGGAGATATTGGTGGTCAAAGGGCTAACTATTTCACAAGTTAAAAAAATATAATAAAAACTTTTTTGCAAAAAAATAACCGACTTTATTTTACCCTTTTTAGCTATCGCAACACACACAAAGCCTTGTCAAGTATCAATTTCGCAATTTCTTTTACTTGAAAAACGTCTTTTTACCAGATATTTTGATTTTGATGGAATTTTTATGTAGCCAATCGGGAAGTATACCCCTTTAAAACAAAAAAATTAAAATCCAAATCGGTCCAGCCATCTTCGAGTAATCGGGGAACATACATAAAAAAAGGTTCCGACGAATTGAGAACCTCCTCCTTTATGAAGTCGGTTAAAAAATACTAGTTTTAAGGTTATAACTTTACTTTAAATACCTCCATGGCCCGTTTACTATACAATGCATCCATCAGCACAATGTTTGGAGTTCGTTAGATTGAGTTTTACCGTAAAAGTGATTTTTTATCCCGAAAACAAAGTCGATTCCCATCAATTTTTTTTTGCGAAGGGTTACTTAATTTGATGTAAGAATGCTTGGTTGACGGCTTCGTGAAGGGTCCATTTACACCTTGTATATTTGTTGACTCGCAACTAGTTTCAACAGAAACTCAAGCAGTTTTAGTTTGGTATTCAGGTTTCAAATATCTTTTGCAAAATGTTAAAATGATTTTCATGTAGCACCAGCCACCGTTTTCTTTAACACCACCATCAACCTAATACACGTTCAGAGATAACCATTGACCCTTACAACTGCACAAATATTGGCCCGATCCTCAGCCAGTTTCAGTCATCCATTTCTACCATGGCTCTGTAGGTAAGCATTCTTGTTTGTTTTTAGCAACCTGCGACTTCCATTCCATCATTACTGAATATAAGGCTAAAATCCACAGGACCCTAAAATATCTCCTATAAACCGCGCATAATGCCAACATCTGTAGCTCCGGGCAACACTTTATGGATAAGATGCTGAGGCTAAGTCTCCGTAAATAAACATAGATCCCGTGTACCGCCTACGTTTATAAGCATTTAGGTCAGATGCTCTTAGATCTTGGAGCTGTTCTGCATGACATACACTGTTAAATATATCGAGGGGCAAAGAACCTCTTTGGACAGGAAATATGGTAACCTTTAAAGGTTTCTGTCTAGACCAAAAAGGTCAGGCTTTTCTTATAGCCTCATATAAGGATTTATCGTATGACCACTTTAAGCGTGCAGTTTAAGGTGGCGTTGCTTGTCAAAAATATTTGCAACGATATATCCAACTTGGTACATTTATTTTAGTTCTGTGTTTCCCGCCTGCAAACTTAAGTTGGTTGAAGTGAAGTTCGATTTAACTGAAGCCGAAATTAATATTGTTTAAGATGCAATAAAATATCGTCAAAAAGTGGTGTAAATAAAATTATAGATATAACCTGCTTATGATCGTAATGATTTGTGATAGGAAAAAGAAGAAATAATAGAATAGATTGACTTTTAAATAGGTATTGTATCTATTTCTTGACTTCATAATAGACAAATTTGACATAGGTACCTACGAGCCAGGTTGACGACAATAGTTTCGCCCTTTATTTCATGGGACATATACATAACTGACGAAATGTAGACGTAGTATAATAGTAGCACTTTCTACTCAACCCTTCAGGGTATACAAGCATAGTGCTGCGGGTTGTTCGAAAAGAGATACCGCGGCCCCGGAACACAAAGGGCGATGAAGGAACATGGATGGGTTTTAGTCAGTAAAAGTCTGACACTCCCTCCCGCTCAGCCCAGAGCGGGAGAAGTCATTTGAGGATTTCCCATCCGAAAAAAAAAAAAGGGTATACAAGCATGATGTTATGTTTTCATACTTCATCTGTATCCTAAATCTCATGCTCAACAGCCGAACATACGATTAACCAATGCGCATATTTTGGAACCTTACAATATTTCCGCGAATCCATCTATCCATGACGACTGTCTATGTGTTGCCATGACAACCGGGACGCAAAGGCTTAACGTTAACGTGCTCTCTGAGGCACAGAGGAGTATCGGTGTGTAAACTTATGGGTCAACCGTTTGCTGGCATTTAAAATTCGAAAGAGCAACTAAAAATAATAGTCTGTGCTTTTTTTCGAGTCAAATTAATCATGGATCGATGTTTTTTTGATTTGGAACTTGGGCTTTCTACTCGTATAATGTTCAATCGGTAGGATTTTGTAATGCTTATCTAAAACACATAATTTTTCAGATTTTAATTGAAAATTTGAAGGTGAGTGCTGACCAAACTCCACTTTAGCTTTGGAGTCCAAAATTTTTTTGCAGGCTACTTCGTAGAATCATCAGAAATGCTTTAAATGCACTTTGGCAAAATAAATAATATCTCGTTTTATATGCTAATGATAGGTAGTATAAAAACCATTTCAGTATAAAAACTTATACATTTTGACATGTTCTAATGTTTTTTTTTTTATCTGAGTGGACATTCTGGCTGAAAAAAGACAAAAATACTCGCCTACATAGGTAGGTGCTTATTTTTTTCTTAAAGAAAGAAAGAAAATTCAGTTTATTGGCATTAAAAAACAGAAACACCTTAAAATTAAACAAAATAAAAACAAAATAAAAAATGTGAAACCTGACCCTCACCAATTGTCTCTTATCCTACTTTAATACATTCAATGATGATAGGTACAAAATAACGTTCGCAATAATAGGTATGTTATTGAAATTTTAAGAGTGTCCCAAAGGTCATCTCAGAATTCGAGGACCCGGGGCACACCGAAATAAATAGGTACCTGTCGGCTTCAAATGTCGTTCGCTTACGATACTAAGGCTTTCATGCAAAAAATCAGACGACCTTTTCACTATTTAAAACGGTTTTGGGGCTTGAATGAAGTAGATTTTTATTTATTTGACATCTATTTGCGTACTATGTTATTTTTGCTCGCCATTTTGTTTCGGTGTGAATATGGAAAAGGCTTATTCAGACTTATGGTTATAAAAGTGACGATCAACCAAACCTGCACATGTGCACCTGTGTCTCTTTCCTTACTCTCATTGTCCAATGGAACGGCAATCCGACACGACCCGAGAGAGATCAGGGGCAGGGCCATCGGCTTGACGTACTTTCAAAGACTCAAGTGGTGTCAACACCGCCATCTTCGAAAATCTGATCTGCTTCTGAGAGTTTAAAAAAAAACTGATTGTAAAACCTAATGACTCTTTTCCAAATTGAACATACTCGTCGAAAACCCATTTAGAGCTTTTAGCTATAGTAGTACTACTACTGTACTGACTGTCTGTAACCGTCCCAGACAGACAAGTCCTATTACAGATAGTTAGTATATAATAAATATTTATAGAAAATAATAAATATTATGCTTATACAGAAACATTTGTACCTCTGCGAGAATAAATCAATTTTAATGACAAGTGACAAGACTCAACTAATGTGTCCTTACTTATTTTTAGGGGCACTTATAGTTTAGGGCTATCCCTGCAAAAGAGAACATGTAGGCTGAACATTTATTTTTATGAAATTTCTGAAATAACACAAAAATAAAATCAAGGATGTCACACAAGTTCCATTTCCCTTACTTACCAACGGCAGAATTTGACACTATATAATTCCGCCACCGACATACCTTCACGATCAAAGGTTCGCAAAAACTTCCTTACTTTTTCGGTGCCACGTTTTTAATCTCAGATAATACTGAAAGACTCGTCAGCCCTGATACCCGAAGATTTATTGTGACATCTTTGACATCGAAGCATAAAAACACACAGCAAAAAACTGAAAAATATTCCAACCACCTTTTATTTTTGGTACAGAAGATCCACTTTGGTGAATTTGTGGGATGACTCCGGCTGTTTATATATAATATTACTAGTTGTTTTATAATAACTACATGCAGTATTAAAATAATAAAAAATAACATAGTTACATACCACATACCTACAAATAATAACAAAGCTACCCGAGAACAAAGAAACAAGTGTTTAACATCCACGTGCCGACCGATTTATTTTTAACTTTGCTATTGCAACTCACCCTTGCGATTTTTCCTGATTCATGAATGCGTTTGTTAATATAAATCTTATAACCGGACCGGATAGCCCATAGAAATGACCGTTGCGGTATTTGCTCCGTGGAATACGAACCGTGGCACAAAATGTAGATTGGCAGCTATGGTGCGTTCAAGCGTTTTTTCCATACTTGGAATCAATAACAGCTAAGAATTTAGATCACATTAATATGAATATTTAAGCAACCGGGCTTATTCCAGTTGCAAATGTCCCTTTGTGCCTTTTAGCGTTGATTTGTTCTGTCTACTGCCGATATGGAGGGAAGTGGAAATTATGTTTTTTCTGCTCCTCCGCTATTCTTTTCTGATTAATTTCGTGGCGGGATCCAAGACAGTTAAATTGTTTCTCTGACACTTCGTCGAGCTCCATTGTCTCGGCGCTTTTCTGGTGGTCGCCACTATTGATTCTGGCTTTCAGGAGTTGCAGTGGTTTGGGAATAGTGTGGCGTGCTTGGCAGCTATAATTGATCTCAGTCAGATACCGTCGAGCCTTTGAAAATGACCTATAACCATCTTATGGAAACTAACTTTCCTAGTTTTATCAGGTTATCTGAGCGCCTACGCAACTGGCGATCGCTTTCGAAGCATTTCAACTTTCTACATGATTGACATGCAACAGACGACAAGCTTTTCAGTTTATGTCAATCAAAACACATTTTTGAATAGTCTATCATCGTTAGTGTTAATAAAATGTCACTTTTTCAAGGCCCTATGATTTATTTTATTTATTACTAGCTGTTGCACTCGACCTTTGTGCGCATGAAATTAATACAAAAAAATATTACTGCCCAATTTCGGATTTTGTTAACAATTTCAAGGGTTTTATTTTTAGCACGGGACCCTAATCAATTTTCTTAAATAAAAGTAGCCTACTTACTTGTTACTTTTTATAACATCAGCTATGTGCTAGAAAAATTCTCGCCAAAATCGGTCCAGACGTTTTGGAGACTAGCTGGAACAAACAGACGGAGACAAAAATTAAAAAAAAATGTTTTTTTTTTTGTATAGCAACACCGTATAACACTTTCATATGCATTGAGTAAAAAGCTGATAATATATTAAAATTACAAACACAATAAAATTTTATTTATTTGTAAAAATACGTTCAACATCGACTTTTAGGCAAAAATAAGAACTTGGACACTACGTTGACGAAAAATCAACCTTTATAGGTGAAAGTTCCTAAGTTCACTAAAAATAACTTAACTTCTGAACCTCTTCACATAGCCACAAAATACTACGAGTAAAATAATAAAGTCTTTGAAGGAGGCCTGTAGAAAGCTACATGACAACGTTAAAATATGATAATGAGGAAAGTAAGCACGAAGACTCAAAGTTCAGCCATAAATTATAAATATTCGTCGAGTTGCTGCATTTGAACCGTAATGCAAAAATTTGTTGGCAACATTATTGTTTTGGTGATTCTCGTAATTGAAATGTGTCGAATTTTGTATTGCGATGTTTTTAGCATAACGTATTGAATGAGTGATTAAACTATCACGTATTTTTTGGAAAGTAGTTATTATGTTAATGCTCAAATACAACTATTGATTGTGGTACGCATTCAGTTCACTTTCTTTTGTACATTGATTTTTTTGTATTATGGTCACCAATAAGCTTAAAGATATCTTCCACTGACCAAAAGCTCGTACAAAACTCTTAATATTGAAATAATAGATAAGAAAAGCTCCCTCATTAGTCGAGTGATCGCAATCGCGACTGCTAAGCATGCGGTGCTGGGTTCTAATCCCGGTTCCGGAAAATTGTTATTGGGGTTTTCTCCATCAGGAATTTGTCAGTAGCAACAACAGAGTCTGGATAGGTGCCCGGTGGGAATAGGCACACCCTCTACTAAATGGGACTTAAACTTAACTGGCAGAATGTGGGTGCACTATTAGGTACACCTCTACCCAACCCTTCAGGGATTACAGGAGTGATGTTATGTAGGTTAGAAAAGAGACTGGTGACAATTTTATTGCTTTTTTAGATACATTTCTATAAAGTTTTGGACTCCTCATTTTACTTCGATAAAAAGTCCACAAAATCCAGTTTGATTTATTACATCGCAAATCAATTCATCAAAAAAGCCAACCTAACGAACACTAACTATTTTGAGAGTTGACTATAAACTAAAACGGACATGACTAAGTACGAACACTAAAGAGCAGCATACAAGCTGACACGTAATGTCTTGCACCCATCTTCCCTCATCTAGCTAATTATTTACGTTGGCAACACCTGGACTAGGTAAAGACGCTTTTAATATTACATTATTCTCACCTACTACGTTTAAACCCGTCTTTTTGCATTTTTGGCATGATATTTTGCTGAGGTAAAATGTATGCTTTTAATTGTGTAGATAAATTAAAGTTTATCATATTCATATTTTTTGCGAAATAGGTTAAGCTCTGTAAAAGGTCGAACGCAAGTCAAAGGTACCAAAACATTGACAGCTTCTTAGTGTAGTATTAGGTTAGGTTGATTTTGTAATGCTAGTACCAATTAGGGATGCCCGATTTTTTGCTTTGAATCGATCTTCTGGATCGTAACCTCGTGAATCGATTCACGATCTTAATCGTATTGTATTGAATCGATCGCGGAAGATCGTATCGTAATATTATAAAAATAATGAAAAGCACAGTATGCATGTAAAATTATTTATTTTAACTTAATGGATTTAATAGATCTATTACAAAGTGTGCCACGGACGCAGTCATACAAAAACAACTGTGTAGGTATTAAAAAATGTTTTAAAATAATAGGTCACGCTCACAGAACAGATAGAACTCTTCCTATTGCAGTAATACAAAGAATGAAAGAAACAAAATCAAAGAATGCTAGCATACCCGACAATAACATTTACAAAATATTATCACGGTATCATCTACCTTCATATTTCACACAATACCGCTTTTGATTAATGTAACCCGAAACAGTTGAAACTGATCTCATTCAATGTTTTTGTAGGTAATTACCCGACTGCGCCAGAAGGAGGGTTAAGTTTTTCGAGAGTATGTATGTATGTATGTATAATTGTTTGGCACGCTTTGCAGCCTGAACGGCTCGATGGATTTTAGCTTCATAGGTGTCGTTAGATTTGTATTAATTGTGAAAGTGACACAGGGTATAAAATTTTGAACCAGAACACAACATAAGCTGGGAATACCCATTTGAGTTTGAAAATATAAAAATGGAATGGCTCCCGCCTGCTTTCAACTTTTTTTAAATTTAAAATGTGGTTGGTCTTAGCTTTTCAGTGTGTTTTTAACTTTAGTTTTTTACCGCAGTCGGGTTTTTAGTTACTTTTTTATCTTACTTAGTAGTACCTATGTAGTTCGTACGGTACGTTTCGATTGACGTAGGTTTTAGTTGATAAATTTTTTTGATACGATTTTATAGGCGCATACGATTCGATCTGGTCAAAGATCGCATCCTGTTGAATCGATCAAAAAAATCGGTAGATCGTATGGCCATGAGTCGATCTTCCGGAAGATCGATTCAGATCGGGCATCCCTAGTACCAATGTGTGGTTGACTATACCTTTACATTTATAGATATGCTAAGTGCTTTGATGTAGCGGTTGCAAGCGCTACTGTCGTGCATGAGAATTTTGGGGTCGATTCCTAGATCAAACTTGTCCATCAGGAATTTAAAAGGACACCCGCCCGTCACTACTTTCTAGAGTTTTAACTGGGAACCACAATTAGGCGCATCGATTCCCCAGCTAGGTACATTAATTATTTATCTATTTATAATAAGCACACCAACAGCACTGTCGCTTACAATTTAAATAAACAAATATCTAAAATCGGCATTTCAGTAACCATGCAAATAACAGGTATGCATGACATTGACATGATGAATATTAGAGACAAGAAGAAAAAATAAAAAGTGTTTCCAGTAGACCTAAATCCAGAACACTACAAAAACAAAACAATTTGAGCTATATAGACGAACATTGTTCGCACTGTTTATGTAGGGAACGTCTGTATGAAGTGAAACTCATAGAGAAAACATCGATAGGGTAATCCGTCAAGATGGACCTTTCATTATAAAGCCTTGCCATATGTGTTAAGGGGCTATTATAGGTGGTATTTAAGGTGGATGTAGGCAAATGAAAAATGCGATGATGTCGCTTGCTATAGTTAACCAATTGGGCATCTATCGTACCATTTATAATTTTGTGTAGTCTAAGTAAGTCAGAATGGATCCGTCTATCTTTTAAGCTTATCGTCTTATAGTGCCTTAAGCTATCATTGTAATCAGGTATAGCTTTTCGGATCCCATTTTTCATACATAACCTAACCTAACAAAACGGGCCTGAACAGATTCAACATTATTAGCATAAATTTAGTAATAGGGAGACCAAATACTGGAACAATACTCCAAGGTGAAGGAGCACCACCAGTGCGTAATAGAGTAGTCGTTTATGTTTATGATATAATAATATGAGGTGTATCATAAACGGTAGCAACACATCTACAGAAATCATTTTCGACGAAATCCTCTCAACACCCACGGTAAGTACCAAGTCCTCCTTCTAAATCAATGTCGATTCATTCATTACTCAATACTTATGATTTCAATGAATATTCAAATCAATTTAACTTATCAATGTTTTCAATTGAATTTCGAACGTTAATGTCGCTGTCAAGTTCAATTAAAAGTTCTCGACGTGGAAGACAATGGGTCTAAAAATAAATGTAATTATTTTGTTGATTGGATAGAGCTACCTGTTGGAGTTTTAAATAAAAAGTAGGTGTGCTCAAGGGATTTATTCCAAGATTTATTACAAGGGAATCATTTACTCATAATTAAAAAATAATCTGCTAATATTACAAATAGATAAAGTGGATGTTATCTTCGGAACTGCTGATCCGATTCCGATTATTTTTCCACTAATTGTGAAAACTAGTGTGAACTAAATAAAGACAATTTTTGGCAACCCGTACAATAATATCAGCCTATAACATTCCTACTACCGAGATATGTCCCAGAATCATACGAGATAAGCTTCCTCTCTGTGAGAAAAAGTAGACCATAGCTATGGGCTAAGGTAACCACACAATGGGTCCCAAACAGCAGCAAACGACAATGCGGCAGGCCCAGATGGCGATGGCGGGACGAACTCGACTCATTTTACAAGGTTTGGCGATTAACAGCACTCGATAGGGATAAGTAGAAGGAGGGAAGGGAGGCCTTTGCCCTGCACATATGGCTGATAAAAAAAAAACCTACCACGAAGGTCTAATGCTATATCCGTACTGCAACAGAGGTTAAATGTTCATAACTTCTTCGAGAAGGTTTCTGCCCTGACATAGGGCTATTACAGAACGTAAGCTAGGTGGTAATGCGCAACTGCTGAACTGCCTTGATCTTGATCCCCAGGCCCGGTAAAGTGTTACGGGGTTATTCAATATCAGGAAATTTCTCTGCCTGGAGTCTGGGAATGTGCTCATATGAAAAAAGTATTTACTTGCTCATGGAACCCAAGATCCCCCTCTTAGCAGTCGTCCTTACAACCACAAGACAAATGACGAACTTTATGCATATACGTTATACGTTGACGGAGAAGCGCTCTTGTAAAATGTAATGAAAAAACAAAATGGCGTCGTTAATTCAGATTTTTAACACGCGCCAAAATATTTTCGTACAGCTGTATTTATGACGTTTTGATTGAGGTATACCTACTTATAAAACTGAATATGCACAACTGCTCATCAGTTTATTAAGTTGCCGGCTATTTACCAACCGTAACACGGCTGGAAATCAGCGAAATATTCGGACCGATAATGTGATTGCTGTCAACAGTTGCGCCTTTACCAGTGATTTTAATCACGGCATATACAATATAGTTATATACCTGTTTCTTCTCAAAGAGGTTAACAGTATAGTACGTGCACCGATTATCATCAGTGGATAGCAAAAAGTTTGCATACGCGGTGATAATAAAATAATAGTACATTTTGGTACATGTGGGGAAACTTTATTATTGCAGGCGAGAACTGCAGTAACAAATGCCCTAGTGTATCAAACGTCGTTTTTAAATACTCACTTTCGAAGTAATAAAATAATAGAACGAAAAGTATTTTTGTTATGAATTATTTCTAAACTGTGATTGATTGATTTTATTATTTTGGTTTTTTCCGCGATTTGCTTTCACCAGGTTGAAGGAGGATCAAAAGTATGAAACCACTAAAGAGTTTAATAAAAAAAATAGAAAATTCAAATATCTTTAAATTATAGGTACACAAACAAATGTTAATTTGTTCATAAAAGTAAATGTTTTTTACATCATGATTGTTTATTTATTATATTCTATATAAAAACATAATTTAAATTTAAAAAAAATATTCATGCCTTTTGCTGAGATTAAAAACAAAATAATCACCGCCGACTATAGGAATTAAACCAATTTGGACTTTATAGGACTTTGTCTGTAGACGTTTGCATTTCCACACTAGTTGTAATAAATGAAAAAATCCACGAGTGTGAAATACATTGCATGCTGAACCTAATCGAAGCGCGATAAGAGCCAGTTTTCGACGAAGTGTATTGAAAAACATATTTCTATTTCGCTTACTCTCACTACTGGATAAGAAAGTATATATAACCTTGTTTCATTATCATCATGATTTAGTGAAATGTCTTTGAAATTTTCTGACTCCACTTTTATAAGTAAGTAAACAGCATACGGCTAAAAGATAAGCTACGGCAATCATCCATTTATTTACAAAAGTAACGAAGTTCTTAAAACACAAATAGACGAAATTCCATCCAAAGACTTGAATAAAAGTCTTCCTAAACACAAAAACACACTTTAAATTTTACAATTTGCATAAATATAAAGCTAAGCTTTTCCGTTACAAATTAGGGTTGGCTATAACCGGTGCCTTATTTAAAGTTGTGCCCGCAAATGTCTGTGTATCCATGTTTCGCTTGTCAAGTTGCGGTTTCTATTAAAAAAGCAAAAATTACATTGTTCGCTGCAGGCGCTCACAGGGCTGTCAACCTTACATGGAAGGAAAAGGCTTTCATTTCAAACTTTTGTGGTGGCACCCGCGTCCTTTGTGTTGACGATGCGAAATTTTATACTTCATTCAAAGCGTGCGGTATTTTTACCGTCCGCATATTCTCCTTTTACTGTACCTATATAAATAACTGCCAACCTTATTTTGGAGTGTGTTAGTGGCTGACAACTTGGTATAGCGTATAGCTCGCTCCGTAATATTACGGGGAAGCCAAAGGATGTATTCTGTTTGGACGTTTTTGAAATTTCTTGAGTAAAATGGAGTCACATTTTATGAAATAGCAGATTTGTCAATTAGTGTGTTCGTTTTTGCGCTTAATGAGAATGTGTGTACATCTGTATAATCGGGCTCCGAAAACGTATTACATTCGTATTAGGGTCCTCATTCCAAAAGCTGGAACGAAAATAAACGGATTTCTTTACTCCCCGAGTTCAAGCAATTTTTCAAAGCAAAATCAGAACGGTTTTTTCCTTCCAGAATATTTCAGAACAAAAACTCAAGTACTTAACTAAATGGTTCCAGATGACTTCCTAAACACAAAATTCCCGGTACACAATCAAATGAATTCTCCTTATTAACTTTAATAATGAGAAACCACTAAGATAATGATGTTTTGGCAATCCGTCCTTCATATTTTGTAAAGGACCCACTACATTATTGTTTCCTACAACAAAGGAAATTGCCGACCGCTCCGACTTTGATCATTGGCTGAATAAAACCCTTTGTCGATGTTTCACTAATAAAGTTTACCTAAATATGAATTTGGGATTGAAATATTAATAATAAATGTTTTTGTTTAAGGTTTGGGCTGGCTAATTAGCTGATATAGTTTATGTGGAAGTTGGTTTTGGAAGCCGAACGTTAAATTCGCAAGCTCGGGAACTGGCGTAGTAAGCATGGTCCTTCGACGCCTGGATGTGGAGATTTGAAGAATATTTACTCCAATCAGCGAATTGTTATAAAGGGATTGAAGAATTGGTGTACATCAAAAATTATAGTCGACGCCCGGCGTGGCTATAACCTTGGTAAATCATGTGCGTAGTTGGACTGGAAGTGGCATTAACCAAGTAATTTGTTAAATTAATACGAACCCAATCATTTATCCCTTGTTCTTCTTTTACCGAAGCTCTCCAAATCAGCAACAGTAGACCACTCATAGCTATATAAAAAGTAAATATACTTGTGGCTCTCACAGGTAGACTGCAATTTATAATAATATGTCTGCTAATGCTGCAAAGGAGAAATGCACTAGAGGTTTAAATTCGCGCATTTTTCTTTTAAGAAAACTAAAAGCTTCACTCATGATTTCACATATATTCATAATAAAAATATACATGATAATAAAATATTAATATACATGGAATCTTAACTGAGATGCTTTTAAATGACTCACGCACCGTTTAATGCCGCTTCCAGTCATGATTTATAACGTGTAATACATATTTTAGAGCCCGCAGCATTTTTTAATTGTACCCAATTAATTAACTTTATTTCAGCCCTCGACTGGAGAACCCAATTACAACACTCCGTGAAAAAAAAATCAAGACGAATAATAAAAACAATAAAAAGATTTTACACGGTACGCCGCGCGCCGTGGACAAATTTATAAGATCAAAATGTAATGACATCTTTCATCTTAATTATTTTGATTTCGACCTCTTTTCGAATTGGCAAAGACTTATTGGTTTTTTTTTCCGTTTCTTTTCTCCCAGATTTTCTACAAGGATTTGACATTACGGAGTATTAGAGCAGCCTGTTGCCACCTGAGATTGCGTTACCCTTCTTTACAGTTATTAGGGTTTATGAAAGGTATTCTGCCTCATGATTATTTTCGATACGGGATTGTGTTGCTTTTCTTTTATTAGGAAAATATTATAGCCAAGTTGATGTTATGTAAATACAAAAAATACGAACAAGAGTTTCATAACCGTCGACCTACATGGTTTTCCCCTAAAGGCGCGCGCGAATACCAGCGAAAGTTAAGGAAAAAGAAAATTAACTTTTTAAGGAATGGCAATGGAATAAAAGTCGGAAGTAGGTATATCAACAGTGTTATTTTGTTCGAATTTGAAAGGTTAACTCCGAAATTGAATTACTTATACATTTGGGAAGAGGGATATACGTTTTTGTTATAGATTTGTTCTTACGAATTGTATTTTTGTAAGTGCTATATAAGTTTTGGTAGTCTTACCCCCGTATTTTTGTATAAACAAGTCAGTGTTTTCTTGAGTAAATGACATTTTTAAGATGCGATTTTTATTATGTGTACTTTAGTAATTGGTTGAAGTTACAATTCTTAGCTTTGCTTTCTTTGACGGTTTTTACTTTTTTTTAATTATAGTCTGTGTGCAATGTGGTGGTGTCTTTCACCGCCACATTGTTATAGCTATCCAGTGTATTACGCTTTTTTCCAAGTAAACTATGAGGTTATTGAGTTGTGACGTTAGGTTAGGTCACAACAAATATTTCGGCGGAGGACTGGAAGTAAAAGCTGTGCCGGTTTCCCAGTCCCCCGCCACTCTGACGAAGCGGGAATGCGCTGGGTCGTTTTAGTGGGTATACCGGGTCCGCCCGGGGAGTCCCACATACCCCTCCCGTCCCCCGACGGGTGGGTATGCGTAATGCATTTTTTCCCAGCGTAAAAAAAAAAAAAGGTCACAACAAATATGACTTGTTTATTTTTCAAGGTACATTGTAATGACAATTAGAGAATGATAATATGCTGTGCCGACGCCCTTATTTTCATGCCCCAAAAGACAGTTGATTTAAATGTAGAGAATAGAAGGAGAGCTGTTTGCTGTTATACATTTCAAAGTTATAAGGCAATTTTATTACTTGAAATTACAAAATAGTACATATTAACAACTAAAACACAAAACATAACAACACAATCATCTCGCGAGGGGAAACTCGTAATTTATTATACACAATGTGCCCTATTTAAGTTATATTTAGGTACAGCCATGAATTGATTATAATAAAATAATAACGGCCGGTCAGTTCGCATTATGTTCTCATTTGGGGGGTAGCCCTGACCACAGTATAAAGATAATCAGTAAACTAACTATACGAGTACTGACCTCATTGGTAATGTTCTTTAAAAAGTTTAGGTGTTTAGTACTCGTAAATGGCTTTCGTGTATTGCCAGGTGTTTGAACGTGGCAGCAAAAAGAGTATGACAGGATCGTAGCAGGTTACATTCTGTAGTTTCTCCGTACCATTATGGGAAAAAATGCGAAAGTTTATGCATATATTTACATAAGGCCCAGCTGGTTTACACCAGCCGCCCCTTTTTGTGCAATCAATTGCGAGAATAACAGTGGTCAACTAACTTTTTGTTGTGCCGCTGCGACAGACATAAACGGTAACTTTTTATCTAAAACATGCTTAGAAGTCGTGTAAGCTCTTTGCATGAGTGCCTGTTAGTTGATTTCGATCATTTGTTCCAAGTTGAAATACTGCATGTAAATACTTACTGTGTTCGTCGGGTAGCCCTGACCCTAAGTGAGTTATGACATATTATTAAAGCTTAGAAAGTATTGGTAATGCGGATGATTTAAATAAAAATTTTGGTGAAACGGATAGAGAAAGGTTGTCACGGTTTTTTGATAAAGATTTGGAAATGTTTAGGGAAAATATGTAGTATTTTTGATGTAACATTTATAAGGTCTGGTTTGTTTTAACAAAAAAAAACAAAATCTGTGATTTAAAAAAAAAACAGCTGTTCCAATTTTGCACTTTTGTAGGAAACAGAATTTTTTTTATTTATCATTTATTTTTCATTTTTTTATGTATATTTCATATAATGAAAACTTTCTATGTGGAGGGGGCTGTCGGAATGATCTACTGAATATGTGGTAAGCTTTTATGTGTCAGTGTCCCCCTTCCAACCTGTATATTGTTCCATTTTGTTCATCGTTTGAAGTTGACAGAGTCAGAATGATATTTTAAATGCGTTTAACGTTAAAAGCATTTAGCGGTTAGTGGCGAATTGAACCTTAATCATTTTTTTACAACAGATTTATTAACAAGCACAAAAATCACTACCTACATAATTATAAGAATTTTATCTTACATACGTGTTGAATTTTGAGTTTTCTTTTCGTGAAGTTTACAGACAAATATTTTGAATAGAAGACTATATTTGCGCAAAAATTACTCCACTTTTACATAACCAACACCAATTATTTCAGACAAAACATCACGAGCTTGCCAACGCAGTGGATAGAACAAAACACAACGCGAATGCGCCTAAAAAAACCCCAGCTGACGCCCGGGGTTTTTTGTACCCCAACATAGGGCAGTGGTCAACGGAGCATTGAAACGGTGCTGGGATAATTGCGACAGTGTCCTTTAGACCCCAGACTGTTCCAATTATCCCCGACACTAACACAGGAACCCTGTGCCTGAAACTCTAAAGGATTTCATAAAATTGTTAACATACGAATATTTTTGGCGCAAGGAATTTTGTGTTTACATATTTTTGGTGACAGCCTCCCGTTTGGGTTGACGTATGTTTTTAGGTTATGACGCAAATTATGTGATATTTTAGGGTTAGAAGAAGCAACTAGATTATTACTTTGGAATTTATCTTCAATACCTAATTTGTCTTGCCCGGGGTGGTGATTAATAAAATTAAATAATTGTTAGGTTTTAGTTATTATAATGCTAATAAAGCTTAATGCCTTTCAAAGAAATTTAAGATGAAAATTATCTTTTTGACTTCGAGACAATTTGCAAATATTGCTGCAGGCTAAAAGTATTTTTTTTAAAAGTAATGTAAGCATACAAAGTGCCTAAGTAACGAATTTTTCATAAATATTTGAAAAGTACTTGAGAAGACTAATTAATTTTATTTAAAAAATAGCAGAAAATAGTCTTATAATCAAGTGACTGATGAAATGCTAAAATTTAAATTAATTGCAAGATTTTTATGTTAACATGAGGGCAAAGACTCACAACCCCTGTCCCAGGGTCACATTGCATTGTAAGTACAAAACGGTTTTTCAGACGATAAAGTTTGAAAAGATACCCAACATTTTGGGTACATAAAAGAAAGGATGAGTTTTGAAGATATTTTTAAACGTAAGGTAAAAGAGTAAGGTCACTTTATTAGTGTAAATCTTATTTCGACTTTATCAAAGAGATCACAGTTGCCGGTCATAAGAAAAGATTTTCATTAAAATTACATAAAAAAGAACTTGTATAAAGCAGTTAATACTATGCAAATAGTTGGTAAGTCAGATAAATGTTTTTAACTTCATTTTCAATAAACGTAGTTTCTTGACTCACTAATTGGGTCTTCAATCATTGGGAATAAAATTCTTTTAGGCTTCTGCATAAAATCTTGCTAAAATATTCTTACGGGATTTTTTAAACATTAGATCTTCCTACGAGACATACTCGCTTTTATTACAAAAACTGAAGGAAAATTAGCTAACTTTGGTATTGGTTTATTTCCTCCATATCAGATACATTTTCTTCCAACTAGGTCAATCCAATAACTGATCAAATTAGTTTAAGGGGCCCATACACTAGTTTATATCCACATCTATCATATGAAAACCGTTCGAAGACCATTTGATTTTGATTGAAGGGTTCCAAAGGATCTCAGGACTATAATGACTCCCAGAATAAATGATTGGCTACAACTTAATCATAATATCGAAAGCAATCTGTTATCCAAATCGTATATTAGAAGAGAAGGGTGAGATTTGGACAGATCTTCAGCTACAGCCTTCGGGGAAATCATCTGATCTAAGCTGTAGGCACCGGTTCATTGAGCTCCCGTCTAATGCGAACCATTGTTAAGTTCACGGCGGTGTTTCACGTAATAGCGTAATTTAAGTTGGTATGTACAGACGAGCCCAAAACGCTTGTAATGTTGCTGCAAGAATTCTGTAAGGACTTACAGTTGAAGAACCATAAATGAGTGAAGAGGTTACTCGAGAGTTTTACTACTACTACTGGCTTTTATAGCTTTAGTTACTATGTAGGTTTGCAAGCAAACGACCCCTGTGGTTTCGTTCGTTCAAGATTCAGTAATCAATCCACTTAAAATTCCAGTAAGTTACCTAAGACTTAAAATGAATGCTTTTAGCATACTAATTGGGCCAACCGTGCAGAATTTCGGCTAGCGAATTTTTAAGCCTATCCTATTAGAAAATTTCTTTGAAATACTAGGAGAATTTAGTTAAAAAGTTATAGGTACTTACTGCAGATTGGACAATTTATGAGAAAAAAAAATACTTATTTTAAATCGTAATAGTTAAAAGTTGAAGGAGACTGAAAGTTTGGGGCATAATCAGTTTAATAAAGTCTTTTATTAAAGAAATGGTTTTGCATAAAAACTAAAATTGACCAACTTAAAGGTTTAATTTGGAATCACATTAATATCTATTACATGATATGACGCCTGTAATCCCAAAAGGTTAGACAGAGATGTACCCAATAGTACACTCACATTTGGCCAATTATCATACGATTGAGTCCAGTGTACCTACTAGGGGGCGAGCCTATAATAGCCATCAACCGGAAACAAATCCATAGTCCGTGCCTACTACTGAAAAATTCCTAATGGAAAAACCCAATAACACTTTGCCCGACCTGGGAATCGAACCCAGGACTTCATACTCAGAAGTCGCGCTTGCGGCCACTAGACCAATGAGACATTTTTAATCTTTTAAATTTGAATCGTTTTAATATCTAAACAAAATAATGCAATATACTCTTGACTTCGTCTGTACGCAACATGAGACTATCCAAAATTATCTAATGTGTAATGACAGTGTCCAATCTGATGAGGGTCGAGTCCGGGCCAATCTGAAAGGAATTCCAGTTAATATGCCCGTTATTCCGTAACACCGTACCCTGGTACCGAATATACCACCTATTTGGTATGCAAAGAGTGTAACTTACTGCTAAAATTCCATTGCTGTTTTTATATTACGCTTTACACTTGCAATTCATTCGTAGCCTTCAATGAATATTGTGTGATATGTGCAAGGTACAGTCACAACGTGAAGTGGTAGTAATAAGCGATTACATCTACAGCCAGTCTAATGTAATGCACGCATGAATGGTTAGAGCTATTCGCAATATTTGTTATGGAAACTTTGATATAAATTTGCGTTTCTATTTTATTATTCTTATTATATTTTTAGGTTTCATGAGAACTGGACAGAGAACTTGTGGACGATTCTCGAAAAATGGAAAGAGTGGAGGAAGGTCTTAGCCCAGGAGCGGGACAGAGCAGGATAGGAAAAAAAAAGTTGCATTTTAGCTGTGCCTATTCTTTGAATTCTGAAATATTTTGACAACAACAGACCAGTCCTTTAATAATCCGAAGAACGAGTGAAAAAACAGAATTTCTATTTAGTTTTTCGAGAACTATGTCAACATATCTGTTTTAGAACATTTAAAAAAAATTGCTTACCTACGAATCGAATAGGGTCAAATCAAATCATTCTCCATTCTCCTGCGCTTATCCCAATTTATTTGGGTCAGCGCAGCATGTCTCCTCCTTCCATACTTCTCTATTACTCGTCATCTCAGCAGTCATCTCATTTCTAGCCATAATATCCTTCACGAAGGGTAAAACCAAATGAATGTCAGTTATAAATAGAATCTATAATAATATGTTTATTTTAACCCGACTACAATATTTCGAGGAAAGGTTATATATGTACATTCTTTATAAGGCTCGTGATCAAAACCACACACGTCAAACACAGAACGACTCTCGTTGCAAAATGCGGAAATCATTAAGTTTTTTATTTTAACCAACTTGAATATCATCAAGTTAATAAGAGACGTTGTTAACAAACACACAAACAAAGGTGACTTTAAACAAAAGCATGGCAGCTCCCACAAAAGGATGTCACAGGCATCTTACTTGAGCTACGAAAACCTTCTTTACACGCACATTAACCTTTATGACAACCACTCAAAGATCATTTTTCTCCAACTCGTGTATTAAGATTTCGTGGTTACGACCAACACTTGGAAAAACAATAAAAATCTCTACCGGATCACTTTTTCCGCAAATATCCAATTTATTTATGTGTTTTATGAGTGTCGAAATGTGAATTGAAGAGTCTTGATTTCGATTCCTTGAGGCAACAGAGTAGTTTATTATAATAAAACATGGCGCGAATGTTTTTACGATAGCTTTTTATGATGTATATAAAAATGGAATATCTATAATAGTGAGCTATTTGGTATAAACTACTTCGGTTCGGTATCGGTTATGATTCGGGTTCGCTTCGACTCGTAACTATTCCAAGAGTATTCCAATTAGGACCCATTATGTGGTGTTGTTGTGCTTTTATACCATGGGGGTATTGGATAGAAATTTTCTTAATTCTGTTGATAATTGAAAATTGGATTATTCAAATAGGATTTTTTCACCATCTTTTACAGTGTGAATTTTATATGTGATTGGCTAGCAGTAATGGTCGTCGCAACCCGTCTCTTAGAAATTCAGTATAAAAATTAAGGTAAAAAAATAACTTTCAAGAAATAAGTAAAATTACGATAATTTACCCTACGATTTATTTTATTCAATGTAGAATAAGGGATCAAATTAAACAATCAAGAAATACCTAGAATAGATTTCATGAATTTATAACGAACCTAAATCTAAAATTGTTAATAATAACTTTAGCAAATTCTACATTTTAAGAATTTATTAATAGTACTTGTTATTTCTTTCCTTAATTAACATCATTCTTTGTTAATGTAAACCATTAACCTTTCCAAAATTAATATCATTACAAAAATTATTATTATGCGTATACCTGTAATAGGCACAACTTTTATATTATGTGTTATTGTTTTCCTTTAGTTACTTAGTATGTAATTCTGTTGGCGAATCAAATAAATAAAAAATCAGTTCACTCAATCTTGCTACGAAAGCGTAGCCGCGTAGCAGCGTAGCAATTAGCTACGGCGTAGCACCATCCATTTCCTCTTATATTGTCATTGACATAATTGATACCAACCAACTCCTTAACTACTTTTGTCACTTCAAATAGTACGTAATATCACAAACACGATCTATGTGATGTGTGAACGTAGGTGTGTCTGAAAGTTAAACAATGTGACACAGGGGACAAAGCAAGTGGAGTGGTGGGCCCTCCAGTTTCGAGACCGCCCTTTGTTCTATGACCCTGCCGGTGATGTTTTTGTAAGTGGTGTACGTTACTAGCGATGAGAGGGTTGAGTGGTGCCTATATTTATTTCGTAATATGGTGTATTTATTTTGTAATGTACGCTGAGGAACGTGGTAGATATGGTCACTACCATATTTTTTTATTTCATTCAGGTGGCTGACATGATTGTGTGGTTGAACGTAGGATGTTTTCGAGTACGTTTTGCTTTGCTGTCACTATTCAGGGTTTATGTGACCTTGTTACATTTAATTGTTAGTAAGCGGTTGGTTCTTTTTAGGCTTCGTAAATGCTGGCGAAATTTAAAAAAAAAACCATTTACAAAGTTTACCGTAGCTGTAGCTATCAGTCGACGCTGCTAGCTGGTTTTTAGGGTTCCGTTGCCAAATGGCAATAACGGAACCCTTATAGATTCATCCTGTCCATCCTTATGTCAAAGCTATTTTTTCATTAACATACTATCACTAGCAAAAGTTATTTTTCACTTTTTTTTGTGTTTTGAATTCGGGTTTCTTTTTTGCTAAAAAGTTTTTTATTTTTCCATTTTTTTTGTTGTAATATCCCATAAAAATATTGGCTATGCATCTTTTTTACATTGTTAACAATACATCTCATGGTAAAGCTTATCCCTATTATAATGGAACTTAACATACCTAAGTGTCATAAGGGTGTACTTACTGTACACTTATGCATACCCCTCAGAGCAGACACGCGTGACGTTATATTGTGATATTGTGTAAACAATAAACATCCAAGCAATTGCAGCAATCACGACAGATTTGCTGGTCCATTATTGAAGAGTTCCATATATCCATATATATATATATATCTCCGAAGATCAGCATCAGATCTTCACCAAATTTAAACGGGAGCAACGCGGAAATAATATTCGTTAAAAAAAATAATAACCTTCGAAATCGGTTCACAATTGGCAAATATATCGCTCCTCCTTTTGGAAGTCGGTTAATAAAAATGTGGGTGTACCCTGATATACTGAATACATCTGCGTAACCCTTGCGAGTGTACAGGCGTGATGTTATGTTGTGTGATTGCGTACACAATGCATATTTGAGTGTAAATTGACCTATAAATGAGAGTTAAGAATATTGTTATAATATTGTTCGGTGCTAACCTTTGTGTGCGAGTTCGACTCGCACTTACTGTTTTTATTTCTTGCTTTCTAAACGTGTGTGTTACTGATCTAATATTTTTTTTTCGTTTAAATAATACTTAGATATTTAAATGCACTTTATGTTCCATGCATGGCCTTTATTAATAATTTTTCGTCAACAAATATCGCTTCCACCTATAAACGACACCACTCCCGCCCCCGCCAGACAGGAAGCAGTGTCTCTTTAAAACAACCACACAAGATCGCTTTTGTGTATCGCTGACATGCCCCGCAGACATCGCGCGAATATTCTTTAATTCTACCCTCAGTCTCTGACACCTCGTTATTCAATCAAATGGAAATAACCATTGTCTGAGGTTAATTGAAAATTTTCGTCCATTTTCGAAATAATTCGGTGTTTGGTAATATCAAGACCGCTTGCAACACATATTATTAAATGTGTTTTCAACGTATTTTTTTATTGATTACTGTGTAAATTATTTACAAACTACAAGTAGATCTAAAATAATAACAATTTTATGATAAATGTATTAAAACCGATTTCTGCTCCGTGTCAAATCCGTCGTCGTCGTCGTATCGTGTCCGTGTCGTGTTTATGTATTGTGTGCGGCTGTTATTTGTAGATATTTGACAGTTGTTACAAGTAGTCAGTGGTCCTGAAGTCTGACAACCAGTCTTACTAAAAGGGTATCGTAGTACGCAGTACTAACTGGGTTGTGGAGGTCAGATAGGCACTCGCTCCATGTAAAATACTGGTATTCGGTGGCATCCAGTTAGACTGGAAGCCGACCCCAACATATTTGGGAAAAGGCTATGCAGGATGAGATGATGATGTGTTTTCATAATGTTTATCGCTAAACGCTTAAAGTGATTTGTGGTGTATGTATGTTGGAAAAAATATTTTATAGTTTAAAACAAAGTTGCCTTAGCATGCCAACGTCAATGCTAAAAAAAAAATACGTTATCTCGGTATATCGTTACGTGCGGCTAAGGGCGGTGAACTTTATTTCATGTCATTTGGCAAACTGTCGATAGCCGTTGCTTGCCCATGACATTCCTGGGAAGCACATTATCTAGTGTCACATCACGCGACTTCATTCGTTCGTAGGTGTCACGGCAAACTCTAGTCATTTTTCAACACACACACACCCAGTGCTTATGCACCAAAACAACACATTCACACCGCCGACAGGCGTAGATTGGGCCGTAAAAGTACAGTGATGTTGATATTTAGTGTCACGGCGCGCGGCGTGTGCGCCACCTGCGTTTCGTCGCAACGCTGGGTGTGGTTTGTGATAGATAGATGTTAGACCTATAGGCGTCAACGTCTATGGCCGTATTTGTAGTATCAAAAATTTAAAAATATTATGTAATAATATGGTAGTGCGGCTGTAGACGGTATGATAAAATGTATAGGATTTTGAAGTGTCATATCATTTGCAAAATATTCAAGTGTCCCTCAATGTGTTAATAGGTAAATATAACATGTGTCACCAGTTCACCACATCAAATAGATCTGGACGGTCTTGCTAGTGGAAAATTATTTGTATATGATAAAACGTACATTGCTAATGTCCAAAGGTCATGAGTTCGATATCCAATCAAGACAAATATTTGAAGGGGTCATTAAAGTTTGTTAAACGTCTGGATTTACGTTTCTGCGATTTTTGTTATCAGCAAACAGATTTCTCGTAAGTCAGATGGTCAGTTTTTTTGTTACAGGTCAATAACCCTTTCGAGCTCGTGGCTTAATAATATCAGGCGCTCAGGTCGATTTTCAGGTTAAGCCGCGCTTGCCTGGGTTGGTCTGTGGATGGGTGACCACCCATTACATACCGAGTTTCATCCGTGCCTCGGAAAGCACGTTAAGCCGTTGGTCCCGGCTGTCATTTCTACATCTTTGACAGTCGTTACAGGTAGTGGCCCGAAAGTCTGACAACCAGTCTTACCAAGGGGTATCGTATTACCCAGTACTAACTGGGTTGTGGAGGTCAGATAGGCAGTCGCTCCATGTAAAATACTGGTGTTCAGCTGCATCCCGTTAGACTGGAAGCCGACCCCAACACACTTAGGAAAAGGCTAGGCGGATGATAAAGTCAGTAACCCTTTCATTCACTATTACCCTAGGAGTTTAGAGGGTGTCATTAAAGTTTGAAAGGGATTTGCTAAAGTTGAAATTATGGTAAGCGAACGGACAGTAGAATTCTTTTATCTCTAAGTTAACAACAAAACTCAAATATGCAACTACCTCAATATCACGCTTGAAATCCCCCAAGGGTTTGACATAAGTGTACCTATAGTACATCCATATATCGTCAGCGCGCGTTGCGCAATTCCTGAGTTCGGGTTGCTAGTGAGAAATTCTTAATGGAAAATTCCATGGGAATCGAATCCGAAACCGCATGCTTGCGACCTCTAGATCATCAAGTCAGTTACAATACCATCCACTAATCTTTGTTCAGGATATCTAAGCCATGGGTTTCTTCAAAAGAACCCACAAAACTCAACCTCTACCTACCTACTAAGCAACTATAAATGCCGTCGACGTGTTCTGGTCGAAGCTCATGTAACTATGGGAATCATCGTCATGATAATCACGAAGATGATCCAACGTCCTTTACTTATTTCGGGAATCATCAAACTGTGCCTTTAACATAAGCTAATAATGCAGTGATCGATATGAAAATCGGTGAACCGACTAAGGGCTCAAATTGGCCGTTGCAGATCCAATTTACTAGATGAGGTATAATCGACCCATCTCAGTCGTAATGCGAGTGTGGAGCCCCAACACAGGATATGCCACACCTACTCGCCTGCCCGTCGTGCACAACTTAAGGCGGTCCCGGACTTGAATGGGGCAGAGCGGTCCAGCTTGCTGCGTGCTGGTCGGATAAAATCTGAGTCATCGATTCAAGAAGGAGGAGAAATATCGAAATATTTATTAGTTTATTTTATTTGTAAATGTGAATTAGTATCTATCGAAAACAATCGTATTTTGTACCACAATGTTGTCCTATTTAACCCAAAGGTTGATTGGTAGAGAATGCCTTGTGGCATTAAGCCCGCCTATGTACCGCTATTGTGCATGAAGTTTAAATAAATAAGGTGGCTGTAGGAATTTTACAAAAATCCCGCTGTTTACAGATTAAAAATACTAACTTTATTCAATCACATTCGTTCTTTTTGTATTTGATGTTCTCATTTGAATATTTTTATGATATAATAAATTGGACGCTCGAACAGAGCACAAGCCCAAGCAAGCCAAGCAAGCAAGCAGCGAGCAAGTCTTTATTTCCTCCTGCTACCCATTTTCCCACAGAGGCTAGTAACAAAAAAACTCTGTTCGTAGGAGAGTACTTTTAGCAACATCGACACTAACACGCTACCCCGTGTATCAGTGTAGTTGCTGCTAAAAAAAACTTGCTTATTTGCGTGTTGTTCTTTCGAATTAGCACCTCTGTACTGATTAACTAATTGTTAAAGGCAAACCTCGGTGCGACATTTCTATGTAAATGCATCGCGATATACAAACAGACAGATGACTCTACTCTCGTAATTGTGTTAAGGCGACGTACATTTTGTGCTTTCATTTGTTTTCTGTTTTATTCAAAATGGGGAATACGGATTTTGGGAATCTGTTATGTAGAGGGAATAATACATTTTTAGGCTTTAGTCGCATACACGTTAATAATATATGTAAGCAGTGTGATATTTTATTATTATATGAAGACAAATACACCACACATAAAAACACCTATTTATATTTAGGTACCTATACATCATATTCTCATGTTAAATGTGCACTTACGAGATCAAAATCAAATAACTTGATAATCATGAATTACTTTTAGAAAACTATTTTACTTTTCTAATGTCCAGTGACCTAATTTTCTCAACCTTGACAAAAAAGTGTATATGTATATCTTACCTCTGTGTATATCTTACCATTTGACAAATGATAAAGGATTATCACTTATAAGCGAAAATGTTTTTGATTTAATCAATATGACACACACTATTTATTTATAATTTGTGTGTTTTAAGCTAATTGGAGCATATTATTACCAAGAAACAAATAAAAATAATAATTATACTTTTACAGCAAAACAAACCTGCCTTGTTTTTGGTGTAAAAGTGTATAATTATGTATTTTTTTCAACGCTTGACACATTTCTTTTTAAGTATTCTCTTGACATGTGAGTGTTAAATTGCCAAGAAACCACTCACTATAATAAAGTTTTATACCCAAATCTATTTAATTACAGGTTGAATTATTTCCTTTATTCATTGAACAACATATTAATTACATTTTTTTAAATTAAAATATCAAAACTGGTAGCCAATCAGCATCTACAGGCCCGCATATCACAAAACTGGAGCCTTGAGAAAGTTATACGGGGTTGCGGCAGTCCAACGAGAAGATGGCAGGACGCCTAGGATGGCTTTCTCGTTAATTGGCGAGAAGAGGCGCACCATCGAGAAAAGTGGAAGGAGTGGGGGGAGGCCTTTGGCTCAGACTAACTATAAAAAAAACCGGCATCGGGAACATGGTTCGAGCTACCGGTGATCAGGGCTCTTCAGAGAGGAACCTCCTAAAAATAAGCGCCGTGTCCAAAGTCCTGCTTTTTGAAACAAGCCCTTGATCCAGCTGCCAAGCGAAAGCCTCCTCAGATATTGGTTGAGGCTGTTGGCTATTAAGCTATTGGCCGACACGACTATCGATTGTGGTTGGGGGACCACCCATTATTTTAGACGTCCGAAACTCCATCTGAAAACCACTTTTTCCAAAGGATACTGGGTTGTGAAGGTCAGATAGGTAGTCTGTCGGAAAGAGTGGAAGCCAACCACAACATAATTGAGAAAAGGCTAGGTAGATGATATTATTAAGTTCAAACAGAAAATAAACTCGTGACGACATAGTGAATACCTGTGTTTTATGGAATACGGCAGGTATTGGGCTTATCAGAACGATTTGTTTCAATGACGTCACATTAGCAAAAAGATAAGGATACGATCATTGAGCTATCCGAAAGGCGCGAAAATGTGCTTATCTGTGACGTAATAGGGTGGATGCCTATATCCAGCAGTTTACCGATATGCGAGGATTTAACTAGGTACCACAGTTTGTCTCTGCATCACCCAAAGGTTGACATGAAAGATGCCATTCCAAAAAATAAAAACATTTGAAAGGTACATTATAACGAATGGACATAGGCTACTTTTTATCCGTGTACCACGTGGGTTAAGCTGCGCACGGAAGCAAGTCTATCTATGTAATTATACAAAGTAAGAAACTAACTGGCTGACTGATTCACTGACTGAACGATCAACGCACAGCTGAAACCGCTGGGTCTAGAAGCATGAAATTTTGCACAAACGTTCCTTAAATGATGTAATGGTGTAATAAGAAGGGATTTTTGGAAATTCATCCCCTAAGGAGTTAAAATAGGGGTTGAAAGTTTGTATGAAACTACCTCCACGCGAACGAAGTCGCGGGCAACAGCTACTAATAAATAAATGAAAAAAAAAAGATTATATTGACAGGTCAAAGACGTTATTCATTGCATTATTTATGTTGTCGAGCAGACGAACTTATCAAACAAATTAAACGATGGATTACGAAACTTCTTGAAAATCCTTTGCATTCTGATATTAAAGCGAGTCACTCATTTGTTATGTAGGTTTGCTTTTATTTTAGAATCATATTAGATCAAAGTAAGTGTAATATAAATAAATATATCGCTCAAAGCCTGAAAGTTTAAAAATATTCTATTTGAAATAAAGCCACATTTAGAATTGATTTAGCAGTTTGGACAAAGTTATAGCATTAGTGGAGTCAGGTTCAGTCATACATAATGAAGTTTCTGTTTTTAGAGACGTTCTATTTTCATTTATGATGGAACTACACTAAATGTATTCAATTTCATTGTAGTTACAAAGATTAGCAAATACTACCTGATACAAATGTTGACAAACTATATACGAGTAATATAACGTCATATTTTTTTATTAACTAAAAATTGCATTAGCTACTTATAGAATAATGGAAACTAAACATTTACAAAAAAAAAGGACTAGTTGATAAAATAAAGTAACTTAATATGAGTAAACTAAATAAACAATAGGACGCTTAGACGTCAAAGTACTCCCCCACATCGATGTCATCCGAAAAAGTGCCCAGAAGACTGGCAGCTTGCCACGTTGAATGGCAATGATAATTCTTTGGCCAAAGAAAGAACCACCTCTGGTCACGCGGAGTTACCGACGTGAAATTTCCTCAATAAGGAGTCGCGCACTTGGACCCCGTGAACCGAGCGTTTCAACCCGAAACGGCTCAAACTGTAACTACCAATTAGGGGGTATGGGGTTATGGCGGGGGGGTATACGCCGTTCGAGGGTCTCAGCCAGCACAGCCCGCCATGCTTACAACATGAGAAAGGGCAAGTGTGTCGACGCAGATTGCGTCCCACACCAAAGGGCTACCCGCTTTCAAGGCACCAGCGTTTTACCGTTTGGTTCCATCGTCACGTACCAAAGCGTTTGGTTCTAAAACCGCTGGCAAGCTCGACGAATATTGTCGTTGATGCTGGCATGCCGTTCTATGCGACCTGCGCTCCTATAGCAAGACAGGCCATGGTGCCCGAGGTTGTCGACAGCTTCACCACAAAGTAATGCATAATTATTTCTGCAACTAATCGGTAAAAAATTCAAGTAAAGGAAAAAATTTTAACAAAGAACATAATTTGTCTTCTCCGACTTAATATTATGTACAAAATAGTAACTATATTTTTTTCGTCCTCTTTTTCATCAATAGACGTTTAAACAGGCAAAAACGCAATTTAAACAGCCTTCTTATTTTCGAAGCACAAAAAAAAGCACGTTGGCACCGAGTGTACTTTTAAACGTAAGTACAGGCCAGCACAAAACGCTTCCTCCTCTCAACATTTTCTCACATAATTATTTTTTACTTCACAAGACTACATCTGCTAAATTAAAATAAACTCACCTTCATATTACGGCCATGCTAGCGAATATATTTTTTTTTTCTGAAAATATTTTAATTTTTCTGACCATGCTGTGCACCCTTAAAATTTGTCATGGAAGTAAATTGGACGCTGGATGTGACCAGAGATTTTAAAGGTTTTTTTTTTCATTAAAGCATCTTACAGTGCGGTATCCTTAAAGGATCTTAATATAATCTGTAATTTACTTTTAGGCGAACGGCTAATGGCCTACGAAACTGACCACAACATTTTAGTGGAGATTAACTTACGTATATGAACTCACGCCTTTTCCCACGGGGGTAAGCAGAAACTACAGAACGCCAGGTGGCGTCTACTATCCTTACTACTTTGCTAGGTCCACGTTCATACGTCTTATAAGCGCCCATCGGCTGCAAGGTTGAGATCAAAGACAAAAAAAAAAAAAATTCCATTCTTATAAAGACACCTTGTCAAAAATCTTCTAAATTTAGGACGCGTAATAACTTTGAACACCACGCTCGGTTTAGGTTCAACCTAGAAACACTAAGATACCTACTTAGCATAGTTGATGGAGTTCAATGTTTGTGCACTGTAAACTGCTTTTACTTGAGCACGGTAAACACTAACCCCACCGGTGGCACATAAAGGGGCCGGGTACAATGCAGCTTGGATCAACCTCATCTATTCGTGGAGCAATCAGAATTGTATTAATGGTGATAGCTTTCTTAGTGGGTTCTAAAATCAAAGGTTCGAGAAGGACTAGGGCTATTTCACAGCGAGAGTGGCGCCGGTGGCGTGCGCCGGTCGCGCCTTTCTAAATTCATAGACTTGTATGAGAGTGTTCACTGTCTAACGTGCGATTTTATTCTCATTTGTCAGATTGAGGCCTAACTATGGTCGCGCCATCTACAATTAGCTTTTAACAGTCTTTCCTATTGACTCACACGTGTGTCGCTTGACGCAAGGCGCATCGTTGGGTTCGTGAACGGGCCTTGGACCGCCATTGTAGCTTAATTATTATGATTTCGTAAATGAGCCCTGTTAACATGTGGTTGTAAAATAAAGCATAATATTTTAGTATTCATAGATTGTTCTCTATCTTAAGTATTTTTTAAACCCATTCCCAATTTTGAATATAGTTTTTAATATTTTATACACACATATGTATAATTTTATTTCAAACACGCAATGGTACTGTCACGTGTCAAGCCGCTTCCAGCACCCACATGCCATTGTACAACTAATTCTCTGTGTACAGAGTGTCGGAAATTAAATTAGAATAAACAAAATTAAACAGTTGGCCCCATTCGCTTCGACTTTCAAAATTACCGTATTTAGGGGATTAAATGCCGCCCCCAATGTTAATAATACAGGATTTTGGGCTTAAAAAGTATAACAATGTGCTTTTCGTTTGCCATGCGTAATTTTACTAAATATATCATTAGCATAGAATTAATTCTTGGTTCGAGTTCCTCGTATGTTTGAAAGGGTCTAAATCTGTTTGTGTGACATCTTGTTACTAAATCAAGCATAAATTAATTTTCGTATTACAAAATTTCATTAAGGTAGGTCCCAGTTTGCCGTCTCTGATAATCTGCTTACGCCTCCATGGACGTTATTTATGCTCCACTCTTTTTTTTAAGTATATAAGTAAACAAACGGGCCCAGCAATTACCCATTACGGCCCTCCAAACCCCTAATGGGGCTCCGAAGCATCGTAACCCTTTTTAGATACTTGAAAAATTCCAACTTTAATTAAAAAATGCCAATATAAGTAAAAACCGCAATATGGGTCGAAAAACTTTGTTTGAAACTTATTAAAACGAACAAAAAATATTCAGAGCAAGAACATATCTTTTGTTCTCGTTTGAAGACAATATTTTGTACCTCTCACAATAAGAAATATAAAAGAATATTTCTCCCAATAACACAAACGGCCGCTGACAAAGAAAATCTTTTGACTCAAAATTCACGTCGAATATTGCTAAACAATGCGAAAAATTATTTTTCCAAATGTCGTAATCTTTACGTGTGTATTGCTTTGGCTTTATTCACTGCTATGTTTGTTCGTGTGGATGAAGTTTCACTTGTTAGCGACGCGGCAATGTTTAACAACTGCCGCGGTTCGAACAAGTGAGCTTTGCGCATGTATAGAACATAGTTCAACAGATAATTTTCCCGAGAGCGTCAAATTCAGTGTAGTTTGTGCCGTCGCGGGGGAGCTACGCGCCTCGGTTCGGCTTCATGTGAAGTTTCCTTCGCCTATCGGTGTTACGAAATTTGAAAATCGAACGCTTTTGTTTTTTAAGTGGCAGTTTTGTTTATGGACGAATGTTTCTGGGTTGATTTTGAGGTGAGTCGATTTTTTTGTGGTTATTTTATTTTTCTAGTCGAATACTTACAAAGTATATACTTACACAGTAGTGTATTATAAGAAGTTTAGATTAGGATAAATTTATTCACAGGGATTTTTCTATAGCGGTAAAATGGAATTGTGTTTTTAAAAAAGTTTAATATCCGGTGCTAATTATACCTGGCCATGATTGTGAAAATGAAAGAATTACGTAATATGTTTTTTTTTAAGCAAACGTAACCGTCGAGGATTTTTTTTTAATTTAGAAGGCTGTATGATTATTTTATACGCTTTTATTCACAAGCCTCGATAACATATAAAATTTAAAACAAATTTCCCAACCGTGACAGTTAATTTGTCACCTGAAAACCTTAAGCACTCGATTCAACCTGAAAACGGAATCAGTAATCCGCAGCTTAAGCCCCGAGACACATTAAACGCCCTAGATTTATTATATAAGTAATTCCAGGGGGTCGTTTCGGCCGTCGCTTGATCTTAGCTTAGAGGGGGTTAAGGGGGAGTGAAATGCTCTTAGTGTGCTACACACTTATTGTGTAAGATGATATTATGTTTACGCACTATGATTCGCTGCGCAATTTTCTGGTTTCTGCTATGAAAATGCACTTTAACCTGTTTATCCTGGCTCTCATTTATAGATCCTTGACAGTCGTAAGTGTCGGAACAGGTAAGAAGCCCGAAACTCTGATAACGAGTTTCACCAAGGGGTGTCGTATTATGTATTTAATGGTGGTTGTGGAAGTCAGACAGGCACCCGCTCCATGTAAAATACTGGTATTCAGCAGCATCCAGTTAAGCTGGTAGCCGATCCCAACATATTTGGGACAAGGATAGGCAGATGACTTTGATATTAAATTGTATAACTTTTTTGTGTATGGTATGAAAAAGAAAGCCGTGAAACTTTAAGGTTTTGTGAACCCTACCCTGAAAAAAGTCGATAATAATTATTTATACGCACATTTGTTGCTGTTTGCTGCTAAACTTTCGAGAGTCCAGCGGTTCTGCATGGGTCATAATGCTGCTAGTCAATAGATTGGTGGTTTCTAGTAGGTTGCAGGTTGAAAAGCTCTTCTTACTTTCAATGTGAATGCATTATGGGGCTGTTAAGGTCTGGATTGATCATTGAAGAGAGAATAAGTCACGAGGAGCGATGCCTCAAACTCAACAGTTCAGCTGCTGAGTTCTAGGCATCATCATAATTTCTAACAGTCCAGCTCAATGTTCAACTGGTTCTATATTACATCATCATCGTCATCGTCTGCCTAGCCTTTTTCCAACTATGTTGGGGTCGGCTTTTAGTCTAACCGAATGCAGCTGATTAACAGTATTTTACACGAAGCGGCTGCCTATCTGATCAGATAGGCGATTTGGGAAGGGGTATCGTAATACCTAGGTATTACGATACCCCTTGGTAAGACTGGTTGTCAGACTTTCGGTCTACTGACTATTTGTAAAGACCGTCAAAGATCTACAAATGGCATCCGGGACCAACGGCTTAACGTGCTTTCTGAGGCACGGAGGAAACTGGTTCTACATTTTTGATACTTCAAATTCTCCTGTATAATACAACCAGTGTTTGCTCAACGCAATCAGCGCATTTTCGTTTTCGACTTGATTCGTTGCGCTCTATCGTGGATGACAAAGACTTTCATTCACTTTTTACAAGACAAAATACTACTCTGACTATTAATTGGAGTATTGGAGCTCGTTTGGTGGTGTTTTTTATTAGTGCGTACTAGTTGGTTGCTTATTTCTAAAAGCAGCGTGCTGCCAAAAGATACCTTTTCATTTTTCAAATAATTTGGTTGCTAAGTTTAGAGATCTTTGAGCCGTTAGCGCCGGTGCCAACCTTGCTTATGTATTTAGCAAGATTTAATAAAATCACATAGCTCGTGCTAACATTATGAAAAAAAGACGATGATTTACAATGAGCTCAGCCTGAAAAAACGAAATCAAAAGAAAACGAAGAAGCATGATATCTAAGGAGGACCTAAAGTTAATACACATACATATACAAACTCACACCTTTGTCAAATGAGGGCGAGCAGAAACTAAGTTTTGCTTCGTTCATACTTGCATAATTAATTTCACACTTTCAATAATTACAATCCGAAGGATTTTGAAAGAAATTCCTAATACATTGCTTGATACGTCTGACATAATCATCTGCTCAACGAGGAAAATAACGCAATGAATGTTGTTGAACTGTCATAATGATAGGCATTGTCACTACTAAGAGATGTATCACGTCAGTCCAAAAGTTTCCGGCTTACTTATATTCGATTAAGTAGAGATTAGCGGTTGGTCGACTCTTCACGTGACCATAGGGCTGGCCTATTTTTGGGTCAAAGAATCAGCACTGCCATTCAACGTGGCTATGCTGCCAGCCTTCTGGGCACTATTCCTGTTGACAGCGATGTGGACGAATTTTTTGACGCGACTTCTTTTATCTGTAAATAATTGTTATTATTTTAAATAAACACTTTAATAGGTACATCTATACAAATAAACAAAATTGAAGTATTAGAGATATTATAAAACTGATGATGATTTTTAATACTGAACCATGAAAAGTGTATATATATAATAAAGGCAGATTATATTGAAAACTAATAATATTGTTTGCATATTTTAGCCTTGATTTTATAGTTCAGACCGAAAGCTTTTGGACCTGTACCATGTATTATGGAATCACAAAAGTAAACAAAGCAGAATTTAGCGGAGCTATGAGTGACAATAATTCTAGATCTTACATTGGCTCAAATGAAACCACGTAACGACGGAGTGGGCACAGGATGCAGTTTATCAATCTGTTTTAGTTTTATCACCACCTACGTTTGACTCATCATCAAGACGAGGTGACATACTCAAGAATTAGTCATCGGGGTCAAAGTTCGTGTTATTCTATTGAAGTTGATTTGACTATGTTCAAACAGCTTTATTGATTTTGGGTGTCCTATAAATCTTACCAAAATAAATAAACAATTTCAGATCAATTTAGACACATATGTAGTTGTTAACAAAGGGCGAGTTTCAACGATTTCGTTTCATTTATAGCTCTTGTTAGTGACAACAAGACCAAGATTTCGTGATTTCGTTTTATTTATTGTGCGAACCGCCAGTCTGTGGAATTCACTACCAGCTTCCTTGTTCCCTGATCATTATAATCTGGATCTATTCAAGATTCGAGTGAATCGGTTTCTTCTAGGCAAGCGTGCTCCCTAGGCCGCATCATCGCTTCCAATCAGGCTGTTGTTGCTGCCAAACGCAATAGGATAAAAAAAACAAGAGCTTTAAGAATCAATATTCCCAAAAATGATAACACTGACAGGTCTTGAACGCGGTTTAGATGTGCTGAACAGAACACGTTCTGTTTTAATGATTATCTGCCCTTAAAATATGTGAAACGGGACATAGGTTGTTAAACTGACACGGACATTAACAATTTAAACGGTATTTTCACTATATTTATTATTTGTATTAAGTTCCCGGTATCCATAATCATGACGTATTCATGACGCTTGCAACAGTGCCGAAATATTGGGTAATCAATACAAATAAAAATATGGTAAATATATATACCATACCGTTTTAAGCGTTAATGATACTGAAACGCGACAAATTTGGTAAAATTGTGCGAACCGCCAGTCTGTGGAATTCACTGCCAGCTTCTCTGTACCCTGATCTTTATAATCTGGTTCGAGCGAATCGGTTTCTTCTAGGTTTCTAGCATGCTCCACCCTAGGCCGCATCATCGCTTGACGTCAAGCATTTCTTGGATATAGTTCTCCCAAAATAAATGGATTTGAATTTTGACATCAGCCGAGTTGCGGCCAAACGCAAGCCAGCCAGGACGGCATTGTACCAAAAGATTTCTACCAATCAGAGGCCGCCCCTGTATAGATACGTTATTGAAAACGTTATTACGAGTCAAAATGAAAAGGAAAGCTCTATCCTCTGTGCTTACGGCTTGGAAGGAAACTGAATCTAACCAAATATTTGAACGACCTACATGCAAAGTAAATCTCGGGTATAAATGCTTGTATGTTGGCATCCAAAACATGAAATAGCTACTAGGGCCTCATTTAACGATGCATGCAATTATGCTGCATATTTAAACGTTGTATAACAGTGTGTTTTGGGGCTAAAATTTTGGCTCAACGGCAATTAATACGCGATTAAACGTTTGATTTGGCGAAGCTCAGAATATTTCGATATTTGCAATTTGTATGCGGATAAACTACTAATTGGGAAAAGCTAGGAGTTTTGAAAACATTACACACATTCAACATTGTAGCTAACATTAGTAATTATATTTTCACAGAAATAATTTACATACGAGTACGTTTCGTTAGAATTTTGGGATCTCTCAATTTTGTAGTTTCATAAGTTTCTAGAAATACCACTAATTAGTTTTCTATTAGACTACTTTTACATAAGTGGACGAGTTAAGTTCATGTTCAGTACATTAAGTTGCTTTTTGTTCAATAGATTAAATGTGACGTAATTATTTATTTTTGTTAGAGCTGTTGTTGGTTTCTCTCCTCTCTCATTATATTTCGTAAATACGTGATTTTATATTTAAGTTTACGTATTCAGTAGGTAAGCGAATATCCTCGTCGTAATATTTAGTTTATTGCTGCGTACTTAGTAAAGAGCATATAAATATATATATATATATATGCATGTAAGTCATTTACCCCGATCTGTTTCCGCACACACTCTTTCCCGCAGTCTGCCTGCCTGACATACATAACATCACGCCTGTAATCCCTGAAGGGTTAGAAAGAGGCGTACCTAATAGTACACCATCATTTCGCCAGTTATGTTTAAGTCCCATGTAATAAGGGGCGACCCTATTGCCATCGACTGAGCACAAATCCAGACTCCGTGGCTACCACTGAGAAATTTCTGGTGGAAAAATCCAGTAACACTTTGTCCGTCCTGGGTATTGAACCCTGGAACTCATGCTCAACAGTCGCGCTTGCGACCACTAGCTAGACCAATAAGGCAGTCAAACTGACAGGAGGCAGGGTTACATAAACATAGCTCGCCGTCCGGTATGGACCAGGCCCGGGTCGATGGCGCGTTGTGTTCCACGCGCGCCTCAAAGAGATGTCAGCACAAACTGACGGGGTCCATTAGGACCGATGCCTGACAGGGTTGCGGATTTGTTCGAAAGAGTTACCGTGACCCTTGGCACCTTGGCACAGGCAACTGAAGGAACACGGGTGGGTTTTAGTCAGTAAGAGTCTGACACGCCCTCTCGCTCCACCCAGAGCGGGAGGGGTCATTTGATGATTTCCCACCCAAAAAAAAAGGGTTACATAAACACATGTGTCCTAATATTATTTCAAAAAGCTTTTTCTCATATCACAGCCACCCAATATATTCTCAATCATACGACGATTAACTTCAAAGGACACCATTTATTCGCGTACTTCATAAAAAAGACCCGAGTGTATCGTATACACCTCGTAGAACCCCCATTTGTTCACTTGACTGAGTTCCAGTGCTATCTTGACCCTAAAATAATAAAGATAGACTAGACCAGGAATAGTAGACATTTGGTTCACAATAGCTTGCAATTTTTGTAATTTTTTTTTATGATGTCTAAGGAAATTCAGCGGAACTAAAAGTAAAAAGTACTCACAATAAAATCATTTAATATAACAGTAATGAACTAATAGCTAATTTAATGAGAATATACTGGCAAAATGGATCCGTGCCTCAGAAAGCACGCTAAGCCGTTGTTCCCTTCTGTCATTTGCACGATTCTTGATGGTCGTTACAGGTAGTCAGTGGCCCGAAAGTCTGACAACCAGTCTTACCAAGGGGTATCATGTTACCGACACACTGGGTTGTGGAGGTCAGATAGGTAGTCGCTCCATATAAAATACTAGTATTCATCTGCATCCGGTTAGACTGGAAGCCGACCCAAACATAGTTGGAAAAAGGCTAGGCAGATGATGATGAACTAAAGAATTTGATTTAACAGTGAAATATACATTTGATGAACCGTCTGGAAAATCAATTGCTAAGAAAAGCCTTCGTTCACTATACTGGGTGTTTTTACTGATCGGTGGAAGTCCCCCATGCTGCAAAGGTGGGTGCGGCTTCATTTCGTAATTTAATTTTGTTGCTAATACTAACATTCGTTTTTAACTGACTTCAAAAAAAGGAGGAGGTTCTCAACTTGGTTGTATTTTTTTTGTGTTTTGTTACCTCATATCTTCGTCATTTATGAACCGATTTGATTTTTTTTTATTTTATCTGAAAGGATATACTTCCCGATTGGTTCCATAGAAATTTCATCAAAAATCATCGGTTCAGTAGTTTGGTTAGCAAAATAGCTAGAAAAAATATGTCATCCAAGTAAAAGAAATTGCGAAATTGATACTTTACAAGGTTTTGTGTGTAATACGAAAACTAAAAAGGGTAAAATAAAAACTTCGGTGACTATTGTTTGTTTCACTGACTTTTTTGCCACCGACTTCCGAAAGTAAAGTTATTTTCCACTTTTTTTCGTGTTTTTTTTTTTGAAGTTGGTTATTTTTTTGCAAAAATGTTTTTTTTAAGTACACTGTTACTAAGAAAATATGGACCTGGTCTGAAAATAAATGTTTATTATTATTTGCTGTTACTACTCGTATAACCATTTCATACAACTGTCAAAGAATGCAAGTTGTGATTGTTGTGATACGTACTGTTTAAGTTAGTAGTCTTCTTCTTTTCGTGTCGATGAACTCAAATTGTGTTAGACCAGTTTGTAGCCACCTGCACAGCTCTAACATTTGCTTCGATTAAATCCTGATAGGTGCAAGTGGTTGTGCAGGATGGGCAAGACAGTAGGTGGGGCACATCATGCAGAGGGACTCCACATTGACATTCTGTTTGGGATGGATCGAGGATAGTAAACTTGCTTAATAACCGTTTTCTGACTTTACCTAGTTTATTGAAAAGAAAATGAAAAACCAGAATATTAAACGGAAACACGGCATTATTGATTTGTTTGAAATTTTCTGTCGCGTGCCATCAGTCTTACACGTGCCAAAGGTTGTCCATCCCTGGACTAAAAGGTTCAATAAGCCAACGGCTTGTCGGAACTCAGGTATCAAAATTAAGGGCAGCCTCATTACTTTCCCAAATACTGGAGTAAATTTCTTAGTATTATTCAACTGTTATTAATTTCAAGTGTTCACGAGATAGTTGCTTAGTTTCATTTTAGGTAATTTAATTACTAGGCCGACATCTGTTTGTGTTACGATATGAACTTATCTTTGACCGAGAACTATGTACTTTGAACCGGAGTTCGAAGTAATTATACCTCGATAATTATCTTGATAATAACAAAAAACATGAAACACAAACATTGTGTTTGTGACCGTCATCAACAAATATGTTTTTTAGTACATTTGCGTTAGAACATAACATCACGCCTGTTATCCCCGAAGGGTAAGACAGAGATGTACCTATCAGTACACCCATATTTCGCCAGTTATGTTCCAGTCCCATGTAATACGGGGCGAGCCCATTGCCATCAACCGGGCACAAATCCAGACTTCGTGGCTGCTACTGAGAAATTTATGATGGACAAAACCCAATAACACTTTGCCACTTTGTTTGTAATATAAAATGCATAGTCACCTTTGACAGAAATATGAAAATAGTCACTGAAATTGTTTGTTAACTTGTAAGAAGCTGTCAAATGTTTTCGACTCTCGTTTATTGAAGATTAGTCTAATTGGCCACGCCTGTTATCTGTCAGTTCGAAGCAAGATTCAAAAGTGGCAAAATCTTCTACAGTTTAAGCGTTGTTAATAGATTAGAAAACTTAATACGGTAGATTGATTTGTCGATTGACTTTGTTTCGTATAAAAAAATTCTTATGTAGTCGCTTTTTAGGTGCGTAGTGTACGAGAAAGTTCCATTAAATTTTGTTACCATTCCATCAATGGAAAACAGCATCCGCTTTTGTGTAAAACCTATTCATAAAATATATTACCTTATTCATAATGAACGGGTTCTAAAATATCAAAGGCAGCGTACGCAGATGCCTATTAAATACCTTTTCGTATATTTACGTACTTAATATGACCTGATTTTTATTTTATACACACTGTATTTTAAGACCAAAAAAACGATTGATGGATGGAATGAGTGAAAGATGATTCTAATCTTTATCGTGTGGTTAGCGCCTAACTTGGTGTCACAGTTTTAATGCCGCCCATGGGCTTCTCACTTGGCTTTAAATACCGTCGAAAAATATCTCTCAGGCATGCTGGTTTCCTCACCGACGCAAGTGATTGATTGTACAATACGCACATGATTCCGAAAAATCAGAGGTGCGTGTTTTGGGTTCGAACTTGAGCTTATGACTTGGCAGTCCGACGGTCACACCACTAGGCTATCACTGCTTTCTATGATCCTAATGATACTATGAATGATATCTGATTATACTAATTAAAAAGTTTGGAACAGAGGACACGCTTTGTTTACCCCAAATGAATTGGGACCAAGCCAAGATAATGATGATGACTCTGTATTTTAACAGCCTTTTCAAGTGTCAGCCAAATTGTTGTTATTGTTGAGTTGTTTTTGTTGCTGTTGTCTGTTCTTGTTGTTGACTGTGTGACTGACTGTTTACGACTGCGAAAATGTCACAAGGTCAGTGAGATTTCCATGGTCGTATACAGGGTGAATTTTTCAAATGGGCGTGGATGGCCAAATCCGAAACAATGAGGATTAGCGAAAAATACTAAAAGGAGTCTAGAGTGCGATTTTGATGCAAACTAAAACTGCATCATTAGATTTTTGAAAAATCAATTTTCCTAGCCAGGAATCGAACCCATTAATTTCGGAAAAAAACACACTGCATTATTACACCATTTGATAGTGTCGCTAATAAAGATTAGAAACTGATAAGTCATATACGTCTTTTATTTCTATCACTAAGCTAGTTTTAATGGTACCCAATAGTCAGAACATATTCCTGCTATATAAGTATATCAGCTAAACTTTATAATAATAATCAAAAAGTATCATCAAGATTATCTCCCTAAATTTTCCCCCACTACGTTGGGGCTAGCTTCCAGTCTAACTGGATGTAACTGAACTAATACTAGTCCTTTACATGGAGCGACTGCCTATCTGACTTCAGCAACCCAGTATTGAGGTACCTCTTAGCAAGACTAACAAGAAAGCAAGAGGCAAACCCGTATCTAAGCTAGTGTTGAAAATAAAACATAATATTAAAGGCTATAATAGGCACGCTTTGAATACATTTTGGACTAAATAAATCTGTCAAAATACTTTGTTTATTACACACTGCTCGCACATTGCCTTTCAGAATTTTAATTCAGAAGACATTAGGGTATACACCTCACAGTCCGGAAATTTAATTTCCTTTATGGTGACTAACATGTAGATACATTTATTTATATACTCAGTACTAACCAATGGAATGCTTTCATCGAATAGGTATATAAACAAATTGGTCAAATAACTTTTTGGGCTGGACTAATCTTTCCAAAGGGTATTTAGGCACCCAGTAACTGGGTTTTGGATGTAAAATACCGGTATTCAGTGCATCCGGCGATCTTGAAAGCAGACCCCAACATAGTTAGAAAAAGGCAGATGTTGATGTTTTAACGAAAGGGTAAAAAAAACCTGCGGCAATATAAAAATGTAGTTGATTTAATTAAACGATCGTTTACTGCGTTCTTCGAGGTCTGCCACACAATAATTTTGTTACGAATATTTTGCAGCTAAAAATATTTGCATAGGTACAAATTTGTAAAATACAGTTTCCGAACACCGAAACGATATTATTTCAACATGAAAATATTTGTTTTCGTAAAATTTTGTTTTAGTTTTATTCTGTTATAGCTTCGGTTTTTGTTTATAACTACCATAGTTTACAGCAAAAAAAAGATTATCATACATGTATGTACCTACCCATACAATACTACATAGTCAAGTAACGTGTTTTTATGAGTATCACTCAATGTCATATTCTGAGGGGCTCGTGGCTACATAATAACAGCCACGCGGGTCGGTCTATGGGTGGATGACCATCCACTTTAATATTCCGAGGTTCCTCCGTGCTTCAAAAACTCGTTAAGCCTTCAATCCCAGCTATCATTTGTAAATCTTTGACAGTCGTTACAAGCAGTCAGTAGCCCGAAAGTCTGACAACTAGTCTTACCAAGGGGTATCGTATTAAACAGTACGTAAGGCTAGGCAGAAGAATATGACTCAATATAAATAAATTTACAGGAGGAACTCGTGGCTAAGTAATAACAGCCACTCGGGTGGATCGTCAGGTAAAGCCGCGCTTGCCTGGGTTGGTCCGTGGATGGGTGATAACGAATACATACCGAGTTTCCTCCGTGCCTCGGAAAGCACGTTAAGCCGTTTGTCTCGGCGGTCAATTTAAGATCTTTGACAGTCGTTACAGGTAGTCAGTAATCCGAAAGTGTGACAACCAGTGAGTATTACCAAGGGGTATCGTATTACCCAGTACTAACTGGATTGTGGAGGTCAGATAGGCACTCGCTCCATGTAAAATACTGGTATTCAGCTGCATCCGGTTAGACTGGGAGCCGACCCCAACCTAGTTGGGAAAAGGCTAGGCAGATGATGATAAATAAATTTACACAAAGAGATTTAAAGGGAGTTAAAGTTAAAAGACGATTAAACTTTAAAAATGTATGATTAGACCGTCGTTTAACATTAGGTACTCGGCTGTACCTAAGCAGCTTTTATGAAAATAAAGCCCTAAATTTCCAATTGACGTTAGCACAAAAATACTTTAATTATCACCAATTGGCCACCCGCCTCTTCATCGAAGAATATTTTATTAATTGGTACACTATCGGACTATAATATTACTAGTGGTTTGAACATTAAATACCCGTCTCCTTCACTACCCGCTTCAGAGAGAGTCCAACCCATTTTTCCGAGAACCACCGCAGACTTAAGTAAGTGGGCTCATATAAATAATTCTGAACAATTTGCCTCACAACCGACCCTTAGTCCAAATCATTAACTCTAGAGGGTCTCGAATCTTAAAGACGCATTCAGAACCACTGATTTGAATATTCGTCTGTTATTCATTAAAGTCTTTGGTTGGACAAGAGTTTTGCAAGTCGCAGCTTCCATTAAGGGCGAGTAAATCTGAAGGCTCCTTATAATTTGTTGATGCCGCAGAAATTGAATAAACATCGTTTTCATAAAGCTTCAATGTTTTATTTGAGTAAATGTTAGTATTATAAAGTTAATTAAGAAGTCATGGCTTAATTGTAAAACTATATTGAAGTAAACACATATTTGAACATAGCAGATCGTAGTTGTGATATATTTTTCACGTATACAGCTTTGATTCTATAAAGTGGTCCGTGGAGCGGACTGTTTCCATTTAGAAAGAAACAAAGAAAAAATATTTATCTGTCGCAGAGACATGACGTGCATTCAAACGACAAAAAAAAAACAAATAATAAAAAACTTACAAAGCGTAGCAAATATTTATAAATACAACAGGACGTAACAAACAAAGTTGACAGTTTTGCGTAATCATCAGGAAACAGTGACTGTCATTATTTTGTGTTGACGTTTTTTTTTATTTTTATTTTGTTTGCCTGTTTTTTCTAATTATTGGGCAAAGACCTCCCCCATGCCATTCTAATCTTCCCTATGTCGTACTTTCTTCAGCCAATCCAGTATGTTAGGAACGATTCTTAATTAAAATGGTTCCTATGTTGTCCCAAATAAAACGATATATTTATTTATTTAATTATATTTTTTTAAACTACTCATAGGTTTTTTTTTGCAAAACAAGACTGAATTCTTGAAACAGAGAGGTGCTTTGTCAAGAATACAGTTGTCAAAACACAGGATCCTAATGTTAAACTACACGAACGTCCTTTGTTTGACTTGTACATAAACTTCTTGAACTTCACCCTACAATAACTACACGCGAATACATAGACCACTTCTTAGAACATAACCCGTACAACTTAGCTGTACGTAAATCTGGGGTTTCCTAAGCATAAAATTTGTTGTATCCATAGTCATTAATCTTGTAGGCAATTGTGTCTAATTCCAGGAGCTTCCTACTGTAATAAATCAACTAAGTAAGTGCGACTGGTGTTGTGGGCACCCTTCGTTTTCGGTTTCGTCATTTCGTTTTCATCGGTTTATATTTAGATTTCGTGTAATTTCGTGTTTATGAATAAAGTGTTCGTTTGCTCGGTAATGAGCTATTCTGTTTTTAGCCGTGGATGTTGATGAAAAGTGGTACATCATTATGTAAAGATGAGAGACTGGCATTTTATGGTGTAGTGACATAATTATTGTTTAATTTAGTTATGTGTTTAGTAATTTTAAGAGCATAGAGCAACGTGAAACAATAACCACATAACGCCAGTTTTTTCCACAAAGGGTAAGGCTGAGTTATATTTACATTGGGTTCGACTCCCGGGTTGGGCAAATTGTTATTATGTTTTTACATCAGGAATTTCTCAGTCACGGAGTCTTGATTTGTGCCCGGTTGATAGCAATAGGCTCGCCCCTTATTACATGGGACTTTAACATAACTGACGAAATGTGGCTGTACCGTTAGGTACACGTCTGCCTTAGTCCCATAAAACAATAATATTCAGATAAAATGTCTTCACACGAGCACAACTCAAGTCTGTCATTATGACAAAATTGAAATAATTTTTCTATACTATCTTCAGCTTAAATTGCAGCGTAATTTATCTCAATTGTTCCAGAAAATCCTGAGATAAATATAACTTGACATCCCTATAGTATGCTGTCTTATATACAGCAGGGGTCATGATTGATTGGTTGATGAAAATAATGTTGTTTTTCGGATACCTATCGGTAAAACTTGATAATTGATTGATAGATTGGTACGGTAGGTGTTTGTTGTTTTTCGACCTTGTGGGAGGAGTTACGGGCACAGCTGGTAGTTTGGTTGTACTTGAACTGAGCGTCAACTTTACTTAGGTTTTTGTGAAGCACTAGTTGTTTAACATTATATTAAACTGCATCTGTTTTGGCACAAAATATCTATATATCTAAACCTTACTTATTTAGATACATAGGTGGTGTTACAAGTTTTTCTCATATCATACGCCATCAAAACTTATGTTTCTTTTTTGATTAATTACAATAATCGTTCTCGATATTCTGTTGTTAAGTTTTGAGGAATATGATATTGTTCTAAACACATAATTTAATGTATGCAAATCAAAAATCTAAATAAAAGCATTTATTTTAAGTTGGCCAATTACAGGCACTTTTGAATTTTCGAAACAAAGACAGCAATAAAAATGAAGCTACAGTCCCAGTCACAAGACATAATAACTGTGAAAGTACTGTAGTTGCCCATTTCAAAGCGTAGATGTCTATGGAGAAGAATGCGCAAGAAACTCCATGGACAGGCTTTTAAATCATAATATTGTTACAAAAACCTTGGATACATCATTCTTGTTGAGATAGTACATTATGTGAGAACTATGTAGCAAGAAGTGCACGTTAAAAGTGTCCATTGTACAAACACAAAAAAATACATTTCAAAATTTAAAAAAATAGTTCAAATAAACCGTGGCAACTAAGAGATGACCAGTCACAACTGACAGCGCCCGTTCACGAAAATGACGCATGGATCAGCCATCATTCACCTCAACCATTTTGAAGGGAACTAAATGACCCGACACACACGCCACCATCAGCGTGACATTTGATTGAGCATGACATACACATATGTATGTAGAAAAAACTCATTTTCCATTTTAACCTCAAAAAATAACCACAAACAGGCCACTAATTAATTAAACTTTCATCACACCTGAAAGCTTCGGACACACGCCGAATAAAATAAACAGGTAACACAAATTGCGATTCCACCGGCCCATTCACGCACTATTACCTCTTTAACAAAAATACCCTTTGGCATATTCGAATTCGACGAATAATTCGAGTGAGTTACATCACTATAACGTACACAAATAGTCGCGCGCTCTGGCGGACTACAAAAGGATTTGTCGAAACAATTGTTTAAACTTCGTATTATGTTTTCTCCGTAAATATGACGCATCGTGCGTAGAGGTCCTAATCCCTAAATAATAGTGATGTATAGCACTAAATTAAATGGGCTTTTCACAACTATTGTACCTAGTTTTACACAGTAATAACAGGCATTGTGAGTGCCACTAACTATAATGTATTGATGTTGCTCAAGATGAACTATCACCCTTTCAAAATAGCGCCATTCTACGGCTAATGGCACCGCTCAGTGCTCGGATCATTTAACTAAAATCTTTCCAAGAAATATGTGTACGTCGAAAGTGCTTAACTTTCATTATATTTTCTTAATATTATTTCAGAGAGAGAAAATCATTTTTGAGTCGATTTACTCGGTTTCATTAGATCTTAGGTTGTTTAAAGTGAAATTAATTGGGCTTGAGGACTTGCAACCGCGCCGGCGCTTATTAGCTGAATTTTATTTAGAATAACTTTAGCGAATGATTCATTAATTATTCATAAGTCCTTAATAACAAATATTTTAGTATGATTTTTTAACGACTTTAGATTTAGTATTTCTGCCATCATGAAATCGATCTAATGTCACAATTAATATAGCCTCATTTCTGTGTCGAATAAAAAATTCTGTATTTATAAATCAATTGGGGGCGTTAGAAAAACAATTGAATCAGCTGCCTATTTCCCACACAATTTCATATTGAAAGATAATAACTTAATATTTCTTGAAGATACTACTTACTAAAGGTACTTTGATTACGTAAGTAAGTGACATTTATTTAACCTTAATATAAATATAAACAGTCTCACATCTGTAACTTTAATCGCTAGAAACTTACTTAGCTAGGATACATAGAATTCATTTGGTATATCTACGAACACACACATACGAATGAAAAGACAATCAGATTTTAGTATCCAAATATTTGGCGCTGTAATACCTAATTTTAAGTACATAATATGTTTGGCCTGAAATTGAATAAAATACAAGCAAACAAATTAGAACGAAAATGTAAACCATTCTCCTAACTAGACAAACTATCTAACTTACAATTCTGTATCTGAAAAAGTAATTTCAAGCAAACTCCAATTCTGGCTCACACATCACTGCACACATAGAACAAACAAATAAATACAGAATATTACAAAAGACAGACAACGAGAACTTTACAAAGGAGAGCGTAAACAGTGTACATGAAAACTTGATCCTGTACTAAGGCAGCATGAAAGCCAGAGGAGTACACAACACATTCATTTTCTATCCTGTCACTTACTAAGCTCGTGACGTCAGCAAGGTAGCGGCACCGCGACCTAATCTAACCTGACCTCAGGTTGTATAACTAGTAATAAAAAGTAGTAATAGCCCATTGAGGTTACTACAAGGGCCTTTTATTGAAGTTCATAAAGTAATTGTAGTAGCTCAGCGAGTTAGTAAGTAGATTGGATGGTTTTAACTACCTCTTCGGACGTCAGCATACTTGGTGGTAGTGTTTAAAGTTGTTCTTTTAATTTTCGGGAAAGGTGGTTGGTAGTTATCGGTTTTGGGCATTGATGTAAAATGGACATGTCTTTTACATTTTTGTTTATGTTAGAAGTATAGTTAGCACGTGTAGCCACGGAAGAATACACAAATTGATAGATTGACAATAGAAATCTTTCTACATTCTGTCATTTTTTCCATTCTTGCGTCGACAAAACGCGTTTCTATGGTGGTCATGCTGCGCGTGCAGCAGTAGACTATCTTTCTCAATAGGTATTTATAATGTTTGTGATCACCTAAAACAATTTAAATGGTCAAATGACTGTTAAATGTAAGGAAAAATGTTTGTCAGTGGAAACTTTTTTTCTAACGATAATTGTAAAGGATTAATTACTGTTTTAAGCTTACACGGTTTATAACTAAACGCACACTGTCTTCAGTGACCTATTTATTTATTTACCATCCACCCGCATTCTTCAGTCATCCCACGATCTTGGCGCTTGTAACAGCGTCGAAATATCGGGAGCTCACAATAACAGATAATCACGGACGATATCTTATAAGTGACAGTGTAAGTATAGTGCACGATATCTTATAGAAATTGTTGTTATTTGCCTTGATGTTGAACCGAAAATAACGATGAAGGATTCTTCACAGAAAATAAACAATACTCATTCTGACAATAGTTGTTCTTTGACCTTTTCAAAGCAGCTTATTAACTTAATGCTCATACTTATAACCACTAACGCGTGTACTCCACACTCAAGAAGCCCCATATCACCCGGTCACCAAGCCAAGTAAAAGATTAACTGAAAGGATTTATGAGGCAAATGTAAGTGGAAACCCGACAGGACACTCCGGGGACGCGTTAACCGTTAATGATGTCCTTCAAAACAATTTGGTGCGTAGTTTCTACTCATGGCTGATGTCAATGGAGAGGTATGTCGTGTTTTGTTTACCTTGGCTGTTCACTTGGTGATGATTGCAAACTATGTGGCATTTTCAATGCATTTGGACATTTGTTAAAGGTACCGCTAGAGCGCCGCTGGCACAAAAATGTGCCACCAAACCCCGACCGAATTAAAACTCTATTTGTAGTAAAAATAAGTCTTAAAATCGTTTAAGACGAAGCTCTACGACGGGGCTCTAGAGGTGACTGCCTCATTGGTCGTAATCGCGACTGCTGAGCATGGGGTCATAAGTTCAATTCCCCCGGGTCGGACAAAGTGATATTGGGTTTTTCCATCAGGATATTTTTAGTAGCAGCCTCGGGGTCTGAATTTGCCCAGTTGATGGCAATAGGCTCGCCCCCGCTTGGCTCGCTCGCCGCTTGTTACATGGGACTTAAAAATAACTGGGAAAATATGGGTGTACTATTAGGTACACCTCTGCCCAACCCTTCGGGGATTACAGGCGTGATGTTATTTTATTTTCGGGTGTTCTTGTGGGACATAAATGGAAAGTTTATTGGAATCGTAACAGGTGGCTTTCTTTTGTTTATAAATAAAGGACGCCCTGGACAAAAGAAACGAACATATATGTACGTAAGTGCACATTAGCTCTGAATCGAAAGAGATGGAAACCATGGTGAGAGGGCTTTGCCTAGCCGTGGGATGATTCAGTAACCAACAACCAGTAAAATGTAGGTACATGAGTACTGTTTTTTTGGTTATTGGACGATTCGCATGAATTTAACTCGCCCGAAAAGTGCGAGTCGACACCTTTTAAAAATATTCCCTTTTCTGTCGGCGATTCGCACGAATCTAATTTTTCGGTGTGCGAATCGACACCTCCAAAAGTACATATGTAGTCGGCAATACGCACATATTTTATATCAGAGAACAAAAAATAAAAAGTACAGTCGTGCTCACCCGCCTCGGAAATAATATGAATATACAATTAATCGAAGTTTAGATAATGATATTTTCCTTGAAACGAGGAAAGCAATGCATTAAATAAGTAGTTACCACTTAAAACGTGGAGATAAATATGTACGTTAGATATGATAGACAGGCGACAAAACAATAAAAGAGAGACAGCAAAATTCGCTAAAAAATTAATAAATAAACAGAAAGCTCTATACGCTATCACGCTCATTCGCGTTTGTCATGGGTCTTCATTCGGTTTCGTTTCGTGTTGTATGTGTTGTGAACTATGGACACTACGCGTGTCGTGAATATAGGCGGACAGTGAATGCACTGAGAATTTTATTTTATACCGTATTGTAGTTTACGTTTTGGAGGCTGTCATGCGAATTTCTATGTCAGTCGTCACGGGTAGACAGCACCCTGAAAGCCTGTTTGGTTTTCGGTACCTGTACCAGTTGGGTATAGTTAGGTTGAGGCGTGTGTATCGAATTCAGCCGCCATTGGTATATACGTTAAAGTTGGATGCGTGGAGTTTTAAATTGAATTTTTGTATAATGCAGAGCGCGCTTAAATCTGAGTTTATAAAGTGAAGTGTGACTTTTCAATCTTAGCATATTACTGTCTAAGTTTATCTTAGATGTCACTGACTCTGGTGAACGAAAACTCAGTTATGGCACGTTTTATTTTCTTTATTAGAAGGTATGGGTTCGACGTCCAATATTCAAATACGATAGATTCTCACAAATTGTTAATGAGATGTGCGATAATGCCCACTACAACTCTTTAAAGTTAAATGCGTTTAAAGTAATTTAGTATCTATGTTTAACATCATTCTCGCTTTGTCGTGTTCAATCAATTTAAATTAATGGAATAATGTTTTACGTTTAGAGTTAACGCATTTAGTGATCATTAATAGATGCAAGCGCTCCTAAATATAATAAAATATCTTCTTCATAATTGAATATAATAAACCAAAACAAAATCCCATTAAAACGATACACAATTTCGAACAAAACATCGACAAATAAACGGCAAACAATACATCAACATCAAAACACAATTAGCGAAGCGCAACTTTGCTAAGTTATGGGCATTAGCTATCAGAATGCTGAGCAATGCCCGAGAACCGGGCTGAAGGTCCCCACCTTCCTCGTAATATGCAAAGTAGACCCTCAGTGGACATTAAATATTTACCATACTCTGTGAGAGGTCGTCTTAAGAATTTACACATGCTACACAAGGGGATCTTAAGTTTTAGCTGAAAAAACATGGCGATGTAGTTACTTTGTGTTGGAAGATACCGTTATCTTGATCCGTCGCTTGTAAAAGGGTTGAAGTAGTGGGAAGATAAAGAAGACTGAGTCGTCTGGGGAGCGCGGATTGGCTGTTGTTTAATTATTAGATTAAAGCTGGATAATTTAATTGTTTTTTTACTACGGACCTTTTATGATCTGATGCTAAGTCGTTGCTGTTTGCTATCTGTGAGCAGATGCTTTACCATCCAAAACAAAAAATAACTGACTTCCAAAAAAACACTACAAAAATGGAAAATAATTTTACTTTCGGAAGTCGGTGGCAAAAAAGTCAATTAAACAATGTTTCATTGACTTTGAAGTCGGTTATTTTTTGCAGAAAAGTTATTATTTTACCCTTTTTAGTTATAGTATCACACATAAATCCTTGTCAAGTATCAATTTCGCAATTTCTTTTACTTGAATGACATATTTTTTCCAGCTATTTTGATTTAAAAGCCAAACTACTGAACCGATTTTGATAAAATTGATATGAGACCAACCGAGAAGTATATCCTTTCAGATAAAAGAAGAATGTTTAAACAACACAAACACAAAAAAATATACAACCGAATTGAGAACCTCCTCCGTTTTTTGAAGTCGGTTAAAAAACAGCCAAAATGATCAATTTCTCATATTTCTGTAATTACACCAGCACTCTTCAAACTCATGCATAGCAACCCTGCTTGGTGAAAGAAATAGATGCAGTGGCAGTACTAATACTTCGGACTAGCTCCTTCACAAAGGTGTTTAAAACCTACTAGTTAGTTTTTTAATATATATATTATTGGTAATGTAATCTAAATATAAAACACAATGTTATTTCTACTTTCTCTGTATGAGAAGAGGCCTTTGACCAGCAGTGGGATAGTACAGGCTGGTATTATTATGTCAGTTTTTGACTTTGAACCGATGTGATAAATAATTATTAAAAACAAACTCTTAGCAAATAGTCCATCTAAATATACTTTTTATAATAACTTTAATAGGAAACAAGCAATAAAACATGTATATATGGATATTTTAATGTGCACTACATTAGTTTGCGATCAAATCATTTGATAATAGACTGAAATTTGTACGCCACCATAGTCGACGAGTAATTTAAATCCAATTAGTAGCCGATATATTGAATAATTCAATATGAGCCAGTAGGTAAATTAATTGTAGTGTGTATCGATACAGATAGATACATTCGTAGAAATAAAACACGCAAGCATTTTACATGAAATGTAAGCTCTGAGTAAATTACGCACGAAAACCTTTTAAAACGTTCAACTAAGTAATTGTTTCAGCCAGTAATTTCACCTAAAAGCTACATTCAAAATGTAACTAACTCGAATTTGCTTTATCAACAATTCGAAAGGCAAGTATATAAACCGCAGATTAGGCAGTATATTTTAATACCTTTGCTTTACCGTCGATGAAAAAAAGAACAAAGAAAAATATAAACCTCCATTTTGTCACAGACTGCCAGTTATTAAATTATGGATTGTATTTGAAAATATACCTAATAGAATTTTAATCAATGCCACTCGAACAGGACAGCTTAATAATTCAGCAAAATTTATAACCAGGCTGTGACCGCGTGTCTTTTAATCTTAAAACAATGTTGTGTTTGTTGGGAAAAAAAGGTTGCGCGGCCTGTCAAAACTTTATTATTTATTTATCCATGGCGCTTACTTAATTAACCTAAAAAATTCGGCCCCAGGCCAGAGCTGTGTGTAAAGTCACGTAGAATATCGTCAACAGCTGTCAAGAATAGAGTTTATAATAAACGGAGTATGGCTAAGGGTCGCCATCCCTTATTTTAATTAAGTTCTCAAGTAATGTAATATAATTAAAGTCGTAAACAAACAAGTATAGTTAACGAACAATATATGAGTAGTTTGGTTATGAATATAAGGAGCCGACATTACCTTGATCCCTTGAGCGGAATTTCCATTTAATTTCGGCGAGCGAGCGTTGACGGAATCCTGATTTTTCACGTTCAACTTTTTTGTTCGTTACATTTCATCAATCTGTCTGCCCTAAATAAATGTTTAGGCAGACAGGACGATATGGTTTATCAAGCTTTATTGCGAATTTAACAAAAATAATCGTCTTTCTAATGCAGCTCTATATTTCGCATTTTTTTTTTTGGTTTTAACGTCGCAGAGTAAATAATATTTAAATTAATATTTTACTCATTCTGGCTCGGACAAACACAAATAAATGAGATTACTTTTTAGTACTGAGAATAAACTAGTAGTGAGTGATGCTGATATAAAGCATTTCAGTGTTATTTAGTTTAACTTTAATGTAAATAAGTTTTTAATTACACCTTAGTTGCGTCATAAAAACTTTAGGAATCATCTATTTAAATATAATAAAATACGAGTATTCGGTAAGCATCTCAGTGAGTACTGCTAGACTGATTTGATTTCTATTTTAATGTTCGTTAAAGTGCAAACAAGGTTTTTAAATAATAATTGGAAAAGTGCCACGGAAAATTGTATATGTCGATTTTGACAGGTCAGTTATCAATATCTCATCAGGTTGTTAAAAAAAAACATGTATTTACCCATTTTGATTTTACGTTATTTATTATGCCTAATAAATAAATGATTATTAATTGTAAATCAATGCCACGGGTCGCCAATTAAGATAAATTTTACTAACAAACTAAATTAGATCAACAGACCCAGCGAAGTATTAATCTGTGCTGGCAACTACTTAACTTATTGGCTTATCAAATCAAACACCTGTACCATAAATCAATCTAATCAATTATTATTAATTGTATTAGTTCTAACTTCGCTAAAGGAAAATACTTAGGGAGAATACACCTGGACATTATAAGCTAAACTTGCGCATTGCAGCGTCGCTGTATTCTAGCTTTATGCCGCGTACACGACCAGGGACTATACAACTTGCGACTCGACTCACGTCAAATGACACGCGAGTGCGTTACCTCTGTCGCGTGAGTAGCGTTGTGTTGCAAGGCGCGGTGACTCGTGGAGTGATCTATTTTTTAACCGACTTCAAAAAAAGGAGGATGTTCTCAATTCAGTTGTATTTTTTTTTTGTGTTTGTTACCTCATATCTTCGTCATTTATGAACCGATTTGAAATTTTTTTCTTTTATCTGAAAGGATATACTTCCCGATTAGTTCCATAGAAATTTCATCAAAATCGGTTTAGTAGTTTGGTTTTTAAATTAAAATAGCTGGAAAAAATATGTCATCCAAGTAAAAGAAATTGCGAAATTGATACTTGACAAGGATTTGTGTGTGATACGATAACTAAATATGGTAAAATAAAAACATTTTGCAAAAAAATAACCGACTTCCAAAAAAAACACACTAAAAAAGTGCAAAATAACTTTACTTTCGGAAGTCGGTGCAAAAAAAGTAAATGAAACAAGCAATAGTCACCGACTTCCGAAAGTAATGTAATTTTTCACTTTTTTAGTGTTTTTTTTTTTTGGAAGTCGGTTTTTTTTTGCAAAAAAGTTTTTTGTGAGTTTCGCTCGTGCCCAAACGGTTATGGGTGATGGTTTAATTTCAGGCAATGATAATATGTCAGATTTTTCTCTGAGATGACAACGCGTCTGTGATGCTTCTTGTATATTTTGAAGAGCGCGGTGACCACTTACTATCAGGCTGGCCATCGACTTGCCCACCATCCAATCATCATCATTCTCTTGTCCCAATTTATTTGGGATAAGGGAATCACGTTTTTTTTTCTTCCATACGACTCTTTTTGACATCGTTGATATCCAATCAAAAGACGAAATGAGCTAAAGCCGTGATTGTAATTAATGTTCGGTTTTTCTCTCAATTATAATACTCGTAAAAGCAGACTCCTTTCCTGCAACTGGCCAATTACAGGGCGGCTTTATTATTTATTTCGGTTTATTATTCCTTTTATTTATTTTTCTTTCTTATTTTTACATTTTTAAACATTTCCATATAAAATATTTTTTTTAATATTAAAAAAAACGGTTTATTATTATTATGTACTCGTATTCTAATATTTATGTAGATATTGATTCAATTATCTGATCGTGCAGCCCTGTAGATGAAGGCTTGTCAATGTCCAATTTTCCTTCGTGTGACACGCGTCTTCCCTTTACTCATATACACAAGGCACTGATGTTCGTATACATATATGGTGACTATCCACACTACGGATTTGCTTGAGATATTTTCATACGAAAAGTATTTTTGATCAGGTTTATTTTTTATTTAATAATAATTGATAAGTTTTCCCGATTGTGTCCTTAGGTCTTAACATAACATCATTATTTCGAATTAAAACTGCCAGCTGTTCAAACTTATTCTTTCAAACTTATCTCTACTTAAATAATTAGATTTGAGTTGAATCAAGATAAATAATATGAATACGTAGCCTTTTTGAATACGTAGCCGAAATTAGAACGAAAAGGTTTTACTGGCCATAAACAAAAGACTAGCAACCCGACAAAGTATTCGTTATTTAAAAACCGAATGGCGTCTGTGCACTGGCTGAATAGTGGCTTGAGTTTATGATTGCTTTGTAACTTATGTGGAAAATGAAAATATTTTACAAAGATAGGTAGTGTTAAATCAATATCGTATGGCTGCAGTTAAAATATTTCATCCTTTCAATATTGTTTCACATCGATTCTAACGTACCCAATAGGTTTAAAGAATGCGTATCTTGGACAGCTTTGAAAAACCCGGATCACAGTATCGGAAAAGCAAATCAGAAAAAAGGGCGAAGTCGAAATAATGAAAAAAAAACCTTTTTGATACGCGCGAAAATGCTGCCAATGTTTAGACGGACAAGTTTATTAAAAAAGAAACTTGACATAACGCCTTTTCTGGCAACATTTTTTCCAAACTGATCTATTCAGAAAGGATAAATAATAAATTGCACTAGATATGATTGCGAGCAGATTGATCTTACCTACATCAAAATTCTGGCCACGAGGGGAATAGATTCCTTGCTTCTCTCTGGATATTTCAAGAAAGCATTGGTCTATTTATTAAATTGTATCATTATCATTTTTGCAATGTTTTACGGACTCCAATAGGTGCCTTCGAAAAAAATTAACATCCTTATTTATCTATTTCGTTAATGCTACTTATTTTAAATGTTTTTTTTTGGCATATTCAGCCCTTAACGTTCCGTACGTATCCTGGGAAACTGCACAGTCCTCCTATCTGCGAGTGAGTATGCTATTATCCACAATTCGGGCCCAATGCGGGTTGGTGAAAGTCACATCATGTCATAAGATTTATTGGTTCGAGGTCATGTCTGTTTCATCACAATGTTTTCTTCCATTCATATAAAAATATGAATATTATTTTAAAGTCTGAATATTTTGAACTCAAAACCCCTTTCTAAGAACTCGATAAACTTAACTTTTTACTCGATAAACTTAATAAAAACAACACCTTCAGACAAAATTCGTACCTTGAAAAATAACTTGCCTCGCAAAAGACCCTTCAAGGCAAAGATTATCTCTGTAAACCTAGTTATCCTTGAGATAAGCTCAGAAATCCTGTGAGTTAGTAAATAAACAGCGTGATAACTTATATAGCGGATAAGGTGCTAATAATGTTGGGAAGAGGTCTCCCCGTGACGTCATCAGCCTTTATCTCGAGAAATAGCTCGGAGGATGGAGGCTACACGTTGCAGAAATGTTGCCTGGGGGAAACACGGTGGATAGGAGTGGATTGTGAGTCGTATGGTTCATAGTTTTTAGGTTTAGTTTTAGAAGTAAGATGATCGGGAAACTGTCGTAATTACCAGTCATGATAGATTTAGTCTGTCTTCACATGATTTAGTGGCTTATTTTTGTAAGTAGATACAAAGAGCCATGTAAATTCTGAATTCCAAAGTAAGGTTTATTTTTTTGCTAGTAATGTATTGAATTGTAATTGCTGTATGTCGCAGTCCGCAGGAGATAAAAGCTGTGCAAAATCTATGGTGAAAATCTACAGGTATAAAATCTGGTTTGCCAATCCAGAACTGTTTCTCTTTAGGTACATGGTTGCGTATACAATATTGCTGAATCCAGCAAGCTGCAGTTCCATTCCACAAAGCAGGACAACCTCCAAATTATTAATAACCATTCGGACTTTCAACTCCCATAAGTTAAGTTGATTGGTCTAACATTTGAGCCAACTTTCTCGTCCCCCCACAACTTGCGCCATGGTCCGTCATGTCTGTTCTCAGTGTGGCTCGTTTATTCATTATTCACTTCGTCGACGTTCCGTTAAACGCGTTACTCGTTTGCGATGGTGCCGTTTGGCTGGCACCTAAATAGGTTAGGCAGAATGGTTGATAGTAATGAGTCTATGTAGAACAGACGCATGTCTATGTTAAGAAGATTCAGGTCACAGCCTTCTGGGTATGGTGACAGATTAAGGTTATCGTGAACAACGTGGCCAAGTCGTGTCTTACGACCAATCGCAATCTATGACGCAGACACTCCAACGAAAAATAAAAGTTGGCCCGCAAGGCCGTCATCTAACAAGTTCTGTTCTAAAATTTAGCCGGTGCTGTTTGATGTGACAAACCGTGGTCGTGTGTATATGTGTATTGCCGTTCCAAAAATTAATTGGGCAGTTGATTCGTGTAGTAAATAAAATTCTGGAGCTGCAAATAGCCAAATCGAAAATTTTACTAAATATAGTAGGTTAAAAATCAAGATCGTAGAGAATATTGACGAGAATGTGGCTCTTCCACAAAATGATGATGATATTATTCCATATTGATTTTTGATGTTTTTTTTTTTGTTATATAATTGAGGTCGGCGCAGCACGTCTTTTACTTCCATACTTTTCTATAAATCATCATCTCAATTATCGTCGTCAGGAGACGGGGTCAACCCCTTTCTGGTCATGTAGGTGACTTTCTTCTTTTCGAGTGGTTAGTGCCTAACTTGGTGTCAGAGTTTTTTTTGCTGTCCATGGGCCTCTGACTTGGCTTTACATGCCGTCGAGAAATATCTCTTAGGCATACTGGTTTTCTCACAATGTTTTCCTTCACCGAAGCGAGTGATAATTATACGATACGCACGTGATTCCGAAAATCGGAGGTGCGTGTCTCGAGTTCGATCTCGAAACCCATGACTTGGCAGTCCAACGGTCACAACACTAGGCTATCTCTGCTTAGACGACATTAAATATACAAAAGGACCTTCTGCATTTTCTCTCCATGTACTAAAAGCACGTTCCGTGTCACGGTACCAACTTATTGCATCCTGACGTCAGATGTCATTGAGAAAAATGGCCACAGCTGGCCAAGATATTGCGGGAGTAAGTGACACTAGCTCCTGCATGCAAATGAGGGTAGTTTGTTTAGTGTTCTTTTAACCGACTGCAGAAGAAAACAGGTTTTCACAACATCACGTCTGAATTTCCTTGAACGGTTAGGCAGAGGTGTATCTATAATAGGTACTACACCCATATATCGTCAGTTATGTTTTAGTCCGACGTAAGGGGGTTAAACATAACTGTCGAAAAGTGGGAGTATTATTAGGTACACCTCTGCCTAACCCTTCGGTATTATAGGCGTGATGTCATCACGACATCATCATTATCAACATAACATATTATGGTATGTAAAAAAATACTCTATACTCCCCGTATAGAGTATTTTTTTACTTATGTTTTTTATTGGGGTGAGATTCAAAAGAAAACGGGCTAATGTGAAAAGTATGCTTTTAATTGGCTTTCCCAACTGTAGGTACTTATATTTCCATTAGGTTTTCACTGGCAAATAATCAACAAAATATTTCTAACTGTAACCACTGAAACATTGTTTTAAACAATATTAATAAACCAGATTGAAAATTACAAATTTCCATATACATTTTCATAACCCGGGATGATTTTTCAAAAACCTTCTTCATCAAAATAGCGCTTGGGCAAAATTTCATACTTATAGAACCACTATTTTAGGTGTTCGGTAAAATTGTCTGTCATGAAAAATATCTTAAAATTTCCCAACATACATACATGCATACATCACGCCTGTAATCCCCGCCGAAAGGTAAGGCAGAGGTGTACCTAATAGCACACCAACATTTCACCAGTTATGTTTTAAGTTCCATACTGCCATGAGATCAAAATATCAGAATCTTTTGTGTACGGGTAGATATAACACGGCTTTGATTTAAAAAAAAAAAACATTATTGTTATGGCACCTATTATATTTAACAAATTACCAAATTGTATTAAGGATATGCCCTTAGTAAAATTCAAGAAACACCTGTCGTCGTTCCTGACATAAATGTTATTACTCTGTTACCGATTTTATAAATGATAAATTGTAATATTTGCTTCAGTTTATCTCATATATTATGTAAATAATTTTAGATTTAGCTGATCTATGATCTCATTTTGAATTTGAGTACCTAGTTTTTATATTATCTGTCAAAAACTATATTTTTGTATGCCAACAGGCAGAATGTACAAATGTGCATTCTGTACAAATAAAGAAATTACTTTTTTTATTATTTATTTATTGCCATCTACCAGGCACAAAACCAGACTCCGTGGCGACTACTGAGAAAGATGGAAAAACCCAATAACACTTTGCCTTACCCAGGACTGACAATCGAACCCAGAACCACATGCTCAGCAGTGGTATTCGCGACCACTCGACCAAAAAGGCAGTCCAAAAAAAACAAAGTTCAAAAATATTTAACCCTCATATTTTAAAACACAATCAACATACCATCACCATTCACAGTACTTTACTGAATCAAGAATGCAGTCAAAGTCGGCAATCCAGTGTGAACTGAGCCTTATTGAAATACAATACATCTCTGCTACAGACGGATTGAAGCGACAGTACATAGACATTGTTATGTATTACAAAGCTCTGCTTAATCCACTAGAGAGCCGCCCTGAAAACTTGGAACAGACGTGAAGGAACAGTGACATTTCGGAGGTACTACAGGCTAATAAAATGCGAAAGTCTGTCTGGGTTTTAGTAAGGTTACATTGTCTGAGTGATTGGTTTTACATTAATGCGTCCCAAGGGAACAGGGCCCGCAAAATGAGATGTTTGCTAATTATTGTGCCCCACTTCACGCACTTAATTGATTGTGTTTGAACAGCTAGGTACCTCTTTTGTCACTCTACAATGCCTAGAAACTCATTCAAGTACTTGGGTCCTTAAAGATCGATTCTATTTAAAAGTCTAATTTATCAACCTTACAAAACATCGATATTTCAGTCACTAAATTCACGAAATAGTTAAACAGAAAACCCCTCTCACATCCAATATTATTTTCTTTTATAGCGTAAATAAAAAGCAAAACAATCCATTACTTGAAAATACGAAATGATGGATCGCTCTCTTTGTAACCTCAAAGTTCAGATAGTTGCCCTCGGAGCCTCGGACCAAGTAATGGCGGAGGAAATTACATTTCAATTTTTGCGCAACATTCCCTATTCCTACACAATTTAATAACCAATGAGGGCAGAGTTCGGGGATGACGTCACTGCCTCACAATACATGGTCCTAACTAACAAGGTTTGGTCTGAAAGCAAAGACAAGCGCGGCACCCCCCAGTGAAGTAACTTATCGATAACTCGCTCTGTGAGCGCGCGTAATATCGATACATTATCGATGAAGTAAGTTCGCGTACTTAGCATTAATTTGTAAATATCGGCGGCGGCTGAAATTAGTTTCTTGCTCTCAATTTCAGGTATCGATTTCGAAATTTCGGGAGTAAATAATTGATTTATACGTATAATTTTGGTTTTGATAAAGTTGTAGTTGTAGTTGTAGTTTGAACAATGAATCTTCAAAGTTTTGAACAATATTCTTTGAACAAGACCACGTAACTTCATATTTTAAATAAAAGCTGGCTAGTCACCGATTCGAATATCGGGAACGAGAGAACGGCCAATCGATAGTTACATCATCGATAAACCCAACTCTACACCGCACATCGGAGACAATTTCGAGTAGATTGGCAAATCGGTCACGTTCACGATATAATAGCTTTTAATGCATGACAAGGAGTAATGAAGCGTTGAGGCAATCTCTAGCTCGTACAGCATCTTCTATTGATCATTATCCCCTTTACAAGATGGATTTACTTCAGCGGAGTATGCTAATGCTGAGATAAATAATCGCTTGCTTAGAATTGGAAAACGCTTTAAGTACTTTGAGCCTCTAAGACGATTTCGATAAATCGAGTTCGATTAATCGGTTGGAAAATCGAATAAATAAACTCGAGTGATAATTATGTTGGTTAGAGGATCAGTAATTAATGTTCTGGCTAGGTTTACTCGATTTTGCTTACGGATAGGGCTTTATTATTTTTTAATCTTAAATAGAACGCAGAAGGGCTTACAGATTATCCGAGGATTTAGTAAAAAGCTTTTGATTTAATTCTGTCTAAACATTTTATTTTAAATGCGAAAAGAAATTCCTAAAACATTTCGTAAATCGAATAATATCATGCGCTTTTTCTAACACATTTACAAGAAAATAGCTTATAACAACGATGTTTATTCAGCAAACATGACATAAAGCCTAACACGAATTTATTTTTTGATTTATTCTGTCCCAGTGTGTGTCTCGTTGATATTGAATAAGTTGCTTGACATAAATTCTTGTTGAACGTTTCGGCGAAAAAATATAAATAACAAAAAATGCGATGCGGGAACCCTGAAAAAGTTCCCATAGCACTCACCTATATAAAATATATGAAGAAAGTTTGTGATATCGAGCAAAAATTTATAGCGCGCGCCTTAAAAACTCTCAGAAGTGATAAATTGAGAAAATATTACTTTTCATATACAAATAAGTAAGGAGTATGAGTAAGTAAGGGAACCTGCTTAGGGTTCACTTTTTAACGAGATCTTCTCTTTATACTGCCTAGTAGTGTATTCGATTCCCACAATAGGGCAAAGTGTTATTAGGTTTTTCCATCAATAATTTCTCAGTAGTAGCCACAGGGTCTTAATTTGTGCCCGGTTGATGGCAATAGGCCTATAACATGGAATTAAACATAACTGGTGAAATGTGGGTGTACTGTTTCGGTACGCCTAACCTTTTGGCACACACAATAAAATTGTGAAGTCATATTTTCTGAAAAAGTCTATTTGAAATAGGAATTTAGGCATCACTGCCCTGGTTTGTAAATTATGAAGACTTGGTAATTGGCTTTCCGATAAAAGTAATTAAAATTAGCTTGTCCCACGTGGATAAATGAAGATGAATTACAGCCTCTCTTAACCTGATGTAGGTAATAAATAAAAATATGCTTATATTTTTCTGAACCTGTTGACCACGGGTTACAAGATCACATGAAACTCACGTGGCTACGACAGCGATTGCGGACAAAACAAATGAAAGAAATTGCTTTTGGCTATTGTATTTAGAATGATGTCACTTAGCTAACCAGGCATAGTCATCCAAACTAAACGTGGCTGCTAAATTTCAGCTTAATCGGTTGGAATTAAAATTAAGTTGCAAGATTTGACCGAAACAAATATACAACAAAACGCACGCGCGAGTTGCATCGCCATAGGCGTAAGATTCAACAAAAAAGTGTAAAAATCACCATTTGAAAATGTTGTGAAAATTTTATCCGATTCGATTTTGTTCTAAACATACGTAATTATCATACAAGCTGTTACGGCGGTGTAGCTACTAAAATACACGCTAATTAAGACCAGACCAATTAAAGCAACACATTAGCTATTCCAATCGATACTAACAGACGCTAATGATGGTGAAAATTGTAGGTACTCAATAAGGTAGGACTTGAAAAGGAAAACAAATTAATGCCTGAAATTACCTCTTCTAATAATTATGGTTGAAAATTTTGTATGAGGTGTTAAAACCTCTATACGTATATACGTATAGAGGTTTTAACACCTCATACAAAATTTACTAATTATACAGTTGTACTAGCTGTTTTCCGTGACCTTCGTCTATGTGAAATTATTATTTAAAAAAATATCACTTTCCTATTTGAATCGGATTTTGTTAACAGTTCCGTGGGTTTTTTGTAAGGAACCCTATTCCTTTTTCTAAAATAAAAATTAGTGCCTAAGTTGTTCCTAATAACATCAGCTATCTGTCGGAAAAAGACTCGTCTAAATCGGTCTAGCCGTTTCGGAGATTATCCGGAACAAACGGACAAAAATAAAAAATAAAAATAGTTCTTTGTTATAAGTACCGTATATACTTTCGTATACATTCAGTAAGAAGCTGTTATTTTGAATTCACAAACAAACACTTCAATTTTATTTATTTGTATAGATGGCTAATGTGCGTATTTTATTAGTATGAGTCAATGTTACTTGAGATAAATGTTTTTTTTAATGATTATGGCTAGGTACAACAACACGCCACAATATCACAACTACATTTTTACCAAATGCCCGTTTATTTTTGCATTAGTTTCAGTAGCGAGTAAAGTTCCTTCATGTTTATACGTGACACTTTGCAATTAAAAGGTATCGCTTATGAACTTGCACCATGATACCAAACTAAGTGATTAACTGCTGCACTAATAACCACTGATAAAAAATATGCTAAATATAAAGATTATATTTGAATAAATTTACACGCAGCGAAGACTTTACTCAAATATGCTTCCGGCACGTTAAAATGACATATTTTTGGTACTGATTGCATCTAAAGTTCGTCTACGAGTCTACGAAAAAAGTTTCTCGTAGACTAACGCTACGCAGTGCTACGATGGGGCGTCAACGCCTACGCCGTAGCTCAATATGAAAAACCTTTACAATGTTTTCATAAGACCATAGAGACTTTCACTCATCCAATTTATGTCTTCGTTTGATAAATCTTACCTGTCGTATTTTCTAAATAAACGAGGCCAAAATAGAACAAAGTGTTTATTTTTAAAATAATGAGTTAGGGCTGGCTCCAGATCGTCTTGTTATATTAAAAAAAAAAACTTCATAAATGCTTGGATGGTCATCATTGACACACACTCTATAATGTAGTGAGAAACTAAGTATTTATGTTTGATCGAACATAAATATTTATGCATTAAACAACTCAGTTCATTTAAATTTGTGTTGAAATCTAGAATGTATAAGTCATAATGGAGATGCATTCTAGAATACACATCAAAAACAAATAACTACTAAATAAAGAACAAAAACGCGCGCTGTCGCAACATTCTGTAGGAACCCCAATAAACAAAAACAGCTGCCTTATATCAGCGTATGTTCCGTAACATGCATAAGTTCGCTTCGTCGTTTCGCCGGAGCTCGGGGGGCTCTGCGGGGCTCGTCGGGGAGACTAAGGCACCTGTCCCAGCGCCAACGATTAGCGTACGCGAGTAGAGTTATAAACCACCCTAGGACGCATCATCGCTTTATGGCCAAACGCGAGCATATTTCAGGTAAAAAAAAATTAGATACGAGCTAGCCAGAAACATGCTGGGAGTTTGTATTTTGTATATTTTGTCATTGAGCTATGGCCAAGTGCAACGGGCGATTGGACGCATCCAGTCATTCTTTAGTTCACGATTGTACTAAGCAAGAGTTTCTTAGCGAGTGTTCAACCCACCAGCAAGCGTCTTTGAGCGAGTTTTTTCTTTGATAGCTCTTTTTTTTTATTGGGTCAAACCTGCCACACTATTCCCAAACCACTGCAACTCCTGTAAGCCAGAATCAACAGCGGCGACCACCAGAAAAGCGCCGAGACAATGCAGCTCGACGAAGTCCCAGAGAAACGATTAAACTTCTTGGATCCCGCAAATAAATTAGAGTAGCAAAGACATGATTTCCACTTTGATAGCTCTTGTCACTGCGGAGAGAGAGTATTCGCCGGCATGACGTGTGAACAGTCAGCGATCAACTATTAATATATGTAACTATCTCTTTTACTGACACTGGACCTACATATATTGTAGACCTGAACGTTTTTAAGAGAGAAAATGCTTTATAGCTCGTCGCTTTCTCGCAGGTTGTGAGACAGTTGCCTAAAGGGTTACGCTGCAGAGATGGCCAGTATCCGGCTATTAACTAATAACATTATACGCGGTCACCTCACTGCCTGTCAAGCGTGGCGAATATGGCAGAATTTTCCCTATATGGCAGCCATCTTGGATCTCCAGAGCTAATAATGTCATCATGTTGTGTCTGGTCACATATGGAGTCTACACACAAAAGCCAATGGCATGCATGTAACTTTTGCATGCGTTGGCTTTGAGGTGTAGAGTCCATTAGGCATAATAAATATTTTATGCAGGTAACCCAAGAAAAGAGGTCCAAAAGAATTTTTTAGAAAATATAAATGCGATGGAATTTTTTAGATATCTTCTTTCCTCGAAGGTTGCCTTTGAGGAGAGGTTTCAAAAAAATATTTTGGGTGTCTATTCTTGAGCCACCCTGTATACCTACAAATCGTTGATTTCTTTACTTGAAAGCTAATGTTTTTCTACAGCTGAGCCCAGTCCTCCACCTCCAAGACCTGGAGTCTTTCTAAGTACCTAGAACCGACACCTACCTACTCTATCCCCGCACCACTTCGAACCAGCACTCGTGGTATTAGCCTTAATTAATTAAGCAATCAACTCTGTCTTTACAGAATAAATATTTACCCTCATTGATTCTGCCCGTTCTAGAAACCATGTTTTTGATCATAAAGACAAATTTAATATTTGTTTAGCCTTCCTCCTACATATTACATGAATAACTAGTCGAGTTATTAAATAAATAACTTAATTACATTGGCATCAAGGATAAGAGTTGCTTGTTCGGAGCAAGAAGGTCTACCAAAGGTGAAATTCAATTACATAATGTAGCCTTTAAAATACAAATATATTTCCGAACTACCCAAGCATACAAAAAAAAATAATTCAATCGTGTTGTTTTATCTTGGGTTCGCTATATTTAGAATGGAATCTATTTGATGCGATAGAAGAAAAGTTCCTCCGTAGCGACATGGGTTGGGATACTATTAATAAGCTTTAGCTGGTTATTGACCGAATGGACCAAAAAATTAAGGTCACAGTGTCTGCTTGAAGCTCATTCATCTCTCATAGGACGTGGTTTGTTCCGTATCATGTATTAGTTGACGTAGTCAGAGGACCTGACATGCTAAAACGTGGTGAAATAGTCGCCTAATTTTGAATTTTCAGAGTTAGGGGCACCGTCTAAGAATAAATCGGTCAAATCAATGACATTGTTTAGAAGGCTTCGTTCTACCACCCTCAGAATCTCACTTGCGCGTCATAAAACGTCAAGTCCTATTTTGGCTTTGACGCTAACGCAATGTGACTACTTGATAGTATCAAGATTATTGAAGTTCCAATTTATTGGGAGTTTTTATCAAAAGTGGCAAAGCAATGTCGAAGACACCGTATTCCACATTTGCCTGGAAGATTTCCTTTAGAATTTCTTCGAGTTTATTAAGAACTAAGAAGTTTCTAAGAGTTTAGTAAGAACTTTTGTGCCTCTTTTAAATTAGCATAAGTTTACTGACATCCAGGATACTGTCAAGGATAACGAGCTATCTATATATTATATTATCTTGCTCTACTTAGCCTGAGAGCAAACACGTTGCCTCATATTATGAATAAGTAAATGTTAGATCCTTTTGGTCCATTCCTCTGAATATCTCGTTTCCACTGTAATCTAGATTGGCTCGAAACCTACATTTTCAACATTAAGTCTGACTTTAAAACACTTTTGTTCAAATGGGGTTTTACTTTAGCCTGTAAATTGTGAAATGCGAACCCTCGTAGTTCTAAATAGAGCTAATACGATACTTGTTTTATTCGTAGCGTTTATTGTACATAATTTGATTTTGTGTCAAAGAACAATGTCAAATCACTATAAATTAGGTGGTTCAAAAATTCTGTGTGTTTTCTACAAACAGTTAAAAATATATCTTAGGTATTCACTATTATCAAAATTGCATATTGCTTACAAGTAGCAGAGTGTGTCTTTGCCCTGCACTGCCCTACTCCTCTACCCCTCTTCTTCATTATAAGAAGTGTTAAGTAATGCGGGGTACCAACAGCCCAAACACTACATCTCACGGTAGAAGAACCTTACCCTTTGTTACTTATCAGCCAGCTTTGTCTTTTTTAGTTTATCGCGTCTAGATCTAAAATTACTTATTTTCTCTTTGTCTTAAATGACAGATGGCGGAAAAGGGAAAACACATAAACCTCCTTCTGGCGCAGTCGGGTAATGAATAAATCTAAAAATAAATCCTACTTCCACATTGACCTTTCATTTATCCACCAATCAATCAACATTATTTTTCCCATTCAGTTCTTATTTTACCATAAATATATAAACGTGTAGTTGTAGCTGCCAATACTATTTTGAAGAAAACCTTTTTTGGGCGTTCACAAATTCTTTGTCTGCAATTTTTGTGTACAAAGAATATCACATAACTCCCAAAAATAATCCTAATACGACATTTTCCACCTAATTTATGTTAAGGTGCCATATTATTTACGTGAAACAAGGTAGGTTGATACGGGTTGCCGCGGTTGCTCAAAGCGACAGGTTGACGGTTGCCACGTTCGTTAACCACTCGGGAGCGATTACGTGTCTCCGCGTAATCGTTTATTTTATAAACGCTTTATTCTTTATCTTTCGGGAATCAGCTTTTTGGGCTGTTCGAGTTAATATTAACGATAATTACTTCGCAGGAATTATGCTTAACTGTTAGCGTTATTGTCTGGGGTAAGGTGCCGTTGCCGAGATGTCGATAGATAGGTAACGTTTTTGTCGATTGTGGAAGCCATTTTTGTGTGGACTCAGAAACTGGGAGGTGGACAAGGACACTTAAATTTTGTTATAGAACCGATATCGCCCGCTATTCTTTTTCGTTTTGACTTAAATTGTTCTCATTGCACTCAAAATGAATATTTGAACACAAAATGAATTAAAAGTGAAATATTGGATTTTAGTGAACCGATCTAACGATGTTGCCGCTACCGTTACGAGGCTACCGAACTATCGAAAAATGAAATGAGATGAGTATATAAACGTCTAATATGATCTGATTCCGGCTTGCTAACTAGCAAGAGGATGCAACAGAATAGCATCTACGATTGATGAGACATCAGTCCACCTCTGGTGAATCCTGGGCACTACTGAACCAGGAATCCTGCTAGCACCTTTATTGACTGACTTATATTTATTACCACGGCCAAAAACTATATCTACCTATAAATTTCTCGCTGAAACGAGAGATGAAACACAAGCTACACGAAAATTGCAAAAGCCGCAGTGAAAAGATTAGCCCGCCCCACTAATAGTGTTAATTAAGGAAGGATTTCATGAATATTATGTTTGCAAAGTCGCGACCAAACTGTGAGGTGTAGGAGTAACATAATACCCGTAAACTTATTAAGATTAAAGGGTTTAATCATGTTTGCCGACACCTACGTCGGTGGATGAAAAAGTTTTGTTCGATTTAAAAATGTTCTTGTTACATAACATCCCGCCTGTATAATCTGAAAAGGTAAGCATAAGGTTACAGTACTCCCACACATGGCCTGTTTAATTATGATTTCATCCTAAAATCTTACTTCAGGCATAAATCGGAATTCCGGAGCGCTATTTAGAAAATCAACCAAAGGAGAATGTCTAAGTGACTATGGAACTTAGTATCGGTATGAAACCTGTTGTGACACAAATATTTATGGCTTAATTTAAAGCTTAATTTTAGGGCTTTCAAGGGTATTCTACCATTTTATTGTAATTCTCCGTATTACACAGTAATTAGGCATCGAAGTCTAGGTCTACAGTCAAATTTATAAGCGATTTCTAGGTATATTAACGTATGCTCGCTAGCTTAGCTATGCTTGCTAGCTCCATAAACATGACTTACCTACCGATGTTGCAGAAATCCAAGAAGACATAATATTGTACATATTTTCATTATCTTCCCATAACGACTGCCAACGTAAATACCGAAGGCGAATTGAACAGTTAATACACCGACGAACTTAGTCCTCCATAGTGAACTACTTACACTGCAAATATGATTGCTACTCACGAAAACGAAATAACTTAAAACATTAATAAAATAAGCGGTGGAGAAAATACAAGGAATCACTGCAACCCGCGCATTCAGAAAATGGCGCCAAATATTGGTCCATGTACAGTCGCTTAAAAAGCGCAATTGATTTTTCAACTAGGTTATTAGCATCTGCCCGCGGACTCACCTGCACTCAATTTATTTGAGTGAACGAATGATATATTTATTTGCATGAACATAGGTAGCTAAAATAAGTTCTTAAGATCTTTGGGTTTTACTATATACTTTATTTGGATACTAGTTTGTGTATGTATTTGTGCAAAGTGATAAAACTACTAACATGGGACTAAGATGCGATTGCAATAATCAAGACAAGCAAAACTGATATGTGAATGTGAATCAGAATATAGGCACATTTTTATTAAGCTTTGCACGATTTCAGGCTTGACTTACTACAAATAATTTATCTGTCTATATAAAAATATAAACAAAGACATATAAACATATTTGATTCAATTCAACCGAATTTCAAGAATTTATCGACAAAACAACCGTTTTATATCATTCAATTTCAATAATATTAACACTTCGTACGAGACTGTACTTAAAACAAAACGAATGAGAACGCATTTGTTTTAAAATACAAATCCAAACAGGCATGCGTCTCGAATACATTCTGCCGTTCGTAAAACAAAAAGTTTTGCCTAGGTAGATACTTTGACCGCGTTAGCATAATGTTATAATGATCAGGTGTCATTCATGTCTGTTTTTGATAATTATTCAACTATAATTCCATTATTTTGATGTGTAATTTAATTATTTTGCGTAGGTAAACACGAATTCTTCTATGCCATGCACTTAGTACTTATTTCTTCCATGCATGGAATGACATGACATTTCTCGAGTGAGAAAAATGATAATACGAAATCGAAATAAATACCAATAATTTGTGTTTTTAATTTAAGGTGTCTTATTATTATATTAAATAATTTTAAGTAAAAAGAGGAATTATCAACATCATAAACTAAAGGAGATGGCTAAATGGAAGTATGGACGACTGCCCCAGCAATGCATAAACATGGAACTTTGCAATATGTAATGCTGAATAGCTGAATATTAGTATTTCATGTGAAAAAAGTTTCAAGAACTTTTCATATCTTTACAATTCTGAAAATAAAATCGTGTAACTCCTACGTCAATAGGTATAAAGAACTGCAAACAAATGACATATTGCTATGAACTTTTACCTAGGCGTTTGGATATTTCTGCATGATTTACAATATTTTTGACTAGCGACACATCCCGATTTCGCACGGTGGTACGTGAGTATACATCTACAAAGAGGTAATTACGGGCTTTCTACAATCCACGCAAAAATCACTCCCGCCCGCGTGTATATATAATAATGCATCTTACCTAGCGGAATTGTACATCTATCTCAAATATAAAAATCTATAGTTGTTTGGGTGTCTGTTAATATTAATCCCTATTTTCACATAGGTTCATCATTTCAACCACTTATTTATATATTATCTGTGAAAACTGTCTATACTTCAACTCATATTCTTACACGAATATATGCCTAAACCTTCCGGAAGAACCAATCAACCTACTAGTGACAACCCCTTCAAAATCTGTTTGTTGATACATCAGTAGGCAGACTGACAAACGCGCCAGGGGGACTTAGTTTAGTAGGTAGGTATGCGGTGATTGATAAATCCTGCATAAACTACGATATCTAGTTTAGGCACTAAGTAACCAAGGACATAAAAGATATTGGAATAAAACAACAAAAATAAAATTTATTTATTTACTCCTCATTCTCATTCCGCCGAAGTCCGTGTCGAGAAGCGAGAGGTCAGTAGATAGGCGAGCACACACTAAGTCCAATAAACAAGCCAGGGTCAATGAAAATCCAAAATAAAATAGTACAACGAACAAGAAAACGGCAAATAAGTAGTTGAAACGGAGTCTGTTCTGTTGTCTGTCGTATGACATCTGACCATAGATACACTAGTATCTGACGTTTGTTTTTTCTTAAAGAAGGGATTGAACTTCAAGTGTAACAGAATCAATAAAATAATCGAATAGGTTGAAAGAAAAAATGGAATTAGTTTTTATCGACCACTATTTAGTTTATATTATTCGACACAAAATAGGTAGTAAGATTAAACGAAGAAGCACAGTCCGAATTTTTCATTTATTTTTATTTGATTTTGATTAGAATAAAGTGGAATTGAGTAAAGTCGATTGTCACTTTAAAAACAACCCCATTTTCCGAATCAAAACCCTGTGAAAACATAATAACAAGCAACTATACAGGACACCGAATTGGACGCCTTAGTTTCAGAAAAACCTATTATCAAAAATCGATTTAAGTACATACCTACAGTTTCATTTGACATTCTGCAAAAGCGATAAGACCCTTCCCTAGCTTGCAGTTAGTGTTATTTCCCCTTGACCTTGTCATGTAAATCAAAAAGCAAATAATATACTTTTTTTACGTTTAACGTTCACGAAAGTTTTAGGAAATTATTAAACACTAAATAATTCATGAATGATTTTTTAAATATTACGAGTTAATGTGAGATTCCTATACATGCTGGGGGCAGTCATTTAGCCATCTCCTTTAAGAGTCCGCAAAACAAATAGCGATACTAAAAGTAGTCAATCTCTTTTAAAAACCCAATTAAACTTTTCTAGGTTCGAATATTGAACCAAAGGTCCTTCGGTCGTGGGTCGAGGGTCGAACGAAAGTGGCAATCGCTTTCAAAGTGTTTCGAATTTCTACAGCGCCTTTCAACAATCTTACTTCTGTACCACTTTTATAAATGCCAAAGTTTACATGGATGGATGTTTGTTACTCAATCTCGCTAGAACGGTCGAACATTCTGTGGGTCGAACGGATCTGGATGAAATTTGCTCACATAAACACATCAAAATTTCCACGCGCAAGAAGTCGCGGGCAACAGCTAGTATTGACAAAAAATGTCACTCTGTGTAGCTAGGTGGGAGGAGAGAAAAATCTTATTAAGTGATTTTTCATTTAACGTTATAGGCTGACTACAAAACGAACCCATGATCTCGGAAACATTGTCAACCCTGAAAACAAGTAACGTTAATGACACTGAATCATTTTTCCGTTATTTTCATAACAGAAATAACACCCGTTACCCAGAACACAATAGAACAGACAAGCAGGCATCCTATCCCTCACATCCAGAAATTAACATACAATGATCAGAGCATGTAGCGCAGTTGCTAATTTGCGAACGAGTTGATTAGATACCGTGCTCATTCAGTTCACTCGGCAGTATTACAAGTCTGAACCTACGAGCTGTGTGGGGAACGAATCAAATTACCAAGAGAAATAAGGCTGGGATCAAGATAAAGTCTACCTATCTTTACGAGAGCTCAGTGTTTTTTTCTTAGACACATTTAGGTACAAAAAGTGGTTAGTGTTGGTACAAAAAACCCGTACAAGCTTTTTTATCTGATTTCTACATTCAAAAAAAATACAGTGCACATAGACATAACATAACATCAAGCCTGTAATTAATCCCCGCAGGGTAACGCAGAGGTATAGCTAATAGTACACCCACATTTCGCCAGTTATGTTTAAATCCCATGTAATAGGGGGCAAGCCTTTTGCCATCAACCGGGCACAAATCCAGACTCGGTGGCTGCTACTGAGAAATTCCTGATGGAAAAACCCAATAACACTTTGCTCGATCTGGGAATCGAACCCAAGACCTCATGCTCAGCAGTCGCGCTTACGACTTAAAACCAATGAGGCAGTCCACAGTGAACAGTAGGTATCCAATAATACCCTAGTGTTAGCCGGCGGGGACACCACCGAAGAGACCATTCAGCTTATAGAGCTCGGATTGGCAAAAGTCGTGGAGTTGATCCGCGAGATGGGTTTAGAAATAGCGGCCCATACAACTGAGGCACTATGGTTCCATACGCTGCCAAGGAGCAGAGAGCCACCCAGCTCGTTAGTCAGAGTTAGAGATGCGCAAGTCCACGTGGGACGATACATTAAGTATCTCGGCCTAATCCTGGACGGTCGGGTGGGGCTTCGAAGAGCACTTCGAGCGTCTAGTTCCCCGAGTTGGGAAAGCAGTGGGTGCTTTGCACAGACTGTTACCCAATCTCGGGGGGCCACGAGAAGAAGTTCGCCGCCTCTACGCGGGGGTCGTGCGATCGATGGTCCTTTATGGGGCGCCTGTTTGGTCAAATAGATTGTCAGGCGTCCGGCGCTGCAGGACTAAATTCGCCTGCAGCGAAAAATGGCTATTCGCATCGTACGAGGATACCGTACCGTGTCCTTTGGGGTGGCAACTCTCCTGGCACGGTTTCCACCGCTAGATATCCTGGCAGATATGGACACAATATATTACAATATATTATAGCCCAATCCGCGCCATTCGCCAAAGTGGTAATAGTGTACCAGGAATCGCTGTTCCAAGGCTGAGGCGGCAGGAACGGCGACACGCGCTCGAGCAGTGGCGTGAGCGGCTGCAACAGCCGCAATATTTGCGTAAGCGCGTTGTCGAAGCCGTCTTATCGCACTCGTTTCGAAGCCTGGCTGAAAAGAGAGGAGCGCATCTCCTATAGACTTATTCAGGTACTTACCGGGCACGGTTGCTTCGGCGCGTACCTGAATAAAATTGGGCGAGAGGCCACAACAAATTGCCATCATTGTGGAGGCAGCCTGGACTCAGCACTGCACACGCTCGAGGAGTGCACTGCATGGAACTCTGAACGACGTGTCCTGGTCGCCAAGATTGGGGAAGACCTTTCTCTGCCAGCCGTAGTTGGAGCTATGCTGGCGGAGTCTGACAACTGGAGAGAGGTGACCTCGTTCTGTGAGACCGTGATGATCCAGAAGGAGGCTGCCGAGCGAGATCGTGAGAGGGCCGATCCCAGCAGGAGAAGAAGTCGTCGGCGAGGCAACCGCCTCGAAGCTTAACACGCCGAAACCCCGCCTGTATTTCTCAAATCAGATGGGATTTTGAGGTCATGGGCGTTCAGAGTGGGGACTCTGTGCGCTCACCGAGTGACCTCAGAGATGACCGGTAGCACAGTAGTCACGTGCTGCCGTGCACACTTGCACAGCGAGGCTCAGGGGAGATAAATAGTCGCCCCAGGGATGTGCCATAACAGGCGTTGCACAGAGGGGGCTCCGGACAGGTATTTTCAGAGGAAACGGTGCCTCCTCTCATGTGCGGATTGTGACTACCGGGGTGGTTTTAGTGAGGTAAAAATCCCACACTCCCCGGTCTTATCCCAAAAGAGCGGTCGTCTTTTGAAGGTTTCCCCCCGAAAACAAAAAATAAGGTATCCAATAATGTCTTAACTATCATCATCTCAGCGAAAACAAGTCCACTGCTTGATATAATAATTATGTAGGTACAAGGATTTAGACGAATTGACAGTATATGACAGAGAAAACGATATTGGAGAAGTTAAACAAACATGTTACTGACAAAAATGACTTAAAGTGGTTTCGTTAAGGGTGGCTATGACATAACACTAACTATAAAATATCTTTATCAAAAACAATTTCAACTAGATGTGATAGCCTACTGGTGTGACCGTCGGACTGCCAAGTCATAGGTCACGAGTTCGAACCCAAGGCACGCACCTCTGATTTTTCGGATTCTTGTGCGTATTGTATAATTATCACTGGCTTCGTGAAGGAAAGCATCGTGAGGAAACCAAACATGCCTGAGAGATATTTCTCGGCGGCATGTAAAGCCAAGTCAGAAGCCCATGGGCGGCATAAAAACTCTGACACCACGTTAGGCACTAATCACATGAAAAAAAAAGAAGAACAATTTCAAACAACAATTTTATAATTCTTCTAAGTGCTCTGACGACAAGGCAAATAATCTATACTTCCGTCTACCTCGTTCGGAAGAACAGACATGCAGAAGTCATGCATAAATCAATCCGTTCAAAGACACCGCGAGTTTTCATCAAGAAATTGGAAACTCGCATCGGATGTCATGTGACTCAGTCTTGTACTCGGTTCTCCTAATGTCACACAATCAGCGATCGACCTTTCGAATCGGAACTTCTAGCTGAAGTTCGTCGACAAAGCGTATTGGAATGTTTTAGATTTCTCTAGAACTTCACTGAGGTTCTGCAGTTGCAAGACGAGAGCTGTTTCAATAATGAGGATTCTTTGGACTAGTTGTCACGGATGATTGAATAAGCAGTCTGCTATTAGAATTTGGATTTAGAATCTAAAATTCTAATCTGAAATAAAAAAAAGGTTTTTTTTATGCTTTGCTTGCTTTTACGTTTAATTTTTGGAATTTAAATGACAGTTCTGAAGGCGACCAATCACAAACCGCAGCACCTTTTAGCCCTACAATCGCTCTGAGAAAGCTTTCATAGATGGTAAAGCCAGTCGTGCCGTCTATCTAAGCGATCGAGATGTGGTTTGTAAAGAGATTGGTCTTTTAAAGAAAATGTTATTATTCTCTTCGTTAAATGTCAGGAACACGGCTTATAGTGGCGGCTCTGTTGATCGTTCAGTAACGGCAATAATATATGTAAAACACCCAGAAAGCCATCTGTTTTGCGGTTTGTAAACCATCACGCGATACTTTTTCCACCAACAGATTTGTTGCCGAAATGCGATGTCTAACCACAAAAATCCGGATTGTAAATCAAAACAAGCAAACTTTTTGTGCAGACAGAAATAAGAAACAAAAAGGTTCCAAAATCAAAACCGTAGAATATCTAGCTACCAACCAGAAAATAAATCCATCCAAAACTGGTACTTTAGTACTGCAGTACTGCTTTTTTTCGTGGCAATAGTCAAAACTAACGCTGTCATCTGTTTTTTTTTAAATAAAATTTCCACGTATGTGACCGGCTATACGAACGTGGACAAAACAAAGGGAGTATGTAAGGATCGTAACAGGTGGCATTCCTACCTAATTTAATGTGAGTGTTTATTAATATTTGCATGCTATTTTTATGGCGAAATGTGTCACTGCACTACATCTTATGTTTACCATCTTTTGTACCACATTTAACGCAAATAAATAATTTTGACTTTGACTTTGACTTTCTGTGGTTTCTGCTCAGCGCTATGAATAAAAGGCGTGAGTTAATGTATGTATGAATTTCTACGGACAATTTCACAAATATACATACCGTTAGACTGCCCCGTTGGTCGAGTAGCCGCAAGCGCAACTGCGGAACATGTGGTCCTGGGTTCGATTAACTGGTCAGACAAAGTGCTTTTAAGTTTTTCCATCAGGAATTTCTCAGTAGCAGCCACGGTGTCTGGAATCGTGCTAGGTTGATGGCAACAGGCTCGCCCCTATTACATGAGACTTACACATTATTAGCGAAATGTGGGTGTACTATTAGCTACACTTCTGCCTAACGGGAATTACAAGCGTGATGTTATGTAATTCCTCCTCCTCCTCCTAAAATGATACACTCGAAATCTATCAAAAAAAGACATACCAACAAAATCATAGCTAAAGGACGACGTCAAAATATCGTATAACATTTCTAATCAAACAATTCCTAACCGCTGGCTACTAGACGTAACGCCACATGAAACAAAGGACTACGTAATGCCGACGTACAGATGAACGTACGTACCAACGACGTGGAATTGAAAGCTCTATAGTTCTCTTTCTCTATGATTTCGCTGAAATGTGATTCAAGTATTTGTAGCCAAGGAACTGGAGCAGCATTTGTATTGTTTTGGTTACGGTTAACTAATATGGAATTGTTCTTGGTTTATCCAACTTCTTGTACGGGTTATGTTTTTTTCAAGTACAACTTTAACTATTTGACTTTTAGTTTTGTTTGTTTTTGAATGTTCAACCTAATTATGATCTTTAATGGATTGAACTAAATGATTTTTGAATTTCGTCTTACACGATTTGAGTATGAATTATTTAATGGCTATTAGAGTAAGTTAAGACCAAAAAAACTAAAGATGTAGGTACTGGTGTGAAGGATGATATGGCTAGAAAGGAGGGGCCTGCTGATATGGCGAGTATTAGAGAAGTATTTAAGAAGAAGACATACTGCGCCGGCCCCAAATAAATTAAGATAAGGTCAGACGAATGATGATAACTATTACGTTTTTCATCAAAAAGGTGGAAACAGTATCTTCATATATTGCCTCTGAAGTTAATGTGAAGATAGTCGAGCAAAACAGTAAACGTATATTTCGACCAACAATAATCAACAGCAAGTACCTTCCAGGCTCTTGTCGATTCCATTTTCTTAACCCACATCGTATATGGATAGACTGGTATAAGAACAGCACCAATTTCGTCCCACAATTTCGTCTACATCTCGTATAATAAAGGCTGTCAGACACAAGTTTCTAGGTGAACGGGCTAAAACTGAAAGACGAGAGTTATAAGGGAAAATGGAGCGGGGACTTCATCAATATCTGTGAATGTAGGTACCTATTGTTTAATACATTCGGCAATAAGAATGGTTGAATTAGTGAAACACACACTAGCCGAAAATACAGTGCCGTTAAATCGTTTCCCTGGGACTTCGTCGAGCTTTATTGCCTCGGCGCTTTTCTGGTGGTCGCCACTGTTCATTCTGGCTTTCAAGAGTTGCAATGGTTTGGGAATAGTGTGGCGGGCTTGTCTAGCCGAAAATACACGTTGGCAATTCGGCTTGCTTATGCTGAAAATTGCGTCTCGTTTTGTCACATGCGTAAAGCTCAGCCCCAGCGTAAAAAAGGGTTTATCATAACTTCAACCTTTTTTGCTTTTTTTAACATAGGAACTACGACGTGTAATTTTTGACATGGGAGGTCGTAGCAACCGCATAGGTTGAAATGTACCTACATTTTTTGAGAAAATATGAATCCTCATTAATACAAGTGAGTCGCCTGAATAGGAACATTACGAGTCTGATTCTGAAGAACAATTAAAATTAATAAAATCCTCTTATCTCTAATCAGCCTTTTGTCTGAATCCTTAGTTAAGCTTGTTTGGTGCTCCAGAAATTCTCGTTACCTTAATCTTTACTCTGGGTGTGATTTTATTCTTATTCATTGTCATGTAGAAAATGGACGGTTGAAAAAAAAAAAACTTTAGAATAGAATATGCCAGGCGTCACATCTAAAGCACTCCATTCACTACCTATCTACGTAGGCGCGATTCTCGTTAGAGAACTGTATAAGGAGATTAACATCATGACAGTACCTTGTCTGATCTGCCTGTAATGGTCTAATTGAAATAAATGCTTTGAGTTTGAGTTTATCGCTTTCCATACAAACTGTCGCTAAATATGATATGTCACGCGTATCATAATACAAAGGTGATATTTAACGACAGTTAGTACGGGTAGCGATAGCTATCGTTTACAATTATTATCTATCGTTTTTGGTAGAAGTTCACATTAACCTTGTCAAAACGATTTGACTATAGCAACACGACTTGCGTTAAGCAACCTCCAATTGTTTCTTTCACGTGAATACGATGACTCTTGCCATGCTCCAATCAATTTATTTCATTTATCTTCTACGCAGTTTCTTTTGTACCATGTGTATCGCTTGAGCCTGTAGCTTGAGCCAAACTCTTAAAGATACTAAAGATAGTCAGATATTCAGATGTCGACGTTGATTAGGTATGTTACACGCATACAAATACCTCCTCTTGAAAAGAGGGGTAACCAATTAATGCAGGCGCTCGTGCGTTAGAAAACTAAAACACAACTCCTGAGTTTGATCTACAATTAAGGGTGAATTTCACGAGTTGAACCGAACGCGATCAGCGTTTTTACGAAGTGAACCCCGTTCAAGGGCTTTTAGTGTCAATATTCTAATGCAATGATGACTCTAAATGCAGTTTAAATGTACTTATCGTATTCAGTTTCTTTGGTGTTATTCGCCCCAAAGGCCTTTTAGACCGTTGCTGTTATAACTACTCGTAGTTGGGCAGTTAACTAGATTGGAGCTCGGTGTTATTATTATCGCAAGTCCAGGCAGGGTGGTTTTACTAAGTTAATCACTTTGCGGATTTTAATTTAATCTTCCTGCGGCTATGCTCTATCAGGAGGGACGCAGACTTATTTTATTAGTGAAGGAGTCAACATTGTATAATTTCACCCCATCTATACAAATAAATAAGATTGAAGTGTCTGTTTGTAATTTCAAAATAACAGGATTTCAACGGTATTGTCTTGTTTTCTTATTATATATAGATACTATTATTGTATTACATAATCTTAATATTAACTCATAATATTTACTTGCACTATTATCATTTATAATAATAACGCTTGTCATATCCACTTATTAGTCATAACTTTTATTTGCCATAAAATAAGTTTCCATAAAACATGTGTTATAATCATTAGTTTCTATAAGTAAAACACAACACAAATTTTTGACGCCCCGTAATTGTACATATTTTTATTCTTATTTTAGTTCTAATATAATTTTGTAAATAAGGTAAATATTTTGATGATTTAATAAAATTAAAAATACTACCTACTATTACATAATCGATACTTGACATAAGCAACATTTAATATAATTTAGAAACGTTTATTGTTTTGTACAAAAATAATGTCATTAAAGCATTTGGTCTGTAATCAAATGATTTATCAACAGTTAGTCAAAATTGAAACGGCTCGATGGGGTTAGGTTAGAACTGTGGCCACACAACGCCAGATTTCCTCTTTTGCAAAGCAAGCACGCATGGTAGATTAGGTTTATTACATTTTTAGGTATCTTTGTGAATACAAAAATCTGTATCGTATAATCATATAATAATCAAAATAATTCAAGTAATATAACAATATTATTTTAAATTTAAATTGGAGGCCAAAGCTCAAAAATTTTTCTTCACTGTAATTAATTTTATGGGTTAAAATGTTATTTATTCTTTCGTTTTTTTGTTTTGTGTTTATTTTGGATTTTTTTTTCTGGTTCTCCATTAAGAATCGACTCAATGTTTATCAATGAAATTTTGGTTTCTTTTATTTATTATTTCTTCGCTGAAATAAGAGAAACCATCATTTGTTTTGCCAATTATTGTATTTATTCTATGATGCCTCTGCGTAGTTCTGTGTGCGCGGTAAGTTCTCATTGTGCTAATATGGGCAAATGAATATTATGGTGAATTAATGTTATGGAAAACGATATTATAGAAAATGAAAAATACAACAAATAAATTTATCGATTAAAATTATTATGACACTTGATCGATTATGACCAATGAAATTAGTGATTATGATTTTATGTAATTACACGATTATGGCAACTGAAGCGTTATTTCTAATGAAATTATGGCAAAAACAAGTATTATATATAAAATTATTGCATTTTAAATTATGGCAAACATTAATAATATGAAAATATATACTTCACTTATAACAAAAAAAACCTTTTTTTTTTGCCTTCCTGTCTGTCAGACTGTTTGTTCCGGCTAATCTCCGAAACGGCTAGACCGATTCTGACGGGACTTTTAGTGGTAGATAGCTGATGTTAGTTAAGGAGTAACTTAGGCTACTTTTATTTTTATTGGCAAAAGGCTAGACAAGATGACCGATAACCACTGTCAAGTTTCGCTAGCTATTTAAGTTTGATCCTGTTCATACCTACATGCAAGCAGTAAATTATAATTAACTAAATAGTTTACATTTCTTTCATTATATACCCATAAATATTGTGTGTTAAGTTTATGTTATTACCAGTTTAAACTATGTATTAGATATAAGCTTTGAAAGGCGAATTGCTAGCCTAATAAAGTGTCAAAATTTTTAGTGTGTTAGTGTAGCTTAGGGTAAGTGCGTTTTGTTATTATTTTTATGGTAAAAAAAGATATTTGAAAATGAATGGTTCTGTTCATAATTAAAATCAACCGAACAAACTGAGTCAAGCTCGTTCATGAGCGGCATATTTCCCGAGGCGTATCGACCGACCTCATTAGCAGCTCAAATTCGAAACTAATACAACTTCACAGTATCACATACTAATAACATTACAAAATCTGAGTGAGTACGCTTTCCGTTGATATTAATTCGTGCCAGTTACCAACATCACCTGCTATCCTTAATTACTTCTTGGTAAGGCACTTCCAGTGTATATTACAAACTTATATCCATGTTCTGTAACGTTATAGACTTTATGTATTAGCTGTAAGGCTCATTGGTCAATGTTTTAGTTTTTAATTCTGACGATACCTTGAATGCTTTCTACTGATCGGAGTAGACTATCTCTAGAGGCTTAAAACAGTTTCCATTTTGGTTTAGACATTCGGTCTACGAAAACATGGAGGACGTATAATATGTTTTTTTCTTTTTTAGTTTTGCCTGTTTTATCTCTTTACTGGGCAAAAGTGTTCCCCATTCCTGCCTCCGTGATGGCGACCGTTTTCAGACACACACTGTGTAACAATTCTTGTCATTCCTGAAAATCTGACCCGGCCAGTCCCGTATTAATCTCGCAGACTTATCGCCAACATCGGCGATACCTGTTCTTGTATCTATATGTATGTATAATTGATAAAAGTACTGAAAACTACATAGACTTCACCTTTTCATTGATAACCATGAGAATTGGCACATAATGATTACAATTTATTTTTCATGAATAAGATTTCATGGATTTTTAAGGCAAAATCGTCAAAAACTCGTCATATGCCCAAATGGTATATAAAACAACATCACGTTCGATGTGTACAAAACCTTTTGATGCTTCTATCTGAAGATATATTTCATGGAAAACTAGTATCACACTTACTTATATCACATCTTAACTATTACTATCCAGAAAAGTTTTCAATATTGTAAGTCTATAAAATTTTATGGTAAATTACCATTGAGATGTTTTATATAAAATATTTTTCTTTATGTAACATTCGAACCCATAATTATTGTTAATACTTTCCGAAATAGTTATATTTTGAATTAATTGATTGTCATTTTTCATACATTTCCTTTACATACGAATATCACGCCTATAATATTCGAGGAATTAAGCAGAAGTGGCATCCTCATTTCGCTATGTTTTATAAGTTTGACCATTAAATGGTTTTCAATAAAGAGTTCCCCATATATCAATTTCAAAGGCGATAAAGTTTCTGGAACGCTGGAAGTGAAACACCGTTCAAATAATTTTCCTTAATCCTACTTCAATCTTTTTTTATCCTCACGTTTCTTGGCCTCGAGCCAGGATTCGCTAAAGGAACCGTTCGTGCGATTATTGACAAGCACAGAATCCTTTAACCCAAGGTATTATGTTTAGCGTTGGCGATTTTACGGTGAGCGACTGACGACTTAAAAATAGTACAGTCAATGTCATCTGCCAAGTTCCAGTCTTACAAGATGTATTTGAATACCAGTATTTTACATGGATCGACTGCCAGTCTGACCTCCAAAACTAAGTTTTTGGGTAACCCCCACCCTTGGCAAGACTGGTTGACAGACTTTTGAGCTTATGAGTACCCGTAACGTCTGTCAAAGATCTACGAATGAAAGCCGGGAACAACTACCTATCCTGCTTTCCGAAGCGCGTATCGTACTTACGATGTTGTCATTTCAAGGATTTAAATCTCAAAGCTTAAAAATGATGCATCACCGACAAGCCGATCAAAGCAATCTCGAATTGACATGTAACACGATTAATACGCCAAAGTCCAAAAAGTGAGCTTCGTTTCCGTAAATGAATATCCCACTGTTATATAAGCGGATCTGTAATTGTACCGGAAATCTATACAAAACGAGGCCATGTTTAACTGGAAATGTATAGTTTGATATGTGGCCGTGTGTACTAGGAACTAGTGACTTTAGAGTCTCAAGTTCGGAGATGAACTAGATTAGATTTAGATCATATTCAGATAGTCGAGGAAATTATATTTCCATCGCATCAAAACCTTAAAACGACATCGTCAATAAGCTCTAAATGGGAAGATTTATTTGTAAAACATCATATTCAGTGAATTTTTAAAGGGGTAATACCATATCACATTATATCGCAGGTTACTGGATAACTGCACTATCTATGCATAAGTGTGTTGCTGGCGAGTTTGTTCCGCCACTTCATTTTCGCAACTAAAACATTAGGAAGTGGCGAATGACGTTTTGGGGGACTGTCTCTTGTAAATATTGACGTTTAAAAAATGCTGAAGCCTATTTTGATTTTAAGCACACAGGAATTTTGATTTTAAGCACACAGGAAGTTACTACTGCGTTGGTTATTTAATGTTTTCTATGTCAATAGTCACAATATTTTCATATTCTTTTGCAACACCCACGCAGAAATGCGGAATTATAATTTATTATTACTATTCACCTGTTCATTCTTGGTTCGTATGTCTTAGCAGCAGCCTGGATTCCGGATTCATGTCCAGTTGATGAATACTCTCGCCCCCTTTTATATAAGATTTAAATATACCTAGTGAAATTAGCGAGTAGATACAATATACCTCTTCATAACCCTACCGTGCTATTTTGCAATTCTTAGCCGAAAACCACAAGCACGAAAAAAAGTTTTATCTAGTACGAAAAAAAAACAAATGAAAACCAAACAGTTACGTTCCGGTGTCACCACGAAAAGTTATTGGTGCCGCGAATTTTTGCGCTCCCATAAATTAATTACCAGAAACAAACGCAATACTTACAACATAAATCACAAGGAAGAAACACGCTAGAACAAAGAAAATGGCTCTTAATATTACTGTCATACTAGTGATAAGACGATATTAATGTGTATTAAAGAAAATACGTGAATACCGCTGTTGTTCTTACATTACAAATGTTCCGTGGGTATAATCTTTTACAGGTCAAACGAAGAACAATAGTGATATCTATTGTATGCACGAGTGTTTGTGCGGTCTTTTATATTCGTATACCAAAGCAAAGTCAACTATTCGGGTTTTTTCTTGAACAAAATTATACAAACCAAATTCGCAGAATATGTAAATAAAAATTTAATCCTCAATACAAAACGACGCGACGGTACCGACATCATACACAACTTTAGCAATTTCGTTCAAAATTCCATCTAAAATTTCCAAAGCGATACGACATATTTTTGCAGAGTTTGTGCAAAGTTGTGCAAAAATATGTCATCCCATCTCCTGCGATTATCCAAGTTCCCTTGTTAGTATTCAGTACGTGTTTCATTCGGAATCAACTTTTAAAGTATTCTTAGCGGGATCTAAAATCCCGGTCACACAAATCCGATTTTAACGAAACACAAAAATAGTTGATGAAAACTTTCATCCGCGTTAAAAATGCATTTTAAAACCTCGAGAGCACTACTTTTAATCCGCTTGCGAAACTTTTACCAAAAGCAACTTTATAGTTTTAAAATCCTAAAAGCTGAAGGCTGACAAAACTCGCAGAGACATCGAATGCTCTGTATTATATAACATTATGAATAGCCTTCGCTTTTAATTAGGTTAACACTGTTAATGGAAGACATTTTTTGCCTTGTCGTGACCTGGCAATGTGTGAAACCGAATATTTAGGGTTATTTATGAGGCCCATATATCAAAGGTTGACTTGGCCCTTCGTGGGATGCCTATATTGTTGTATTAAAAAGAATATTCTGCGTGTAATTACACTGTATCGCAATAAATCCTATTTAGGGGCCCAGGACGACGGTATTGATATCGAATCGATATTAATACGAGTCGTGTTTATTACCTTCAACTTTTATTTGTTCGGCACATGTTTTTATTCTGTGTCACGGGCGTAGAATCCGTGTTGTGTTATAGTATGCTTGTCTGGTTAAAAACATTTTATTACTTAAAACTGTTTTAGTAACGTATTTTATCCGTCGTTTAATTTATTCTTAGCAAATTGGGGTGTCGTTTTCGTTTTACTTGTACTTAAATTAAAAATTTTCAAGCTGCAAAGCATAAAAGGCCTGTAAATCTTGGTCGACTTCTATTATAATTTTCGTTCATTTCCTAAGGCTTTCAAGATTTATGTGAAAAGATTTCTGATAGCATTTTTTCTAACATTTTCTAACAGTATGGAAGTTACTTCGACTACTATCAAATTAGTTATAGACTATCATTTCTTATCGCAACCTATTAAACTAAAGTAGTTAAGAAAGCTTTTAGAACACTATTATTACCTTCATATTATCCTATCTTTGTAATATATAACAACGAATGGCTCTTCCAATAATGTCTGAATAATTTTCTATGCAAAACTTTTATCGATAACGAAGTGGAAAGTTGTGAATTAGATGATAAACGATTTAGAAATAAAACGTGTTCTCAAAACCTATTTTCTTTGTTCCAGATATCTTTACAACAAAAATGGAGCAAACCACCAAATACTTGATCATCATAGCATCACTAATGACGGTTAAGTTCACAGTGACGGGAAGCACGAATGAAGATACGCAGCCAAAAATGGAAAGACTCTATTATTCACCTGTCTTTATAAACGTTTGTGACATCGTCGACCGACGGTCTAAAGTGCACTGTTATTGTGACAGTAACAAGCCAAAAATGGCCACCAGAGCCGATTGTTGGGTATTTGGCGGAGGGATAACTGAAGAAGACCTCATTTGGCCCAGTTTTTCATCGCAGTCTGAAATAGAACATCTGATGTTTAACGTCAGATCAGACGACGCACTTACATTCATTCCAGCAAAAGCTATAGTGAGACTGGATAAACTGAAACATATCTCTATACAATTTGGAACTATCAAAAGGATCCCACCGTACGCATTCACGAATTCTTCAACAGTCAGGCAAATCGTTTTGAAATCGAATAAGATCAGCACATTAGAGAAGCACTCGTTCTCACAGATGATGATGTTATCAAACTTGAGCTTAGACGAAAATCAAATATCAGAATTAAAAAGAGACGTCTTTTTTGGCTTACCAAACCTTCACGTATTACATTTATCGAATAACAATCTAAGTTTAATACACGAAGGCTGTTTTAAACACTTGAATAATTTAATAGAACTCAATTTGGACTATAATTACATATCAGTAGTGACTAGGGAAATGCTGGAGGGTCTGGAAAATCTTTCTCGATTAAATATGAGAAATAATAAACTGACGATGGTTGGAAATTTGGCTTTTAGTGAGCTGTGGGGTTTGAAGGAGCTGATGTTAGATAACAACGCGATAGAGTACATATCGGAGAGAGCGTTCGGTGGCCTGACGCAGCTGAGAAAATTGACGTTGTCCGGTAACAAGCTGACAACATTCTACGAAGACATATTGGAGGATATAAGGAGCCTAGTCGTATTAGACCTGAGGTACAATATGTTGGAGGTGATATCGTACGAGACTGTTCGACCGGTGGTGGAGAATGACAAATCTGCTTCAACTGCAGTTTATTTGGAAGGTGAGTTAGAACTTTTGTTATTTATGGCCCTAATACCGACTATTAAACCGAATATACGAGCGGTTACGTCACACGACTTTCCATCCGTGAGCACCCGGTGCGTATGGGGTTTTGAATATTTTATTCACTGAATACCGTATAATGCAAAATCCGATTACTTTGGTATCTTTCTCTTTGTTTTTGCTCAAATCTCCTTGTGAATAAGAAAATATATAGAAGTAGGTTTTGTTTATTATTTATGATGCGATTTCTATGTAGTCAAATAGTATTACATAGGTCACAGAGTATGAAGTATATATATACCTCGTGCGAGTAATATTTTTATTTTCACATTGAACACACACTGTTGACATTGTCCCGAATTGTAGACATTTAATATGAAATAAAGACTTGGTCATTAGTCCCATAATTGTTCCGTAACATTAAATCAATCGTGTTTTTAACGAAAAAATCAGGAAACACTTAAACGATCATTAGCTATAACAGTTGTGACCCTATTACTAAACATTTTCTAGGCTGTTCTCAAACAAATACTTAAAACCAACAATTGAAAGCCTTTTAGGCGATTGGCCGATACCTGTGATGTTACTGGTTTACCTTCGTTTAGTTTAGGCATTTCCACGAAATTCTGTTAATAGGGGACAAGAAATAAAAAGCCATTTTGACCAAGAAAATCTTTGGTTTAGAATAAAAAGTCAACGAGTATTGAAGACTATTTCTTTCGTATATTGGAGAATGTATGGTGGCGAAAATGGAGAATCATTGTACCTATAAACTTCACTGTCGTAAAATGGAGTAAAATCAATAGATACGAATACTTACTTTGGTCTTGGTTGTATGGGGGATAGTTTTCGTCTTTTTCAAATGTACTCGTATTTGAATAAGTTGAAGCGTCGTGGCCTCTTTCCTTTGATTTAGATTAATTGGTTACGTCGTTTTCATTTATCAGAGTTAGATAAACTTAAGGCTTCTGATTCGGTAATTCTAAAAGTCACTTTTCTGTACGAGTATTCTACAGTATTTTTACTTAAGTACAAAAATAAGACGTTGAGATAAATATTCATTCATTTACGTGAGTGTTTCTTGCGAACACTGTAAGAGCTTGCTGTAATAAATAATATATATAAGAATAAATAAAGAAGAATATTGCTAAAGAAAATGATATAAGAATCTAGACTTTTTGCTGAAATCAAACTTCAGATTAAAATTGCCTAATTGTATGGTGCTATAATATTTTTGTCAAAATAGTGCCAAATTACAATATAATGTTCCGATCCAAAAATTCTTTCAACTTTTATTAAAAAAAAAGATCCATAAATAAATTCCAGCGGAATTGCGGAATCTATTTCTCAGCCATCCGGTAATGAAGATGGACGTAACAATCGAGACCGTTGAAATGATAAAGGCGTCCAGCTCCAAATACCTATCGAGCAATACCTTTGTTCTTCACCAATATTTTATATCTATTTAGTGTAGGTACGCGTGCCCGCGGTAACTTATAACTACCAATTCAATTTCGTAAGGGTTGGCCTGACCTGCCTGGTCATCGGAAACGTGTGAGCTCTACAGGCCAAGTCGGCCGCCAAACGATTTGAATCGATTATTGATTCAATATTGCTATATGCGGGGTTTTCTCCAAAGGAAATATAAATAGAAGGCTCCTTCGGGTGTTGGATGAAATTTAAAAAACCAAATAAGTAGCGTTAGCAGAAATCGCTACATTTATTTTTTGGTGTTTCCTTTCAGACAGCACTTATTGGACCTAAAACTAAATTGTAGTCGTAAGCAAAGAATACAGGTGTTAAAGTCGTACGTGTTTTCGCAAAGTACCCGGCGGCCTCGGTAAATTAAGAGCTCACATTTACACGTAAGACGTTAACATCTTTTTCTAAGTTTCAGAAACAGAAAAAGTTTCCATTCAACGAACCTACATTTGTTTAAGTGCTCCTAAAAAGAGCCGTAGGTCAAAACACTCTCCACTTTGAGCATAATAGAATTGTCCTGAAATAGCATAGCAAAGAGTATCAATAAGGGTAACAACGTGTGCACAGCACTCGAAGCGTCAGCGACGCCAAACATATCGGCGGGTGACACTTGCAAACGACACTTATATCTCAATCGCATTTGATACTCAATTTCGACTCCTAAAGATACACAAATCCTTTTATTTCTTGCGTTTCATAGACAAGGCGTACGTAAATCACCTTTCCACCGTTGGCGGGATTGCACCTATATTTCGCCGAGCGACCCGATAAATTTGGCCCGTCCCACCATCGGGAAATAGCTTTTTATTCGTAAACCCGTTTGTTTATTACGTGTTTTGTGTGTTGTATCGGATACAGGTCGCTTATTTTATTATTCACGAGTGGGTTTTGTGACTTATTTGTTTATTTTTTATATTACTTTTCTCGTTCCGCTAGCGAGTTTTATACGCTTCTTACTGTGAATAATAAGTTGCGAATGGTACATTAAAATTTTCGTGACTAACGCCGTCGTAAAGAGCGAAAAGTTTCCGCGGATGTTGTCTTTCTTTTGTAATAATACGAGTTTTATTCGATGTTAAAATTCTTAATTTATTTTACTTTTAGGGTTTCAATATAACGAAAATATTACGCATTCAGAAATCTCGAAAGTTATTTTCTTTTATGGTTTATTGTCTTCTAAAAATAAAATATGAAAGACGTTTGTTAAGTTTCGGTGGATCACTTACATAAAGGAGAATATTTTTATTAATTCAATTAAGATTCTAACGTTTGACCTTACTGTAAATTAAATTCAATTAACTGCATGAAACAAACTTAATTCTAATAACTCACCTTCAAAACAATTTTACAAATTCACTTCCGAGAGAACGATCCTCCGTCGAGTTTCATCTTCTCAATTAAATTTAGGGAATTAGAGGAACGGAACTTGGGCATTTCTTAACTAACTGTGGAATAAAGGGCTAACCCGTTTGCTGGCACTCGGTTTAGCTAAGCGGCTGTCCGCGGGATTATTGTGGAAACGAACGCCCGACAAACAATATCGAAAACAGTTTTTCATTTCAAGTAATCTGGCTTTGTACTTTTTGTTCCAGCTCATCAATCTAGACTTAACTTAGTTTCAAAGTTTAGTAACAAAGGTTTTAGTGGAAAAAAAAACCGTGTTATAAATTAGGATTAGAATAATGTACTTAAAAGGCTCTACGTTTGTGTCTATAGTTGTACAAGAAACTTTTGGTACGTGGCCCCAAATTGGAACTATTCCGCCATTTGCTTATTCAAAACAATTTCACAAATTCCCACAAACAACGCGCCACGTCAATATAATTCAAGCGACCAAAGATCAAAAGCTTAACAGTATTACGATTTCGACTGACAAATTTATTTCAACCTTTGACATTAACAACAAACCGTTCATAAAGCAAACATTTGGTTTAGGTAAACCATTCTACATAAGCCTTAACTAAACAAACTTCCCTTATGTAATTATTAGTGGATGTAATATTCCGGTATCGTGACGTGGGAGCCGAAAATGGGGGCCGAGAGACGAACTGGGAAACGAGAAGCACTCCAGATACTTCTAGCCTCCATTAAGATTCATCTCGGCGTGACGGGAACTATACGGATGGTGATACGAGCACGTCACTTTGATAAACTAATTTCGGCTGATTGTACACGTAGCTTTATGTAATGGGTTCGTCTTAGGGCGATAACACATTGTATCGAATGCCAAGAAGCTAGTTTGTCTTCCGAAACCCGGTAACACGTTTCGGTGCTTTGATGTTAACTAATGTGTTCTATCTCTTAGCATCTCACTCCATACTGTCATCAAAAATGTATGTACCTACTCATGTTTTTCTTCATGAAAACTTGTTGAAATCAGCCGCACTTTTACTCGACATAGTTTCATCTGATCAATCTTCAACAATAAGTAATTTACTTTAGTTTCGTCTACATGCTTAACATAACATTACAACTGTAATCCCTGAACACACCCAAACACACCACACCCAGGAACATACCTAATAGCACACCCACATTTCGCGGGTTTCGTCTGAGATCTGATCGGTAGGACTACAAAAGAAGCCATGTTAAAAAACGCTAATATAATTTCTCATCCAGGCTTTCCTATTACTTCCCATTTTCTATTACTATTCCAAGCACCGAAAAACGATTTGCCCGTAACACAGTCACCATATTTCTCTAGTTCGTTCACTTAGTTCACCTATCGACTTTGCGAACGACTATTTGTCCAGAATATCCCTCCAGCGGGGCGTGCCTTCCCGATCGCCATTTTTCTTCTGCCAGCTATCTGTTGGAGGCAGGGCGCTGCGTCGGCTACTCAGATAAATCCTCTACGGAATGCAAATAAAATAGATCACTGACACAAATAAAATTATTTTTCCTGAATAAAAGGTTTCGAATAATTATTTTGTCTTTTTGTTTGTCGTCCTATCCGTACCAACCGACGGTGAGGTTTTTTGTGAATGTATTGTATTCTGGATTCCCGGGAAGGTGTTAATTGGAAATTATGGAGCTTGAACTTACCGGGGACATTATAAATTAGAAACTTTTTCGTTTTTTGTCCGGGTTCGTTTGTTTTCTGTGTGGGTTTCATGTGGTGTTAATCATGCTGTGGCGTGGGTGTGGCTTTAAATATAAATCAATGTTGCTCTCCAACAGTAAAAATAGAAATATTACAATAGTTAGGTATTACTATTTATGAGAGGATGGAGAGGGAGAGGAAGGCCAGAGAAAATATGGATGGATTGTGTGAGGAATGATAATTATGAAAAAGAGGAAGAAGTAAATGATGCCGTGACGTCTGACAGGGGAGAATGGAAGAAGAAAACGTGTTGCGCCGACCCCAAGTAGAATGGGACAAGGGCAGGGAGATGATGAGGTATTATTTTTATTCAAAATAAACACACTCATCTTATACGATTTGTAGAGAAACTGATAATATCATTTATTTTTACCGATACCAAACTCTAAACATCCGGTTGATGATTGATGCCTAACTGTAAAAATAAATAAAAAATACGTGTTAGTTTTCCAATTAATCATCGATACGCAGAACTGCCAACATTGTAATTCTGGTGCTAAAATATATCCACAACCAAAAAATATTCAATTTACAACATGTGTGACGTAAATAACGACTAGCAACATTTATTTTCTTTTTTTCGGAACTGCCGTGAAATATACCATACAGGTATTGGTTACTTTTTTTCAATACCGTCAGTGGCGTTGGCTTTCGATTAGTGTTGGGTTTAAAAACTGCTCGTTACTCAACACTGTTTCCGCAAATTGTCGGTTTTGTTAAAACCGGGTACCAATATTTCTATTCAGTGTAGAGGATTTTTAATTTCTATGTAAATTCCTGTTCCCGTTCACAACTAAATACTGTATTTGTTTTTTCGCGAAATTGTATTGTTAATTACTATAGAAAACACATTCATGTAGCTGACAGGCAATTTACAAAACCTGAAATCTAATATTGTAGAATGTAGGTATAAAATATATCCATTATTACAAAATTTGAAAATATAATGTTACTGGCAATGCCAAGAACCATACTTATTTTTGATTAACTTAAGAACAACGCTCGTTTCCACTAACACTAACAGACATCTAAAGGTTATACGTATCTAATAAGTACCTGAGAAGTTACTTAGCGCAAAAAAACCAATAGGCGAGACAAGATAAAGTTACGACGCCGATTCGCCAATGCGTAGTGATTACGCAATACAAACGGGTTGCCTAGCAACAGAATTCTAACAGTAGTTGTCGGACACTGAACTTACAAAAAAAAAAACAGTCCAGTGTCAAAATTTTTGAATTCGAATTGCGAATTGATCGAAGATAAACTGGAGCTTAGGAAACTGCAGATATTGGGCGTAATCAAACTAGACTTTGCATGTCGTTACAGTAAACAGGAATACAGTGCCACAGGGGTCTTTTCGCTTTTCAATTACATAGAAAAGTGGGTGTTGTTGGTTAATGTTTGTGAAACTGTATAAAAAACAAAAGATGGCGGCGTGAGCTACCGTGATTGGTGTACTTACATCTTTAATCAAGCCACCGTGATCAAGCGTATAATAAGAATAAGAACATTAAATGCACAAAGATTCATTTCCGGATAAAGCGCGACTGAGTTAAGTCTAAACTCGGTCTATAGATCTGGGCCTAAGACAGTTCAGTTGCGCCACTGGTACAGGTACATTACCTCTTAAGGAGATATTTCCATAGACAAATGAGCTCCTATTTAGCCCCCTATCGTACCCGCCATTTCGAAAGGGTAGGTACGGTATGTGTCCTATCGTGTCCCCGCAGTTTGCTAAATGCGGGTTTAAATCCGATTTGGGTAGAGAGCGTACCTAACTCTATTTACCACGTACATAGGTACAGTTTGAGCTTACTACCTACATACAAAATATAAGCTGTCTTGTGATAGGGCAGGCTGTATCACGCGTTTTTCTTCTGGCAAAAACTACAGAATGCCAACTGCTACTATATTTGCAAGTTCTTTTGTCTCGTCCTCGTTCATACATCTGGTCGTACAGGCACGCCAGTTACATTACCGGTGCGTTTAATAGCTACGCACCATTTCACTCGTCATTTGAATCCAACGCATTACGTATTTAATACTCAATTATTTAATACGCGGTGTTTTTTGTGTGAATTAATTAACTGTATTACTAATAACGAGAAATCAATCAGAAAACCAAAAATATATCTTGATTGTTCAAAGCAGCCGTAACTACGTAACCACTGAACAATCAGTAAAGTTGTAACAAAACCATATTGTAATAAGTTTCCATAAAAACAAAACAAACAAACTAAGCCTAATATAAATTTCCGACAAAATAATCCATTTATTGGCTAAAACAAACAGCAGGAAATTATAACTACATCCAGAGTAAAATATTTGAATTACCTTCCCTGTTACCACGGCCGAAATTAACAATTACAAAATGGCCGCCACGAGCCAAAAGGTAAATTAAAGAATATAACATAACCATAAGCAATTAACATTAAAATTGTTATTATACCTCAACAAACTGTTTTCATAATCCCTTAAAAATTACTCTCGTAATAATATTCTTTGTAATGAACAGGCTCATCTAATATTACTATGCCTGGCCTTGTAACCAAGATATTCTGTTACAAATTGGCTACAACTTGGTCCATAGTATGGTAGATTAATAAAATTTAAGCACTACAAAACTGCGTCGTAAAGGTTTACGTGGCTAAGAGCCGAGCCCTTGAAATTGAGCCGTGTTTTTTCTAGGCGTAAAAGGGGTGGCTAAGTGGCTAGCGCGCTAACATTAGCCTAGCGATATTAAGTAACGGAGCTGGACAGATACCTAAGGAGAAGACTATCAAGTGTTAGCAATCGCTCAAAACTATGACAGCTACTGTCACCTGTCACTTATAATGACAGTTGATTTCAAGCTACTTTCGACTGGCTGCACACAAGAAGAGAGTCACGTTAAAAATTTACTATATTTAAAACAAAAATAAATAAATTAGAACAAGTTTCATGCGACTAGAGTTAAAATCAAAGAGAAAATGTAGTTAATTCCTTGAAAATTTAATGAATTCCGAAACGTTTTACGGGCAATAAGTATTTTTGGCTTAGCAATCAAAAGGTTAAAACAGAATACTTCATTTGGTTTTCAACAATCAAAAACGTTTAAATACGGGGTGAAGAGACATCGAAGGACAAACGGTTACCAGTAACTGTTCTTCGGTACATCATTCCAAACCCCAAATAGATATTTTTCATAGGCAATTAAAAAAAAAAACAGATGTTACAATCATTTTGACCGCGAATTTATTGTATTGTATTGAAACATTTGCTATTTTGTTTTAATTACCTATGAACAGTTTCTAAGTGGGGGGGGGGGTTCGGACCGGTAACCACGTATTTGTGCGTAGGTACTTGCAAGCGTATTATCATTTTGATATCGTTGTCCCGATTATCGAACAACAATATCAAAATCATAATACGCTTGCAAGGACCAAACTGGCCATTGTTCGCTCGTGTGGTTATCGTGTAGTCTGTGGCATTTCTTTTGATAGCCTTTCTACAACATATACCATATTGAAGGGTGGAGCACAGACCATCACACTCAACAACTTTTTGTATGGGCTAAACAGCGTAATGTCGAAAAAATCAGGTGTCTCATACAAAATTTTAATACCTAATTTATGGCACTGATAATTTCTTCGTCATTATGATATTGCTCCCATAAAGAGTGTTGATGTGTGGTGTTACGCGAGTGAATAAAATAAGAAATGAGTACAAATAATAGGAAGTCTGAAAGTGGCGCCTCGGTGACTGAAAACTTGTGTGGTAATCGGTTGGCTTGGTATGGGCATGCGATGCGAAGGAATAAGGAAAATGTCGTGAGGAACGTTTTGAGTATGAATTTGGAAGTAAGAGTAGTAAAGGACCAAAGAAACAATGGATGGACTGTGTGAAGGTTGATTTGGCAAGAAAGGAAGTGTCTGATGAGATGACGAGTAATAGTGAATTAAGGAAGAAGACGACATGCTGCGCCGACCCCAAAATCAATTGGGATAAGGGCACGAGAATGAGAAGAAGATGACGAAAGAGAGCAATTCAGTTTGATGATCTGCACTACACATAAAAAACGTGTAAATATGACCGCACCTTACTAACTACATGCTGGAAATGTCTTAAATCTCTATGTGAACGGCACACCTTTTTTTTACACTCACAAACCAATTTCATACAACAACGTAGCTACATAATATTTTCCTGTCATCTGTACTTGGCTTTATCTAGAGCAGGATAAGTTGTTGCATTTCAATCTTTTATTTTAAACCTTATGTTAGTAGTGATAAAAGCTACAGAAGTTGCGGTCGTGAATTGCAACGGTGATAGCCCGCGGCTTTGCTCTGTCTCGTAAGTTAACTTGATTGTTACAAGCTGGTGTAGCATCGTATTTTGCACTGCAACGTGTTATGTAACACGGAGTTTTGTTATCATTAAGGTACTATCGGCGAATGAGATATGAAACCACCTTACGTCGGTTTGAAAAAAAAAACGTTTTTTGTCGCCATCCATTATAATCGACAAACATCATGAGTTGTTATAGTGAATACCGACTGGTATCGTTTTTTTCTCTTCTTTTCATATCGACGAAGATATTAGTTTGATTAGTCTTCAATTCTCACTTGTTTAATAAGACAGCGTGTTCCCATTTTGACAGCATTTCATATAAAATACATAATGAATAAATTCATAGTTAGATTGTTATTTTGAAGTCCCGATATAACAGGATTTATTAGTAACTTGACCCAATCAAGAAGAACCTTACTTGCCTTCAAACCGCAGAAATCCATTTTGCACCCTGCACACCTAATTCATTCACCGTGCGTACTTCATCATAACATTTTCTCTACCTATTGCCTCGGTTTCCTTCATTGAAAGGAACTGGGTCCCGTCATTTTCTACGCACACCGGAGTTACTTCCGTACGCCCTTTGCCGCCCTTACACCATAGAAACTAGATTTATATACGGTCTTGTCACCGTACGGTTGAATACTGCACGGATTAATGGTACGTCTTAAACCACGGGTTGGGTAGCCTTTTGTTGGAAACCCGTATTAATTAATAAATTAAAATGATAAGAAAAACCTTACGGTTGTTCAATTATTTGATACGGGAGTAAAAATTATGTGAGTCATAAAATTGGGGTGCTTTTTTGTTTTTTTTTTTTCACCATATGGCATAAACTCTTACTTATGGTGGCTAATTACCACGTTATCACAACTTAATAAGCTAGATTTGATAAATATACATACCTAACAAATTAGATATTGGATATGGTACCTATATATTTTTTTAAATTTCACATATTTCTGTGAGCGTTACCTAAATATAGAATTTTACTACAGTACCGTTACCGAAACCCAGTTATCCTAACAATGTTTTAAGTATTTGCAAGAGCAATTCTGGTAAAATTTGGCATAACAAAACTTTATGGTGATAATAATGTAGGTTTTTGATGATTGAAACGTAAACAACAAACACTGTTTTAAGCTTTCACGGTTTATAACTAAACTTTCACTATCACTTACGGGATATCTACCGCCATTAATGTTTATATTGAGGTCCCGATATTTCAGATGACATAGTCAGTCATCTCGTGATCATGGCGCTTGCAACAGCGTCGAAATATCGGGAGCTCAATATAAACATTAATCGCGGAAGATATCGCGTAAGTGATGTGAAAGTTTACGTAAACAACAGTGACATGTTTCCTATAGCTATGGGCTCATATACCAACAAACAACATTCTACTCCCATTAAATTACTATAATTATAGCTAAGGGAAATTTCGACGTCATGCATTAGTACATAATGGGCATAACTAATACCTACTTAACGATTGTTATTCCCTGCCTTTCAACAAATCTATACATTTTTATGTTTATATGGCGGTATAATGTACTAGAAACATGCCACACGTTACGATGATCCCCTTAAAGTATACGTGCAATTTTCAACCATGTTTGCCGATTACCGATAACAGATCCTTTTAAAACGAGCCGCGATAATCGAATCTATTAAAAGACAAAATGGGCCCTTTATATTCAAATTGACGAAAAATCGTATGAGAAAATAAACCTGTTCGTAAAAAAAACACGTTAACAGGCTCTCTGTTTACAGGTAACCCACTCAGCTGTAATTGCCGCCTTTCGTGGATCTACGCGTTACGCAACGAGACGCGAGACAACACGCTCAGGAACGCCCTCGAGAAAGTATCGTGTGTCACAGACCTTACTCCCGACAGACACTTAAACGACCAGGAAGATAACGAAAACGTCAAAGATAATGCCGTACAAGACGACACATATGACTATTACGATAAAAACGAGGACTACTCAGAGAGGAAATTCACGAAAAAGGCAACTAAACTGATCGATATTCCCTTGGAAGTCCTCCCGTGCCCCAAGGAACTGATGCAGACCGAGGAATACGGACACCCTGTACAAAATGAAATCAGACTTAAGGCTTTCTCGAAGGTCGAGAAAATTTCTCCGTGTTTAGTTTTAGTTTTATTCATGCTGTTGTGTTAATTTTAAGTATGAGACAAAGACATTTGTGATATTAGACGTTAATTAGTGTATTTCTCGTGTACAGATTTATATTTGTTGTTCTGGATGTAGCTGTTGTAGTATTATGCCATTTTGTATTTTTGCGTGCGGCGGATGTCCCAATTCTTGGCCGAAGTATAATGTTGTTTAATTAATTAAGTAATTGAAATGTTGTGCTGTTTTTGTTTACATACTGTAAGTGAGTACTTTCGATCCGTTAACCTTATTATTTTTGCTTGTAAAAAGGCAATACTTTTCATCAGTCGCCTTTTAGAAAGTTTGATCAGACTATGAAAATACAAATATTTTATGAACTTGAGGTACATTGGAGACTCTTGCAATTTATTAAAGTAATTTATTAAAAGCTTTTCGGGTTTTAATAAACATAATTGAAAAAAAAAAACTGGCGATAGAAAAATATTTTTGTTCATCAACCATAATATGTTTGATCAAAAGTTTTAATAAGTAGACCATGATTTCGTAAGATGTATCTAATTATCAACTGCCTCGTCGGTCTAGCGATCGTAACCGCGACTGCTAAGCATGAGGTCCTGTAGTTCGATTCCCAGGTCGGGCAAAGTGTTGTTGGGTTTTTCCATCTGGAATTTCTCAGTAGCAGCCACGGAGTCTGGATTTGTGCCTGGTTGATGGCAACAGGGTCGCCTATTACATGGGACTTAAACATAACTGGCGAAATGTGGGTACTATTAGATACACCTCTGATTAACCCCTCGGGGACTACAAGCGTGATGATATGTTGTATGTTATGTTTCTAATTATATATAGTCCTAACGTCGCTTCAATGTGTATCAAAAATTATCGGCCAATTACGAAGACAACCACGGCGCGCCATTATATAAAAAATGAAATGTTCTTTTTTTGAAAAGGATATCACGTTACATAGAGTGTACAGACAAAAAAAAATCATCTCGTTAAAGGAGCCTCCCTAAGGGATTAACCCGATGTGTGATTCGGGCAACGTTCCGAATGCGAGCTTCGTAAGCCTCCGCTTAAAATTATCTAGCTTTCGGGAATTTTAGCAAGGGTTACTCACTAGGTATTTATTTTTGAGAGCGAAAACGGGAATTCGCTCGCAGTTTAAGCTGGATTGATGTAAATAGTTAGAGTTTTATTGTTGATCGAGTTGAAGGAATGCTGGGTTGTTTTAGAAAACAAATGCAACAGTGTTTTGCTTTAGTATAACAAACATTTTGAATATTTGAAGGTATTTTTCGCCCAGTTTAATAGTTGAAAACTGTTATTCAATAGAGAACACGGATCATAACATTCATTCCGCTTCTCACTTATTTTGGCAGTGTTGAAACATTCATCGTTTAGGGATTAAGTCTTAATTGCATTGCCTGTAGTACGTACCTGTATAAAATGACTTGTATACGCATCTAAAAAAGAAATAACTGTCTGTTTTGGGTCAAAAATATACCTCCTACTAACAACATCACCGGCAACGCGGCCTTTTGTGGGACGAACTCGACTCATAAGACTCGATTGGTGAATAAGAGCTATGTATAGAGTTAAGTGGAAGGGGGAAGGGAAGCTTGGGGCCTTTGCCCTACAGTGGAGCACAAACGGCTAGTAATAATACCTCACCGGTTCATGTAATTTTATCAACGCAGGCTGTCGCCAAAATCTGAAGCCGCTTCATATGCCATAGCATTATGCTTAGCGCTGTCCCTTTAGCACTAACAAAGGCTGCAGCCCTGGCAACAAGCGCTAGGGCTGGTAACAAGGGCTGCTGGTCAGGCTAGAACGGACAAATTGAGGACGCGGCTCCGGACATGGACACTTCCATGCAAATACTGCAGAAGTATGTGTCAGGTGTACGTAGCCGCGACTATGCAATTTGTCCGTACCGGTTTCGTTGATCCTTGAGGTTGAGACATCATCATCATCAACATCCACAGCCTGACTTCATCCACTGCTGGGTATAGGCCTCTCTTTGCTTGTGCCAATCTCCACGGTCCTGTGCCAGCCTCATCCAGGATATTCCCGCGATGGCAACAATGTCTTCTACCCATCTCGCCGCCGGTTGCGTCGTACATATAAATTACATATTTCGCTATTAGACATTTTCCCAAACTCTTTTTCTTCTAATTTGATTATAAATGGTACACTGATAGATCACGATTCACTGGTCACTTTAAAAGATTACTTCATTTGAATAGGATCTTGTTAGCACACATTCAATTAGTCAAGCAACCGAAACTGACTGTGTACCTAGCTCTCATCGGGTTGAAAAGCGCTCGATGAGTAAAAAGCGGTTAACTATGCACCGGCTGGTTAGTTTATTACCAGCTGAATAGTACACACAGCTCCATTAAGTGCTCACCCTCCCAAAAGACATGTGAAATCAAATCCGTGATAGGCCAAAGTTGATTTTTGTATTTTGCAAAAACATTTTATTATAATTCATGTATTGTTTTAGTGAGCGAATAAGTTTTTTTCTAAGTCTTTTTTTTCAAATATTGTTTTATTTCAATAAAATTTTAATAGTTTTATTATTGCGTACAACGACAGCAAGAATAGGGTTAACATTTACGAAGAGTTTTTCATCGTTTGAATAGACCGGGGGTTTTAAGATAGCTTGCCGTGCATAAGATTGGAGGTTCAAATCCTAGTAGAAAATGTGCTTTTTAACATACATTAATATATATTTTTAATATAAATTATTTTCTATTTTGTTTTAGTAATATATGAATTTGTTATGTTGAAGACAAAACGGAGAACAAACATGTTAATGTATCTATTGGTTAAAATAATCAGTTTTGGGGAAACAAACCTAAAGATTGAAATAATTCGATGTCACCACGCGTCACACGAAAGAGAAGAGTGATCTAGTACATCCCGCATTGAACGAAAAATGTAATTAAGCGATTTTAATTATTTCCAGTAAGTGACACAACACTATTCAGATGCCACTGTCAGAGAAACGTACAGCTCAGAGCGGTTTCAGACCGGTGGGTTCAGTGAGTAGCACTTTGCCCGTATCTCTCGCGGCTCGCGGTTATACGGGCTTATGAGCGCGTCAACGCTCATACGAGTTGCTCGGGTGACAAAAGGCACATGCATACACGCCTACATGCGCTTCCAAAATCGAGCTCTACGCGCCGAAAATAAGCTGAATAGGGTGAATGTAACAATTGTTTTTTTTTTATAAATAATGAGCAAGCAGGTAAATAATAAAGGACGATTTATGTAAAGAATACTAACACCCGTATCTATAAACAAGTCAACTTGTTTACTTGAACAAATGTATTTTTTTAAGTTACGATTTCTATTATGTAGTTTAGTAATTGCTTAAAGTTAGAACTGTAAAAAGTTAGAATTCTTAGCTTTGCTTTCTTTGACGGTTCTTACTTCGTTTAAACTCATTTCTTTGCATAAAAAAATTTGCTCAAGTTATTACTTTAACTTGACTATAGATACGAGTGTCAGAATTTACTTCCTCCTCAGTACAAAACAACACAAAATTATAATTAGACGACCCGTAAGCATTTCAGTCTAATTTAAGTTTGTTCCCGCGTAACGATACTGCCATCTTTATCAAGATATAGCCCATTTTATCCTTTAATTATACATGAGACTAACGCTACTGAGCCAGACAAAATGGACGAGGAATTTTATAAATATCCTATAAGTAACGTGAACTGAATTTTGATTGTACCCTCCCATTGCTGAGGTCGACTCATAACTACCTACTTAATTCATTTGGAAAATGTATTGAGTGTGTGTATGTATTTTTTTCGCTTTATTTTCTTCTTTCTTGAGTGGTACAATTAAGTATATATACTTATTTTCTTGTCTATACTGCCTGTCTAAGTTTGAGATTTACTTATGTGGATAATGGTTTCAGAATGAAATACCTTGTATGTCTATCTCTCTATCTATATGTCAATGATATTAAACAACTGACAATTAGTGATTCAGTTGTTTTAATAACTAATATACATACGTACATAAACTCACGTTTTTTTTTCCATGGGGTAGGCAGAAGCCACAGACTGCCACCTGCTACGATCCTTGCATACTATTTTGCCTCGTCCACGTTCAAACATCTGGTCATACACGCACGCCAGTTGCAAGTACTACACACCTGACCTTTCTGAAGAAACTCACCAATAAGGTCAGGGTACGTCCTTTCAGGGCGTCCCCTCCCGGCGTTGACAGTTTTAGAACATCTGCTTTAAAGCAATTTGTTAATGGAAAGTGTAGCGAGAAGGGTACTGTCATACTGTTCTCGCTGAAATTTTTCTTACGAGTTTAAACTTCGTGTTGTTTGCGCTTTGTACTACTTACTCATGTTCTTGACCATCAAAACAACGTTGACCCCATAGTGTAAGTCTTTCATAATCTTTCATAATGATGAAGAAAATCTCATGTTTAAATATCGGTCAATTTTTACCACAAATACTCGAAAAATAAATTCTTTATCAATGTTTACAATCAGCGCAAACAGGTAACCCTGTATTTGCCAATATCAAAATTGTGAAGGAAACTTTTCGAATATTGTTATGTATAAAATAAGCTTAAATCATCAAAACCTCTGTTAGCATAAATCACAATTTATTGCATTGTTCTTACAAGTTAAACATTTAAATTGGCCTGTATTTGTAAATGTTAACATTAAATATTTAAGATCAAACTCATAGATTTCATCGTTGAAATATTATATTAAATTAATTGTACAAAATGTATTCCTGTTAAAGATATCGTGTATATTGTAATTATTAGGTTGTGTATAGTCTTCAATTCTGTTGTAATAAATATTTCTACCCGTGCTGTGTGAGTTTTATTTATAAACACATCATCTGCTGCCTAAACTTTTTCCAATTATGTTGGAGTCAGCTTCCACGCTAATCGGATGCAGCCTAATACCAGTATTTTATATGGAGCAACTGCCTTTCCAACCTTTACAACACAGTTAGTACTGGGTAATAAGATACCCTTTGGACAGACTTTTTGGCCAGTGATTAGGTACCTACTTGTACATAACGACTGTCAAAGTCTACAAATGAAGGTCGGAACTCACGGCTTAACGTGCTTTCCGAGGCACGGAGGAAATTCTTTATATAATGGATGTTCACCTATCTACGGATTTACCTGGTCAAATACTGCTTAACCCTGAAGATCGATCTGTGCAGCTGTTAAAATTAATTGACTTTTATTTATAAATATCTTATTTCTGATAACAGCTAATTTTGCAGCTACAGTAGCAAAAGTAGAACAAAAAAAAAAGAAAAAAATAAGTTGGCTATGACGGCGACACGGCCCCAGCTGAGTGAGCGTAACAACGTCTTGGAGAAAATAAATAAAAATCGTTTTACAATTTCCTATGTTCCGTAGTGTATTTTTAGATCTTAGCGACACGCTCGCCGACGCGCGTTTTGCGAGTGAAGATAAAAAAAAAACGAAACAAAAAAAAATAAGAAGTTGCCACGAGTAGCCACGACGTGACTTGCAGACGCAACGGAACTCATGCGAAGGAAACAAGTGACACTCTTGGCTACTGCACACCGTGCGAAGCCACAGAAAAAAAAAGTGACACTCGCGCGCATCTCCCAAGCGCGTGTGTCGCAAGTCGACTCGCCTCAGTTTGGGAACGGGGCGTTAGCCACAAAATGATTATTGTAGCTATTGGATGTATAAATATACTACGAGTATATTATATACAAGGTGGAGACAACAATACGACAATAAATGAAAACACTGTTACTAATAATAAAATTCATAGGAATATTTTGTAACTATTAAATAAATCCTAAAATCTAAATAAAAAACAACAAACTAAATATCATAAAACTATTAACGAATTAGGACACCATTAAAATTTATTATTGACATCTGGAAATAAAATTTAAGGAACGTATTTGGCAAAGGTTTTTGAAGCAGTGAGTTGGTGGTTAGTGTTTGGTGTTAATACCGACGCGGGGTTTCGTTAACCTGTCGGTGAATGTAAAAAACGCTACCTATAAATTAAAAATAAGGTCCTGTGACTAAACTACTGGATATTCTCGATTGCATTTTTGTACGCAGACTGGGAACATCTTGAGGTATAAACGTAGTTCAATTTACTGTCAAATTGTCTTTGCCACCCTGTCTGTATATTACCATCAGCCTACAGCAGTTCACTGCTGGACATAGGCTTCTCCAATTGCACGCCACTCAGCTCAATTCTCGACAACTGTCATCCAGCTGGTGCCGACCACCCTGCGGAGGTCGTCGCTCCATCTGCGCCACAGCTTGAGGGCAACCCACCTTACGCTTTCCAATTCACGGTCTTCACTCCAGAACCCCAACGGTCACCGGTATTACGGCTAATACGGCCGGCCCATTGGCACACACACATACTATTCCAAAAAGATATAATGATACAAAGTAGCCGTAGCCTGAGGAGACAGACGTACTCACTTCAAAAGTTCGCAATGAAAATTGAGCGTTGCATAAATAAGTAGGTATGTATGTAGTCCCGGAACTCGTTCAAGTTTGAAGATACAGCGATGTAGACGTGCAAGTTTTCTTGCACTCATAAATCACTTGTGTGTATCATGGCGTGGGGCCCGGGTTCTATTCCCGAGTGTTATTGGATTTTTTCGTTGGAGATTTATCAGTAGCTGTGTCATTAGTATTGGTGCGTTTGTTTGTGCCGCCGTGCCTCGGAAAACACGTGTCGTCGTTAGTGCTGTGTGTGATCTCTGCCCGGTAGTGTCCGATTGCAAACCCGTCGGACTAAGAGAGTAAAGGAACTGAGAGTGCACCTGTGTTTGCAGCCATAATTATGCAATACAATATCTCCTGTGTTCATGGCTAATCTCCGTTGAGATTGAAAATCTGAAATGGTTTAAATTGTGTCAGGAGGATATTATTATTATATGTTAATTCATTCAAACATCTTCCACAAAGAAGGCATTTATTTATACAGATACTTGCTGCACTTACAGTTTACAGCAAAACATTAACAACACACAACTTTATGCAATATTTAAGCATAGCTTTACTGCTATTCGTAAACATAACAAGATACAGTACCTGAGCAATCAGGGCGTTAAGCAGATTCATCGCCTGGGTTGTGGGTGCATATCGAGCAGTTTGGGTACGCACAGAGGGATGCAATTTCGGAGGTATGGCATTTTGGAATGTGAAGAAAAGTCATCAACGAGGGATAAAACTCATGTAAGATCAATTTATCCTGGGCAGTTGACTTCCTGTACTGGACAAGAAGAAGCATTTATGTAGGTATCAAAGAGTAAGTAACAGTCAAGTGGTGGTAGTGATGGATTAGTAACGAAGTGTTATTTGACAGCTTTCTAATCCCACTGATCAAATCTCACTTTTCAAATTACGCCATTGATTTGAGATGTGATAGTTAAACTATCAATTGAAAAAATAATATCAAATCATCTATATCAGCTTACAAATAACACAAATTAAGCCATGCTGATGATCGAATGTAAGTTTCTGGAACTATTCTGATTCGAAAATCTAAAAAAAACTTAAGGTAGGTGTTCTACCAAAGTCAATAAGTTAGGTGCCTAAAGTGCCTAAATACAGCACAAACTGACGGGGTCCATTAGGACCGATGCCTTCCAGGGTTGCGGATTTATTCGAAAGAGTTACCGTGGCCCTTGGCACCTTGGCACAGGCAAGTAAAGGAACACGGGTGGGTTTTAGAATTCCCACCCAAAAAAAAAAGGTACCAAAATATAAACGATTAAATCATGCTGTTATGACATAGCTATTGTGATTTGTTGACTTAAAATGACAATGAACAATCATAACTAAATTGACGTGGCATTTGACTACAGAATAATTTTAATCAGAATCTAAGGGCTTAAAATAATAACATTGTCATTTTTGGAATGTTTTCGATGTCACGCTTTTACTTGACACAATAAAATACATTCAGACGTCTAGACGTTTAGAGTGGTGAATATAAATCCCTTGTATAACTGTTGTGGTAAACTTGTATTATAAGCACATTTAAGTTAATAAGAGGGTTTGAACGCACAGCTAAAAATACAATAGCGTCGATTTCGTGGACTACACTTACACTTTTTAGGGTTCCGTTCCCAAAGGCTGCCAACGGGACTGTACTGTAAGGCTCTGCCGCCTGTCTGTCCGTTACAGGGCTGTATCTTTTGAATCGTAAAAAGTGATTTTTTTTTTCACCGTGTGTATTAATTATTACTATGGCCGCTAAACCACAAATAAATACTTTTGGAGTTTTTTCATAAATAGCGCACGGTATGAAACAGATGGGTAGTAAAATTAAATTAGCAAAAAGTGAAGCCGTTATGCTTTCTTCTGCGAAACATACTCCTCTTATTTGCATCTCATACCGCTGAACACTTCTCTGCGCCAAGTACACATTTAACCTCTCTCTAAATACATAAGTGGAAAGTGTGGGCTTTAGCATAGCAGCATAGCACGAGCATAACAATGTGGCCTCTCTTTTTATAATTTGACTATGGTATTCAGTATACATGTAAAATATCAAACGTCAATTTGTGGAGTATTAATGATTTCATGTTTTATTTAGGAGTAAACTAGTAAAGTCACTCGTCGGAGCTGACACGCACAATTTTTTTATTGTCCTTTTTTCACGGAACCCTTCCTGTACGAGTCCAACTCGCATTTGGCCGGTTTTTCAGTGCCAGTACTTAAAGAGTCACAAAGTACTATTATTTATTCGTCGCCTCAAGCTTATACAAAGAAACCGAGACTTGTTATCAAAACGAGCGTTCGACTAAAGATTAAACTCGTAGTATTCGAACAAAAAAATATTTCAAGCTCATTTAATGAGTCAAAAAACACATCGGGACTTGAATTGAAGTCGAATATTCGAGAGCTTTTTTCGAGAGAAGCCATCTATTCTAATTAGAAATGAAAGTCGTAGATGTGAAGCGACCAAGCGTTTGTAGAAATTTCGAGACCATTCAAATGGAAAATGAGAGAATTATTTCATAATTACTGTGAGTAGTTTAGTAGGTTCTGCTTTTGAAGTGAAAAGCCAACATGAGACATGGACTCAGTTAATTAACTTCCTAACTAATGGTCTCCGTAATAATATTTACATCAGAGTTCTAGTTATGAATTGGAAGTTCCTCTCCTGGCATCACATTGCTCATTAACTGAGAGCCATGTTTCCCTCGACGTGACGTCGTCTTTTGTTTGTCTGTTTCGCCATATTTGCCTATACTTGGCATTGTGAAGCGTATCGTGAAGTTTAGTGTCAAGCGATGAGCGAATTTAATCCAACCATCTTAGTGGACTGCAGGCCCTCGGACGTTTGTCATCGACCTTACCAGTTACTACAGAACCTAAGCATAAATGAACATAGATTTGTATGTCAATTGCTATTTCCACATCATTTTTACTTAGGTATGTAAATCGTTTTATATAAATAATAAATTAATTTGAAAAAAATCGATTGCCAAAACGGAAAATTACGAAAATAAATACGGGATCTAATATTTAAAGGTCCCTTTTTGCTTGTACAAATACAATTATATTTTAATTGTAAACAATTTTCTCATGGTTATTCAAGGGGATAGCACAGCCACGAGACTCAATGACGCAAACCAAAGAGCTATCACCTTGACTTTGATATTTCTTCCACTGATGTATCTAATAAGTGAAGGTTCTGGTATAAAAGGAATTCTTGATTCACCACTAGTTACGGCGCGCTACACACTTATTCAGTTCGGTATGTTTCCTTACAATCGGGCCGCAAAATAGAATCAATTTTCGGTAAAAAACCGCTCGGCTTAATTCGAATTGTGCCGAGCTGACCCGAACATGATTCAGCAAGGGATGAATGCCGGTTTCCTCACAATGTTTCTCTTTACCGTTTTGAGAGCAGTGGTGATGAAATAAATTACACAAAAGTAATGCGCCTGCCTAGGTTCGAACCCACGACCTACCAACCGCAAGTCAGGGCTGTCACCACTGGGCCACTACTGCTCGAAATACTAGCCGTATGAAAGTTGAAAATGTGTAGCAATTACTTCAGGTCAGCAACAAATATTGCCGACCCGAACAAATGTGTCGCCTCCCTAAATATTGGGGGCGAAACGGTTGGTCTTTGTTTTTGAATTCAATATGTTTTCACCGCTGTCTAGTCGGGAAATGGAAAACAATTGTTTATTTATAAAATCACTTTACTTACTTTAAGTGGCAACATCTGTTCGCTATCGATTTGAAATGATATCGATAGAGTATATTATTATACTTTATAATTATATTGTAAATCAAAACCGGGAATCGGGCTGTACGCCTCAAACGGAGTTGGGCAGGACATTTGGCTAGACGAGGAGATGGGCGGTGGAGCAAAGCTTAGACCGAGTGGTCGCCAAGGTTAGGCCAAAGACATTAGGGCCGTCCAAAAGGTAGTTAGTTTTGTGATATCATCAAAACTGGGGCAAAAACCTGGTTAAGGGACGCACAGAAAAGGGAAGCTTGGCAGAAGAAAGGGGAGGCCTATACTAGTGGGTGAACCGGGTGATATGATGATGATGAAATAACGAATACTTTTTAGTTATAGTTAAGTGTTTAAAATATTTACATATTTTTTGGGCATTACATTTGATATTATTATTTGTAATATATTACGTTTTATATTATGGCAGTCTACTATGTGAATTGGAAAAAAAACTTAAGTTAGTGAAGCTGGTCACTATTCTTAATTGATATACATAAGTACTTAAACGACCACTCGACGTTAAAAAAATATTTTAACTATTATTATAAAACGTGTACTGAAACAAAATTGGGTCATATTTTACCCTATATTCATAGATAATTGTAAGGTTGCTTTTGGTAAGAAAATTTATCAGCAAAAAATTTTGAAACCATTTTTGCAGCACTTCCTTATTATATTGTTTCAAGCAAATCAGGAGCATACACTACAAATACTTAAGCTCACATTCCAGTTAGCTAGGAGCAATCAATAAAAAACAAACCAGTTAGCTAATCAAGTCAAGCATTTGGTTTCAATTAAAACTTGTAGCTCATTCCTTTTCCAATAGACTGGGAATCAGGCTGCTGCCGTTATCATTGCGAACTAGCGGCAAAATAACTTCGGCAGTCTCAAGCTGCGTTCAAATTGGTCGAGTATTTTTTGGACTTTAAAACTAACCATGGCCTCTGTTTCAGTCTGTTTCGGCATCTAATCTTAGGGATCAGTCAAGAAAGAAATGACGGATATAAATGATGTGTAAAAGTGACTTAGAAAATATATTTACGTAATAAACATCATTTCGAGTGAGCGGTCTGTTGACAATGCTAACCTGGTGTAAGCGGGTTGAGCGAAGTTAGGTGTAGTGAGCTTGCTGCAACCGTTAATTTACTCTGGCGGACTGCTTGTAGGGCCTATGCACTGCAATAGTTTTGCATGTTAATTTATTAGAACCAACAAATATGTATTTAAAAATACTTTCCCTTTTTTGAATATTCAAAACTAGTTTCAAGTCCGCTGGTTTTTTTCTTTAAAAATAATGTATAATGCCAACAACATTAACTTAAGCTGCTCCAACATAAACGAGACTTTCAAATAAAGCTACCAAAATTGACTCATTACCCTAGTACTCTCCTACTAGTACTGGTCTAATTACTCGACCAAAGTAAACGCGGCTTGATGCGACTTTGTCCCACAGACTATCTCGAGTGAGAAGATAAAAAATTATTAGCTTTGAAACTCCGAAACAAAGTCGTAAAGTTTGAAGAAAGTTGGTAAAAATTTCGTCGTTCCATCTTAACCTTGGTCTTTTTATCCTGAGTGAGATGATGGATTCCTCTGATTTGTTGAACAGATGTATTATCTTACCAGGAAAAGAGGAATTTCTTGTCAGCTGGCTGCTATCTTGAAGTACGTAAGTAAACCGTTTAAGAAAAAAATAAGCTAGCATTTTACCAAGAATCTATAAAGTATGAATTCTTTTTTTTTAAATAATCATTAGCTTTTGTTGTTGCGATTTGACCCAGCCTTCTAACAGGTTTGCGCCATCGCCTTTGCGCTGGCAACAACGACGATGCTGTAGAAGCTGCAAAGTTTTGGGCCATCTGTAGGAACTGTCGTGCCAATAGCACGTAAAAGAAGAAAAAAGAAACTACATACATGGACCCAGTCATTAAAACGATGCCTTCCAGAATCGAATATGGAAACTGCATAGTAACCAAATATAGCAGAAATCACTGCCCACAAATGCCCACTTAATTTTATATTCACAGAAATAATTATTTCTTTTTAACTTAGAAATTTCTGTCTTCTAGGGGGCGCAGGATAAGAGTACCAAGAAAGATATGGGAGAGGCCTTTGCCCAGCAGTCATGGGACATACAAGGCAACTAAAAATAATGTACCTAACTTGAATAAAATATTATTTTCAACAGGCTTTCTGAATTTACTGAACACGCTTTGTAAAAAGGAAGGTACTTGGCATCCATACTTCTTTGATAGCAGATAGGAACGTCATTTCACTTCAAGATAACTATCTCTTAGGTCACTCCTAACTGAAAGCCTCGACCTGTTACTGAATAGCCCTTTGCCGACCAGCGAATAGTTTGCAGACTGTACTAAGATATTTAATATCAACGATCAATTTTAAATAGGTCACTAGTTCAATATAAATAGAAGTTGAACTCTGAATCAAGTTGTCTGGAGAGGCGACAAATAGCATCGCTTAAATAGTTGCAAGTTCTATCCTATCATTCATTGCATCATAACATCATGCCTGTAATCCCCGATGGGTTAGGCAGACCTAATTTCGCCAGTTATGTTTAAGACCCATGTAATAGGGGGCAAGCTTATTGCCATCAATTGGGCGCCTATAGCATAAAATCCAGACTCCGTGGCTGCTACTGAGAAATTCCTGATGGAAAAACCCAATAGCACTTTGCCCGACCTGGGAATCGAACCCAGGCCATATCATTCATTAATGTCAGGAATTAAGCAGTGCAGGCACCCCAAATCCACTATTTTTATTTGTTTTTATTTTATTTTAATGTAGCCAGTGACACTTGCACCACCAAGAAGAATCTAACGACGTATAATTTATCGAAATATCTTCATTCGTTGAGGAGTTACGAGGGAACAAAGAAAGAGACATACATACTTACATACAGTTCAAAAACAAAACCCTCCTTTTGGGTCCATCCAGTTAGACTGGAAGCCAACCCCAACATTGTTCGGAAAAGGCTAGGCAGATGATGATGATGACCAAGTATCCAGCGCTGGATTAGAATAGAGAAGCCGCTAATTAGTCAGACATTGATGCAGTGTTCCTGGAATGAAACCCCGTGCTCTGGATTGAAATACTAGATCGATGTAGGTAATAAACAATATTATTAAAGAGACAAGAGCTTAAATAGTTAAGTTATACAAGTAAAAACACACAAAAGTAATGATTTAATTGTTTATTTAGTGCATCGCATTTTTTTGTCACATACATGTGTCGTTGGCGTACAGGGCACGCGCTCGCTTGTCACGTACCTATATGAGACAATGACGTTCAAAAGGTTAAAAGAATCAAACGCGTCTTTTAAATTTTGTGAGTATAAAACTCCTATTTTAATGCGTCTATCAAAAACTTTAAATTACAGGTATAAAAGCAAGTTTAAGAACTAAAATATATCTTGCTGCACCACACATAAATGAACGATATGAGTTCTCTGATGGCATCGTTAACTATTCTTTAACATCTCAGCAATAACTTCTGCAGTTTTAGAGTCGTTCGACTGCACTAAAATGGTTGAAGATAGTTCTTCAATATTGATGATTTATTCCTATTTACTACCAGATTTAATTTATGCCAAGTTCATATTTTGGTATTTTTGCTATCGAAAACGTAAATAATGAGCTTATTTACTACTCCCCAACGTAGAAGCGTAAAGTAATAAGGAAGTACCTACGAACACAAAAAAAAACATTATCTACACGAAATACAACATTTTTCATATCACAATCATAAAAGTAACAAAAAGCGAACACAAACACAAATGATAACCACACGTTTCCGCCGTAAAAGGAATATTTAACTTCCAAAAATATACCTGAGCGCTATACACACGTACTATACCTACGACATTTTATTCACAACATGTCGCAATGACAATTTCAATTTGCCGCAAAACACAGTTGTTTATAGATTTCCAAAATATACAGTCCCCATTTGATAGTTTCACAGAATATTACAAAGAGGAAACACGAAATAAATAAGCTTTCAAAGGAATGAAAGGCCCATACATCTCCCAGTGCCGACACGGAAATATTAAAAAATATCTTTTGAATCGAACGCGCTATTTGCAGGTGTAAGGAAATTGGACCGCGGGATAACGTAATGGCTGTATTTCCTCGACCTTTCATTTATTTCAGTTGAAAAACCCGCCGCAGCTGGAGCATATTTGGCCCGGCGAAATTATCTGTAAGGATTCCAACTAAAGCCACATGACAATAATCCGAACGAGATCCTGATTAGAAATCCGCCTAGGCAGGGACGACCCTTATTTGAATTGTCATTCGTACCTACAAATTCTTATCTGATCATACTTGATATAATTCGGATGGGTATATTCATTTTCAATTCCATGAAAACGTCAGCCTATTTTGTGATTGCGAATTCCATTTTCGAGTAGCTCGAAGTTTCTAAAGGATATATTTATAAAGGGCCATTCCGAATTGATAATTTACTTCAACTGTATCAAATCAGCAATTTTGTTAAAGCACCGAAAGTGCTGCAGAAAATTTCCCAAGTGGAATTCTTGCCAGTTAAGCTTATTTGAGTTTCGCAATGTACGTTATGGCAAATATTTAAGTTGGGATAGGTCCCTGAAGGCGGCATATCGTATGCACGCGATATTCCATATTCTAGTTCCACAAAGTGTTACATAAAGATTTTTAAGCTGTAGCTGGCAGTCTAATAAACAAAGTTAGATTAGACCTAGTAATGTCGATAAAAAAGTCCAGATCGGCGAGGTATCCAAATTGCCGAATATGCTGCCAAGCTGGAACGGTTCCAAAATCAAGCTTGAACTTCAGCAGTAATCTGACACTGTAAATTGGAGGGATTATAGTTTAATACAAAATTATATGGGTACACAGGTGCTTTACATAATGAGTACATAGTGAGCAGAAGGGGTTATTATAAAATATAATGCGAGGTATTGGAGCGGAATGAGAATTACAAAGTTTGTAGTAATACGCGGACAGAAAGTTACATGAGGATACAAAGGACTTGTCAAATATTGTTAATTGCTTTCGAGATTAACTTGGGATAGTTAATGAAAGGGTGAGCTTTGATTTGATGGATAACGGATATTTCGTATTGTTGATTGGTTTCGTTGTAGCAATACAGTGGCCTACAATGTGTGACGATGAACACAGTATTTCTATGGATATTAGGAAGTAATATGATTAGGTTTTTTTTTTGTAAATACGCAAGTATGTAGCGGATTCATTTTATGTATTAATTGTGAAGTGTTTGTACCTATCAATCTTAGTCTTAAAACTATTATAAACACGAAAGTTTCTGAGGATGGATGGATGGATATGGCGCCGACGAAGTCGCGGGCGAAATTTATTTCAAAAGTCTTGTAGATTTTAAACTCTCAGGTAAGTGGCTAATCAAGAAAGAGAGCCTTTAATATCACAGTGTGACACTAAACCCAAAGAAAAAAGATTTAAACACGAACATTTATGTCCATGTTACCCGCTTACTTTGTTCAAATTTTTTAGACACATAAACAGATAAAGCCGCCATCATTTCCTCTATATTCGTACTTTCAGTCGCGCGTAATGACATTTGCCGATGTTCCTGTCAGCCTTGGAAAGGGTTGGAGAAAGTGACAATTGAATCATGTTACGAAAGACATAACTTGAATAAGTATTCATTGAGCAAATGAAAATATTATTTAGTTTAAAAATCGAGTATTTTAAATTGCGTGATTGTGCTTAGATGATCTATTGGACGCAAGTTTATGTACATGAGTCCTAAAAAAGAAGTTTGATTTCTAGGTTGGGCACTGCTTTGATTTTTTTTCTATTGGGAGCCTGTTTATCCGGTAAAATTGAACTTAAACAAATACAAAAAGAATTATAGGTCCACTAAACACCTCCGTCCAACCCTTTAATGAAAGCGAGCGTGATGTTGCTTAATAAAAGAGTATTTACCTAAATCCTTAACTCGTTAAAGACGCAAACCACAGGAAAAACCCGTCTGGCTTTAGTCCCCAGTGGTTGCAAATATAATTTCCGTTGACAAATCGATACCTTTGAGCCCAAAGGTCGTATAGGACAGGTAACGTTGATGCCCCTTACGTCCTTTGAGCCTCTAAATGGATGACCTACAGATATTTGTTCCGAATCTTGATGTTTACATGCCTACGTAAATATTGAACGTAGGCACCCACGACATGAACAAATAGGGTTGGGAAAGCGACGTGTAAAAGATATCTTTAGGTACATCTTTTACCAAAAATATGAAGCGTTTATTACGATAACAATCAAAAGAAACAAGTACCATCAAAAACTGTAACAAAGTTAGTATCTCGTCATCATAAAAAACACTTTTCAGCTGACTCGTCTCAGCCTACCATTATCTTTACTTCTCTCAATTTTCCGGGGCTCAATTTATCTTTTAACCACTCAAATCCAACTGGCATTCAGCCAGAGTTCAGCAAGATTTGAGCGGTAACGCTGGCAAGATTCTGCATTTACATAAAAAAAGCTGTTAATGCGGTACTTACTGCTGCATTTCGTAGTTGAGATGTTGATGCTGATATTTTGCAAATAGTTCCTACTAAATATATAACAGATGTGTAGTGTAATTTGGCCAATTTACGCAACGTATTAAATATATTAGAGGAAGACCAAAGAAAAGGTAAAGGAAAAGGGATAGATTGTATGAGGAATGATATGAACTATTTATTAAGATTGACTCCATCTATTAGTTATTATTTTGGCTTTGTCTTTACCTGACGTCCGGTCACCTAGCTAGCTTATCTTCAACCAAAAGGATTCTAGGACATTTTACTTACGAGAAGTTTCACAGAAATATAATAATTTACTCCTTGTTATTTCTCTTTAGACTTGTTGTCTAGTAAAGCTAATAAACAGACTACAAGGTAAGATAAATATTAAACGTTTCTTGTCATTAAAAAGTTCTTACTAGAATTAATATCTCTTTTGCTCGATCTTTCCATTCGGTAAAAGATAAATAAATTCAAAGAGAATTCTGCACTATTTCCCTAGACTTTTTACCTATAGAATAGAATAGAATAGAATAGAATATACTTTATTGTACACCAAAATTGATACAGAACGGTTTTACAAAAATTGTTAATTTTATGGTTACAATGGCGGTCTTATCGCTGATAGTTATCTCTTCCAGACAACCTTTGGATGGACTGTACGCACATGAAATAGAAAAATGGGGGGTAGTCAGTGGTGTACTGCAATTAATATACAAAATTTAAAATAATACAAGTTATTCACTACTTATTATGTAATATAAACCTATCTTCATAATTGGAGTAAAAGATAAATATATGAACTGCATACTCTACATATTTACGTAATTTTATCGACTTTGAATAGGGACTATTTACAACGTGATGTAAATGGTGCTATTTTCAAGAGTGTTCTTTAATCCCTCGCGAGGTTTTTATATGTGGATAAAGAGCAATTATTATTGATCTGTACGCATGGATGTTTAACACGATGTCGGTTCTTCAGTAAATAAAGACGTATCGCTGGTAACTGCAGGCGTATCTGTTCAATTCACTGATAAAAGCAAGCCTAGGTATTACCAACTGAGCGATTTCTGACAATAATGAATAAAATAAATAAAATAAATACGCTGGACATTACACACAGCGCCATCTAGTGCCACACTAAGCAACGAGGCTTGTGTCGTGGACACCAGATAGTTGATATACTACATAGATACTTTTTTGTTTGTAAATACATACTTATTATACATATAAACATCCATGATTCGGAAACAAATGGTCATGCTTATCACACAAACACTTGCTCCTACCGGGATTCGAACCCGGAACCCTATGAACGTAAGGCAGCCTCACTACCGCTGCGCCATTCGGGTCATCAAACAACAATGGAACTCCATTGCTTTACCCAACTGCTTCTTAGTATAGCACCATGGTATAAGATTACGTGTTGTACAAAATATTGGTGCTATTAAATGTGGTTCTTATAAAACGCAGCTCAGTGCCGCTGAACAGCTGCAAATAAATAAGACCAAGTAGTGCTGACATTATTTTTCAGATCGAACGCACATTATTCCAGAACTTTTTTTTGGATGATTATTCAAAAATCATGCATGAGGTCGTGGGTTCAAACCCGGGCAAGTACCAATGTGACTTTTTCAATTCATATGTACTTTCTAAGTTTATCTTGGACAGCACAGACATCGGTGAAGGAAAACATCGTGAGGAAACCTGGACTTGTAATTAATATAAGTCTGAAATCGCCAACCCGTCTTGAGCAAGCGTTGTGATCAATGCTCGTGCCTTCTATGTATGATAAGAGGCCTTTGCCCAGCAGTGGGACAGTTACAGGCTGGTATTTATTTTATTCAAAAATATGTTACATGGCATTTTGAAAAACAAACATACAAACCCAGACTACCGCGGGTTTAACGGGGGTAAAGCTCTACTCCTATTTGTCAAAATACTCTGCCCTAAAAAGCGCAAAAGCGGTATCTCAAACCAATACCGTAAAATTGTTTTTTATACCATGGGATACTTTAAAAAAATACGCATCTAATGAACTAAGCCTTTTAGCGCTATATTGTTCAAAACATTTGAAAAAAAAACCTTAAGAAAGATTTCCCTGTCTTACTTTTACCTGAACACTATTTTTACATAACTTCAATTATCTCGAAACTCACTTTCATTAAGATACCGCTTTTGCGCTTAGTAGGGCAGTACTGGAGGTTGACAGACGTAAAATACATGAGATTTTTAATGAAGGACTGCTTTTTAACGCTATCAGGGACTGACCAATTTGTCATTCAAAGTTCTCTCTCCCCTTATTAGAACTCCTACTTGACATACGGACAACGCGCCAACAAGCACCAATCTTTTAAATTACTGTCCTGTACCAAAACTCATTCTTCAGAGCAAAACTCACGGAAATGGGTTACCAATGTTATTTAAAAAAGTCTTTTAGCATAATTTCCTGGGGCGCATTCCAAAGAGCTACAAGTTAATTTATTTACTCAATGAAATTCAATTTGCCTGCTAAATAAACAGCTAGTTGCCGAGGTAAATTTTGTAGCTTCGTACTTTAAACAATCTTGTTATTAATAAAACTATTTATCTCTAATTGTGTTTTTTCATTGAGGGGCTCGTGGCTAAATAATTACAGCCGCTCGGATCGATCTTCAGGTTAAGCCGCGCTTGCCGAGGTTGGTCCGTGGATGGGTGACCATCATTACATTCCGAGTTTTCCTCCGTTCCTCGGAAAGCACGTTAAGCCGTTGGTACCAGTTACAAGTAGTCAGAAGCCGAAAGTCTGACATCCAGTCTTACCAAGGGGTATCGTATTACCCAGTTACTGGGTTTTGGAGGACAGCTGCATCCGGTTAGACTGGAAGCCGACCCCAACATAGTTTGGGACAAGGCTAGGCAGATGATGATGATCTCTAATTGTGTTTTCTGAGAATATTTCGATGATCTCAAAACAGAATATGAAATGATAATCATGATGTTCTAACCTTTTATTTGTTGCTTGGAAATAACGGGTTTTTCAACAAGAACTTAGTTTTTCAATTGGGGCAACACCAACAACATAACAGTTTTGAAATTTAGTTTTTTGACGTATTCCTTGTAGATGCTTTGGCAATTGTTACAATGAATTCAATTTCGCTCGAAAATCGAATTAAAATAATTAAAATCCACTATGAAAATGGTGGTTCTGTTAAAGTAACATTTCGTAAAATTCGTGAATATTTTCGGACAACATAATCGTCCTTCTGAGACCGCTATTAAGAATTTGGTCGCTAAATTTGAGTTGACAGGCTCGATACAAAATGTGCCAACACCAACGCGTGTTCGACCGGGTCGTTCAACTGAAAATATCGCAGCCGTGAGCCACAGTGTTGAAGAGGATCCAAATTTGTCAATTTCTCGACGTTCTCAACAATTGGGGTTATCCAAAACCACCACATGGCGAATTTTGCGTAAGGATTTGGCTTTGAAGCCTTACAAGGTTCAACTGGTGCAGGAATTGAAGCCGACCGATCATTCACATCGCCGTAGATTTGCTCAATTCATTCAAGAATAACCCGCTGTTTTTTTCTGAAAAAAAAAAAACATTTTTTCACACGAAGTCCATTTTCACTTGTCCGGGTACGTCAACAAGCAAAATTGCCACATTTGGGCTTCTGAAAATCCTAGAGCGATTATTGAGAAGCCTTTGCATGCTCAACGTGTCAATGTATGGTGCGCTATGTGGTCTGGAGGCGTGATTGGGCCGTTTTTTTCGAAGATGAGGCTGGAAATGCGGTAACGGTCAATGGATCACGCTATCGCGAGATGTTAAGAACTCAATTTTGGCCTATTATTGATGACTTGGATATGACTGACATGTGGTTTCAACAGGACTGTGACACAATTTATTGCAAACCAAATTTCCCGATCGCATAATTTCACGAAATTCAGCTGTTAAGTGGCCAGCCAGATCGTGTGATTTAACACCACTGGATTATTTTTTGTGGGGCTATGTTAAGGACAGAGTCCATACGGAGCCAATCGAATCGATTGTAGCCTTAAAACTCAAAATCCGTAATGTGATTAACGAAATAGACCCGCCATTTTGCCAAAAAGTGATTAAAAACTTTAATGAAAGAATTGACATCTGTCAGCGCGGTCGTGGTGGACATTTCCCAGATATCATTTTTCATTCAAACTTTTTTTCATCAAACACACATACAACAACAAAAATTTTAATCATCTTCATCTAAATTTTTTGTTTTATTTTATTTTAGAAAACAAAGTTCTTGTTGAAATACCCTGTATAATGAATATATCTGTAACTAGTCTCTGTTTCATACGATTTAACTGATTTGACAAAACATCGATATTTTTTGGTTAAATATTGATGTGCACATAATCTTTCAGAACATTTTTTTTAAGTGGCAGTGAAAATACAAATAAAAAAATCAAAATCCGGTCGCTAAGTCAGACACGAATAGTGACTTTAATTTGAAATAATATGTAATGTACCTTAGCATGTTAATTCGTAAATCTCCCATAGCTAGCACGAATCAACAAGATAAAAGGGCTGAGTGGAAACCTGGAACAGTTAACACCTTTTTTTCCTGCTTTATACCACTCCTGGGGCTCCCTAGACTCCATCCATCGTTCTAAAAAGTAACTTAATATTTTATTTTTGGTAGCCTCTCATGTGTCCCACTGCTGGGCAAAGGCCTCCCTTTTCTCCTTCCAAACCTCTCTGTCTTGTGCGATATCTGGCCATGTTCGCCCCGCAAACAAGATCAGATCGTCACACCACCTTCGCCGCGGTCTACCTCGACGATTTCCTCCGTCAGGCGTCCAGGGAGTGACGATCTTCGCCCACCTCTCCGGGTGCATTCGCGCTACTTGGCCAGCCCACTCCCACTTTAACTTGGCTTTAACTTAATATGACAATCAAAATTAATCAAATCTTTAGAAAGAACTTTAACAACTGGTCCTTAATAACTTGGTTCGTTACGTCTTTGAAAATAAGAACCACATTCACTGCTGTTACCATCATTACGATAATATGATATTCTTTCGGAAAAACCCACCATCTTTTTTCCAGATTTAATTTGGGAAAATATGAAAAACGTTATTTCAATTTTAAAATAAGCAGTAGGAAACTGAATGAAAATTGGGTTGACTTGGGACCCGCAACGAATTTAATGAGAAAAAATATTACGAATGTTTTTTTTTTATGTTTCTCTTTGTAACTGATCGTAAAAATGTATTTTCTGTTTGTTTATTTTACTTCCGTAATAATCTTAATCTGATGTACGGATAGAAAAGTCTTTGGTATCAGACTTTTAATAAACAGCAACGAAAATAAAGATTTTCTGAACGATACCGTAATAATTGATTATTTATGTGTTTTGCGACAACCTCCTGAATTTTAACGAGGTTGCAAAACTTCACTTTGTTTATATCTACCTACGATAATCTTATGTGAATAAATTTGTGAGAGTCAATAAATATGTAAATAACATCACACTTGAAAGCGCCGAAGGCTAACGAAAGATGTGCCTATACTATTAAAATAATTAAACAAATGGTTACTAATTATATCTAGACCAGGTGGGTAATTAGTTACAAATTAAAATAGCATAAAAACCTACATTATTCAGCGTCCGGTAAAGTTATTTCGCAACAGAAGTAAGAAATGAACGAGGAAAGTGTTTTATTTTCAAAAGACAACCTGTTACATCCAGCTGCATTGCTCTCAGCCACCGTAGTTACTTTCAGTGTTCCTATTGCTTTCAGTTATGGAAATATTTCTTACCATTTTTATTAAACAGTTTTGTGGTGGAACGGTTTATGGAACTGGTTATTAGGAGACAAAAGCTGTGTTGGAAATTGTACGTAATAGACTTTTTTATATCTGTACCATTACTGTTTACGTTTTAGTCAGTCTTCGCAAGGGGTATCGTATTATTTAGAAACTGGGTGGTCAGATATGCAGTAGTTCTATTATATACTATACTAATTGGGTTGTGGACAACACCCCTTGGTAAGACATGTTGTCGGACTGTGGTAATGGCATCTATTGCCATCAACTGGGCACAAACCCAATATCCAAGATGCTATCGAGAAAGTCCTGAATAAATAAAAACTTTTTAGCAAAAAAAAACCGACTTCCAAAAAAAAAAACAAAAAAAATGGAAAATAACTTTACTTCGGAAGTAGGTGACTATTGTTTGTTTCATTGACTATTTTGCCACCGACTTCCGAAAGTAAAGTTACTGTCCGTTTTCTAGTGTTTTTTTTTTTTGAAGTCGGTTATTTTTTTTGCAAAAAAGTTTTTGTTTTACCCTTTTTAGTTATCGTCTCACACACAAATCGCAATTTGTTTTACTTGAATGAAATATTTTTTCCAACTATTTTGATTTAAAAACCAAACTACTAAACCGATTTTGATAAAATTTCTATGGGACCAATCGGGAACTATATCCTTTCAGATAAAAGAAGAATTTCAAATCGGTTCATAAATGACGAAGATATGAGGTAACAAACACAAAAAAAATACAACCGAATTGAAAACCTCCTCCTTTTTTAAAGTCGTTTAAAAATACTGGTATTCAGCTGCATTCGCTTAGACTGGAAGCCGACCCAAACATGGCTGTATTATTATTATCAACAATTTGTGTCCCAATGCTGGGCAAAGGCCTCCCATTCCTCCTTCCACTTATTGGCCTGCTGTTATTGACCAGTCTATGAGCAAAGAGTCAAGTTCGTCCCGCTATCTCCTGAAGCTGCCACGTGGCTGTTTGCTCTATAGTTCAAAAAATAAAGAAAAAGTCAAAAGTAAATTTAATCACTTCAAACTACGCAGTAGATGGTGAGTTGAGTTAGATAAAAATTAATAGCCAATGTTCACCAATAGTCTAGACTAAATATTTATCACCGCAGCCTGTACCATCCTATAGACCAAAAACCAAATTTACGTTGAGGGAAAACATAGGAAGAATACTTGAACTTAATACTCACAACGACATTAATTACACAGTAAAACTGCGTCTAGACAAAGTCCTTATAACGGCCCAATGACAGTAACAGACATGATATACCTATAATAATTATGTCTTATTTCATCTTGTACTAAAACAAAAGATAACGTAGGTAATAGAGACATGAAAATGAGGTTTCATTTGTGAAAGGTCAAGGAAAGCTGTTGCCAAGAATAATTATTTTGGACTAGCCGTGTTCGCGATGCCAACTAAGTTTCAATTTTCTGAGACGTCCCATTTGGTTCTTATTCCAGGTCAGTTAACATATACGTACGTATTTGTAGAACGGATGAAACCATAATATTTATGATATTAGGGGACAAAATGTGGCAGTTAATCATCATCAGCCTAGCCTTTTCCTAACTGTGTTGGGGTCGGCTTCCAGTCTAACCGGATGCAGCTGCATACCAGTATTTTACATGGAGCGACTGCCTATCCAACCTCCACAACCCAGTTAGTAATGGGCAATATGATACCCCTTAGTAACACTGGTTTTCAGACTTTCGAGCCACTTGTCACTTTCAAAGATCTACAAATTACAGCTGAAACCTGCGGCTTAACGTGCTTTTCGGCACGGAGGTAACTTGGTATGTAATGGATGGTCACCCATCCACGGATTGACCTAGGCAAGCGCGGCTTAGCCTTTAAGATTGACACAGGTGGCTGTTATTATTTTTAACGTATAGTACTATAGATACTAAGAACAATAACACTTTCGAGCAAAATAGCGTGAACGTGAGTGACAGGGCTACGTACTAATTCTTGTGAACGTACAACCCGCCGCCGTGAGCGACAGTTGCTGCGACCGCTCTACACCACCTCGGGGAAAAGAGACCACAACGCACTGATTTTTCTACTCGCTCGCTCTCGTACCAAATGCCCTGCGTGTGCGTGCTACGTCACTGCTATATTGTAAGGATGAGTGCACAACAAACGTCGCCGCGTCTGCCGAAATAAATATGGACGTATGCATCAAAGGAAGTGGATCACTTACTGAGCTACGTACGCTAGTAAAAGAAGATGGCAAAGTTACACTGCGAAAGAGAAAGCAGAATTTTGAAGCCGAAGTTATGCAAGACATGTCCGACTTACGAACTGAAATGAAAAACTATTTCCAAGCCTTCAGTTAAAAACTAAATGAAATTTCGAGCAATCTATGTTAAGAAAAGGTTGAGGTTAAAAATTAAATAAAAACATAAAAAGTGTAACCGATATTCTTACATCTGAGCAGAATGACATTAAGGAAGAACTGAAAAATCAAAACTATACTTTCCAAGAAGAGATAACCCTTCTCAAAACCGAATTATCTACCAATAGTAAAACAGCGTGCGGCGTAAACATAAATCAGCCACAGTTCGATTGTGAGTCATGGCCTTGGAAATCCAAGACCGCGCAAAGCGACAGTATAATGTCATAGTTGGAGGTATACACCGTTAAATTTTGATCGTTTTAATCCATTAGTTAGGAATAGTGGGAACCATTCGAAACTCATTTTGTACCATGTGATGAGTGTGTGTGTAATGTAAGTGTAAGTGTGTGTATAACATTAAAAGAAACAACATTAACACGACCCATTTCACCAATGATGCGCGCGCGCAGTCCACGTTGACTCACAAAAATTAGCCAATGCTAGAACAGACTCTGCCCCCAAACCCCATTTGATTGGCAATGCGAAAGCTGAATGCCCCGCGCGTCCCGGGCTAAGGACCGCACTTGTAAACAATTCAGTTTCTCTAAGACTTCATCGGTGTATCGTTGTTTCCTTGTCGCGCTAAAATAATGTCGTCTCGTAATAACGTGTAGGTACCTGGAACACAGATTATCTGCAGTTTGTTGCTGTGTTTTTGTTTGTGTTTGTTTGTTAATGCTGCAATTATACGCGATTGCGACTCGCCGTCTCTACAGCGAACCAGACCACATGCACTCATTACATTTAATTTGCTAACATGAACATCAGCTGAGCGATCAATGACCTTAGTAGGTACGCACCGACGCACGAGGCATTTTAGATAACTAAACTCGTGGCGCTTACCATTGGTTTCATGCATTTTGCAAATATTACGTTATCACTTCCTTTTTTTTAATTAAAAGAGATACAATGCTGTGAACTTGTTGATGAATAGTATTTTTTAGGTTAAACCACCTATCCAAGGGATTAAAACGATCAAAGTTTAACGGTATATAGACAAAAACTCAACAACAAGGCGTGAAGATGACACAAACCAAGCGCTTAACATAATTCAAACAATTAACAAAGAATGTCCCTCCCCATAGGATGCATGCGTCTTGGCAAGTATAACTCGGAAAAAAACTACATAGATACCTTAAGGTTACCTCCCTACAACAAGAAACAGTCTCTGATCAAACTGATCAAACACCATTGCAAATAAAATACATGAAGGAACAACGTGCGGCATTGTTACAACCGACGGAAAGTGGTGAATCAGATCTCACGATAAGGTTCATAAACGGTATACCGAAGATAATTAAAAATGCAGCAAAAAACTACTATCAAAACAAATCCCTCGACAAAGCTACTACGACACCTCAGAATTAGATAACGTAACCTATCAATATGTATATACCTACCAGAATAAATGTACATCTCTAGCCTCGTAAAGAATGTTTTATGCCAATGTGCGTAGTTTGGTAAAACCAGGTAAGCTTGATGAATTAAAATGTATCCTACAAAGTTTTAATCATACCATACACATTGTGTTGTTAAACGAAACATGGATCAAATCTAAAATTGATGCCGATATGCTGGATTTACCCAACTACTCACATATATTTAATTTAAGGAAAGATTGTACGGGCCGGGGTATTTCATACACAAAAGTTTGAAATTTGATATATCAGAGGAGAAATATGAATGCGGTAATATTTTTTTATGGATAAATTTACTAAAACACTCTCTGACCATTGGCTTAATTTATAAACCCCCAAATACGAAAGTGAGCGACTTTCTAAACATTTACACATAAAGTTTAGAAAAGAGCAAACGTAAAACTATTATATTTGGGGACTTTAATATCGACTTACTAAGTAGTGAGCGCAAAACAACCGACTACACAGATGCTATACAAGAGTTAGGATACTATATTCTAAACAATGTACACGAAAATTATTGTACTGGACAAACCAAGCACACGAAAACCATAATCGACCATACATGTACTACTATATGGAGCGCTAAGGTACACTTGGCAATAATCGAATCAACACTATCAGACTATAAACAAATCTATATACCTAGAAATCAAACAATACAAACAGATCCTAAAACAAAAAATTCAACATGATGCGATTGATTACAAAGCTCTAAATGAGAACATGCTAAAATATGCCTCAACAGAAGTAAGAAACCAGTATGACATGCTTGAACAATATATAATAAAGAATATAAACAAAAAGACTGGATCAATAAAACAGTAATTAACTATATCAACGATTAACTAGACAATTAACTAGATCAATGAACGAAATCAATTATGGCATGGGTGTTTGACAAATCCAGAAAATGTACAACTTGAATCTAAATTTAAAGCTGCTGGAAAAAGAGATGAATGTAAAATAAAAGAAGATAAGAAGAATTACTATCATGATGCATTTTCAAGATATCCAAAATAATAGATAACTTGGATTATGAATTAATGACACCAGCTGTGGAATTGATGGAATAACAACAAAATCTATAAAATGCATTAAAAATATATTATTTATATTAACTTACCTAACTAATTGCATAAACAGGTGCTTTGACAGTGGCGTGTTTCCGTACAGTCTTAAAATAGCTAAAGTAACTCCTATTTACAAGTCGGGAACTAGGACTGACCCCGGAACCTACCGACCAATCTCAGTGTTGCCTGTTATTTCAAAAATATTTGAAAAAGTTTTGTACACACGCTTATCTAAACATTTGATCAATACCAACTTTCTTTACTCGCACCAATATGGCTTTCGTCCACACTCGAACATTCGGGTACTGTTGACATTTTTATTTGATATGTTTATTTTTATTGTAATTCCAATGACATGCCACTTATTTTTTTAAATTTATAATAGTAACCTACTATTTGCATTCCCATGTGACGGTAATATATGGAAAACCTTATGATAAAAGAACACCTATGTAACTGTTACCCACATTTGCAAAGGTATAAATGATTTGATTTTGATTTGATTTAATTACTAAAATAAAAGATAAAATAGACAAAAAGCCATTACGTATAGTTCTAGCTGTTTTTATAAAACCAAAAAAAGCTTTTGATACTGTTAGCCATTCTATCCTTCTGAAAAAGCTAAAAATCATAGGAATTGCCTCTAAAGCCTACAAAATGTTTGAGTCTTATCTTACTAATCGGCAACAGATCGTCAAAATTGATGAATTTGCTAGTGCCCGGCCAATGTATAGTGCGGAGTACCTCAGGGATCGGTCCTGGGTCCATTGCTTTTCCTCATATATATTAACGACATTATTACCGCTGGACTGACTGGACAGATATCACTGTATGCAGACAACGCGTGTCTTTTTTAATTTGGCGATTCCATCAATGATATTATCTCAGAACCGCAAAAAGACTTTAATATCTTGAATATATGGCTTAGTCAAAAGCTTCTAAATATGAATGTTAGTAAAACTGCTTACATAATCTTCGCAGCTAAGAATAAAATATACCATCATTTCCAAATCTTACAATGAACAACCAACCGTTACGAAAATCCACGCATGAAAAGTATCTGGGCCTAATTGTGGACAGTAAGTTGACATTCAAAGCGCATATTGACTACGTAAGATCTTGAATATTCCCACTAACCGGAGCCATACGTAACATTGCAAAATGCGTACCCTACAAGCCAAGATATACTATTTACAACATGCTAGTCAAGCCACATCTGGAATATCTGATCCAAATACATGTTATATTATAATGTTAATAAACAATAATATGTTAATTGATAAAAATATGTTATATATAATTATCCAAATATATTATAATTTTCCATTTCATGGATTCTGGATTCTCTCATCTTCGACGCCGAAATCTTGAGGTCTAATTTAACATTTTTTTAGCCAGACATCTGGCCCAAACTTAATTTACTTTCTTCACATAAAGATGCAACAATAATAATAATTAGTAATTTAATATTTAAAGTAAAAAACCGGTCAAGTGCGAGTTGGACTCGCGCACCGAGGGTTCCGTACAAACCTGTGGGTATATAACTTTTTTTTTATATGACGAAACTAAAAATTTACGGTTTTCGTAATTTTTCCTATATATGTACTATAAGACGTGACTTCGTACAAAATTTCAAGATTCTAAGTTCATGGGAAGTACCCTGTAGGTTTTGATTCCCGTGCGAGTTTCGAAAATTTGCGGAATTTTGCGGCCTAAGTGGCTGTATCTTTTGATTGCGTTGACTTAGAAGGTTGATTTTTCTACAGCTTCCAGGGACAGTAGAACTAAGTATCATATAGAAATTTCATACCTCCACGCGTTCCTGAGAAAAACGGTCTTGACAGACGGACGGACGGACGGACGGACGGACAACAAAGTGATCTTATAAGGGTTCCGTTTTTTCCTTTTGAGGTACGGAACCCTAAAAATGAAGCTACTGACGTAATAAATAAGGTATTAACAAAGGTATTTCCATTGTTTCTATTATCCTAGTTTAGTCACCCCCAGCAGATTAAAAGTTCGACTCTACGAATTGTTCTATCTGGCAAGTATTCTTTAAATGTAGTGTGCGTCTCCAAGGCGCCCGAAATTCTTTTATTGTTACACATACATCTTTTTTTATTTTTAATAGGAGAACACACACACACACACATTCTTTTTTTTTGCTCTTGTATGATTTCTTACATTGGATCTTACACTTGATCCCACACACACCCCGGGTATGTTGCAATATCCTCCTACCAATAGTGTGAACCCGACGCGCTAGAGCCTTTCCCCCGCTCCATGCGCTCAATCGGAAATTACCGTTCGCTTGCCGTGGTCGTGTAATTATTCGATACGCTCAAATTTCATTGTTTTCAAATATTAAATTTATTGTGAAAAAGTCGTTTTTTTTTAAATTTCTACTATGGATCTTACACAACCAGGTACAGCTCGCGCCAAACTTTGTGGCGGTGTTTTTTTTTTTATTTTTAATAGGAGAACACACACACACTCACACATTCTTTTTCGCTCTTGTATGATTTCTTACATAGGATCTTACACTTGATCCCACACACACCCCGGGTATGTTACATTTGGCATTTTTATAATATAACAAAATATATTGTTATATTATATACAAGCTGCAAAAACCAATCAACAACACCTACAACGAACGCAAAATAAAATCATTACAACTACTATACTCCTACAGAATTACTCTACAACAATTGTATAGGTACCATACATGCATGACCATCCGAAAGATCCTACAGACTAACATACAAACAAATGTTTCATCAAAAGATTCATAGATATAATACCCGGAATCCCGACGACCTAGAAGTACCAAGAGTGAGAACCCTGGACGGCAGCAAAACTATAGAGTATGAAGGGGTTCGGCTATACATTTAACTACATAAAAAAGTAAGAGAGTGTACAAGCATACCAACATTTAAAAAAGGCCTAAGAAATCATGTATTAGACACATAAGTTTAGCTTTCTATATAAGACACAAAAGCTTATCTTTAACTGTATTTTATTTTATGTTTTGTATTTTATTTGCTTGTTCTGTATCTAATTTAATTTAGACTTAAGTACAGAAGATATGGTGTTTAGTTTCTTTTATGGCTTGAACGTCGCAATGCAAACTACAACCTATTGTTAATTTAGTTAAGTTTCTCTTTAAGTACCTAAACTGTAATTTGTTATTTGAGAAATAAGCATCTTTAAACCGAAGTGAGTTACGAAGTCGGGTTTCATCCGAAAAAATCAATGCTATGTACGCGGGGTAGTCTCAAAAATGCCTTGTGTTAGTTCTGATTTTTTGAATTTTTCACTTATGTAACCCCGTTGGAAATGCTGGCAATTATTGTTTCGCAAATATCTCCTCTCCTGAGAGATATGAACGAAAAACGTTTTTAACTGAGAATTCTTAGTATTTTATCCCAAGGAACTTACTTATTATTCACTCCATTGTTTTACCTGCTCCAGTCCGCTTTGCTTAATCAATAAATTAGCCGATGAACTACTTATTTCTTCGTCTACATTTAGCTAAGTCGTACAGAACGTGATATAAATGGACTCTTTTACTTGGAGAAAATGTGTATTTAAACTTTGTTATAATAGCCAATGTAGAAGTAGCTTAGAGAAAGAAAGAAGAAAAAAGTATTTATTACATTTACACAAGACACACAATGAAATAAAAATGTATAAAACGAAAGAAATAAAACGAAATAATTAAAAAAAAATAGAACTAAAGAAAACTATAACATAAATTGAACTAATAAAGACGCCTATCTCAGCATGGTGCATGGTGCTGTGACATTCATTTGCGTTATTTGTTGTTGATAAGGTACCTCGTTATAAATTATTTTGTATTGAGAACACTAAGCCACCCAAACACAATAAAATAAATACTTTAAGAAATGGACCAAGTCTTAATAGTCCAACTTTTAATAATCGTATAAAGATGGATTTAATTTCAGTTACGTAGGTAGTACATCAATATTAAGTGTTTTTGTTTAAGTTGAAATATCATCAATTTGAAACAGAAATGGTAATATGGAATACGAGTAGCTATATTGGCACATGCCATTTGCATCTAAATACAAATGGACCAATTAAAATAATATATATATTGTTGGTATCAGCCATGTTTTTGGGATAACAGCTGCTGAAACTCCCGCGCAAAATGTAAAAACAAAATAGAAAGCAACTGATACAACAGTTTAGGTTTTTATTTTTATTGAAACCGATGAATATGTATGTTAACCTTGACTTGGCACCAATAATATACATACATACATTTACCTAAATTCAAAAGCGATTTTGTTGTGGAAGGTTGCAATCTTTGAGATAATCTCATTTTTTAAATTTATTGTATAATACAATTGTACGTCACAACTTGAAATGTCAATCAATAAAGTAAGAAAAACCTTGCTAAGTGTAAATATACATATTGGAACTCTTGATGAATATCGGTACCTTCAGGTGCCAACAAAACTTCAGTCTAAGTGTTGAAGCACTAATGACTTTTCTCGAACTATTTTAGAAAATAATATTGACTAAGTAACAAGAATCGTACATTTACTGCTAAAACTTCAATGAAGATATATTCCAAGTAAATAGACTTATGTTAATCACACCTTTTGAAGCTCATTCATAGAACAAAATGGCTGGCAAAATGGCTTAAAGCGGCCCCTCTAGACAAAAAGTAGAAAATATAAAAATAATATAAAAACACATGTTACAGCGAAAAGCCTATTTTTATCGTATAAGCCTAATTCTACAGAGCTAAAGGACGGTAGACACGCCACCCTTAGCACATGTGTTGCTTTTTCTTGTTTCTATGTTTTAAAGGTAAGTAGTTTTGTTTTATTACGGGATCAAATGTGGACGAAGCAATAACACCATGAGAATAGAACCCAGATTTTGAAAGTGGCTGCTGAATGTTAATATTCCCTCTTTCAGGAATACTGTATAGAGCAAATAGTTGGTCTGATCACATGTGCCAAGTGACAAGTGGTAGACTTATGTGGATCTGTCATGTTTGTCGGTTTAAGTTGTGTGAAAATTCATGACATGTTATTTAAATATTTAGTTTTAATACCGCTAATAAAACCAGGCTTGGATGCAGGATGTGGCACCGCCCGGGAGGGCAGTAAGTTCGAAAATTTGCTTTAATTAACATTTAACGTGTGTCAGACTTGTTACTAACAACATTGACTATAACTCGAAATGCTTGATGAACGATAAACCCGTTCATGTATTCTATACCTTACAATAACTATTTGCCAAACAACAAACAATATATTTAGACAAGTGATGTACACTATTACGTTTACGTAGATGACTCCATTTACTTTCATGTGATCCTAGTACTCGTGAAACAAAGATGACTATTACTCGTAATGTAACAGATAAGTTACATTTTATTTCGTAACATAAAATGACGTCACACCTCGCCGGTTTTTCTTGAAGGGATGGGCAGAGGCTTATTTATACATAGTCAACCTATACCTACTACCATCTGCCTGTCTTTTCCCAACTATGTAAGGGTCGGCTTCCAGTCTAACTGGGTGGAGCTCAATACCAGTATTTTACATGAAGCGACTGCCTGTCTGACATCCCCAACCTAGTTAGTCCTGATACCACGATACCCTATGGTAAGACTGGTTGTCAAACTCTCGGGTCACCGATTACCTGTAACTACTGTCAAAGGTCTACAAATGACAGCTGGGACCAATGGGCACGGAGAAAACTCAGTATGTAACGGGGGTCACCCATCCACAGACCAACCCAGGCAAGCGAGGCTTAGCCGGAAAAGTGATCCGAGCGGCTCTTCAAACTCAAATTCAAAGCATTTATTTCAATTAGACCATTATTATTATGTTATTATTTAGCCACGAGTACCTCTATACCACCCACTAACAAATCAAGAGCATTACTGTCGTGTTCTTAAAAATTAATGAGTTTCTTCGTATAAACCGATTAGCGAAAGACTTAGAAGACTTATATGTACTTAATTATAAACGGAATTTAGGTTGAAAATGACATGACATTTCAATTTGAAGGTAATCTTATTTTTTTAATCTTTATGGTCTCTAATTCTGAACTTTTCGAAAACAATCCGAATCGATAATAAGTTTTATTTTGCTGTTATTTTCAGTTTTGTGTTTTCTTTATTTTTCGTACTAACAGGTTAGGTTAGTGACCTTTATTACCACACAACTAACTTTTATTCGTAAGTCATCATTCTCATGCCCTTATCCCAATTTTTGCATGCATGCGGTGCTGCATGACTTCTTCTTCCATACTTCTCTATTACTCGTCATATCAGCAGTCACCTCCCTCCGCATCACATGTCCATACCACTATAACCGGTTCCCACAAAACTTTTCAATCACCGGCGCCACTTTCAGACTTCCACTCATGTACTCATTCCTTTTTTAATCCATTCGCGTTACACCACAACTAACCTTATTCGTAAGTAATTCAAAAGTTTTAGGATCCGCAGACTATCACAGCTCCCAATACGCTTAAACATACTTAAACAATCTCATACAATATTAGTAGGCCTATCTATTGATACTTTAAGTGCCAGTAAAGCCAACAAAACAAAATAAAAGCCTGTAATGTAACTTCGGAAACAAACCAGGTAAAGCTGGCCTGACATTGAACTTTCAACAATACACGCCATACTTTTGGACACCCCAACACTTTTGCAAAAGAGCTTGGCTAAGGGAAGTTAGACTTTAAACACGCTTAATTTTTAAGTTGAAAATAGCTTGAAGGATCCTTAAGTTTTGTGACACATTATTGAAAGTATTTAATTTTTCTGGCAGTATGGTCACATGCCAAAGTCCAGTTTTTGTTGCTTTAGTTTTGAAAGTTTTGTTGCAAATCCTTTCCGATAACAGATTTGTCGTCTGACTTATCAGTGAAACCATACCTTGACGTCGGTTTAAACTTAGGTAAGTATTAGGAATTATTCTGTTGAAAATAATCTGTTAACCTAGTTAGTTTATAATATTAGACACTATGCTTGATTTAAATGTAGGGTAAGGCCCGTTTGCACCACTTATCTCGAAATGCATATTTAATACTAAACGTACTGAGAATCATGCTGTATCAATAAACTATAATAACATGTGACAGAAACAGGACAATATTTCAAATATGTTTAGTGATTGCTTTAATTGTTGTGCAAGCTCGCCTCGTGAATACGAGTATTATGCAGTTTGTAACAGAATAAATGCAAGACCTCTCGTGTGGTGACTCAGGCCACGAAGCTGAACTACTTTGTTCTGTGGCTTTTGGAAATTCGTAACTTTTTTTTTTATTTCCTATACATTTTGATCAGCTGATCGCGTCAATGCTTATAGATCAAATATTTTTTGCGAATTTCAAGAACAATTGTTCAGTTTCATGTTCCGAGAATTGCCTTGTATAGACACTGAAATAAGCATTTAAAAATTAGGTAAACTGAAACGATTTCAAAGGGAATTATTATTTAAAAAAGGCCTTCCTCCAAAACAATACAAAATAAGACTAATATTATTAAAATCATTTTGCTCACAAACAAGAAAATATTTAGGCACCGAAACACAAGAAAACCAAAAGTTATCAATGAGGCTCGGAAGGCAAGTTCCGTACTTACTTGTGAACGACTGAACACGCACTTAAGTAAGCATAATTGTTTGAAAACCGACGAGTCGTGCTACTGACGTACAAGATTGATAGAACCTTTGTCCAGATATAAAATAACTGAATGTGACACGGACAAAGAACGTTCTGGGTGAACGTTGAGCTGATTTTGTTAATCCTAGTATGTATTCTAATTCACTGAACTCGTGTAGGTACTTTCGCTTTTGGTTTTATCAGCTATGCTTATCGATCTGTGCTTTTCGATGCTTCTTACTTGTTATATATAACTGCGCTTTGGAACGCGTTACAAGCTATTTTCAATACCGATCTAAATATTTTCGTTCAACAGCCGCGAATCACACATGTAAAAAAGTATCAACAACAAGAAGATATGTAAATGTGTTCATCGCTTGAATTAGACAGTAGACTATAGTTATTACATAAACAATGCACTAATGTAGTGAACTGTTAGCTGCTTTTAGCATTAATTAGCAAATTGTAGGTAACACTGCTGCCCGTCCAAACAATTTTAGGTATGACGATAAAATGCGGAAAAAACTTCACAAGAGACGCTAATGTATTAACTTTTATATTTGAATATAAATACTGAAGAAATAAAAGCCGAAGTTACCTACTTGTAATTCTAGAATTACTTTCCGCGAATATAATAGAAAGGTCCCAAAGTTCCTTAACATTATTCACGAAAACATTATTTTTACAAGAGGCGTTTTAGGCGTTATTGAAGAAAACTTTTTGTGTGTAGCCCTCAAGCCCAGCACTACAAACAAAGATATAAAGCGCGTTATCCAGCTCTCTTGGAGCGCACTCCATCAAACTTGGCTCTTCCATTTCACCCAAATTCTTTTATGACCGAATTTACCGAGCCTAGTAAATTAATCTTCGTACAGATTGGGACAATGGGAGACTTAGCAACATAATACAGAACTCCCGTTGGCAAAATTTTGCGCCTACAAAAGATTTGTTCTAAATAAATGGAGCTTTCGGTTTAGGGATTTCTTTATAGCTTCTACGAGTTAAATTTGATTTTTGGAAACAATGATAGCGGAGCACCGTTTCACCTGCATTGTACCTTTTGTTAGATGTCGACATGGCCGACCCCCTCGTCTGGTACCTACCTTAATTATGTCCGTATAAATCGACAGAGCCGAAAACAGTCGTAAAATTCGTTCACAAAGGGAAATGAGTAAAATTGTACGGACGAAAATATCCGTTAGCCTTTCATTTGGAGTAACTTATTCACTTGTTGTAATTTTATGTAAGAAACGGAGCTATTCTTGGAAGTTTTATGCTTTCATTTCTCAGTCAATCATCTCGGTTTATTGTAGTTCAAGGTCCGCCATGTTTTACAGCAGAGCTTTTTTTCTGTTCTTTTTTTAAAACAATGTCATGCCAACGGTCGAGTGACTTGCGAATTAACATAAGTCCTTCATGCATTAACATAAGTATTATTTTAGCTTGATTTTATTAAGTATCACACTGCTCTTCGGATCGTTACGGCATTGAACAAATATTTTCGTACAGCCTACTTCGGAATTGGCTAAGGTTTGTGTCTGCACTAAACAGGAAGAATTGGAGGTACGCAAGTGTAGGCTTTTGTTTCAAAAACAAATCCAAGGCAAAGCAACCATGGAGCATACGGTGGAGGTCTGCCCGGCTTGGGCGGAGCACCGCCGTGTCCTCGTGCAGGCGATCGGCGGTGGCGATCTCTCGCGTCCGGCCCTGGTCCAGGCCATGGTACAGAGCGAGAGTGCATGGAAAGCCGTCACCTCCTTCTGCGAAGCAGTAATGCTCGCAAGGGAGGAGGCGGAACGCGTGAGGGTAAGGCAAACTCTGCGCCCCCACGCCCCTAGCGGCCGCAGGAGACGCTCCGGGCGTCGGGAATCCCAGGATTTCCGGCCACCGTAGGCGCGGGCTTGCGGACGGCGAGCAATGGGTAGCTCGCTGTCCGATAAGGACCAGGCCCGGGTCGATGGCGCGTTGTGTTCCACGCGCGCCTCAAAGAGAAGTCAGCACAAACTGACGGGGTCCACTAAGGCCAATGCCTACCAGGGTTGCGGGTTTGTTCGAAAGAGTTACCGAGGCCCTTGGCACAGGCAACTGAAGGAATATGGGTGGGTTTTAGTCAGTAAGAGTCTGACACGCCCTGCCGCTCCACCCAGAGCGGGAGAGGTCATTTGATGATTTCCCACCCAAAAAAAAAGGCTAACGTACCTGAGTACCAATCTCACTCGTGTCTAAGTAAAGTAATTGGTCCAATCATAAATCAAGTGCTTCCCATTCTCGAATTAATTTAGATCAAGACCTAAGGTTAGCTTTTGTTTTCAATATTACACACGGTATTGTAGATAGTAGAACAATATCTTGGCCTATAACTGGGCCTGAAGATAGGTTTTAACATCAAATATCAAGGTATCTTCACAATCTTGCTTGTATGTAATTAATTGTATTTGTTTTTGCCCTGTCTCACAGTACACTCAGCACAGCATAAACGGTGAACAAAAGTAACAAAACAGTTTGGTACGTACGAACGGTATCACAATCATCTTTACGTCAGCAAATTTGCGTGATTCTTAACAATCACCAAGAAGCACAAAATTGGCCACCAACCATTTAATTTTACTGACTAAGTATGTTAGTTACCTCTCTCATCACACATGTGTCTGACACACCAAGGACAAACATTTTATATACATTTTTTGTAACCTCAGATTTACTGCAGAGGTCCTAGACTAAGTGAAACACAATCAGCAATTACATACATACATACATATTACATAACATCACTCCTATCATCACAACATTTCGCCAGTTACGTTTTTAAGTCTCATTTAATAGGCCTATTGCCATCAACCAGGCTCAATTCCAGACTACATGGCTGCTACTGAGAAATTCCTGATGGAAAAACCCAATAACACTTTCTCCGAAACTGTAACCTCACGCTTAGCAGTCGCGATTACGACCGCTAGACCAACGAAGCAGTGTATCAAATCAGCAATAACGTCGATGGAAAACTAAAAAACGTTTATGCAAAAAAAAATACCCGACTTCCAAAAAAAAAACAAAAAAAAGTGGAAAATAACTTTATTTTCGGAACTCGGTGCCAAAAAAGTCAATGAAATAAACAGTAGTCACCGCCTTCCGTAAGTAAAGTTATTTTCCACTTTTTTGTGTTTTTTTTTTTTTGGAAGTCTGTTATTTTTTTGCAAAAACGTTATTATTTTACCCTTTTTAGCTATCGCATCACACACAAAGCCTTGTCAAGAATCAATTTCGTAATTTATTTTACTTGGATAACATATTTTTTCCAGCTATTTTGATTTAGAAACCAAACTGCCTACCCGATTTTGATTAATTTTCTATAGGACCAATCGGGAAGTGTATGCTTTCAGATAAAAGAAGAATTTTTCAAATCGGTTCATAAATGACGAAGATATGAGGTAACAAAAAAAAAATGGATTGATTGATATAAGCTGTCGAAAAGTTCGTGTCAATCTGTCGAAAGTTATTGTAGAAATACGAAACGTTTAGAAAGCGATTGCTGCTTGTATAGGTCTTCAAGTTTACTACAATACCTATCACAATACATCCGAACTCTAATCAAACACGGAACATCAAAATCGAAACAAATGCACATCGCCTTTTAAGTTTGAAATATTCGCTCGAAGCTATGTATGAACGAAAATGGACACTTGGCCTTAAAAGCGAAACTAATGGACTAGTTATTAAGTCAGCTCACTAAATAGCACTTACGTGTCGATGACCAGAACTAGAGTAGCGACAAAATGTAGACTGGACGAGGTCAAGTTAGTAACAGGCTTCAAGTGTTTTAGTAGGGACCTACTTGTTATAGAACAGGCTAACAAACCGATGACACGATATTAGTTTATTTTATTAGGTACCAGAAAAAAAGCTTCTTCTTTGATTTTTCTTCGAAGGGTTTTTAGTCTTCAGAGAACATCAGGGTTTCTTTTTAACCGACTTCTAATAAAAAAGGAGGAGGTTCTCAATTCGGTTGTATGTTTTTTTTTGTGTTTGTTACCTCATATCTTCGTCATTTATGAACCGATTTGAAAAATTCTTCTTTTATCTGAATGAATCTACTTTCCGATTGGTCCCATAGAAATTTCATCGAAATCGGTTTAGTAGTTTGGTTTTGAAATCAAAATAGCTGGAAACAATATGTCATCCAAGTAAAAGAAATTGCGAAATTGATACTTGACAAGGATTTGTGTGTGATGCGATAACTAAAAAGGGTACAATAAAAACTTTTTTGCAAAAAAAAACCGACTTGGCCAAAAAGTCAATGAAACAAACAATAGTCACCGACTTCCGAAAGTAAAGTTATTTCCCACTTTTTTAGCGTTTTTTTTTGGAAGTCGGTTTTTTTTTGCAAAAAAGTTTTTATTTATTTACAAGTTTAATAATCCCCCTCGTTGGTATAGTCGGTCGCTAGCGCGACTGCTGAGCACATGTTCTTGGGTTCGATTCTAGGGTCGGGCAAAGCGTTATTGCAACCTCGGAGTCTGTATTTGTATCCGGTTGATGGCAATAGGCGCGCTGCCTTTTTTTTTCCGGATGGGAAATCATCAAATGACTTCTCCCGCTCTGGGCTGAGCGGGAGGGAGTGTCAGACTTTTACTGACTAAAACCCACCCATGTTCCTTCATCGCCCTTTGTGTTCCGGGGCCGCGGTATCTCTTTCGAACAACCCGCAGCACCCGGCAGGCATCGGCCCTTGCGGGCCCCTTCCCTATGCTGACATCTCTTTGAGGCGCGCGTGGAACACGAACGCGCCGTCGACACGGCCTGTCGTTCTAAGACGGAGGGACGGCGAGCTAGCCCTTAGCTCACCGTCCACAGGCCCGCGTCTACGGTGGCCCCCGACGCCCGGTGCGTCTCCCGCGGCGGCTGGGACGTGAGGAGGAACGCTCCCTCTCACGTTCCGCCTCCTCCTTTGCTAGCATGACTGCTTCGCAAAAGGAGGTGACGGCTTCCCATTCCGTCTCGCTCCGGACCATGGCTCGAACCAGGGCCGGACCCGAGAGGTCGCCGCCGTCGATCGCCGCTATGAGGACACGGCGTTGCTCCGCCCAAGCGGGGCAGACCTCCACCGTATGCTCCACCGTGTCCTCCGGTCGATCCTCGCAGTGGAGGCGCGCCGCCTATTACATGGAACTTAAACATAACTGACGAACTGTGGGTGTACTATTAGGTAAACCTCTGCCTAACCATTCGGGGACTACAGGCGTCATATTATGTTATGTTCAATAATAGTGTTACACATACACGTTTCGAAATAAATTCTCTAATAAATTATTAGAAGGGCATCAAAATAGGTTGTGTAGATTAGAAAACGCAGTCACACAGACAAAAGGTTAGAAATAAAAACGAATTTTAAACACAAAAATGTACAAAAACAAAAAGGTTTCTGTATAAAATAAATACACTTTCTCCTTGAAACGGGAGAACTTGCGTCATCAATTAAATTAAACAAATTAATAACACGATGAATAAGTCCTTTGGTTATTTATTATAATTTTTGTGTACCAATAACATTTGCTGAATGGTTTTAGACTTCATTTGGGTGAAGAATAAAGAAAATACCTTTAATATTGTACAGATACAAAGCCACTTGTTTCTTGCAGAGTTAAAATAATTTCGAAATGACGAACTTTGAAAAGTGCTCTGGATGGTACTAAAAACTTAACCACTTCAATTCCCGACGGAGGCAATGTGACCGCTACTGCCAACTTTATTTTTACTGTTCATACTTAAATGTAAGAGTCGTTATAATTCTTCAGGAAACTCATAGTTTCATGACGGTAGAATATAATAAATTGCATAATTATTCCAAATTAAATAATATACGCAATTAAAAGGCTGTGTTACGTTTACCGATACTAATTTTCATTAAAGTTAAAATAATGTTTAATAGATTCGTGATACTCTACATGTTCATATTGTATAATTATCTACGTAAATGTTTTAACAATATCTGTTATGATCACAAAATTACATTTTTAATCTAATCAGGCGCTGACCACGAGTTGAAGTCGAAAGTTGCTCCTTAGTAAAATTCCCTCAGTTTTTATAACAAAATGTTTACTATTCATCAGTTTAATCGAGTAAATAAATCACTTAGATCGTGCAAGCTTCGAGACCGACAGTCAATTAAGTAATTGCTTCATGGAAATCAAACCAATTGCGAGCAAATTACGTTCTACACAGAAACATTCCCACTCCCTTGGGCCACATATAAAGTGACAAACACAACGACCCGAACATCCGTATCGTAAAAACCTAACCTCAAATGTTACGAAAAAATACCTGAAAACGCAAATTCCGAGCCGTTTGATCGCAATCATTACGATTGACGTATCAAACAGAAAGATCCACGACATAAGCTTCCAACGAAAAAATGAAACTTGCAAGCAGGCCATAAAAATCGTCAATTTTACGGATTTCCGAATTTCGATGTGCGATTCACCGTGAACAGTGAATGCTTGGGCGAGCGAAAACTTACAACAATAGACAGTTTTCTAGCGCGTAAATCTACCTTTTAGTTGGCAACCCTATTGGTGACGACGTTACGGATTGTCGTGATTTTCTATTTCGTGGTTTGTTGCTAACCCTAATTTTACGTGGCCTTTTAGAGTCTTTATGATGTTTCAAGAAGCAGATATTTATGGCACGTATGATATTCACCCTCGTCCGGCCGGTAGTATACCGAAATTGCTATCGTTTGTGATAATACTCGTAATTTAAAACGACAACAACCCTTAGGGTTGGCTGCTGATCGAAGGGTCGTGGGCTCGAATGGGAATCTATTACGTCATTACCCGCAGACAACTTATCGGACCATGTCTTTCTGATGACTCGTGAAAATTACAAGACGGCGTATCGCCTGTAAACGACCGCTGTCGGACATAATAACTACTATGTGTTGTGGTTGAGAAACAGTGCCTTAATCACCACTTTAGTTAACGGACTGGTGATTGCATTTGCATATGAATTAATGTCATTACTACATGAGATGAAGGAAAGCACCATGAGAAGTAACCTACTATAAATGACGACAAGAATTTACTCTAATAATTTAGCAATCTTGAAGTTATTGAGGTAGAATGCCAGTTCTGAAATAATTATTTTATTATGCCTCAATGTAATACTCTTGCCGTTGTCTTTGTCTGCGTGTATTTTTCTATTGTTTTTAATAACACTGCCCGAGATGAGAATTTGCATTTTTTAGATCCCAGGCGCTCCCTCCCTATCTGTCAAATGTTATCAGAATAGTGTTTAGTTGCCAACGAAAAAAAAGACAGACAGACAAAGTTACTTTCGCACTAAATTTATATTAGTATGAATTATTATGTAAATGTATATTCATTAAACCAAACGAGCTAAGTAGGCGTACCTAATGATAAATATCTAACAAAGAATACGGTTGGTCGCGTAACGAGCGTAGAATGTTTGCCTAAATAATTAGGACTGGTACAATCTGGATCAGAATCTGCCTTAAAAATGCTAGGTCGTATAGACCTAGTTTTATTTTGTTTTAGTTTTCGATAAATGTCCTCTTAGTACGTGGAATAACATGACCTATTTATGAAACCTGGTGTAATACAAGACATCATTTCATCAACATCATCTGCCTGGCCTTTTCCCTCTTTTGTTAAAATGCGATGCAGATTTACACTCTGCTCTAGCATTATATAACAGAACTTTTGCATATTTAGTTTAGGTACACAACATCAAGTCTGTAATCCCCGAAGACTCCGTGGTAGCTACTGAGAAATTCCAGATGGAAAAACCCAATGACACTTTGCCCGACCTGGGAATCGAACCCAAGACTTCATGCTCAGCAGTCGTGCTTTCGACCACTGGACCAACAAGACAGTCTACCTCAACGTAACCCTTTGGAATAACAAGCGTGATGTAATGCAATATTTACGTACATACATATGTGTATCTTAACTTCTGAAAACTCAAAAATGCGGCGGACAAACCCGAATAAGATTACTAAAGTAGAACAAAAATAAAATAACGTATATTTGCGGATAATTCCAAGATTTTCAACTCCATTTGTGACCCGATACCTTTTTATCTTTGTAATGACATGTTCCTTTGTCCGCAGTGTCCAATTATCTTTTACGAAAGATCCAAGAGGATCTTGAAGCTTCGGAATCGGAATCAACATTAAAGGTTTCTTTGTGGGGCAATCGGAAATAATTGTTAATTAAATGTAAGCAATTTAATTTGAAAAATCGCGGAGGTTTTAATTGGAATTGATTGATTTCACTTAAAAAGTATTTAGATTTCACGTAAAGAGGTTCGATTTTTGATCTTGAAGCCGTTTTTTAAAAAAGTTTAGAAACAAAAGAAGGAAGAAGTGGACATAATCACCAGGCGTTCAAGGATTCGGATTGGTGATTATTAGTTTACCATTAATTTGGTTGTGAAGGTCAGATAGGTATTCTGCCGGGTTCGATTAGACTGGAAGCAAGTCATTGGCAAAAACCAGGCAGAGTTGATTACGTTTATGGGTTTGTATTTAATATAGTAAGTAGACGGAAAGACACTGCTTTCGATCCTCCCCAGATTCTTTTGTCACAATCAGGAGCAAGCAAGCTCGATTTTATCGCTACTAAATTCCAAGAATAATTTATTTTGACAACATTTCCCAGTAAATCCAAACTTTTTCTGATGACATTTACATTGTAATTTACATTGTAATTATTTATTTCACAATCTATTATAAAACTCAAAATCCACCTAACTAATTCACTCAGTAGGTACCTAATTAGTTGTATTCATGTATCACTCGTAACAAGATTAGCTATGCGGTCTGTGTCGGCTGCATTATTAATTTTCTTGTTACCCGGCCTGTTTAATGTTAACAAGTGGGAAGGTACTTAGTTACCTATGTGTTAACTGCCAAGGTCAGGGACAAGGGTCCGGGTTTCCACGAGTAAGGGCGCAACCTTGAATCATATAATAATATATTTTGAAGTATGTTTAAGACTACAGTGGAAAAATCACACAACGCTACCACGCAAGTACGTGGTAGCGTTGTATGATTTTTAAAAGTGAAAATAGAATATTCTTTTATTAATGCGACGGATAAGAAATAACCCTGTGTTTGCCAACGTGATCTTTCATTTTCATATTATGTAGGTAAGCATACTATACAAGGTGTAAGCGGACCCTTCACGAAGCCGTCAACCAAGCATTCTGTACATCAAAAATGTTACAATAAAATACCTCCCCGCATTCTACAACTGAATGAGACGAAGTTTAAATCTTGTATAAAACGCACACTATGTAGGCAAGCATACTATAAGTTGGGAGATTACATTGATGATAAAAATGCTTGGCTCAATGCTGGTCCTGCTCCACAACCATAGGGGCAAACTAATTGATTACTTTGTGAAGTTATTGTGGAAGCTGCAGAAGATTGTAAACATATCTTTGCATTGTATAGATTCAGTCTCTTAGTATTATATAACTGCATAGCACATGTGTGAGTTCTATGTACGATAAAGCTACCATTTACATCTTTTACTGACTCGAATTTGCCCTGGCGGTTGAGAGAATGTCATGCTCACTCAAATGTCTCGCTGATGGTGGCGCGTGTGTCGGGTCGTTTAGTTCCCTCCAAAATGGTTGAGTTGAATGATGGCTGATCCATGCGTCATGTTCGTGAACGGGCGCTGTCAGTTGTGACTGGTCATCTCGCAGCTGCCATGGATTATTTTATTTTTGAATTGTTAATTTTACCTTTTTATTCTGGACGCTCTTACTCGCACGTCTTTCTACATCGTTCTCACATATATGTTTAATCTCGACATGAATGATGTAACCGAGACTTTGTAACAACATAATGATTTAAAAGAGTGTCCATGGAGTTTCTTGCCCATTCTTCTCCATAGAGATCTACGCTTTCGAATGGGCAACTACAGTACTTTCACAAGTTATTATGTCCTGTGACTGGGACTGTAGCTTAGTTTATTTTTTGTGTTTTGACATTCAAAAGTGCCTGTAATGGTTTAATTAAACCATTACAGCACTTGGTCTGTTTTGGTTGTTGTGGTGTAATGGTTGTTTGTATGTGTGACTTTAAATGTTTGTAAACGCACCCACGATACAGGAAAAATTCCTAGTGTGGGGCAACGTTTTTATTAAAAAAAAAAAAAAAAAAAATGAAATAAATGCTTTGAGTTTGAGTTCAAACTAAGTAACTCTACGCAAAAATTATTGCTGGGAAACAATATTTTTGGGCTGAAGGTTGCATTGATTATTACAGGGGTCATGGAGTTATTCAAAGTAACTTATCAACATTTAAAACTTTTATTTAAAAAAAATACAGACACACATATATTATATGAAACTTTGACCTTCAATATCTCTGTATCTACAAGTTCCCTGGTATGGTCCACAACAAAAACAAATTGCTAAGACGTGAAGAATAAGTGTCCTTCGGCTTCGTTAAGGGTTTTTTACACCCTTTATTTAAATGCCTTTGACATTCACAAAACTCCCAAAAGATACGCCACAAAGGACCGTTCTGCAAAAATTGATAAACTTTCTGACAAGAACATTCTTATCACTCCGTTGGATATCTTATAGTAAAACAACCCTTTTCCTCGACTTTACGACTAACAGCAAGATAAGCAGCTGTGGTACATATCTTTTTTGCTCGGATCGGCGTTAAAGGAAAAGTATTCAAAAGTGGTAAGAAGTCTTTCATGGTTTTGAGCAACCAGTACCTAGATATTATTAATTTTTTATAACTATTTCGCGTTCGGTACTGTCCTAAACAATATTTTTAAGTAAGTATATAATCACGTTTTATGGTAGGACTCAATGTAAAGCACTCACAAACATTGTGTTGATGGATACATTAAATAGTGCGGGAGTCGTGGAGGTATTTAAAGTAAAGTTATAACATTACTAAACTTTTTGGTCTTCGTAAATACGATCACATTTCTTCTTACCGTTCTCAGCTTAAATGGCTGCCTATCCGATTCAGGAGGTCCCTCAGATCTCTCTGTATGCTTTTCAGTATTATGAACGATCCATGTGCTCCCGATTATCTAAAAACTTATTTCAAAGTGTTGGGCAGTTCTCATAGTCGTAACCTTCGAGCTTACAAAAATCTACTCCTCCAAATACCTTCACACCGCACCGGTTTTATGTCTAATTCTTACGCTATCTCAACTATAAAGCTCTGGAACGCGCTACCTATTGCCATTAAAAAAGCTGAAAACAAATTCACTTTTAAAAAAGTTCGGAACCACTATCTAAGTCAGTTAGAAGTCTTGTCATAGTAATTATTATCAGGTTTATCGTTTTTTATTTTGGTATTTGTTAAAATATTTATTGGTTTATTTTAATTGTATATGTGTATTAGTATCTATAAAAGTATATACCTACATTTTCGAAAAGAAGTAGTATTCTTATTTTTATTTTATTTTTTGTACCCTATCACAATTTTGTCCAATTTAACCCAAAGGTTGACTGGTAGAGAATGCCTTGTAGCATTAAGTCCGCCTATGTACCATTATTGTACATGAAGTTTAAATAAATAAATAAATAAAAACATTAAAAACTTGTATTAAAAAAAAATGTGTAAAAATTGGAACTTTGACCCCAATATCTCCTAACTGAACTACTGTATCTAAAAGATTCCCAGGTATGGTCCAGAACAAACTCACATACTGTAAAATAATCTACAAAAATTCCCTCTCTCCGACATTTTCACCGTCGAATTTCCCCGAAGTAAGTTTCCAGAATCAATTTTGTATTTTATTTCCCTCTAGTGGAGGATGTGATCAATACACATTATGCTCTAAACGGGTTCCGCAGTTAAGTTTCCCCTGGACACAGGTAAACACGTCTTATTTATAATAGAGGCGTGATAAGTGGAGGTTCGTTTCTATTCTTCGATCAATTTATAGGACCTTATAGTACCTTTAGTTGGTTGATTTTCAGAATTACATGCTCGTGGAAAATTTTATGATTATTTTGTTTTGATGTTTTGGTATTTTCCTTCGTGTCTTGGAAAGCACATTAAGCCATTGGTCTCGGCTGTCATTTGTTGATCTTTGACAGTCGTTACAGGTAAAGAACCGGCAGGCCCGAAAGTCTGACAGCCAGACTAACTAAGGGCTTTCGTATTTCCCAACATCAAGTGGGTTGTGGAGGTCAAATAGGCAGTTTCTATGTAAAGACGGGTATTCAGCTGCACCCGGTTAGTATGGAAGCCGACCCCAAAATAGTTGAGAGAAAGCTAGGCAGATGATGAATTTTTTCGGTGGTTTTGCAGCTACACTTACAGCCTAGCTGATGCTAATGCCCGCGGTTTCACAATTAATCCAAGGGGAACTACTAAGCTCCACTAACTTCATGTTGGTAATAGTTTAAACACACATGAAACACTATGGTTCCATAAAATCTCTTTAACAGTTCAAACTTGTTGTTTGTTATAACTTAAATAAACTCACAGATAATCTTTATTTTTAAATTGGTGAAGATAATTCTATCTTCATTTATTTAAGAAACATGTAGATACCAGAAATGTGTGGTAACAATTAAAGATATCTCCTCCTCCTCGCGTCGTGTTCCTGAGGGTCGTGATTCCATGACGTGAAGCATCTTCTGCTTGATGTCATGACGAATGGTCGACTTACAGCGACTATTTCTGGCTATGAATACTTATATCAGCGATATAGTAAAATAAGGTCGGTTACCAGATATTTGCACGTCTTCCACGTATGTATATTCTGCATAGCTGCATAATGTGTGTTCACCGCTGCAATTCTGAGTTGTAACTAGTTTCTACTTAACCTGCCGGCTTGCGACCAAGAAGAAACAAAGTAGAGCAGAAACTTTATTTTGTTGCTAGTATTTACATGAGAATAAGAAAAAATACACCAGCAAGAAGAAAATAAAGTAGGTAAAATGCAGAATGTTCATTCCAAATTAAATAGTAAAGAAAATATTGTTGCGGAAAAATTTCTTCGCCGATTCGCTCCATTAATTTTCTGATTGCTTCCTCCATAGCTAATTCCTCTTTGACTGGCTCAGATTGGCTTAGCTCCACAACACAGATTATAAAATACAAAACACATACGATTTTCACTGTAAATTTCCAACGGGAATTCTAAAAAAATCTTCCATAAAAAAAATTCAAGGATCTGTATTGGAGATAATTTTCACAATTTCCTAATAGTAAATAAACAACTTGTTTAACAAAAAATAATACAAAAATAATTCTCCATCAACATGTCTGTGTTTATAAACAACACTTACGTCGGAATGAGATTTGACAGCTGTCAGTCAGGCGAAGCGTCGAGGTGATGGTCAGCGCGGCCATGTTGAACGGCGGTTGTTTCCGAACGTCAACGGCGCGGCGGCGAGCACACCACGTATTCGACGAATCGCTTTTGTTCCGAGTAATCGTGCCCCTTTTCGTTTCAAAAATAATTAGTACCATTGATTAAGTGATTTTCTAATTAGTAGTGAATAGATTTTAGTGAAATTCTGTAAGGGAGATATTTTGTGAGATTAAATAACTTTTGATTGTGACTCGAGTGAGTTTTAAAAATAAGCAAGCTGCATATGCATGCTGTATATTTTTGTTTAAATTAATACAATTGCCAGACTTTTTCTTATTTATAGATGAATCCAAAAAATCAGAGGTGTGTGTCATGGGTTCAAACTCGAGACATATGACTTGGCCGTGAAACGGTCACACCACTAGGCTATCACTACTACTACAGTTAATGTTGGGATAACACGACATTTTAATACAGCATTTGTTTATAATCGTATTAACATTGAGCTGTCGACGTGTGATCCCAACACATTACTTAAAAATGTCGTTTAGGACAGTACCGAACGCGAAATAGTAATAAAAAATTAATCATATCTACTGGTTGCTCCAAACTCCATGAAAGACTTCTTACCACTTTTGAATACTTTTCCTTTAACGCCGATCCGAGCAAAAAAGATAAGTACCACAGCTGCTTATCTTGCTGTTAGTCGTAAAGTCGAGGAAAAGGGTTGTTTTACTATAAGATATCCAACGTAGTGATAAGAATGTTCTTGTCAGAAAGTTTATCAATTTTTGCAGAACGGTCCTTTGTGGCGTATCTTTTGGGAGTTTTGTGAATGTCAAAGGCATTTAAATAAAGGGTGTAAAAAACCCTTAACGAAGCCGAGGGACACTTATTCTTCACGTCTTAGCAATTTGTTTTTGTTGTGGACCATACCAAGGAACTTGTAGATACAGATATATTGAAGGTCAAAGTTTCATTTAATATATGTGTGTCAGTATTTTTTTTTTATAAAAGTTTTAAATGTTGATAAGTTACTTTGAATATCTCCCTGACCCCTGTAATAATCAATGCAACCTTCAGCCCAAAGTTTTTGAGTGCTTTACATTCACCCCAAAAATGTTGTTTCCCAGCAATAATTTTTGCGTAGAGTTACTTAGTTTGATGTACAGAATGCTTGGTTGACGGCTTCGTGAAGGGTCCGCTTACACCTTGTATAGTAGGCTTACCTTCATAATATGAAAATGAAAGATCACGTTGGCACCAAAAAAAAAACGTTTTTTTTTCCAGACAATATTTTTTTGCGTATTGTTGCTTAGTTTATGCTTGGTGGACGGCTTCGTGAAGAGTCCGTTTACACCCTGTATATTTACGATAACCAGGGCTTGTTTGTGAGTTAAAATCTTTTTGGACGCACCCACGATACCGGTGAAATTCGTAGTAAGGGCCAAACTTTTTTTTAAATGTAATTTTGGTTTTCTTTGCGATATGGGACCACATTATTTCCATGACATTATGTTCTAACAGCTTCTCTATAATCTTCTCTCTTTGATGAATCATAAACATGTCTAATGCGATGCCCTTGTCAATGTTCCAGGTACCGCCTACAAAATAATTTCGTCTTATTCCGATTGACATGAACAATCCGGCTTTTCCAACATAAAATATGGTTTTCCCTCCTCATAATGACTATTCGACCTTCTCCGCCTCAAAAATACGTTAAGTCCGTCCCAGCTAAGTGATGTTGGTCGTTAAGGCATACGCCAGATAACTGGTGAAAATAAAGTGGGGTATTAAGGGGAAACCCTCTGCTGGCTGCCAATTATCATAACATGATATTGCTGCTTTTTTGTGAACTAACCTTGACTTTAAATCTCGGGAAAGAAAAGTAAATTATGTTGTAGGTATGGGTTTCTTTGAAAGGTGAAAAAGATTTCCATTTTAAGCTCACCGAGATTTTTTATACTTTTAATTTCAGATTTTTTGCGATGTTTTTGGCATATACCTACCTATCAGATTCAGTTACAAGTATAAATACAGAAAAATCAATAGGAAAAAGCTCGTGAAATAATGATATTTCTATTTTGCGTCGAAGTCATAATAATTTCTATTAAAATATCCTCCACATCGCTATCGACTGGTGATGTCCTCATTTCCAAGAGAATTAATATCTATGTTTTAGAAGCAAATCAGTTTTGAATCTTGCCTAATTAATTCTCGAAACAGTACAAAATTCTACCTAGTACTATTTAAGTTACATTTTAACAATGCTAACCTATACTTACTAGAACTAAGTGACTGTCAAAAGTGAATCGGATTCAAAGTTTGAGTGAATCGGTTTCTTCTAGGCAATCGTTCTCCACCCTAGGTCGCATCATCTCATCACACTGATGTGAAATAAATAAAAACTGATGTAAATTGATATGGTAATGATGCAATTTGGTATAAAAAATAAATCTCTCGCGCCCTAATTCGTCCACCAGTCATGTTATCTTTTAATTTTCAACGTTACTTTTATTCTTACAGAAAAATACCTAGTGGCATAATCCAAGCCAGTTAATATCAAACACAGTGAACCCTAATAAACGGTTAGCATGTAAGAGCAAACTGTCAGTGGCACAACGCTTTTAACAATCCAGTCGCATACAGTTTTGTTTCCTAAACGCAGAGAGCATAGGAATAAGTGTATAATTAACCGGCTAACCGGAATCCGGTTACCGGTTAACCGGTTGTGTTCACGTCGCCCGAAGTTCTTTAGTACGTTTTACACGTCGTCGTTGTGACAGATGAAAACTTCAACGTGGTTTGGGTTTATATTAAAAGAACAACTAGTGTAGAATAAAATAAAGTTTTGTTTTTGTTTTATTTCACTTCAAACAAAAATTAGTCACGAAACATGATATAACATTACGTCTTCATCACCGAAGGAGTAGGCAGAGAGATTAAAAAATCTACCGTGAAAACTTTTGAATTAAAAATAATAAGTGTTTCTAAAGTGAAAACTAAAATAATAATAAATTGATTATCTTTTACTAAAATGATTGTTGGTGATGAACTTTTAAAAACTTTTAGAAACATTTCTTTCTATATCGCAACGTAAACTTAGGACATGAATTGATAAGCAAAATTTACTATCAACTTGAATTGCGCGAACATTCAAATTGCAACTTATTTTTTTGGAAATTGTATACAAGAGTTCTGCTAAAACAAAACGAATCGACGTATTGAGTTATTTGATAAACAATAAACCGTATAAAGCCAAAACATTACTAAAAAAAACGAAACGAAACAGAATCACATCTCAAAAAGAATTTTCTGCAAGTGATTTTAAATCTTTCCAAAACGAAACCAAACAAAGAGTCTAATAAATTCTACCTTTAGCATTTATAAATATTTCCACATATCTTTGGATTCTTGCGCTCCGTCTCAAAGAAACCGTTTCGCTTCCACGCTTACAACTCATGTAAATATAACCGTCAGAGGATTTACATACGAGCTTGTATTCAAGGAAAAATCTCAAAACTTTTCACTAAACCTTTAACAAAATCAACATCTTTACTAAATTCGACCGTGACCGCTAACACGTCTGTCTTAACTATCTACAAACGTCAAATTTCAGTTTCCTAACTTTAAAATGACACCCGAAAAAGACACATCAGCTATTCCAGACTCTATCCCGTTAAAATAAAGCCTAAAAAGCTACTTAATTAGCTTCGTTACCCGCATCAGCAAGTTTGGCGCGGATTATGTTAACTAGGTTAGCCAGAAAATGTATGTCAAAGAGATTTTGTGTCGTATGTCGTCTCTCCTGGCAGAACTTTCAACGGCAAATAAATGTGAGGGAATTATTTATAATGTTTTTGTTGTTTCAATATTTGTTCGGGTACATGTTTGTGTTGTAATACTTTGTACTGTCTAAAAGAAAAGTTTTACTCAAAGGTCAAGAAGTGAATCGGCCTTTTATGTTTATTCTGTACACTGAACAGATTCTTAGTAAAATCTTTGTAAATAATTGTTAAAGGAAATGAGTGCTTTTATTCTACGAATAGGCAAAAAATCTTTCCGTTGGCAACTTGGTTGTGTAGTTTCCAGTGTCAGATTTTTTTTTGAGCCAGACGAACTTCCGAAAGGGGCTTAGGTAAGTGATGATATAAAACTTATAGAAAAATGCCACGCAGTGAAATATGAACTTACAAACTTTTGCCCGCGGTTTCATCCGCGTTAAAGATAGATTTTTTTCCACGTTAACGTACTATATTGGGATCAAGGAAGGAAAAGTATCCAGTGTCCTTTCTAAGCCTGGTCATTTGCCCATGTGCCTTTCATCGAAATCCGTTCAGCTGTGAAAGCGTGAAAAGGTATCAAACAGACCAACCGACAGAAATACTTCCGCATTAATAATATAAATATGGCTGGCAGGATGTAAAATATGGACTTTTTCTGATCGAAAGGTCCCTTTCATTTGCAATACATTTCAAAGTTATAAATAGACATGAACCTTCAAGTTGGGTAGTACTCGTATATTAAACTTAATAACACATTATGTACTGTTAGTAATTCAAGGAACTTGGCTTCCATCCTCAACTGCGGTCCAAATGTTACTAGGTACATACTCGTAACTGACTTAAGCTTTGAACTAATATGAGAGCATTAATTATTATAATTCCAAGAAGTGAGGTTTATGTAGCCAACATACTTATGAATGTAGTTTGGTCTAGAGATGAGAAAGCTTAGATACCCTCGTCACGAGGGGGTTAAGAAGGTCTAGTATAGTATAAAAATGCATCTTTGAGAAATTGTCGCTTCCGTTAAGTCGGGGGTCAGAGCTCGGTATGTTCTAAAGAAAAACTTGCAAGCGTGGAGTTACGTCATATCACAATACAATGGCCGTTCTTTGTGGTGGTCTACATTCGACGACACGACTTCGCTCAAGTGCTGGTAAGAAATTATCTGAACATTCTAAAGGTATAAAAAATATTCTATGTCCTAACTGAGGTTATGGTTTATCCCTGTACCGAATTTCATTCATATCTGTTTATCCGATAAGGCATGAAGATGTTCCTGACAAACAGACCGATACAGAGAGGGATTGAATTACTTCCCACAATAATTTTAATACGAGTAGACCTAGTCCTGTAGTTTGCATTTACATCCAAGAAACTACATTTTTCCATTGGTACTTGATTGAGTACTCGTAAAAAACGTGTTGACGTTTTAAATATTAATGAGAAGTCGTCAACTTGTGCATATTTTATTAAACACCTATCACTTCTTACATATAACCTCGAGGAACTATAAATACATAAATACCCAACGTTTGTTTCGTCCACGTTTATGAGTAGGTACATCTTTACCCGCGTCATATGTTAGTCTTTGCAAGTTTTGGCCCATCATAGGAGAGCCATGAAACCCGATTTGGACGTCAACCTCTGTCCTCCGCTACTTTTTGCTTTGGTGGAAGACGGGTTTGAATACAAGGCACCTAACTTAAAACATTTTGTACACTATATAGTCAGACAAATACTGAAATGTCTTGCAGATTTGAGCCGCCGCCGCCGTGTTTATAGTAAACTCATGAAATAGATCGAGAATCTTGTTTCCCAGTATTTGGGTTGAGGAGGTCAGACAAGCAGTCGATTTGCCAAAATTTCTGTTATACAGCTGGTTCATCTGGTCAGACTTGAAGCCGACCCCAGTCGGTAAAAGTTGGCTCTTGGAAAAAGGCTAAATAGACGATGAAGGAGCTTGATAACAATTGACCGTTATTTTGATTGGTCTTAAACATCTTTACTACTGTACCAATTTAAATATACATAGGTGCGGAGAATTTAACTTAATGGCCGATTTACCAAACAATATAGTTTCCCTGATTTTACGATCTATTTCCAGATACTAAACAGTTTACAAAACAAAGAGATATTTTCTCATAACTGTGTTAATCGCCTTACAGACAATACTATGATACTGCAGTCTTTAATCCCCTCGCGATAAATTGGGATACAAAGCTTCAAACGGCAGCGAGTCACATTCCACCAGCTTACTGCATTGCTAAAAAAATAGAACGCAGTTAGTGCGATGTCACGATATTCGCAGGAATATCGGGATATTTGTAGGAATACCGGGATATTGTTCGTTTGACAAGAGTTTCTATCTTTCTGAATCTGCGTTTTGTGGATAGGTACTAAGTTTTTTGTGGTTCGAATTCAAACTAGAAAACTGATCATAATGGAAAATTGATGGTCTGTGTTTCGCGGGCGATTTTCTCGGGAATTTTCTTAATATATGTGTGTCTGTCATGAGATAGACAGACACCAGAATTGATCTCAGATTCATAACCTTACCCGTTGTTCCTAAGAAAATTATTGGCGTACGTGCGATGCGCGATCTTGGCGTTCATTTGTTCGGCTATACCGAACATTGTGTCCTCGCTCCTCAAAAGAGTGCATTCGCGGGTTTTCCGGATTCTAATGTATGACAAAGGGACATTATCGTGGCAAGGGGTTACCCGACGAATTGCTTATCAAAGAACGCCTAAAACTTTAGAAGACTGGCTGTCCCAACCTTCACTAGATGTTCGGTAAAATTCATATAGAATAAGGTTCTACATGGATTTTTTTAACGACTAGTGAAGCTCACAACAGACAGTAATTTTTAATTTCAATCATGGACAAAACTGTCAAGTCGACTTGCGCTACAAAAGTTGGTAGTGGACATCGATAGACAAGTAAATATTGAGCTGAAAACCGTTTCCAAATTTATCAAAGACTGTTTGTCTAAAAAACAACCTCTTCTGTCAACTCTTGGACCTATTAAAAAGTCTTTGACATATTAAAAAAGAGGTTTTATTGTTAAAAAGCTCAACTATAGAACGTAAAACTACCTATGTTTTTCCTCTGAAAAACCTATTGCAAAAGAAACAAGTAAATGTGAAGCACGCTATCGGTCCACGTTACACGAACGATGTATTTCAGTTCAGAGTTACAATTTTCGCGTTGCTCTGAAATTTAAGGCATTCATATAAGTTCAGTACCTACAAAGTTGACGTACGGTCTTATTCATTATAGTTTATTAAATTTCGGTAAACATTTTTAACATTTGTTTAGCAAAGTAACGGTTTTAATGGCTTATTTATTTCGCGTCTTTATTTGAGCATTCAACTAACTTAGGCAGGACCCAAAATAGTTGAGCATACAAGGAATAAATGGTATGTTTAATTCTGTCATGACGTTGTCACGAGATAAGCTATAGAATAGAATATTTTTATTATATAATAGAATACAGTTGCTGCCGGTAAAAAAAAAACTGTAAAGTTTCAAAATAACTTATCCCGTATTGTACAATAATAAGAAGAAAATAATATAAAACGAATTATTCCAACTTTATTATAATCAGCCATTTGTGTCCCACTGCAGGGCAAAGGCCTGGCTGCCCTCCTTCCACTTATCCCTATCGAGTGCTGTTAATCGACAATCCTTGTAAAAAGAGTCGAGTTCGTCCCGCGATCACCTTCTGGGCCTGCCACGTTGCCGTTTGCTCCAACTTTATATTATGTTGAAATCAACACAGAAAAGCAAAATATGAAGAACAAGAACTATTCAAAGTAATAAAATAAATGATAGGAAAAGGCACAAAGATTAAAAAAAAAGTAAAAGACTGTCTTAGAAATTCGAGATTTAAAATAGCTAGGAAACCCCGTAAGAAACACGATAGTTTCGAACTTGAACGAAGCCCTAACGAAAATATCCTTAAAACCTAAAATAAAATCACAAACATAAATGGAACAGAACCAACATGTCCCACATGATTGATGGTCGCCCTACAAGGGTATGATATTATGTTAACTTTGAGGAATTTATGTGACAACCGTAGTAACGCGTGGTGTTACGAATTAATTACCGCGTTCAAGGGCTGCGGTTAATTAAACAGGTAACGGAACCCGTGACGTTGGTTTACCGCCAAATTATACGTGTGTTAATTACGTATTAAGTACCGGTTGTGCGGAAAAAATGTTGCGAGGAAAATTTTCTTTATGAAGATTTGTTTGGTTTGTTATTTGTTTTGTTGGTGCTAGGTAAATAGTTTATGGGACACGTCTCGTTGGTCCACCAACCAGAAGGTTCCAAGCATGAATTCTAAGCAAGTTACTCGTATGTCCTGGGTTTGATTCCCAGGTTGGGAGAAATTTTGTTGCGTTTTTCACCATGAATTTCTCACTAGCAGGATGTGTGCCTGGTTGATGGCAATAGGCTCACCTCCTATCACAAAAGACCTAAACATTGCTGGCGGAGTGTGGAAAACACAGAAAAATCAAATACAGTAGGAGCAAATCGCTTATTCATTTCATTGGGTGACTGTACAACTCTGCCTAACCCGTCTTCGATTATATGTGTGATGTGATGGTACAATAGGCTACGTAAGGTTTAAATGGTTTCCATAATACGTGTGTTAATTACGACCTAAACAGTACATACACCCTGTATTGAAAACAGTTAAGGAGAAATTCTCGTTGGTCAAGTGGTGGCCAGCGCGACTGCTGAGCATGAACTACTGGGTTCGATTCCCAAGTCGGGCAAAGTGTTATTAGGTTTTTCCATTAGCAGACACGGAGTCTGGATTTGTGCACGGTGGGGCGCAATAGGCTCGCCCCCTATTACATGGGGCATGAACATAACAGGTGCAATGTGGGTGTACTATTACCTTCCCGTGAGTATTATTTAAATACCTTCTAGGAATACAGGCGTGATGTTAAATTAGGTTTTCGAAGAAATTCTTGGTAGTAAACTGTTCTATTGCTAACTTTAATAAATACCTTATTGTTTAAGGTACAATAGACGCTGTAAAGGATTAAATATTTCCTGAAAATTACGTTTTTATCAGTTTATGGTAACAAAAGTATGAAATCTAGCTATTCAATAAAAAACACTAATTCCTTACTCAGAAGTTACTGATTGAAATTTCTCGATAATGATGTTTATTTTGTTTCCATTTCAGTTGCGTCGTTGTTGCGTGAAAATTTTATTAAGACTATTAAATTCCAATCTAACCGGAGTATTTTACATGGAGTGACTGCCTATCTGACCTCCACAACCCAGTTAGAACTGGGTAATACGATACCCCTTGGTAAGACTGGTTGTCAGACTTTCGGGCCACTGACTACCTGAAACGACTGTCAAAGATCAAGATCATATGCATGTTAGTCCCTAAAGTATATAATCTATGGGCCAAAGCCTGAGAATAAATGAATGAATGAATTTACTCTAGTACACCATCGTTCATATGGATTCTTTAGGTTTAAGTACCGATTTTTTCATTGACTCAATCAGTTTTAGAAAATTTACAGCAGAAACACTTCATGAAAACATGCTATTCATACTTTCTTGAATAGTCAACCTCGTAATTATATAACACCCAAAAACTCCATCAAGCGTGTACAATTTGTCCATGAAACAGCGACGAGTTTTTTAACCTTACGGCTTAGTACTTTTCGCAACTATGTTGGGGTCAGCTTCCAGTCTAACCGGTGGCAGCTGAATACCGCTGAATAATGCTGTATTGTACATAAATCGACTACCTATCTTATCTATACAAGGTGTAATTTTGCAACCTCATCAAAATTCAGGAGGTTGTCATAGAAAACGTAAATAAACAATATAAATTACGGTACCTGGTCAATAATAATAAACGCTGCTTTTTTTATTGTTTTAATTTGACACCATTTCAGAATGAAGCCCTTTTCAAAAGAGGAGAATCACCCGTTTATCGAATAAACGTCTGCTTTTGTTTGTGTGTGTGAAAGCGCGGTTATAGAGTTAGTATTAGACGGGCCGGGTTTTAATACGGGTGGTGTAGACTTATCGATTTCCGATATTAAGAAAAAAATATAAAAAATTACCTACCCATTTTATTATTGCTTCGGGTCGAGAATCATTAGCATAGTTGCCTCTTTGAATTTGACGAGGATGCAAAGCAACACCTTGTTTACAAGGTGTAACATATTAAACGCAAGACCTTCCGTGTGGTCACTCAGACCATGAAACTGGACAAATTTTGTTCTACGAGTTCTTGAAACACGTTTGTTTTTTTTTTTAATTTATCTTTCTGTTGATGCTGATTGTACCTAATATGAACAATTACGAGGTCAATTATACATATAACAGTATTAAATATATAAATAACATTAATAACAAAGACGACGCTGAAGCAAGCAAGTCACATAGTCAAGTTGTAAGCGATACAGGTAAGTTCACGTATGACGTCACTCGAGGGTGACCAAACTGTCATCGCTTGTTCCGAGCGCGAACGTGCCAGCTAACTTAAATTAAACTTAGCTCTCTACTTGTTTCTAGATGACACATTATGAGATGTAATGATATTATATTGTACTGAGTTTTGTGTTTTTATAAAGTACAAGTTGTTGAAGAACTTAATAATTATTATGGGTTCCTGCATCATCCAACTGCTGGGTAAAAGCTTTTTTATGTTGGACCTTGATGAAACCCCTGTTCTAAACGATAGTGGACAATACGCGACTCGGGAATCGAACCCAGGACCTCTCGACCAACGATGCAGTGTGTCTTATCATTAGCTTCTAATAAATGTATACATTTTCTATCATAAACCGCATAATTATCCAAAATATCAGGTGTGCGGCAAAACGGGTTGATAGAGCAAAACTAATGGAAAGTACCTAAACTATATAGCCCTCGTATTTTCCAGAATATTACTCTATCAACCAAATTACCAATCCATATGTGGAGATCATTGACCCCCATTTACAGTTTTCACTTAGCAATCAGTTATTATGTCGGCAATATAATAATCTGTACTGATATTCCAATTTGCGTAAATCACAAACAACTTTGGACCCTAGTCACGTGTTATAGAATCTATATTAGTGTGGGTTAAAGAACATGTAATCACAGTTCGAAAGCCCATTTCATTATATGACAAAGTCTAGTTGAATTTTCTTCAATAGTTAGTCACTAGTGCTAATAGGTCTTTAGAAAAGGCCCACATTACAGAATTGGTTCGGAAGCTAAATTAATCTAAACTTATCTGTCAAAGGAAAAAAGTCCGTTAGTAGAAATCACAAGAGCATTATTTCTGTTTCGGCTTTGAAAAAGAACTTTCAACAGGATTGGCGAAAGTTTTTCGGTAGCTTGTGTCAATACAGCTATTTATTGTCACTTTGTTGATGCTCTAAGGATAGATCTCGTCTAAGATATTTCGATGTACCCTATATGGCTGGCTTATAATTAAACGACAGCATGAGCTTTTCACACATAATTCATGACTTTAACAACAAGAGAAGATCAGATGAAAAATTGCAAATCTCGAACAGAAAAAAAATCTAACTATGAAAATTGGAATTCCTACTGGCTGTCCGGAAAGTCGCCTACCTAGAAACCTACCTCTTAATAACAATAAGTCCTCATGCAAAAAGCCAGCACGCCCGCTCTTTATACAGGGGGTAGATTAATATGGGATTTAATGAAAACCTTTAGAGAAACATAAATCACTGGGCCATTGATGGGCGGGCTTATTAGTCCGGATAAAGACTGTCACAGTTTAGAGGCTTCCCACGTAAATATACCCGTAATAGTTAGATTTATTGAATGTTTCGGCCCATGGTATTATTTTTAGTTATATATAATTTTGATTTAGTTTATGGTTATTTTATTAAATTCCCGTTGCTGTGGCAATTAGATGAAATATTGAGATTAGCACTTTCAAAGAGTTTGGGTCTATAACTAAATACAATGAGCATATGGTCACATTGAAAGAAAGAGAAAAGAAACAAAAAATGTCGCAGGGACATGACGTGCATACAAAAAGACAAAAAAAAAATAAACATTAAACATACAAAACGCATAACAAATATTTATAAATACAACAGGACGAAACAAAAAAGCTGACATCAATCAAACATAAACACAATATCATGAAAAAAATTATGAATTATGCATACATTTTCCTTTCCTAGAGATTCCACAGCCATCTCAGGAATCGCTCTTTTTTTCAAACCCCTGCCAACTAGAACCTCAAGGTTTTCCGTCTACTATGCCTTTACCATATTCGTGAGATTAAATCTCCTCATGTCTCCTAACTGTAGATAGAAGACATGGGGCAAGTGAGACTTACAATGTAATTGAGAATGTATTGCACAACATTGTATACCACTGACAATGCACAATAGTACACGCGGCTTCCCTTATATATTAACCTTTCAACAATACCAATTTTATAAGACAAAAGCGAGTTTCCCGCCATATCAAGTTCTACACATGTCCACAAAGCCACTCAGCTGATTGCACAAGTTAAATCGAATATCTTGTCTCAGCTGGAAACTCTGGGGAATACACGAAAATATTTTCTTCTAACCCTTTTCTGAGGAAACTCAGTATTGTGTTTTATTTGCACTGATTAATTTATATTTCGATTAGAGATTACTATTTTTATTTTAGACAATTCATTTTAAGACATTATATCTGGTCCGGTGTTAGCGAAGTGACACAATAATTGGGGTCTCTTCTATCAGTATACTTTGTCTGTAAATTGAAATCAAAAGTGTTATTATTGACAGTTAAGTCGTACGAAGTGGGCTGCATCACGACCAAATTACGTAGCGTATCAAACGGCTACATACCAAATTTTTCATGACTGCACATAGGTACTTTCAGAATTCATACATTTTGCATGATGCACTTTCTTTGTACGTAATTGCTACCCCGCAAGCATGCAGTAAAAGGCAGAGTTAAATGTTCGCAAAAATATCAGCTATGCAGGTACGCAAATTACAAAAAAAAACCTACATCTCCATTCTCATGTTTCCTCAAACTCAAAACAACTATTGTATATTTCGACACACAACTTTACTCATAAACATTACATCCGGCCTGTGTATACGGAAAACAAGTAAAGAAAAATATTACATTTTCAGGCGTGCCTTATTGATCATGTTATATGAGACGGTTATTGAAAATGCCGCTCAAATATGTACGTACATATTTATGAGAAGTTATCACTCCTTGGGCGATATGTGTGTGTAATTTATTTTTGAATTTCCAAATAAAACAACCTTTTGAGGGAGGCCTTTGACCAGGAGTGGGACAGAAAAATCTAGCAAAAAATAAAAATAAAAAAATGTCCAAAGTAAAGTTTGATTTAAAATTTTACTAGAAAATTGCAGGAACCACTTTTTTTGATTTGTGGGTGTGTGACTATGTTTCATCCTTACTTAATAATAATAATATTAAAAACGCGAAAGTTTGTATGTATGGTTGTTCGTTACTCTTTCACGCAAAAACTACTGAACGGATTTGGACAAAACTTGGCATAAAGATAGTTCATAACCTGGATTAACGCATAGGTTTTTTATCGCGGTAGCACGAACCCGTGGGACAATAACCGAACTCCACGCGGGCGAAGTCGCGGGCATAAGCTAGTCAGCCTATAATGTATCCACTCCTGGATCACAGGCCCCAAATTAGTGGTTGGTACATTTCTTCGTATTTTTCATTCCAATGCCCTTTCCCTCATTCACACATAAGCTAAGCAGTATCTATTGTTCTTCTCATGTTGGTTATAAACTCTTATTGGGAGGATTTGTTAAGGTGGATTTAGACCAAACTACAATCAGAATAAGAACAAAAGTGACAAAGGTAGACCAACAGAACAGTGCTCTGTGCCAGTTCCTATAAAAAAAAACTGATAGAGTGGGTTTAGAATGTGCATTCACTCGTTTGGTAACTTCCCGATTGGACAACTAAACAAAAGACGTGCAAAACAAGTGAAAAACAGTGCCCTTTCGTAACTATTTTAATCTCCATACATTGAGTCCCGTTTCGCCAACCATAAATTTCAACTGTTTTTTTGTACGGTACAGTCAGCTCCCAAAGTTATACGGAAACTTCTTTTTGATGTTGCTATTTTTTGTCTCTCTCTGGCACACTAAGGTTTGTTACGAGAGAACTCAATTTACAATTTGAACAGAAAGTACTAGGAGAACAGAATTATGAAGGAGATGTTGGTACCACCGTCTTCAAAAATAGTGTAAAAATTTATTAAGATCTTGGTATGTCATAAAAATAACTATTTATCTTATAAGATAAGCAATTTTTTTTTGGGGTCGCACCGTGGTTAGGTTAACCTCTAAGTATTTCATATCGATACAGTTCGGTGGTTCGAAAAGCAAGCACGTTAAATCGTTGGTTCTGGCTGTCATTCGTATTTCTTTGACAGTCTTACAAACGGGTTTCAGTCGTCAGTTAGTTCATAGTAGATAGGTTAGGTACTTCACACTATTTCAATTAAAAATCAGTCTTTCTTTTTGTTTGTAAGTATCAGAGGTATACAGACAATGGCTTCCTTCTAACAGTTCTAGAAGGAACCTACTATATCACATCAATTGTTGAAATACCACCTTGAATTTATGCAAGCCTAGTACTTTTGGTTGGGTATTCACCAAAAAGACTGTTCTGTTACAATTTGTGACTTTTCATTTCAATGTTATAATTTTTTAAATACGTATGTGTAGTTTGTTTATTATTGGAACTATTTGTTTATATAATTATAAGTCACATTAGTGTTTTTTTCCCCATAACAGGAAAGTAAGAAGGAAGGTTTATTTTGGTGTACATACCTTGTTTGCAAATGTTAACGATCACTGCACACTTTCTGATATTATTAAGAGCATTGATTGATTGTTTTGGTTTGTCTTCGCTGAGCTATTCACTATAATGTTCTATAGACAGATAAATGCAGTCTGTGCTCGCGTCTCTCTCTGTGTTGCCATTGACACTCATGGCATAGTCAAACATTGTGATGACGTTGGGTGTTTTCTTTTTCTGAGTGTGCTTTACACACTTATTATACCTTATATATTTATTCGTTTATACACTTTATATATTATTATTATTAACTGACCGTGGCATCACTTTGGGCTCTGTCAGAATACCAGCGCTGTGACTTTTTTAATGTTACAGCACCATGCTGAGATAGGGGCCTTTTGGCCTCGTACAGGACCAGTTTAGTTAGTTTTATTTTAATTTTGTTTTGTCCAGTGCGAGATTAAACACTTTTTCTTTCTTTTTGTTTGGGTATTAACGGTGAGTTAAAATTAAATAAGAGTGTACAGAATATTAGTTGTGGTATTTCTTAGTAGTTCTTCTGGGTCCTAACTGTACTTGCCGAACAAAAAGTTTACCAAACGGGAATGAATACACGCATACTCAAAAGTTTACGAAACGAGACTCAATGTATGAAGATCAAAATAGTTACGAAACGACACTTTTGTGATGGTATTTTGTTTAATTGTCCAAACGGGAAAGCTACTAAACCGGATGCAGCAGCTCGTTTGACCTTTACATGATGAACTTACAAACTACTTCTTCAACCTTTTACCTTTCCCTATATTAAATGCAACTGAATACAGATTCACAACTATGCGGGCATAGTAGAACTAGGGGTAGTTCTGATATAACGGGTTAAAGTATGGCGGGTTCATTTCAAAATTCCTCCGCTATATCATCGGGTAGAACGTCAGAACTTGAGTAGTTTTTACGTGATTCGACTGGCGATGGTGGCGAGCTATCGAAGTGCAGCTCTTATAGATGTCGTTAGCTCACAATAATTTGGTGGAGTTCGATTTTTGAATGATCAGGTTATTTGTAAGTAAATTACAACTTTTGCTAAGATGAAATTGTATTTATTTATTTCGTATATATAAAAATCGAATACTGTATGGTATGAGGGCTTGGGTTCTATTCCATGTTGGAAAAAGGAAGTTGGATTTTCCCATCAGTTTCCCTGGAGCGGAATCTGGAAATGCGGTGGTTTGATGGCCAAAGGCAACTGGCGAGATATAGGTGAACACTAGAGTACATCTCTGCTTAACCATTCGGGAGTTACAGGCGTGATGTCGTGAAGCGTTTTCGTTAAAATCAAATTCTCGCTTAACATGCTACACATGTATTCGAAGAAAAAAAGTTAATAGTTCAATACTGTATTCTACTATACCTTTTGTATTAAAGTAAATATGAGTTTTTTGATAGAACCAGAACTTTATAGGCAACTTCCTCACTAAAACTCTAAATAGTTATGCAAACAGAAGCGATATTACTACTCATATCTCAGAGCAATATAAACTAAGATTTAAATTGCTTCTGAATAAACTTTCCGAAATAGAATCTCTTATACAAACATTAATAATATTAGTTCAATTAATGATTGCCATTTACCTACCTTACGCTACCTTATTACAATATCTCAACATAGTTTTACTCGGTAATTTTCTAATTATATCCTGAATTCGAAGAAGAATCTTATGGTCCCATTTATGTCGTACGTTGTTTGAATGTCTTATGTCGTTTCAAAGGATATCTTAAGGTGGGATTACTTCAAAATGAGCAAAAGCTAATTCTATCCCCTCTCTATCAAAATATCCTTTTAAAGAAAGAAAGAAAATTCACTCTATTGGCATTAAAAAAAAAACAGAAACACCTTAAAATTAAACAAAATAAATTAATAAACCTATTAATACCAAAGGGCCTCAGCTCAGCATAATGCCAGATGGCAACACAAAGTGTACCACCTGACGCTGATTTTCAGCTGCAGCACACGAGTGCAATACGCTCGAAAACATAAATAAACACATATAAACGTCTAAAATAAACAGACACGGCGCATTCTTACGGCAATCTGTTTTAATTTAAGTTTAGACCAAATTAACGACTGCCCAGTTATGAATACTATTATGACTACCTACTCAGTACTATTTACACATAAAATAGGATATATACCATGTTTACTATTAACATTGACTTGAGACTAAGTGATAAGGACTAAGTGATAGTCTAGTGATGTGACCGTTGGACTGCCAAGTCATAGGTCTCGAGTTCGAACCCAAGACACACACCTCTGATTTTTCGGAATTATGTGCGTATTGTTCCTATAATTATCACTTGCTTCGGTGAAGGAAAACATCGTGAAGAAACCAGCAAGATATTTCGATAGCATGTAAAAGCGAAGTCAGAGGCCCATGGGCGGCATAAAAACTCTGACACCAGTTAAAGCACTAACCACACGATAAAGAAGAAGATTGAGTTGAGAAAGAGGGTAGACCGACTTGTCTGCTCATAAACACCCGCAATAACCTCAGTTTATCCGTGATCATGGTGTTTGCAACAGCGCCGAAATATCGGGATCTCAGTATTAATATTGTCCATGGTAAATATCCCGTTTTATGCGTTAATAGTAATGTAAGTGACCATGTCGGTTTAAAAACTTAGACCTACTCAGTATTTCTGTGACGGACCTAAAGTTAAATATTTTTGTACACTACAAATTATTCATGTAATCAAAACTAGACCGAACTGAAAATAAAATTATTATGCCTCGTTGGTCCATTTTTATCGGTACTTAAAAAAAGCAGTTTCTACATAATTACCCTATATTACACACACAATACTCCACTTTAAGTACTAAGTGCAGAAAACGATTCCTAGTAACAACGTACATAGATATCAAAATATCTAATATATATATATAAAATCAAACATACATAAAAACCACACCACACAATCCTAATATCAATTTAATTGAATGCGCACGTTTACAAATCGAACTTCTCAACGGTTACAATACTCGTTACCCATATAAGTTTGTCTTCAGCTATTTGTTTAACCCACATACAGAAGTTACGCCTGATCTCTTATTAAATTGATCCAAAACTTGTAGCTTTGGATCCTATACATAATATACATTAATCTGAAGGAGCTCGTGGCTAAATAATAACAGCCGCTCGGGTCGATCTTGCCTAGGTTGGTCGGTGGATGGGTAACCACCCATTATATACCGAGTTTCCTCCGTGTCTCAGAAAGCATTTTAAGCCGTTGGTCCCGGATGACGTTTGTAGAACTTTGACAGCAGTAACAGGTAGTCAGTACTTCGAAAGTCTGACAATCAGTCTTACCAAGGAGTTTCGTACGACCCAGTACAAACAGGGTTGTGGAGCTCAGATAGGCAGTCGCTCCATGTAAAATACTGGTATTCAGCTGCATCCGGTTAGACTGGAAGCCAAACCCAACGTAGTTGGGAAAAGGCTAGGCAGATGATGATGTCACGAAGTCTGCTTCTAAACTTAGTTTATTCACGGAGAATTAGACGACGATTATTCACTAGAACTAAATTGCGTGGAACGAGTAGTCTGAAACTTTGTGTTTTATCATCCGCTGTATAGAATTTCCTTTGATATATAATTTAACCACAACTCTTCCGGGTTCTGTATACAAAGATTGTTGTTGTAACCTTTGTTACATCATCGCGTCTGTAATCTCAGCAGAGGCAGAGGGGTACATGGTACACCAACATTGCGCCATTAATGTTTTAAGTTCCATGTAATAGGGGGCGAGCCGTCAATCGGGCACTAATTCAGACTGCTATGACCTGGGAATCAAACACAGGACTTTATACTCAGCAGTCGTACTTGCGACCCATAGACCAATGGGGCTGCTACTCCAAACGAATGTTTTCTCCATTCAATCAAAGCTGGAACTGTTCTTGTTAGCCTGCGTCATTCCACCGCTAGGCAAAGGTTTACCTGCATGCAATTTCAGTTACCTCGATCCAGGTATAATGTGGATCATTAGCCGTTTCCCAGCTCTTCTCACCATCTTCTTCGAGGTGTGCCATTATTTTGGCACACAGCTCATTGGGCATCCCTCCCACTCAAAGCTAGTATAGAAAATAAAATCAAGATAAAATATTATTTGTTGGAATCTTATTTCTCATGGACTAAGGAAAAGCATACTTTATCACTAATTTTCAAAGAATCCAAGCTCCGAAGATAAATGAGTGCGGCGTAACTACGTGGCCTGGATGTAATGACGTCACTGCTACGCCGTAGCGGGTTGCTACGAGAGCGTAGCTTACGTAGCACGCCGCTACAAATGGATACGAATCAATTGAATGCACCTTTCATTGTGTGCTATGCTTGTGAAAATTATTTTTTAAATACTTCATTATTAGGAAAAGGGGGTGGGACTTTAGTATATGAAAAACTATTATGCTTTCTTCAAAGGCACAAAATAGAACAGCTGAAATAATCATCTATTTTACATTTCTGCTTATCCCTCGGCTTGGGAAATACAAAAATGATTACTGTAACGTAGAAAAGACAAATAATCTTTTTATACTCCAATATATGTATATAAATTTATTTATGGTACAGACTCAATGAAGCAGCAAATATTTGATTTTTGATTAAGTTTATCCTGATTACACATTACATGACCACTTTATTCCTGTAACGTATTTTGCGTTTAAAAGTAAATAACATCAATTTTGAAACAAACCTTGCGATTTCCTTTGGCTGTTAATTGAAAGTAAAAATATCAATAATGCTGATTCCACTTCGTGAATAAATAAATTACCGGTTGATTCGATTACTTATTCTTTGTGAGCATTTCAAATTAATTACACAAAGTGGCAAAGGAAAAAGGTTATTGGGGTTCTGAACCTTATTTCTTGGTATTTTCAGTGTTTGAACGTTTCATAAAAATTCCTCGGATTTACATTTTGAAGAAAATTCGAAATCGGTAAGAGAGTGTACTTCGTGAATGGTCCGGTTCCTGTAGCCGAGGATGACAGGCCACAAAAGTCAGTGCAGTTTACCTACAATAACAATAAGCCTCATTGCCGCTGCGGTTTTCATTACAAACGCGACTTCAGTACGTCAGCGGCACTTGCATTTGTTTTTCTAAAGTAATTTCTTAGACAAAATAATACATGTGCAGCATACTGTGTGACAGCAAGTGACGGTATTACTGGTTCGCAGTCTGCAGTCGATACTCAACCGCAGCGTCGGACAGCACTGTCGCCATCTTAGAAGTGTTAAATAGAAGTCATATTGCTGCAGTTTACGGTTGCTTTTGGAAGTAGCAAGTACCTTTACTTTTTAAACGTTATGTAATGTTCGGAACTTGTGTCACTCTACTAATTTATTTATTTCTTCAATAGTGGTACTGCCGAGTTTACTGACGTTCTGCCACTTTTCACCCGTATGCTCTAAGTATTAAGGTTGAAAAGTGGTCGACCGTCAGTGAACTCGTACATAGGCGGACATAATGCCGCAAGGCATTTTCTCCCAGTCAGCCTATCTACAGGCAATGAGATGATGCACTATTAAAGTGCATCAAACAACATAATAAGACTAATGACGTCATAATACATAATATGCCAAGTCGAATTGAACTATGTACGTCATCTTAGTGAAACAACGACAATGCAATGTGCTGTGAAGTAATTAGCTTTCAAATGCGTGAGTTGTAGCGCTATTTAATTGTCTTGCTCTAAGTTCTAGATTACGTTTATTAATTATTGGTGGTAATTACAAATGTCGATATTCGAATTCTAGAAAAAAAAACTGTGTCCATTATCAGAACCTGGCTAGCCTTTTCTCAACTACGTTGGGGTCGGCTTCCAGTCTAACTGGATGCAGCTGAATACCAGTGTCTCCCATGGAGCTACTGCCTATCTGACCTCCACAACCCAGTTAGAACTGGGTAATACGATACCCCTTAGTAAGACTGGTTATACTGTAAGCATAATCGTGAAAAAGCTGAGAGCCACTGAGTGGTTAAAAGCTCTGAAACCTGGAAACAAAAGGTGGTAAGTCCGTATCGCATCAGCTGGAAGAAAGTGAGTTTATAAACCTGACATATTAGTTTAACTTCAATTTGTACTGAAAGTAAAAAAGCGCCGCCTGGTGGTTGTAATAGGAAACACAATTATTCGATTGTTTTTTATAAGAAAACGTTTATGTAAGGTGGTCCAATGGGTAAAACCACAGAGGACCTATTGATGAGAATTTTATTACGAGCTTTTGAAGGGACTAGGAATTTCTACTTATTTGCTATTGCTATTAAAAACGAATACCCGTCATCTTTGAAGTTTTGCTAGTTAATTAAGGCGCTTTATTTGACTGTACTTTGAGGTTCGCGGCTCTGGACACTAGACTCTGACATATAATATACTGAAGTATCAGTCTGTGTCCACTGTCCGCAGCCGGTCCGCAATCTGTCCATAGCGGTTTGCCGAACCTTTACTGAAGTATCCATAATTTGTACGTACCAATGACTGTTCTATTCAGTGGAATGAAGTGTCAAGATCTGAAGATTGCTTTCAGAATCTCCTCCGTAATTAGCAGTGCCCTTACTCTTGTGTTCCCTTTTTGTTATACAAGGTGTAAACGAACCCTTCGCGAAGCCGTCAACCAAGCATTCTATACATCAAATTATGTAACTCCACGCAAAAATAATTGCTGGGATTTTTTTTTTTTTTTGTGTGAAAAATCATGTTTTACTGTAAAACTCAATGTAACGCACTCAAAACATTGTGGTTATGGAAACACTTAGTAGTAAACGGGTCATGGAGGTATTTAAAGTAAAGTTATAAAAGCCAGTTAAAAAGTATTATTAAGTATTAAAAAAAAATCTTTTAAAAAGTTCAAACTTTGACCTCCAATATCTCCGTAACTAGAAGCTTTCTAGGTATGGTCCAGAACAAAAATATGATTGTAATGACGGAGATAACAAAGTGCCCTTTGGCTTCATTAAGGGTCTTTTTACACCCTTTATACCAAAGTGTTACCTATGTACATACCTCTATCCGAGTACAACAAATCACCCTTCGCATTAAGAGTAGGTGTCGTAAGACCCGTAAGATTGGCAAGCATTGAGTCAGCTGTGAGCAAGTGAATCAATCAAGCCGTGTCAATCGACGTCACAGCAAGGAAAGTACTCAATCGATTGGTTACATGAAATATTTTCGGTTACGGAGGAATAACATGGTTCGCTTTTGCCTTACAGTTTTGATGTAGATAGTAAGCAAAGTGAATCGTGTATACACAAAAGTAAATAATTGAATGTCGGACATACCCTTTATTTTTGTAAAGGTAGCTTTGCTGAGGGGACAAACTGGATGCACAAAGCAGGGTGTTTTGGCGCTGATCGATGCTGGGTTGATGCCTATCAATACAAGTGCATCAATTTGATCGTTAAATAAAACTGTTGGTTAATAAAGCATTCCATTTCAACAAATAAACATTATTTTGTTTTTGCTAATCTGTACTTTATTGGTCCAGCGCAAAGGCTTCTTTCTCCATTATTCTTATTTTCGCATTATGCCTTCCTTCAAATTTCGAATGAATTTATGGAATTCGTCCTGCCAAACAAAACAAAACTTATTTACTATTGTTCAATTTAACATACGTATTCCGATCGAAACGTTGTGCAACACGCAGTTGAACAGTTGAACATCGAGATAGCTGTGCAATGCATTAATCATAGACGCGCCGAGTGATGTAACAACAGATTCGAACGTGTTAAACAGATATAGTGTTTCTGTTTGACAATTGAATAATACATAGATAACGCCTGTATATCCTCGGCTGAGGTGGATAGAAAAAAATACACATTTTGTTTAGTATCAGTTCAGTATTTGTTAATAAGTTCTTTGCTTAGAAGCGAGAGTCTTTAGTCTGATATGATTATGATGACACTAGCTTATGCCCGCGGCTTTGCCTGCGTGGAGTTTGGTTATTGTCCCACGGGATCGTACTACAGGGATAAAAGTTATCCTATATGTTGATCCAGGTTATAAACTATCTGTATACCAAATTTCATCCAAATCCGTTCAGTCGTTTTTGCGTGAAAGAGTAACAAACATCCATACATACAAACTTTCGCGTTTATAATATTAGTAAGGATAAATACATAAGAGGGCTTAATACTTGTTTAATTGAGTTTTATTTGATGTCTGTCGTGTGGTAACTGTCTCGTTGGTCGAGTGATTGCAAGCGCGAGTATGAGGTCTTGGATTCGATTCCTGGATTGGGCAAAGTGTTATTGGTTCTTCCATCAGAATTTTTCATTAGCGGCCACGGAGTCTGGATTTGTGCCCGGTTGATCGCAATAGGCTCGCCCATTATAACATGAGACTTAAATAGAACTGGCGAAATGTGGGTGTACTATTTGGTACATCTCTGCCTAACACTTCGGAGATTACAGGCGTGATGTTATGTTATGTTGTCCAGTTTTTGTTAGTAAGTCCTGTGCCCAGAAGTGAGCGTCTTTAGAATAGAATATACTTTATTGTACACCAAAATTGATACAGAACGGTTTTACAAAAATTGATAATTTTATGGTTACAATGGCGGTCTTATCGCTGAGAGCGATCTCTTCCAGACAACCTTTGGATGGACTGTACGAACATGAAATAGAAAAAAGGGGGGGTAGTCAGTGGTGTACTGCAATTAATATACAAAATTTAATATAATACAAGTCGATGTGTCGATAGTCGATATGTTGATGATGGTATAAATACATACGAGCCCCTAATACTTGTTTAATTAAGTTTTATTTGGTCTGTCCATTCAGAAATTACCCATCATTAACAAGAAAAAAATACTAATTTATTGAAAAAAGATCATTTATTTCTTTATGATACAAGATCTCGTCCACCAATTCCACATTATACCCCACGTGCATGCTAAAAGTTGGAGATATTGCAAATAACAAACGAAAATTTCCATGTTTGCATTACTGTATGGGATTATTTATATCGCTCTATTGTTTAATGCGACACAGAAACATTTAATTTAGTATTATTCATGAGTAAATCGAAACAGCAACATATTTTTCAGATACTATACTACAATGTATCCCTAATTCCATCACCCAGTACCACAGTTGAAAACCCTCACATGCCTGTAATTCCTGTACATCACAAAACACACCCAATTCCCGATAACAACATAATTCGTATGACAAAGTTCGGGAAGTCTCGAGAGCTCTGGGGATGACAGCACAAAGCATCAATAGCATTCGGTAGGTTAACCGCAGTCAAGCTCGCCACAGTCCAGGGGACGGGTATTAGATGGGACCGTTGTTGTGGAAGTTATTAATTTCTTCTTTGAAAGCTTGCAGGAGAAAGTGGTTATCCTTATAACCGGCCTTTAAATTGTTTTGTACAATCAGGGAAATGTATCGTTTGGCTATCAACCTAAATTGTCACGTAGGGTAGAAACCCGGTTTCGGGTTACCGGGTTTCACTATGGGGCCGAAACCCGGTTTCATATGCCCTAGCCTAGCATATGCAGTCGTATGAAATGGCTAACATAAGCATAATCAGCCTTCAGTGTGCTTACTGCTGGGATAACCCTTCTCTCTACGAAAGGGAGTATGCCGTAACCCACCAACACTGGTCAACGGGTTTCGGGTTGCGGGATATCATGCCTTACATTTTGACCTCCAAGGAGGGGCTCGTGGCTAAATAATAACAGCCGCTCGGAACAATCTTCAGGTTAAGCCGCGCTTACCTAGGTTGATCTGTCTATGGGTGACCACCCATAACATACCGAGATTTTCCGTGCCTAGGAAAGCACGTTAAGCCGTTGGTCCCGGCTGTCATTTGTAGATCTTTGACAGTCGTTACAGGTAGTCAGTGACCCGAAAATTTGACATCCAGTCTTACCAAGGCGTATCGTATTACCCAGTACTAACTGTGTTGTGGAGGTCAGATAGGCAGTCGCTCCATCTAAAATACTGGTATTCAGCTGCATCCAGTTAAACTCGAAGCCAAACCCAAAATAATTGGGCAAAGGCTAGGCAGATGATTTTGACCTCCATCGTCATCTGCTTAGCCTTTTCCTAACTATATTTGATTTTGACCTCCAGTCATATTTATATAGTTGTGTCACTGAGCCATTTCCCTGAATAATAATAACGAATTAAACCAAATCTAATTGAACTGTCTTCCTAAAATTCAATCGTAATAACGTAATCATATCTATACATAATTATTACAATCCTGTTACGAACACAAGTAATTACACAGTTGACAGCACATGAGTGCACAATCACAAGACGCCAATAGCATTGGAAGGTTAACCACAGCTCGCTCGCCACGCCCCGCGCCGGACGCCGGATGAACGGGCCGGATGCCGTCCGATCGCCCGGATGCCGGACGTCGAGCGCTTTTCAAAATAAATATATTGAAAGAATTATTGGTGACTGAAAAGTTTTGTGGTAATCTGTTGTCCATGTGATGCGGGGGACTGGGGAAAATGACATACGGAAATTTTTGAGTGTGAATGTGGATGGCTATAGAGTAGACGTAGATCTCTGTAACGATGGATGGATTGTTTGAAGTATGATATGGCTAGAAACGAGGTGACAGTTGAGATGGTGATTATAGAAGTATGGAAGAAGATGACATGCACCGCCGACCCCAAATAAATTGGCATAAGGGCAAGAGAAGGTTGATGATGTTATTTTGTATTGAAAAAAAAAAAAAACACATGAAAGTAGTTGCTTAGAGTATGCCACGAGTCACTTAGACGCTACTTACGATGCAACGGTACTCTCGCGAAGGAAACAATTAAAAGAAGTACATACGCGAGTATCCCTTAACGCAAGTCTTATCATCTGAGGTCGTGAATGGGGTGTTAGATTGTCGCGTTTTTTCATTAATGTGCGTATGTATGTGAGTAAATAAATCAATGGTTTAAGATACATGTATAGTATTATGATGTAATCTATTGGAATAATTTAATACCATTCGGTTGATTTCAGGAGGTATAATTGATCTCATACAATTTTCTTAACAATGAATTCAACAGCACGTGTATCTTTGCCAATACGCTCTCCATTTTTTTTGTTTGGAATAAGGAAGACCACATTCTGTGGTCTTCCTATAGACTGTGTGGAAGATGATACGCTTAGTTACGGGTTGTTGTCACCTAGTTACTATTTAAGATGATAAGATGAACACATGCTGCACCGACACCAAATTAATTGGGATAGGGCAGGAGATTGATGATGTTGATGAGTAGATCTTCAGAGTCCTCATCATTAAACCGTGGCAGCCAAAATCCTGTAATATTTACAGTAAAACGTTTAACGTTACATTTAGCCGCATACTCAAAATTATCTTTAATCGCTGTCTTGTCTAGTGTCTAACCTCGCAATATCCGTTTCGGAGTTACTGATAATTGTAGAGCTCGGATGGCCATCGCGTCGGTTTCGGGTCACCTGTTACACAGAAAACCAACTTTCAGGTTAGTTGAGACTAGAGTACAGATACACGGTGCAATGAACATTACAAAACAAAAACAAGAACAAAAAAAACTACTGCTTCAAACAAAAACGCACTACCTACACGGTCTAAATGTATGAAAAAGCTGTTTTGTTTTGCCGCAGAGCTATCATATGCTGAACTGAAGTATTAGAGCACCAGAAATATTCCCAATTGAGTACCAAGCTTCATAATATATGCATATTGATGGGTGCTCAAATGGGAATTTAATTTGAGCTCTAAGCATTGGTGCTCTAAAAATCGGTGCTCAAATGGGAATACTTCGCTGAATTCATGGCTACTGTTTGCGCAAACCCCCTATTTGAAACATGCCTGCATATTTAAAACTCCGTGACACCATAACTCGTCTGCCTCTGCAACTGCAACGTAGGCCAGCGTTTAGAAAATTACGTCCATTACCCGCCTTGTATGCAAGAGTTCCATTAAAGTTGTTACTAACGGAGCAATGGACATAATTTGTGGTCCAGACTGGGGTAGTAAGAGCATTGTTGATTGCACTGCGGGACAAGTTCATGAGGTCAGCATTGAGCTCGAAACTTTATCTCTTGTTTACTCGAATTCCAGTAAAGCAGTTAATCTGACATGATCACGAATACTATAATTAACACTAATATCGGGAACTGAAAATGAATAGTAAACATGGTAAATATTTTAGTGTCAATGACAGGTATGGACCTTACGATGCATCTAAACTGGCAAAACGAAGAAAGCATGCTGTTGCAGACGTCCCCCAAACAAAAACTTTGGTTGCCTCCATGCAATTTAAAACACGGTCTGCTCGTTTATATAACAGAATAAATAAAGAAATATGTATATATAAAATTCAGTATTACGAATGCAAAAAAAATACACTGAAATGGATCAAACCACTTACCTATGAGGAAACGGAAGAGCTCTTGAAACCCACAGCATAAACTCTCACACAAGGACATAAACCCACACATACACACGCATACACAAGAACACACATACACATGCACACACACACATACCCAAGCACACACACACATACCCAAGCACACACACATAATCTATTCTTGTGCTAATTTTGTCTCCTTAAATATGATAAATTTGTTATAATTATTTTTCTCTTTTTGTTATGGAAGAGCGGAGCTTTCTAATACAGGCATTGTTTGCTTAAAAGAAGGCTCCAATCACAAACTAATTATGTAATTTGGTTGAAGAAATAAACAATTTTGAATTTGAATTTGAATGGAAGTGTTGGAGAAGTGGGTCATTAAACTGACACACGCAGTGGATTTGGGGTCAACGCACCGACGCAGAACCTTATAGATATAGATACGACACTTAGGCAGTCTTCCTAAATGTTGTATGTCTAAAAGTGCGATTGTATCTGGTTTGTGTGATGGGATAAATAGCAGTGTTAATAGCCTAAACGTTGAAATTAGTGTAGAGACTGTGACAACTTAGGTATATGAAAGCTTTTATTCCTTATTAGCTTTGCCCGCGGCTTCGCTCCCGTTATGTGCGGAAATTGACCCCACGGGAACGTAGCCTAAAACACTTGGGAATAATGTATGTACATAATTATGTAGCTGCCCGTTAGTGAATGAATTTTTGGAATCGGATGAGTAGTTCCGAGATCCCCTACATACAAACTTAACAAAATTTACCCCTTTTAAATATTATAATAGTACAGATTTAACTCCTTAATTTTTACATTTTCTCGTCTTTATTATATAAAAGAGACTCTTATGCAAAATACCATGTTTCCACACTATACACCCACACCACATACCCAGCGGTATGTGGTGTGGGTGTGTAGTGTGTCACTGATTTAATTATTTCAAGATTTTTATTTATTCGAAGAAATTACAAGAGAGCTCTACGAAAATCATTTTCACAACCTATTGACATAGTTAACTAGTGCCTAAACTGACCGGCTAACCTTCTAAAACACACGATGTTCTACTATTAATCAAAATAAAACCAGAGCACGTAGTAAATCAACATAAACATCAGCGTGATATACTGACTCACAATAGCAGGGCGTACGTAACACCTGTTCCATCAAAGCGCCATTTGTAACAAGCGCCAGTGACACCCGTCGTGCTCATAAAATGTTTTAATACGTAAATATTCTTCTTGTCATATAGTCACAAAGGAAGCAGGTTTTTTGGTGTTATTAACTAGATTATTCAGATTGAAAGTTATTTTGTAATAAAGTAGGAACACATCAAGGGTCGTCCATCACGGTACTCAAAACTGTCCAACTCGAAACTGCAATCACCAATGAGAAGCCACAGAACTAGAATTTCAATAACAGAAAATCGGTAAAAGCTATAAGCTTCCTTCCTGTTCCTTCATCTTGGTTTCCAAACGTATAAAATATAGTTATGTCCTAAATAAGGATAAACCGTTGTCAGTGACATCAATTTTTAATAAATTATTTATTGATAAACAAAAAATTACTCTGTCTTGCAGTAGTTGCAGTCAATATCAAAAGGTAAATATAAAGACAGTGACAGCTGTGTCAAATTAACAAAGGAATATTTTTCATTACATAATTCACTTTTCGTTGAACCCAAATCGGGTTAATCAATAACTTACTACGTTCTTGTAAACAATATAATAATCTACGCTTTATCCCAGTCAGTAAATACTCAGGCGCGAGGTCTCCAATTGAATCAACATGCTCTATATTGATACCGAATTACCTACTCATAATGCATGAACCATTTACATAGCCTATACTAAGAACCAAGTGAAATTAACCTTTTGACCGCCACGGTCGGCTATAGCCGACAGATGAAAACTACTTGAAAAATGTCGTTTTCTTGTCGGCTATAGCCGACGGTGGCATTTTGGGCATTTTTTTCATTTGTCGGCTATAGCCGACCGTGGCGGTCAAAAGGTTAAGTAATACCGCGGAAAGCCAAGTATTACTAAGGAGTATAAAAGACTTTATAGAGACTATATATGTTACCTACTATGAAAAGCTTCTTTTTGTAACTTGCTCAGTAAAGTGCAAAAATATTCATCTAGGGATATTTTCGCGTCTCAACTGTCACTCATTAAAACTCGTGAAAATATTGTAAGACTCCAAACAAAGTGACGGTTACATAAACAAGACAAGCACACGCCAAAACGACACTAATAGTGTACCATTTTTCCAATTTCGGTATGAAACACTAAAAATATTGGCAGAATATTCGCAATAAGGAGGCTATACACGCATTGCCGCGCGCGCCGAGCATACCAACCAACCGAAAGTGATAAATAACATATCGGTACCTAATAACCACAGACAAAAATAAACAATATATTATCGTCACCGCAGGACGAGTCTCGTTTGTTACCCACCTATTACGTAACTTTACGAGCTATAAACCGGACAAATGAAATAGTTTGTCGTACGAACGCAATAGTAGCGCGTCGGCCCGTCAATTTGTCAAGTCGTATGTTTCACTGGCTCCCTCAAAATTGCTTTTGTATGCTAGGGTCATTTCGCCTGTTCGCGTCCATCGCCCAATTCGCGTCCATTTTACGGATCCCCCTTTAAAAATCCTCGAAAATAAGTAAACTAACACACTAATCAAATGAAAAGTCATTACCGCTAATACCTCAATATATAAGAGGCACGTAAACATGGACAAAAGATCCGTGCGCCAAACCAATCCCGTTTAGAAAAAATAATTAGTCTCGGCTGTTCATCAAGGGAGTGCGTATACGCGGGATGTTTAGATAAAAAATAGTGTGCAGCGGAGCGTTCGATGTTAAGTTTTTTATTGTTTTATGCGAATTTTAGGATACATAGCTGTTTCTAGACTTTATAATGAAAAAAGGAATAATATTAATTATGAATTTGTTTATGTTTTTTATATTTAACGAATAAAATAAGGTGGACGCGAATTACTACATCGAATTTACAAAACTTCCACTTTGCGTCCGCAATGGACGCAAACTATACCTACAGGGGATAATAGTAAACCAAATTGCGTCCACTATTTTCGTTAAATACAATTGCTTGTAAATATAATTTAAAATGTATTGATTATTATTATTGTACATTTTTTATTAAGACTACGTGTTTACGAGTATAATTCTATTTTTAAAATTTGAGTAATTTCTTTAATTCTTATTTTTTTTCTATTTAAAATGAGTTCTTGGGTAAAGCAGAAGGAAAAGAGAACATGCACAGAAGACGATTTAAAGAAAGCGTTAAATGAAATTCGAAATCGATAAGACAAAATATGCAAAGAATATACTATTCCCAAGACCACAATATTAGACAAAATCAGTGGACGCAGACCAGATGGAGTAAAGAAACCGGGACCAGAACCAGCTCTAGGAGTAGATGGTGAAAAAAAAGTAGTTGAACGACTTCTAACATTTCCAAATGTGGATTTTCAGTGAAAAAGCAGGAATTGTTGGATACTGATCAGAAAATAATCCGAGAAAGGGAGTTTTCAATAATTTCAAAGATGATCGCCCAGTTCAAAAGTGGTTTGAAAATTTTTTGACCAGAAATAAAGAAATCTCACTTAAAAATGCGGAGGGTATTAATAAAGCTAGAGCCCAAGTCACAGAAGAGTCAATCAGATTGTGGTTTAGAGAATTAGAGGAATATTTGGACAGTATACACTAAAAAGATATTTTGAGTGACCCGAAAAGAATTTTTAATGGGGACGAAAGTGGTTTTGCTCTTTGTCCAAGACAGGAAAAGTTTTTGGTCCAAGAGGGTTCAAAAACTTATACCAAATAAAGCCAAGTAATGAAAAAGAAAACATAACGGTATTATTAACATTTAAAGCGAATGGAGATATGTGTCCACCTTGTATCGTGTTTCTATACATTAGACCACCAAGAGCTGTAGTGAATAGTCTGATCTTTAGCAATAATAATATACCTTGTGATTTTAAAATTAACAGAACTGATTACTGTTTATTCTTAAAGGTGTAATTATTATTTTCCTACTACTTACCTAATTTTAAGTTCAATCTATGCTGAGAAGAATTATTTTTATTTTTTTAAAGTGATGTTTTTAATGATAATAATGTTGATTTTGAATATTTATATTCTTAAATAAAGAAATTGTTAAAATACAATTTTTTAATACAAATTCTTAAAAATATCACCCCTATATTCCTTTTCTAAGCTGGTGGACGCTAAATGGTCCACGGGTGGACGCAATTTGGATTTTGTGGACGCAAACTGGGTAAAACGCCTAATTCCGAAGTTTATCTATTTAAAAAAAAAACACAAAATGTTTCGAACAAAACTGAAAGTTAATCTTAAAATAGACTATATAATGAACACATTACATAATTTTTTCATAAAAATTAGTGCTGGGATATTTTTATTATCGCCGTCAAACTTGCCAACTGCACTAAATGGACGCGAACAGGCGAAATGACCCTACATGTTTAGAGTTGCGCGTAAAGATAAGCGAATGTGAATTATATTGCCTAGATCGTAAAGCCGTCTACATGAAAGAGATAAAATGATATTATTTCTAAATGTTTGTATGCGTTTCGCGTTCTTGGTTTATGTGAATGAGAGTTGTATGTAAAGTTAACACTTTCATACAAGAGCACTAGTGACACTAAACTCTGTCATGCTATGTTCTACAAATGAAAAATAGAATGGTCTTTCTCATTTTTTCTGAAGATATTTTTACAGTCGCACATAAACTACTCTCTACTTAGGTCAATGGTAGTGTAGGTCACTCGTAGGGTGGTAAGTGGTTATGACGTGAATGGTCCGAATTGATTGATTAATTAACAAACTTCTTTAACCAAGAAGGCTCTTCAATCATCTGTTTCTAGTTTATGGAGTGACCACACTTACCGACGAGTAAACGGATTAGTCAGGTCAGAAAGAACTTTACTCTTCTCTGATTGGGCGATGCGACTCGCCGCCGCGCCAGCGCCGCACCAAAATAAATGCGACAAAATGTAGTGAAACGTGAACGACTGAAGTCGATTTCGCGTCGAAAAGTGCTGTCATCAGGAATAGTACATGCAGAAGGCTGGCAGCATTATCACGTTGGATGGTAATGCTGATTCTATGACCAAAAAATAGGCCAGCCCTCTGTTATTTCTAATATTTTATATTTATAATAAAGACCAGAACTCTAATCGTATAACAAACACACGTTCTATCGCAACCCGAAGAATTTTGAAGGAAATATCTAATCCATTGCCTACCATGTTTTAAAAATTCGTCTGCTCAACAAAGTTAACAACGCAATGATTGTTGATGAATTGTCAAAACGAAAGGCATTGCCATTCAGTGTGTTGCTCAATTACCCCGTAGTTGTGGAACACAAATGACAAATTATGCAATACCAATGCTCTATGAACCATGACATAAAGCAGGAATCTACAGAACACAGTTTACGAGTAACGCTCTGTACTTGCAATGTACGCTTGTTCGCGGCTGAATACAGAATCGGGTCATAACTCTAAACTTTGGGATCATGATATGCTATGACAAATTGTGCTGTCGTTCTATAACAAATACGTTTTGAATTTTGGATTTTGCAATATTTCTCTTTTAAAAGGAAATGGTATTCTGTTTACATAAAACTAAACAATACACAGATCATCCACCATGCCTGTTGGTGTCCACCCACGTGCCACACTTTTATTATAAATGCGCACGCGTTTCTACTTGATTGTCTCAATGTTTTTAAACAGCAGAGCCAATTTTGTTGAATTCCAGTTGCAGATTAAGTGCGAACCTAATGACCCTAAAACATAATCCGTTTTGTGATAAAGAAATGTGACATGTACCAACCCGAACTGGGCCAGCGTGGTAGATTACAGCTTAATCATTAAAAATCTCAATGTTAGTATTCAATACATTTGCACGCCATGGTACGTGGCAAGCATGTCTGAACCAATATTTTTTTTATGTTATCTTATATGCACTTTTTTTATAATGTATGTGTACACAACATTAATTAATTATTATTTACTAATTATGAGCCTTATGTGTCTCACTACAAGGCAAAGGCCTCCCTTCCCTCTTTCCATTTTTCTCTGTCTTGGCCTATTTGGGCCCAATCCAGCGTCAAAGAGTCTAGCTCGTCACGCCACCTCCTTCTGGGCCTACCGCGTCTCCGGGTACACAATATGTATAACCAAAAAATAATATCTTATCTCGCTCTCATAGAGCATCATAAAGAGAAGACCTATTTCCCAGTGTTGCGACTACTATAGCCTGAATACACTTATACTGTTAATGTTATCTCATTCAACGTAGGTAATTAGGTAAATTTGTATGTTCAACTCTGACTAAATATTCAAAACCTGCCGACAACACTAAAGAATCACCTAATTTTCTTTTCTCATGTCTAGGATCAAGATTAAGACGATTCATAGAGCACCTAAACAAAGGCAGAGTACCAAGGACTACGTGAAAGTAATTATAATTATTTAGTTTTCGTCGTCACAAGGTCCAATGTTTTGTTCCTCGCGCCTTGTAATATCATCTTGGAGTTTTTGCTAGGTTTTTTTTCGTTTGTTAGTTATTCTGTGACAACTTCTGGCTTGGCCGGGGATGGTAATTAAATTGTAGTAGGTTTCATTTTAGTAAAAAACTCTTGTGTTTATGATTTTTTGGAAAAATCATAAATATCATCATTATCATTCTCTGGTCGGCGCAGCATGACTTCTTCTTCCATACTTCTCTATTACTGGTCAACTCAGCAGTCACCTCCTTTCTTGCCTTTCTTGTTGTTTTTGTTGTAAATACGTGTTTATTTAGACTGTCATTATATTGTCTAATTGGGCATTTTTGCACTAGACAGTTGAACTATCACACCTAAACGATAAATTCATCTAACGTGTTAGCTTGAGGTAACACGTTACTAACCTCAAACTTAATACTGAGTTGGTTAAGCAGTAAAGCAGATTCTAACGTGCACAGAGACAACTAATTACAGACGTATTTTAACCGTGTCTTTTTTTTTTTGTTAAACGTTGTCCCGCACTAGGAATTTCTCCTGTATCATGGGTACGTTTACAAACATTTAAACTCACATACACAAGCAGCCAGACCTGGAACGACTACCCATATGTCATACAAATATTTGTTCCGAATGGGGATTGACCCGCGACGCGCAGCGCAGCAGCCAATCGCATAGCCACTGCGTCAACCGTGCCGTTCACTAGGTAATAAGAACTGTTCTGTTTCAATTTTTATTTTAAACACGTTTCTCAATAAAATTTCTTCATCTGTGGATTTCTGGGTTCCAAAGGACGTTCGATACTGCAGTAATCACAACACATTCCTCGAAATGCCGATTGATGTTTTTCCACTGCAAATAGCTTCATCGCCTGAACACATCACAAATTTTAAACGCGTCATTGACAAACATAAGCGATTCGATCCATCGTCCACTCCCGTAACGAAGTCGAGAGTAGATACATACACAAATGTTTTCTTTTTTTACTTTTATGTATATTCAGTTTTGGCTTCAACTTAATACACGACATTGTAAGTTTCAAAAGCACATATATCTTAGGTTAATGTCCCGATTTCGGGCTCAAATATATATGTAATACATATTTAAAGGAGTGGAGTGGAGCTTGGACCCCGAAAGTTTGATAACGAGACTTGCCAAGGGGAATCGTGTTACCCAGCCACTGGCTTGTAGACTTGTGATAGTCAATCAAACCCTACTTTTAACCCGTGATCATCGTGATGAAACCAGCATGCCTGAGAAATCTTTCTCGACGGCATATAAAGCCAAGTCAGAAGCCCATGGGCGGCATAAAAACTCTGACACCAGGCTAGGACCCTAACCACACGATAAAGAAGAACCCCCGGCCATACAACTTTTCCGTGGTAGATTTTCCCGTGAGCAAAAGCATTATTGACTCGGTTTAACTGACAGTTTTTTTTTTTTCAAACAAAAAATTGCTCAATTATTTGAACAAAATGAATGGAAGTGTGAATGTTAATGTTTTCCAACAGCTCGCCAACAAAGCATTGCTCTCGGCATTTTAATCATCTAAATTCAGGCATTGTTCTGAAAAAAAGTTGGCCCGACAGTTCATTTTGCGTCCCGCCGAAATGTACAATGGTACAATGATTTTGTACACAATGTACTTATCAGAGCTTTTTATCAAGCAAGGAATTGAAGAATTTTGTCACTGTAGGTAGAAAACGTTTTTTTGCTGAGGACTTCTTGGAATTCATTACTTAGGAATACAGACATAATTACAGCCTTGAACTTTGTTAAATTAATGAGAGCATTTCTTCAGTTAAATACGTAAAAAAGGAATTGAGAAAAAGTTTCTATTGGGTACTCTCGTTTTGTTTATACTGAACTTAATTATGATGAATTCAGTCAAATAGGTATACTGAATTTTAAAAAAGCAGCTGACATTATAAACATCGACCACAGCCAGCGTTGAAGTGGTACAAAGTGGTACAAACACAATATACTAAGCAATTGCATATTCCTACCATTAAATGGCAGCATCTGGTACATACGTAAATATTGATCAACCTTTTTAATATCCTATCGTAACGGAAAAAGAATATTATCCTTATAAAAATATTCCTAACTCCTATTATACTGTTAGTACTGGATAGTCCGAGAGATAGAGTCTTAAATCTATTATCATCTTAAAATAGACTTGGAAAGGGTTAAGAAAGTTAGTGTTTTATAAATATAATACTAATAATTATAATAGTCTGATGGCCAAAATCCTCGACAAACATCTGTCGAGGCTTGGTGGTTGGATCAAGGGCCAGATTCCAGAAGGAAGTACTCCTCGATACGGCCCGCATTGTGTGGAGGTACCTGTCTCTGAAGCCCTAACCACTGGTAGATTGGACCCTGCTCCCGACACTGGCGGACCACTATTTTTATATGTTTTGTTATAAGAAATATTTTATTAAAAATGTAAATGACAAGATGAAATAATTACTAAAAGAATAATAATAATAATAAGGTTTCGGAAACAACGATCAGAAAACTAACCCAATTTATTCTTAAACTCGACATGCCGTATTTACGGCCGGATACTGTATAAACATCACATTGTGCTTGTTAGTCGAACATGCTATAAAGCACGAATAAAGGTCCCGTGTTTCGATTAGGCATTTTTTTTACAACCCATAAAGAAATAACCGGTTTGTTAAGGTGAATTTTAGCAAGAAATAATTCTCCACTTCACTCACACGTGTCGTAAAAAGCAATTAAGCTATAACGTCAAAAGGATTAGTAACAACCTCCTCTTGCTACTAACAATAAGCATGGTTCTTATAGCAATTTTTCTTCCAATGCCAAGCCAATTGCGGCCAGCGAAAAATGTTCATTTTGCTAATAATTATGATGATCAAAAACTCTGGCTTTATGGATTCCTACAAGGAAAAGGGAAGTATGTCGTAATTAAGAAATCAAATCATGAAGGAAAACTTATCAGTATTTCTTTTTGGGATAATATGGGTACTACGATCCCATACAGTCAATTAAGTATTATGTTCTTGGGTGGGACGCCCTCGGGCTCGGTGGAGCGACGATCTTGGCAGGGTGGCTGGTAGGAACTGGATGTGAGTTGCCGAGTATCGAGTTAAGTGGCGTGCGATTGGAGAGGCCTATGTCCAGCAATGGACTGCTGTAGGCTGATGATGATGATACAGCTAATTAAGAAAAAAGAAGATGTCAATGGCGTGTATCTACACGGTGTAGGGTACAATGTCGCGCAACCAGCTACCATGAACTCAGTACATAATTCTAGGCTCCCGGCGCACAATGGACTGAAAATCGACTTTCATAGACATATAATACTTTTTTCCCAAATGTCCACTTTTATGACTTGAAAATGTTTTGGGAGACTAAATCCATGCCTAATAATATCAACATTATGGAATAGCATTGCAAACAACGCAAAAAAAAAAATTTTTCTTTAAAAATTACTATGGAGCTGGCATGAAAAAGTCTTATACCTCCGCCATCGTTCAACTGGCCCTAACTCTCTTGCAGGTAATTAAACCTTGAATTATTTAGAATTTTTTGACATACTCCCTGAAGCGGCCACTGGTGCGACCTTTTTTTTAAAAATCGCTTTCAATGTAATATTTTCAAAAAATATTTTTAGTCAAATGTTTAACTTAATTTAAGCTTAAAATCTACACGGACTACTTAAACGATGCACCCGACCACTACTTTGTATTAACACGCCACATGATCATAAAAAAATAAGGTCTAAAGACCTAATAATGTAACGATCCTAATTATGGTCATTATTTCATGAGTTTAAGTAATATGGTTATTCATATCTATTCTATGAGTTAGCTAATGAGGGTGGTAAGTAAATTAGTTTAATGATTACACTAAATAACGTCGTTGCAATAAATAGGAGAACTCAAAATAAAATCAATTCATTTCGCCTTACGCATTGAAAGTACAAACAGTAATAACATCACCGTAAACATGGAAAGCATCGTAACAAATCTTGATATGTTCGTTATTTTAAAAGGTTCAGCCAAAAAAAACGATTATCAGTTTTTATTTGAGACAGTGTTATCTCGATTGAGATGTAGTTTATCTGAGGAAGATCGTGTGACGTTTAAAGAATTTTGCCGGAAATTTATGAAAGTCGATTTTCAGATCACTGTGCGGCGGCGTGCAAACTGATTCCAGGGTAGGATAACAAATATCACTTCCAAACATCTAGACCATTTATAGTTCGTTATTACACTTTTGTATGGAACAATTTTATTACTTTTTGGTACTTAACAGGGTGCGCGTCAATATTCCTTACAATCTGTATATATTTTACGTGACCAAATTGCATTATTCATTAATTTCAAAACTACACTTTGTAGTACTGAGCAGCAGACCGACCAAGTGCTTAACAAATAACTTGAAACGTTCGCCGTCCATAAGTTAATGAAACGTATTCGTTAAAGTAGTTTTGGTGTTTATTTAAGACATACGTTCAGAAGAGTTCAAATGTTTAATACACAGACAAAATATTATACTTCCATTGAAAAGTTATTTAAGAATATACAGATATGGTAAATCATACTTTGTATAGCTCCCTGCCTAACAGTTTATGTACATACACTCGCTTTGTACACAAAACGCATTTGCCATCATAATAAATAACACGATAGATAACAAAGAATACGTCGCCGATACACTACATTTACCAATACGTTTATTTTCAAAGCAAATCAAAGCTCCCATTAATTATGAGCCCGCAAAGAAATATGGCGGCCGATAGAATACAGCGACCTATAAGACCGATGCGATGAAGTCTGCGAATAAACGTGGCCGACGTTGATAAATTAATAGTCGCTTGCAACTGTTTCCGTTATTTTTCATTTACTTTTTCAGTTAATATTAATACCGTCCCCATAAGCCAACAAGCGGTAACTCAACCAATCTATGTTTCTAGAAAACTGCCCCTTATATGTGAGAATTGATCCTTCTTATCCAGTGCAGATATAGATATCAATATTTTTCTGGCAGTTTTTTTATCGTTACGTTACAATCATTTTGATTGTTTACATCTGACATGTTTAAAGCAGTCACTTGTTAGCCTGTGTTATACCACTGCAGGGCAGAGCAAATGCCATCTCCCCATGACTTCCTAGACTGTTCTTCGATCCAGGACCAATGAGCACCCCTGGTCGTTGGTTCTGTCCAGCTCATCCCACTGTCGAGGCAAGGTGTGCCACGATGCGCGACGCTTGAAAGAAGTAAGATAAAAAACAGGGTTTTAGTTTTTTTTTGAGATACCGTCTTTTTGCTTTCGAGGGCAAAATATATGTTGAATAGTTCAGAGATCGGCTGTTCAATAGTAATATAGTAATGATTGTTCGACGCGTTCATATGTGTCCCAGTAAATACGTGTTTCGCGTTTGTCCTTTGTGAGCTGAAATACATTAATCAGGTGAGTTGGAATCAGGTCAACGAGCGGTTATTTTTACATCTAAAGCTTGCAATAACTAATGTGGAATTTATGCTAAGTCTCATTGGTCAAAATTGTATCGGAAATAGAGTTATCGTAATTTCACTTAGTCAGAATCCTAAAGTCTGAGTACCAGTCTTACCCAGGGGTATCGTATTATGGAGGTCAGATAGGCAGTCGCTCGGTGTTAAATACTAGTACTCAGCTGTTTTCGGTACGACTAGAAACCAACCACAATATAGCTGGGAAAGGGATGATGAAATATTTGCAACGTCTTCAGAAAACGGTCTTAACATTCAGAATTCTTTGGAATGAGACTGCAGGTTTTCAAACACAAATCTTAGCACAGAAAGACATTCGATCAGCCACTGCGCCAATCTTATTAAAAGCCACTCTAGATTTTACGATTCTCGTCAAATCTTGTCGGAATTGTTTTACGCCCGAATATATTCTCTCTCTAAAAATAAAAATAAAATCTTTTTATATTATTACACAAGGCTGAAACATGTGGAAGTCTAGAACAACATTCTCTTTTAATGTCACATAAGTCAAAACGGACAAGAACAATAATTTTTCGCATCCTCCCGGAGTGGAAGCGTCCTCACTCAAACCCAGTAATAAACTATCGAAGGACAAAAACTTCGTATAAACTGAGTGACCAATTAAAAACTTCGTATTTTTGTTCACAACAGGATGTCATTCCAACTGTGCCTATTTGCCGCATCAGCGAATACACGATTCACTGTCTTGAAATTAAACTACGCTCGGGAATGTTCGTTTTAAACGGATCTCCCCGAATTCACGCTTAGGGGATAATAGTACTTATTTATTTTCGGACTTGCACAGCTTTACGTAGGTACTCTGAGCGTGAATGCGGTTTCTGGATGGATGTAGGTATTGAGAATGCATGTTCAGGGATTGAAAGCTAAGCTAGTGGATAAAGCAATGATCAGTTCGTTAATTTAGCGTTCCAAAATCGTTCTCTTTATTCGTATAAAATTCCATGGGCATATCAGTAAAATTGTACTTGTCAAATGTTTTAACCCAAATTCTGTATGAAAGTTGTATACTACTATCGTATTCAAAAATCGTCCGGATATTTACGTTAAGTTTACTCCGTGGCTTGGTTTTCATTATGGACGAAAGAGGTCAAGGTAAAGAGGCAACGAAAAGGACTCACCAATTTAGTATAACGACGAGATGTTTTCGTTAAAAAACTAAACGAAGTTACGAATCCCGACTCATTTAATACTCGCTAGTCCAACAATTATTCTTTCTCAAAATAAATAATACTACCATTCGTACATTACAAAGTCCGAATAAATAGGCAACGTAAATTGTATCGCAGCAGTTTTTGTACACACCTCGGAAATTCTTCGGAACAATTTATAAGTTCCGAAAAACTCGCGTACAAGTTTAATACGACGACGACGGGAATTCTTAACGAAACAGCTCCACTGGGTCCATTTAAGTGTTGCTTTTGTTATAAGTTTTGATTAAAATATTGTTAAGTGAATGTGGCAGGTAGAGGTTAAGCGGTTTAACTTAGAACTAGATCACCAATGTGGTAACCCGAAAAGCACGATCAGGTTCCAGAATTTGCCAACTTCTAAAATGACCTCATCACAGTTTAACGTTACGTTATCAGGAAGCGGCCAATCATCAGCATAATAAGGCAGCATAGGTAATAAGGGCTAACACAGGTGACAAAGATATTATTACACACAGCCGGTGGAAGAGACATCGACTGACAAACGATTACCACGTGTTCAGTACATCATTCCAAACGCCCCTATATGTTCTATACAATTATCTCATTCTGTGTTAAACACAAAGCAGTTCCTTGTTGGATACAAAAGTAGTAATAGATACAGAAGGCCAGCAATACACAACCAGAATGTTGGAAGGATAGTGTGGAGTGAGGAAAATGATAAAAGTATAAAATGACTATATAGCAGGAAGTTTGAGAGCGACACCAGTGATGCAAAAGTTAATAGGCAATCATTTGGCTCAGTATGGACATGTGATGGGCATAGATGAAACTTATGTGACTAAAAAAATTGTGAATACAAATCTGGTTTGATAGAGAGGAAAAAGATGTGCAAAGAAAAAATTCCTCACACAACTCATCCGTTGTGTGAAGAATGATATTATGAAAGAAATTGAACTGTGAGTAGTTGACAAGGAAAAATGGAAGGAGAAAACGTGTTACGCCGACCCCAAGTAACATGGGACAAGGGCAGGAAGATAATGTGGAATACCAGCCGTGAGTACGTGCTTGCACCTACTGTACGTATGTAATGCGTGCGTATTTTTTTCTCTTTTTACTGTATTTAATATTTTATTGAATTCAATTTATTATCTTTGGGTGTTTTGCCCACAATTTATTTTATTCTCTTATTCATTTTATATCCTTCTGTATCTATCTATCTATTCCGTGTTACCAGTTACATTTAATTGCACAATTACCACCAGAGCGTGCAGTGGCCATGATTGCTCGTATTAATAACGCATCGAATATAACCAAGTGTTATGACGGAAATCCTGGATAGTGGGTGTAGTCGATCATGTACATAATGGGCCATGATGGACGTTTAAACGTAGATTAATTGAATATATTTACCTATTAATTAATTGTCTAGATATTAAGCTAGTTCTCAGTAATTGGGTTTTAGAGGTCAAGAGGCAAATACAAAATTATAGCCGTATTTGGTTCCTATTTCAGTCTCAAGATAATTAATTTTATTTAAATTGCAATGTTTGTATGTATGTTTGTTTGTTTAAGTTAAATCTTGCAACCGAATTTTTAAAACAGTTATCCCCAACTGATTGAGCCGAAATTTGGCATACATGTTTAGTTTGGATTGCAATGCATGGTTAGTTAAGTCATTTTAAATCCAAAATGGCGGACTCCCAAAGATAGCGCACTTACTATTTTTTCTACACCCCCAATCATAGGGGTGTAGAAAAAATAGTAAGTGCGCTATCCCCTAACCTTGATACCCATATCAATGGGTATCAATTAAAAGGGTTTGCTGAGAAAAATACGAAAAAAAAATAACGTCACACCTAATTTAAAAGCTTTGTTTATTGTTAACTTGTTCAAGTTTTCACTCTTCATTTATATTTATTCAAAGCAATGTAATTCCTAGAAGACGATATTTCTTTTTTCGCCAATTACTCAATGGGGAAGCTGTTACACGTTCTTCGTAAATGCCTACAATTTCTTTGTTACCCCTCATCAGTAGGTCAAGGTTGTGAGGGCAAGGGTATTGTTTTACTTTCATGTACTGATGGTTATAAGAATTATACTAGATTGGTGTAAGAATAATCAGGCATTACTTTGCGGAAATCCATGACACTAAATGTTATGCAAAATATTATATAGTCAACACACCTCCTGAGAATGCCTCGTGCAGGAGCGAAACACGTATCGATAGGTTTGGATGCATGGCATGCTAATTATATTATTATTGCTTTTCTTACATATGCATATTTCTGCGGGTGGGGGGACGCGATCCTGCATCCAGGTCTAGATCTTTTCGCGGAATTAAAATTACATATTTTGCATAACATCTAATGCTGTGAAAACTGTCTATGCTTTTCAATTTTTAACTTAATATCTTGTCTTGAGTACACAGGCGTTATCAAAGTAGCCTATCAATATTGTCTACCAAAGCTTCACGTTTACGTCCAGCGTAGCCAGCGCAGCTAGTGTATCTACACGTAGCGTAGCACCGTCATACCCTAAAGCTGTCTACACACCGAGGCCGCCGGCCCACCGGCACAAACCTTCTTTCGTCCCTTCGTTCTTCGGCTTTAGAAGTATCGAGTTGGACAATTTTGCCGGCGGCAAGACAGCCGAGACAACATGGTTTCACAGAAACCCATTTCTATTAATATCGTTGGACACAGAATGGCTAAACAAGGCACAAATTACAGAAAAGCAAAGGCGGGCAACTGAATGAGCGGAGGCGTGCCACCGGGTAACACGCCCGGGCACAAGCCGCCGGCAAGATCGTTTCAAAATAAGGCCAGCGTTACAGCCTTGCCCGGCGGGTTGGGCCCACTGTGTAGACAGCTTTAGGCTACGTACGGATTGACAGGTGGCTTAACATCTGGTTGGATGCGAAAATTCTAGATCGTTTGTTTCTGCTACTCGCTAAGCGACTTGCTAGGCTCTAGGCGCTTAGCAAGGCACCTGTGTATTGTTTGGTTTTACGAAAAATTCCTATGGGTAATTGCAAGCTTCCCTCATCATCTTCCTGCCTTTGCCCCATTCGCAACACGTTTTTCTCTTCCATTCTCCCCTGTCAGACGTCACGGCATCATTTACTCCTTTCTCTTTCATATCATTCCTCACACAATCCATCCATCTTTTCTTTGGCCTTCCTCTTCCTCACCATCCATCAACATTAATATCCATCACTCTTTTAGTTACATGCGTTTCATCCCTCCTCGTTACATATGCATATGTCCATACCAAGACAGGCGACTTCCTTCAATTTTTCACTTTAAAAGCATGCAAAGATATCCTATTAATACCACATCTCAATGCTGGTAAAGATATTATTAAGAGTATCCGTTGTTAAGCAAAATTCTTGGTAAGTCACACAAGTATAAAATTAATAATGGCCATAAAATGAACACTAGCTCAATTTGCTGGAACATTATGCACCACAAGATCATACCGCGTATCATCTTTCACATGAAAAGTTAACTACCCAGTTTTACGATTCTGCTGGAGTTTTGAAAAATTCTGTTTCTCGTTGCTACGTCATAAAATAACACTCATATTATTATGATGCAAAATATCTCACCACTGCAGTTACTTCAACATATTTTAGCACTTATAATAGAAAAATATAAGTCTGTGAATGTGTGATAAGGGCGATGATATTTATGCAAATATTATGCCAAACGCGATAGTGGCTGTCTGTATTTTGCCAGTTACTTTTCAACAGCAATAATTGGTACTGTTTTCAAAATAATTAGCAGAAAAGTTAGTACAGCCCGGAATTTGGATTTGTAGTTACTGGTAATAGGCTCACCCAGGTTTACATGGGAATTAAATATATTTAGTGAAATACGTGGGTACATCTCTGCCTGACCCGAAGGGGAGTACAAGCGTTATGTTAAGTGTGTAAATTGTTGCAGTAGGTTGGTATTCCCGGAAAACTTTGATGATTTGAAACATTACATGCGGGTTGAGAACTCTCCCTTTGTCATAGCTAATTGAGTTAGTTCTGCATTAAAAAAGAAGACTGGAAGTTGATACTATCTCATTAAAACATCACATACATTTTCTCTTGCTTCAACAAAAAATTGGCAACAAATAATTAACGAAGAACGAATGAATAAATAATACGGCCCAGTAACTACGTCCAATTTGTGTGATATTGTCAAGAAAATACGAAGGCACATAAATTATCTTGAAAGGTACACAATTATTGTCCTTGTTTCCAATGTTTCTTGTACACAAAAATAAAACATAGTTATGTAAGGCCGGAGACGTGTAAAACCCAGACTGTTAAGTCAACATGTTTCATCAAATACGTCGGTTTCACAATGTTTTCCTCTACGATAATGTTTGGTATATGTTTAATTAACACAGTGAATATTCCAAATATTTTTAATAACAACATGACTTCATATCTGAAATCCTCACCTTACATTACGGTATTTGCTTACGGTACTATATAAACATTCGAGGGGTGCCTTGTATTTACATAATTATGATTTGGGCCAAAACACAACGCTCATCGATTACAAAGAAATTGGAAGCGAGTCGGTGCCCTTTTCTTTGAGCAAACAGTCAACTGTTTTGTATGATTTTTCGGAGCAATTCGAACATTCGCTTCCGCGAGAATGTCAATGGAGTCGGTATTTGAATGTGTGACCTTTTTTTATTTGCCTGTTCTTTTCGCTGTGGACTCTCGGCGGGTTTTGATGACAACGGAAAATCTTTTTCTGATTTTCTTTCAATAATTTGTATGTGGTGTATTGATTGCATTGATGTTTTCCCTTTGATAAATATTGTATTACTGAAATGTGGGGTTTCTTACACTCATTAGAGTATGCGAAAGTTAATTATTTTGGATTTGGTTCGTCAGATAATAAGGCATATGTAATACCTTTTGTTGCTTCAAAATTGGGTGATTAATGGCAGAAAACAAAGACTAAACAAAATGCTCAGGTAGAGTTTAAATCGAAAATGTGACGCGTTCGTATCTCTGAAAAAGTTTGAAAAATTTTGCTGATATACGTAGTTTCAGGTTATTTTTCCACGTCGTTCCCTCGTGGGTGATAAAAATATTCATTTAATGCCTTTTATATATTTTTCTGTGTGCTTACTTATTATAACTCGCGCTTTGTTCCAGCGATGGTCTCATAAAAACATTATGAGGACACATGAAACGTAAACCTCTACGCTATTATATGTCATTATTTAAGAGGAAGTTTACGGACAATTTTGGTCGTATTTTTTGCTGTAGGTAGGTTTTTTTGGTCGAATGCGGAATATATTTGAATGAATGTAAAAAATGAAGACTTGAAGAATATTTGGATGTTCAGTTGCAGTTTTGTATCAATCTGTTTTTTCTTAATGCTGCGATTAAAACATAACTGGCGAAATGTAGGTGTACTATTAGATACACCTCTGCCTAACCCTTCGGGGATTACAAGCGTGATGTTATGTACGTTTAATAAATCCGTATGGATTAAAGTAAAAATACCAAAATAAAAAATCAAACGACCCATATAGGTACTGTAGGCTCCAATGATGTAGAATCCACGCTAACGTTTTGCCAATAACCGCATAACCAGCCGCTCTATAAAAGTTCACCTAATGTTTGGCAAAACTCCAAAAATGTTCAAATATTTTTAAGCCAATGCGATTGAGTCCTACTCCTAAATGAACTTCATTCGAATCTATGATGCAACATTATTTTATATCAAAAACATCGAATTCTTTATTGCAAACTAAGTGTACCTACAGATATTAGGTGTTGACAATAGGTATGTTCTTAGAACTTAGTTGATTTAAATGGTTAAACGTATTTATAAAAAAAATACATACACAATGTTACAGTTAATACAATACATTATATTATATTTTTAATTTTGTTTTATTATTTTTTTATTATATTTTTTTTATAGCTTCATGGAATTACTATTTTGGATTGAAGAGTACAGGGTATTGGAAAAATTATTAGGCTTATACAGGTCTGTTAGAGACTACGTAACTTTATAAAGTTGAATCACGTTTGAGCATTAATTGTGGTCATATTTTAATGCATCACCAAACCTCTTCGTTGTTTAAATTAATTATAATGATAAGTAACTGGAAAACATAGGCGGACGTTATTTAATAATAAAGAATACACTTTCCATCAGTTCGCCTAGTGCGAGATTGTATCACTTACAAAACGTATCCCAATCGCGTAACAGCCCGTTCACATGACGACGATTCGTTTTTTTTTGTGTCGTGTTTTTTCACGATCCGTCAATTTTTTGACGGCGGCAATGCTTTTTAAATGCCCGTGTTCACACGCATCACGAATCGTGAAAAATGACGGACACGTCTTGAATCACGTATCGTGTTTTAAAAATCACTTACCGCCAAAAAACACTTTTCTTGAATTTTTTGTGACGGATTTGCTGATGCGCTTGCTCCCGAAAAATCACGACACTAATGTGAACACCAATTGGTTTTTTTTTGTTACCGGAGTGTGTATGTATGCAATGTGAACGGCCATCCGTCATGACGTATCGTGTTATATTGTCATAAAACACGATACGTCATGACGGATGGACGGGCACGACTTCCGTCATTAACGATTCGTCAATCGTCAATGACGGAAGCCGTGTGAATGAGCCGTTACACCTGGTAAACTTAAAATGTATGGAAATTATTGCGCTTTACATTTTTCTAACCAGACGAAGCTAGTTACGTTTCAGTACAACTTAAAGTTTGCGTTAACGCCATCGAATAGTTTTTTTTTTTATTGGGACATGCCCGCCACACTATAATAATAAACACAAATACTATACTATCCCCAAACCACTGCAACTCCTAAAAGCCAGAATCAACAGTGGCGACCACCAGCCATCGAATAGTTATAAAATTCACACTAATCTCTCAGATAAGTCGTTGACATGCACACGAAAGAAACATTTTTTTCCAGATCTCCTTAAAGAGGCCTACTATTCTTCTAACGAGCAATCTTTTCGACGCCAATACTGCCATAATGCCTGGCAGATAACAGATAAGAGCCGTAACTGCAATACGTTCAGAGACAACGAATCCAAACTCGATAGATTGGAGATTACTAACTGTCAAAGTACTTTAAAACTCCTTATCGTGATACCTATCACTTTTATTGAGTTTCATTTCATTTGTATGGGAGGCTATTAGTGGAGGGGGGGTTGTCCTTGAAAATAAAGTCCTGACCGCGTCTGAGGGTAGGTGTATTTTATTCGGGCTACATAGCATAACATCACGCCTGTAAATCTCGAAGAATTATACAGAGGTGTACCAATACACCCGCATTTCGATACACCCGAATACCATCAACCGATTACATCAACATCATAAATCGAAACACCGGCCTCATCTAGTTTTAAAAAATAAGACGTGTAAAAGTGTTTGTATAAACCTATTTGCAAATTAAACATCATTTATCATTTAACCGGTCACTATGATGATGGTCCGTTCGCGCATAGCATCCTTGATGCGGCGAGTACGCGATAGCTCCAACAGCCTAGTGTCCACGATAGCCGGCAGGATGGACAGCCCAATAATGTGGCACTGGATGACGACACATCGAGCGTCATCCAGTTACTTGTATTGATTTACTGAATAATTTTAATTGAATTTGATTTGGAATGTTTTAATTTAATTTTGATTTAATTCTGTTTTAATTTTAATTTAATTTAATTTTGATTTAATATTGATTTTAATTTAATTTTGATTTAATTTTAATTTTATTAATTTTATGTGTAATTCTTATTTTCTATGGACCCTGGTCTGAAATAAAGTTTTATTTATTTTATTTATTTATTTTATGAAATTCCTACTGCTACAAACCAACAGATGACAGCTTCGCAGTAGCACTTGCGATCACTACCCCCAAGAGGCAGCCATTCCGACTTCTGTTAAAAACTTTTATATTATGTTCATCTCATATTTTGTTTGGATGTATCCGGACAAAGGTGATCCTTTCTATTATATATTCGGGCAAGTAAACGAATTGTCATATATTCTTCGTTTTCTAACCCATGGGAACATCATACTTATTGTTTACGGTAGTTTTCTTTCCATAAATATGTGATAGCCCATCTCTTCGTAAATGTAAAATCAAGCGTTTTCATGTTTTCATGCGCTCGCACCGTGTCGTTTAGTCCCGAGCGGAACGCGTTGGAGGTCGGACGTGTGCCAATTTTTTCGGACGCCACCCCCCGCTAAGTCCTGTTACCGGCTGACTCAAAAATGGCTTGTAAATAATACCTGTATACAGGGTGAAAACTTTCAGTGGGGCAGTAAGGGGAACTACCTTAACCGTTGCAGCTACACGAAAATGGTTTTAGGAAACTACCCATAATTATTCGTGAAATTTTAATCCCCAAACACAGATTTTAAAAAAAATACAGTTAGCAACAAAATGCCCATTTTACACAAAAACATGTATTGATACAATCGATCCTGTTTATAATACTGATGAAAACCTTCTATCGGATCAACTCATGTTGGAGTACGAAATTTTATTGAAGAACAAAATGGCGGCGATAGTTCTGACTATGCCCATACGCTAAAAGAGTCATGAAAAATTGACTTATGTCATATATATTTATTTTAAGAGCAGTAATAAAAGTTACATCCCTCACAATCCTGACCTTTTCTATACTTACTACCACATCAGTGACTTCGCAAGTATCACTGCTCCTATGGCATAAGCAGAGATGCTTAATCGAGCGTCTCTAGAGAGCATGGAGTTGCATGCTCTTGTCTCTATTGGCGTTCGGTTGCGAAATCGAATGAGCACGGTTTAAAGGAGCGTTATTTATACGTTTGGACTAGGGTTGCAACTGAAACTTGCCTCTGCCTCTACAAATGCGGATATTTTGCAAGAAATCGTACCTTCGTGTCTCCGCATCAAACTCCACTAGTTTTTAACGGATATCAAACTCCGAAGAGATATGGCATCTACCAAAACACACTTGACTCACTGTACTGGGTCGTTTAACTTAACAATTCTTCGAATGTTGCATCTGGAACATGACTGTTTCCACTATGTTTTTCTTCTTTAAGGCCTTGGTGATGAAATAAATAAAACAAATTAACAAGCCTGCCAGCATTGAAAACCACAAACTACAACTCTTGTATGGCTTCTAGGCGCCACAGCTTTATATAAAAATGCTGTCTGCTTATTACATTGATCGTTATTTTTAGATTATTCCTAACCCGACCCGAATTGCAACAGAAAAGGTGTAATTTTGCATCCTCGTCAAAATTCAGGAGGTTTTCATAGGAGACGTAAATATATAATCAATAAATACGGTACCTGGTCAATAATAATAAACGTTGCTTTTTTTAGTTGTTTTAATTTGACACTATTTCAGAATGAAGCCGTTCTCAAAAGAGGAGAATCACCCGTTTATCGAATAAACGTCTGCGTTTGTTTGTGTGTGTGAAAGCGCGGTTATAGAGCTAATATTAGACGGGCCGCGTTTTAATACGGGTGGTGTACACTCACCGATTTCCAATATTAAGAAAAAACATATAAAAAATTACCCATTTTATTATTGATTCGGGTCGAGAATCATTAGATATCTTTCATTTAATAACCCTGAAAAACAGATACATCCCAGCACTAGGCTGCTGAGTCATAGGTGCCCTTCGTGGACAAAAACTTAAAAATAAATTTGAATCCACGGAGAGCACCAGCCAAAGATATTGATAGGTGCCCTTCGTAGACTAGGTTACTACTACTACTCTAGGTGGACTACCTCCTTTTTATTCTAAAAAATAGGAGGGGGGAACCTATCTATATCGCAATTCGGATTAGGTTAAGAATAATACGTGGGGCCAGGATAGGAATAGGGTTAGGTTAGGAACAAATTTTACATTTTTTTTTTCAAGTTCCGAACCTAACCCACGGACCGCGACTGTGTGAGGGTTTTGGGTCAGGAGATGGAAAAATACGGATTGTTCAACAATCCGTATTTTTCCATCTCCGCCTCCGATACATCCCTAGCTCTTACGAAGCTTCGCGAGTACACTTGGATGTATGAGGCTGTTTCAGTAAGTAGTAACAGTTACTATGGCAGTATTTTGTTAAGTAGAACTTACGATTGTTTTAGCCCGAATGTGGCTGGATTTATTGACTGTTTATTCGTACTCAAATTCAAACAACGGCTTCTGTTGATTGTGTAGTGGATAAAATGCTTGACATTAATACCTGAAGCAAATCCAAATATTATACAGGGTGGAAAGTTTCAGCGGGGCAGTAAGGGGAACTACCTTAACCGATACAGCTACACGAAAACCAAGGTTGGAGTACTAAAAAGTCAAGATATTCCAAAATTATTTTCTCATACAGTTCGTAGGAAATCATTGCAGGTCTTAGAAAAGAATTTGTGAAAATGAAATACAAAAAAAAACACTAAAAAAATAACTTTACTTTCGGAAGTCGGTTACTATTGTTTGTTTCATTGACTTTTTAACCGACTTCTAAAAAAGGAGGAGGTTCTCAATTCGGTTGTATGTTTTTTTTTTTTTTTTTTTTTGTGTTTGTTACCTCATATCTCCGTCATTTATGAACCGATTTGAAAAATTCTTGTTTTATCTGAATGGATCTACTTCCCGATTGGTCCCATAGAAATTTCATCAAAATCGGTTCAGCAGTTTGGTTTTGAAATCAAAATAGCTGGAAATTTTTGTGTTTGTTACCTCATATCTTCGTCATTTATGAACCGATTTGAAAAATTCTTCTTTTATCTGAATGGATCTACTTCCCGATTGGTCCCATAGAAATTTCATCGAAATCGGTTCAGTAGTTTGGTTTTGAAATCAAAATAGCTGGAAACAATATGTCATCCAAGTAAAAGAAATTGCGAAATTGATACTTGACAAGGATTTGTGTGTGATGGAATTTGAACTAAAAAGGGTAAAATAAAAACTTTTTTGCAAAAAAAAACCGACTTCCAAAAAAAACACTAAAAAAGTGGGAAATAACTTTACTTTCGGAAGTCGGTGGCAAAAAAGTCAATGAAACAAACAATAGTCACCGACTTCCGAAAGTAAAGTTATTTCCCACTTTTTTAGTGTTTTTTTTGGAAGTCGGTTTTTTTTTGCAAAAAAGTTTTTATTTTTTTATCACCGACTTCCTAAAGTAAAGTTATTTTTAATTTTTATTGTGTTTTTTTTTGGAAGTCGGTCACAAATGCTTATTCTAGTTATACGCCACCGTCTTATTTTCAAAACTAAAACTAAAATATTTCCTTACTAACAAGCAAACTTTACCTTTTCGACGAAGTGTAACCGGAATAAAGGCTTTTAACCACAATAGGGGCAAATAATTAAACTGATGACTTGTGTTTTGTGTGAAACATGTCTGCGTATTGTTTCCATAACAATTCGTTCGCTGAAATACGTGATTCGACCTTTGTATTTATTCAGAGTTATTACTAACAATGTAAGTTGTTCGTTACCAGTATTCAAGGTATTATCGAAATGACTGAAAACTTAATAAGAGGCCATTGTTCAGCTGCGAGCACTATTATGTGAACACTTTGTTTTGTTACCCTGGATGGTCTATCCCACTTCTGAGCAAAGGCGTCCCTCCCATTTTTAACCGACTTCAAAAAAAGGAGGAGGTTCTCAATTCGGCTGTATGTTTTTTTTTGTGTTTGTTACCTCATATCTCCGTCATTTATGAACCGATTTAAAAAAATCTTCTTTTATCTGAATGGATCTACTTCTCGATTGGTCCCATAGAAATTTCATCAAAATCGGTTCAGTAGTTTGGTTTTGAAATCAAAATAGCTGGAAAAAATGTCATCCAAGTAAAAGAAATTGCGAAATTGATACTTGACAAGGATTTTTGTGTGTATTATATAGTATGTATACTGAAACTTATTATACGAGTACTAAAAATAACGAGAAGTTAGTTTTAGTTGCCTGATAACGGAAAAAGGGGTTTAAAAAAAACCTTTCGATTTTTTAATTTACTTTTTTTCATACCCAGACTCTTTATGCCAGTAACATAGTTTGGCTATTAAAATCTCTTTAGAACTTAATAATACCAAAAATGTAGAAAAATCAAAACCGCCCGTTTTTTTTTTTGCAATGTAGTGTATTATTGCCCAATTTTACTCATGATTATGAACAACTTTTAGAATGGGACCAACCCAAAAAGCGCGCAAAAATCAGAAATTACCTACACTTTCTCGAGTTATGCGAACATAAATATATGGAGCAGCTGTGGTTTTTTTGCAGGCAACGGTTAGATGTAGGCTAGAAAGAGCGCAGTGACTTATTCCACTGCCTTTAAGAAAAAATGCTTATCAAAACAAGCCTGTGTTTTGGTAAGCGTTTTTGCTCAAAGGCATTCCTCATCATACATATTCCACTCCAAATTTGCACACAATAAGCCTCGATTCCGTCTCTTTAACCGGCTCTTAAATTAAACATAATTTACAGACCATTACTCAGAATTACACTCGGTTTTAGGGATGGTGTAATGTAAAAAGTGCCGATTTATAATGTATCGATATCGCTATCGATATAACAATATTTTGTTTGTACCAATACTGGTGCTTTTTAACCGATTTCTAAAATGAAACAAGTTTTACATAGTACAGATATTTTACTTCTGACAGCAGAAATCCAACTCGATCACACGAGGACGATTCGTTTTTTTTTTTGACGTAACGTCTTTTTTCACGATCTGTATTTTTTTTTTACTTCGGCCATGCTTTTTAATTTTCGTGTTCACACGCATCACGAATCGTGAAAAATTACATAGATGTCTTAAACCGTCTTTTAAAAATCACGTACGTCAAAAAACACGAATAGTGACATTTTTGTGACGAATTTGCTTATGCGTTTCTCCCGAAAATTCACGATACTAATTCACATTAGTATCGTGAATTCGTGAAAAAAAAAACGAATTAATCTTCACAGATTAATTCGTTTTTTTCTTTGCCAGATGATCGTGATAAAACACGATTCTGTATGCAATGTGAACGACCATCCGTAATGACGTATCGTGTTTTATGACGGATCGTCAATGACGGAAGCCATGTGAATGAGCCCTTATTGTCACTGTGTTTGTGTGTGCATATTTTTATTACATTTATATAAATAAAGATATATCCTGACCTTAATTAAGTGTATTTTCCGTTAAATTAACACACACACCCAACCACTCACACACACAATTAGATACCCACTCATTCACTGTTCACATTGCTTTAAAATTTAGTATTTTAACTACTTACTAAACATGACAAATTACATAGTCTAGACTTTGTAATTTGTCATGTTTCTGTTAAAACTTTCTATTTAATTTTTTCTGAATTAACTAACTGTAATCTGGCTTTAATCTAGTATTTGGCATAAAAAAGTAAAATGGTATTGGGCTGAGAATGGCTGACATATTACATACATGACATATAACGTACAGGTTTTTTTACCAAGTTTCAATTTGAGAGAGACGAGAGGCTTCACATGATTTTGTTTTTTTTTTTACTTGAATTAAAGTCACTGTATTTTTTTTCAGACTTGTCAGTGACAGCAAGATAACAGCAACCTTATTGTTACGAGAACTATGTTGACAGTGATACAAAGTCATAGTTAAATTACAGTGAAAGGACTGCACAGAGTCTTTTAGGCGTAAAATATTTTTTTGGTACGTTTTCGAAACTCGATATTTAATATCGATATTATTCGCCAAGCCTACTCGGCATTATTTATTATTCGCAAAAGCTACTGTATTGAGATAAAGCCGGACCGGCCGTATTAATGGCCGCCACCCGACTTTGATGCTTTGTGAAAACACTTTGTAGAGTTTACCTGGTTACTTAATTGTGCTTATTAATAATTCAATGTGAAAACTAAATATGGGTCTGTATTTATCATTGCAATTCTGCGAAATAATTGTAATTAATTGGCAGAATACATATTTGTTTAATTACGTCATACTGATAGATACTCTTCTCTTGAAACGAGATTATCCGCCAAAAAAATATTTTAAACTAGACCGGCGCAACTTCGTCAGCGTAACATTTTTGATTAATGCTCCGCTCCTATTGGTCGCAGCGTAATGTTTTATGATAAATGGGCTATCCAACACTAAAATATTTTTTCAATTCGAACCAGTAGTTCCTGAGATTAGCGCGTTCAACTAAACAAACTCTTTGGCTTTATAATATTAGCATAGATTAATAATAACAAACAAAAAAATACGAAAAACTATTTGTAATCTTTGGACACTGCTTTGAGAATACAGGTTCTTCATAGAAACAGTAAATCCTTGAAGATTTGCTTTTTTTCGAGCCTTGAATTTGAACAGAACTTTTGGTACTAAGATTGTTAGCTCCTTCATCTATCTTGCCAAATTCCGATTCTGAAGGACATTTTCGGAGTCGTCTGAGAAAATATGACTACTAAGCTATAATCAAGCTCCTTGAAAAAAATAAACAAGTCACTTTATCGTTTTGAAAGCTATATTTATATATTTGATGAACACCCTATCTACCAAAAAGTCTTAACCATAAAAAAAAGAAAAAAAAACGCCTAACTAATTTAGCTAAGACTGTAGTCAAACAAAAAGCTTTAAACCTGAACTCTAATAAATAAGCATCATAGTCTAGAATAAGTAATAAATCCTAATTACGCACACAGAGGCGTCGCTTGAAGTATATTTAGTTAAATAAGCATTAATATTACAGAGTGGGGCCCTTTGGTTTACTCTCATTTGACATTCCATTCTGCCCGGGGTATTTCATTACGCATTCCCCAGTTTCTTCCATCCTCCGCTATCGAGGGGATGTAGTGGTTACTGGAAGAGGCCCTAGCGTTAATAATAATTTCAAGACTGAATATTTTGGAAAATCTTAAGCCTTCCCTTAAATAAAGATCTCTGAGATTGACGATTAAATTGAGTCAAACTCATTCATTAAGTAAATTAATCAGTTGCCCACATACATGCCAGATTAAGATACAGCTACTTTTCTCTAAATCTATACCAATATAATAAAGAGTTAAAATGTGTTTGTAAGTTTGTATTTAGGGGGTAATCTTCGGAACTACTGATCCGATTCCATAACATCTTTCACTAACGAGAAGCTACTTTATCCCCGAGTGTCAAGGGTTGCATTTAAAACGTTCCCGTGGGTTCATTTCCGTACATAACGGGAGCGAAGCCTTGAGCAAAAGCTAGTCTTGTAATAAAACAACAACCTCATACAAAATAAACAAACTTCTGTAAATTGAAACAGACCTATAACAATAACTAGTTTTATTTTCGGTAAAAAAATCAACAGTTTCTGTTCTATAGTTAAATAAAACGCCAGGAACCTATAAAATTCTAGCACAAGAGTATGTACTGCACATCTATGAAGTTACCAAGAAAATACACCATGACTTTTATTCCGTAAACTGTAAGCAACAATGTTTCATTCGATATGCGATGTTAGAGCAAACAGAACATTTTTCGGAGCAGATTTTTTTTTTTGTGTACATTCTTTTAACAAAATCCATACTTTTATTGCAGCTATCTAAATGCCTTCTCAATGGCCGGTTTTAAATTAATTGGTCGTCTTCAATGAACAGTACTATACAAATTACACTTTACTTTGACTTCACATTTAAACTAATTTTTGACTTCGACATAACATTACGCCACAATTCCCGAAGGTTTAGACGTGTACCTAATAGTACCCCCCACAATTTGTCTCATGTAATAGGGGTGAGCCTATTGTAATCAACCGGCAACAAATCCAGACTCCGTGACTGCAACTGAGACATTCCTGATGGAAAAACCCAATAACAGAAGCGTGCTTCTGCGGATCTTTTTGACGAATCTGTCTTTCCTTGAAAAACAACTTGAAAGGAAGGGATTACTTATCTATCCCCAATTTACGAGTACCATCACCTAAACCTATCTAAAACCAATACCCTGAACTTCGTATGAGAGTTGTTAAAGCAGTTCACTGGAACCATTCTTCAAACTACTACCTTTCAATTTTACGTGCATACTCGAAACTTTTTCCCCTGGAACCGTCACTGAAACTAGTTTGAAACTGTCGAACTAAACCAAAGTGTTGGAGCTTCAATAAATTCTGTATCCGCGGTGCATATCTGCGAAATAAACAGGACAGGTTTATGAAGAGTTTCGGATACAGCGTCGTATGGGTGGTGGCTCATTGCTGAGCTAAGACTACCCCTTGAGCACCTTGAGCAAGGCTAGGGAACAGGGCTTCCGATAGAGCTTCACGTTTAGAGTTCATCATATCTTTAACTTGATTTTAACTAAAGGGATTCAAGGTATTTTCCATCTACAGCAGAAGCTTACGTAAAGATTCACTTCAGCTTCCTTCATTATTATATAACGAACAGCTGTAGGTACTTAAATCATCATCTGCCTAGTCTTTTCCCAGCTATTTTGGGGTCGGCTTTCAGGCTAACCGGATGCAGCTCGATACCAGTATCCAGTTTCCAGTAATTTGCTGCCTATCTGACCTCCACAACCCAGTTAGTACTGGGTAATACAATACCCCTTGGTAAGACTTTAGGGGGACTGACTACCTGTAACGACTGTCAAAGATCTACAAATGACAGCCGGGACCAAGGGCTTAACGTGCTGTCCGAGGTACTGAGGAAACTCGGTATGTTATCGGTGGTCACCCATCCATAGACCAACCTAGGTAAGTGCGGCTTAACCTGAAGATTGATCCGAGCGGCTGCAATTTAGTCACGAACTGTACTTAAATACCTAATATAAATAGCTCATGCCGTGCTAAAATTGTAAGCCAGTTTACAATGTGGACTCTAAATTTAGGGCTGTCCCCGTCGGACTTACATTATGTACATTTGAGTATCTCGTAAATGCTTCTTAAGCATAATACATTTGCCAAACGTGGTGAATCAAATTTCGCTCCACATTTCTCGTAATTACAAAAATCTCTGCGTCTTTGAGGAATTTCAACAAAATAAACGTAACATAAGGGCCGGTACACACTAAACGTACTCCCGAAATATGCAAACGGACGCATCTTTCCAACCGTAAAACTTAGTTGTTGTTCTTGTTTTGTTTCCCACCGGTTTGGGGTTGGCTGGACACTGACACTGGTATTCCAAGACCAGTCTTAAGTCAATTTCTTATCTCAGTTAGACTCAGTCGTCATGACAACGGATCAAAACGCCCACCAAATCGTATTCTTAGCCACAATTGGCAGCTGCTCAAATTTGACAGATGATTTCTTATGAAAACTCTGTAACAGTGGGCGTTTATGTCAATTTATAAATAAAGTATAGCTGTCAATGTGTGTAATAGGGCGGATTAAGGCGTGTGAAAATTTTAACTGAGAAGTTTGATGGAATTTGAGCTGAGTCAGCGACTAAGAATATCAGTGTTAGTCCTTCCGCCCTTGCATCGGTGTCAAAATTACACGGATCATTATATACATAGCAATAAGGTTTGTGTTAGGTTACCATCACTGACAAGTCTGTCATAATTATAGTCATGTTTATTATGCTGACGATAAGGTTGTCGTTTGACCGGAGCTTGTAAAATTAAAATAACTGTCAGGACGAATGCGACTTCTGAGGCTAACGGGGTGAGTCATAATAAGAAGTTTGTCAATGTCATATGTTAACTTTGGGGATACAATGTTTATACGTTCTACCTGTGATGTATATTCCAGGGTTAGCCGTGCTAGATGTGTCAGCTTTAACTTGAATAAGACATTGTGTGTTTGAATCTTAACCATCCTTCGCATAGCTAGTTCAAGTTTTTTATAGTAAAATTCAACAATGCAGGGTTCGCGGATTGAAATGCCGCTGATGACGTGGTTAAATTATTTGAATAGGCAATGCGAGTACGCAATACCTAGTAAGGTTCAAAACTATCGGAGCTGAGCTATAACATCAAGGATAAATAATCAAACAATATCACACGAAAACATCGAATCACCTCCATTTTCGAAGTCGGTTAGCAAAATTATTTTTTTGCAACATAACTTAAAATTACAACACCCTTTTTTATTGGGGGCGGCTAGAGAAAAGTTCAGTTATTTTATGAAGTGATAGTTTTGTATGTCTGCCTGAAACTTTTGAACCTACGCGTTTTATTATACTACTTTTATTACTTTTCTTTTTCTTATTATTTCATATTAAATCATTGCTAGACAGGCTTTCCCTAAACAATGGAAAAACAAAACACTAACGATGGTTTTCTTTAAGTAGCTTAAAAAATTACATTGTTATCATTAATCGACAATAATTATTAGTATGTTAAAGTGTTTTCTTTTTAAAAAAACACATATCCTCTCTTCTCGTCTCATATCCGCTTCGGTGGAGCGGACTCTTAGAGATCACTGTGACTTTGACAGCAATGCAAGGGCGAAGGTAATATATCTGTGAATAGACTGTAGCTGGTATGTCCGCTATCGGTCATAGCACCCACGACATAAACGTTACATTACATCTGACCTTGAATTCCCAAAAGGCCTTCATTCATCCACATTTGATTATCACTCGCTAGGTACGGTTTAATTTCCGTTTTCGAACAACATTTTGTTGTATTGCGTCCATTTGTTCAAGCGATTATCGTCAGGGCATTTTAATTTGTTTTCTATTTATAGACTGCGAAGGGAATGTTACGATAATTAATGTTTTATGTCAATCAGGCTAGCGATTTGTGTTCGGATTGGAATCCATTTTGTATTAGGAAAGGTTTTATAGGATCATTTTAATGTCTTTTCTGGCTTTTTGGGATAATTGAATACTTTTTTAATACTTCTTTTAGTAGAGTCAATAGAGTGATGAATTTTCGAGATTCTCCGTTTGGTCGAGGCAATATTAGGACGAGGTCATGTCCCTATCCGCTTTGGTAAATTAGTATTATTTTCTAAAGCCGACGTTCCACCGTTTCTCCACCGTGAAAGGGTAATTGTTTATAGCAATGTTCTTTAAACGTTGAAGTTCATGATTTTCATATAACAAAGATTTATACAACGGACTTTTTAAATAGTCGACTGCAAGTCGGTTGTAGTTTTAATAGAATAAAAAGCCAGCGTAATACTAGTTTTGGTACCATTGGCTTGCGCCTTATTGTACAATGAAAACAACTTGCCCAACGCAGTTCCTATACAAATATAAAATCGACAAACTCTCTCACAATAGTTTAGCGGAATAATTATGTTCCCACTAAGCAGAATTGTTTTAAAACTGCTGTATTTCGGAAGCCCCACTGTAAAATGTCAAGTATTTGCTGAAGTTGTGAATACTTGCCCTTTACGATTCACGGTCGGATTGACCTTTATGGTTGTACATGGATCTTTTGGCGCGTGGCTCAAATCAGAACTATAATAATAGCAACTATTATTAAAACTTATGTACACCTAATATCGTAGGACTATTGAGAAAAAAAAATCCCATTAGTTCTACCATAGAACTGTTTGGTAGAACAAGTGGGAACAAACGAATAATACTAGCATATTACTGTCCCTGTAGGTCACTTCTCCTTAGAGAAGGCATGATCACTGATCGTCCCGCTTACTCTATTCACGTTTCCTGATAGATGTTAGTGGCGTCCAATATAAACTTAGAAAATACATATAAATAAAAAAAAGATTATTGGATGTAAAAAACATTTCTTTATATAAATAGAAAAAAATGCTCGAACTTAAACCCAAAACCTCGTGCATGAGAGGCGAATCATTATCAATCGGATATTTAATGAACCCATTTCAAAAATGTTCACGCGCCAAAATAACCTTGTAGCACTGTCCACCAGGTTCCGGAAAGCGTGATACTTTAAGGGATTATAACTCCACGAGGGTCGGCCATGTAAATAAAAATAACAAACCTTATCTACCTTGTTTACGGGACATTTCCTTTTAAACCCTGACTGGGTCAATTAATGTTTCAAATATGAACAGTGATGTTCGTATCGAATTTCCATTTATGTTTTTGCGACATTTTAAACATGTTTGAGATTTTATTTTGTGACCCGGTTTTTGAAAGCAGTGTTAAGTCTTGTTAGTTTGTTAGGTTCACCTAAATAACTAAAAACCAATCATTTACGTTAACATGAGATTTGACAGCGGATTAAAATGAGCTGTGGAAAATCGAAACAAAACGTTTTTTTCCGTTTTGGTATTTTGTTTTTGTATCAATCACAATTAGTATGACCCATAGATATGAACCAAGCCCTAAACTACCCTACTACCCTAACGGTAGCTGTACAGCCACCTTTAATAGTAAGTTTTTTTTTATCGTGTGGTCCACAAATAGAATTTCGTTATTTACACTTCTCGTCTCCGCTTAGCTTTAGTTGAAATGGTTGAGCAGAGAGGAGTGGAGATGTCTTGCAATTGTGTAGGCCAACAGAGACGTGAGTGGCTTGCGGCGAGCAGCGCTCGTCTCCACTTTTCTGGACGCCGGGCCATTTTTTTTTTGGGCCATTTTTGTTACGAGCCTAAGCTCGTAACAAAAATGGCACAATTACACTTGGTCGTTTGCCTTTGGAATTCGGGCAAACGATAAAGCGTAAATGTACTAGTTCGAGTCTTTGGACAATAAGTACACGACTTCATTCACACCACTCGTAAGTAGTCGTTAACCCATTCCATTGCAATGACTAGTGCAATAAATGCCTAAGGTGCCCGAATTCGAATAAAGTCATTCGACCACCAGAGGGGTTAATGCAGGAACGTTTTAGTTCTATTTCATTTATTTCGTTTTAGTTTTTTTATTTGTTAGACAGCTGTCTAACTCCATCACTCTCTGTATCGAAATAATACTAAAACGTCATCTCTACTGAATACGGGTAAACGACCAAATGTAATTGCGCCATAACATTGTCATTAAAATTATCTTTTTTTACGTCAAAATAAAGTTACTGATATGACTATGGCTGTTAGGACTATAGCTGTCAGAGTATTGTATAGTATGACCACTTTAAGTGTGCAGTTCAAGGTGGCGCTGCTTGTCAAGAAAATTTGCATCGATATGTCAAACTTGGTACATTTATTTAAGTTCTATATTTTATCGCCTACACAGATAAGTTAGTTGAAGTGTACATCATTAGCCAACCAACATAAACAGTTGCCGTTTTAGAAAATGTGAAACAAAAGATGTTAAATTAAAGTTGTCAAATGTAAAACCTTTACAAAAGGTTAAATGACACCTTTGTGGTACCGCGTAAAGAGACGCTTACTTTAGGTGCCTTTGCGAGTTCTGTGATAGAGCACATCAGGCGCGTTGCGTTGTGCGCGGCGTATTCTTTGTTACATAAACGGATTCAGACAGAAGTGAAGGAATTCTCGGTCCTTATAACATTTCACTTATTTAAACATACTGTTACTGTTAGCCTGTATCATCCCTATCACTATCCCTATCAATATCCCTATCACTGCTGGGCAAAGGCCTCTCCCCATGAATTCCAAATTCTTCGATCCAGGGATAAGATGGACCACTGGACAGAACCAACGGGTTCTGTCCAGCCGGACAGAACCAACCTCCCGCCATCTCCTGCGAGGTCTATTTAAACACGGTCTGCAGATTTCTCTCTTCCAAGCCGCGCCATTTGCAACGGTTCTCCGTCTTTCATTCTTCATCTCCGGTTCTACATCTATCTATTCCTACTGCCTCCAGATCATCGGTCATCATTGAATGTCAATACAAGACTATGTTTTCATGACAAAATAAAAAGTTATCATTGAAAACCTTTTTCACATGGGATAAAATACAGCCAACGGCAAAATGACATTCTTACCTATCCTATTCGAAATGGGAATTTTATATTGTATGTTTCAAAACTACAGCTACTTATTGATACCGTATTGTTTAAGTGAGGTGTTTCGTGTGTGCGGGTTACACTAAATTAAAGCAATTTATACTCCATTAAGGCCCGGTTGATAAGCACTTGATTCATTCACGACACGAATAAAATGTTAAAAAGGAAAAAAATACATTAATATTGAATTGGTCGGGAAAGTCAATTTGTCGATTAAAGGTGCAGTTCAAACAGAAACCTGAAATGTATAAAACACTAAAATGTATAAAAAAAACTAAATGTATAAATAAACTGAAATGTGCGCCCATGCAGCATTGATTCTAAACATCATCTTCTTCATCACCTCCTTCATCATCGCCTTTTTCCAACTATGTATGTTGGGGTCGGCTTTCAGTCTAACCAGATGCAGCTGAATACCAGTATTTTACATGGAGCGACTGCCAATCTAACCTTCACAGCCCAGTTAGTACTGGGTAATTCGATAGCCCTACATGTAACGACTGTGATAGATCTACAAATGACAGCCGGGACCAACGGCTTAACGTGCTTTTCGAGGCACGGAGGAAACTCGGTATGTAATGGTCGTAGCCCATCCACCAACCAAGCGACCGAAAATAAAGATTCATCCGAACGGCTGTTATTGTTTAGCCACGAGCTCCTCTCGTCACGATATTCTAGTTCCTAATCAAGTTTCATTTAATTGTAATTCTATAGCCGATTTATATCCCCCATCGATGTTATTATGGCGAGAGACAGGACACTGTTGTATGTCTCACAAATCATACGGATAGTTTCTTGGTATAATTTTGAACAGATGTCCAATGAACCGTCAATTAATAATGCAGCCAGCCACAGAATCCATGCGTGTCTCAATCTGGGCTATAGTAACCACAGTAACATCATTACATCACTACTGTAATGATCTTCAGAGCGCGAACGATGTTAGGCTTCGAACCCATCGTGGCTCAAGTACAACATTTTGCATACGCCTAATTATCCGCATCTTGTACCCTCGGCACATTACAACCGTTCTTTGTGTGCCCTCAGAGAAACCACCGCTTTAATATAAGTCCCCTTTCTAATTAATTCACATCTTCATAATCAACGATCCACGAAACATCTCGCCATTTTGAACCGCATGCATCCACAATGATGGCGGAATTTTTTAAGCCAAATTCTTCACTCTAACCTACATTTCTGTTTCGTGACTTTATCTGAAATGTAAAAAGTAATCAACATAAAATAAACTGTCTCTAGAAAAACGTGGCAACATTATATATTTGAGAACGGCAGATCGATTTTCTTTATTCAAAAGCCGACTGAAGACTCAACAGAAGACCTTTTATCGTAATTCTTTGCTCGTGAACTTTAGTGATTGTACATTTTTCCGTGTCAGGATAAAATTTAAACATCGGGCGAATAACGGCCGAATCTGCTTATGTCACGACGGAAAAGCGTCAGACGGGAAAAGATATTACTTCAACGAGACCACAACAGTTTTACGACGTCACAAGGGAGGAGAACGCGGAATGCTACACAATTTGTTTTTTCTTGTGGCGTCCGCATTCGCAATAGTGTGTTCATAGCTCAAGTGAACGCATTAAGAGAATGGCACCATTTGTGGGGAATTTCATTAGTCATTCCCTGCGGTGGGGGTATTCCATCATAGATTCCTTTCGCGTCTCACGTACCGCGGATACTTCACAGACAAATATGTCGGGAATAGGGTGAATTTTCAATTGGATCTTCATTAATTATTTACTGAGCGAGTTCTCAAGATTGTTCGGTAAATAACGAAATTGGAACCGTAAATATATTGTTGCGTAGGCTTTTGTTCACACTAAAATGCTATTAGCGAAGTCGGGGTGAAGTTTGCCCCAGTTGAGTGTCATAGCGCGGTGTCTCAACTTTACTTATTAATAACAACGCGCATCAATCTAGGCCACAGTGATCGAGGCACCTTGTACTCGTACTACTCGATTTAATAACCAGTTCACTCGGCCGCTGCCAGCCTGTCTAGTTACTGCAGATATGTTCGGAAAATTCTCTCGAGGGGCGATTTAATCAAAGAGAGCTTAATCCATCAATATTTTGTAGAAAATAGGCCATCAATATTTTGCAGAAAATAATTTTCTCATTTATCTACTGAGCAAGTTTTTGAGAAAATTAAAGAAAATCGATGCGTCTTCTAGTTTTTCCATTAAGCTCGCTAAGGTAGATTGGCTTGTGTCTGATATGGGTTCAACGGCGACTCGATATTGGAATCCGAACCTACGGTTTCAGTATCGTAATCTTTATCCTCACTTCCAGGCTTTAGGATATTGAAACAATTCTAAAGCTGAAATCTCGAATAGGAAAGTGTGTTGGGGTAACTGTTAAAGGAGAAGCTGGAAATCGGAGCTTGCGCTTGGCTCACATACCTGAGTTGGCCGAGATAAGATTTTTTTCTTATACCTTGGGACACAAGTAGGGAGAGTATTTTGCGATGCATGCTGACCTAGTTCGGCTATTTTTCTTATAAACACAGCACGTCAGCTTTGATAATAGTAATAAAGAGTTGGGTTGTATAGGACCATATAGTTGAATCCGGTTCTCGGGAGAAGGTCGAAGTTTCATCGGGACGACAACCGATGGAATGTTTGGACGTGTGGAATACTGGCTGTTCCCAAATCCGTAGCGATATAAAAACAATTTTTTCTCAGCGACCGACTGATTTACCGTTCAACTTGAAATCACGAGTTTTTTTCCATTTGAAAGAAGTTTATAGAAGAAATGGATTACGTTAGGGATAGGACAGAAGCGCTGCGGTCGTTAGCTTAAATCCAGCGCGAATACTAATGTTCCGACGATTTTAACAGTATAGTGTAAAATATTTATCACACGTTTGCCTCCTTGGAGACGAGTTTAAATGTGAGTAATTGTTTAATATGATACAGCAGCTTTACTTAGTTTGTTAATGAACAGTACAGTTGCCTGAAGTCTTGAATACTTTTGGAATAGTTTTGTGGGGTACATTCCGTTTGGTAACTTTCCCGTTTGGACAACTAAACAAAAGACGTGCAAAAAAGTGAATAACAGTGCCCTTTCGTAACTATTTAAATGTTCATACATTGAGTCCGGTTTCGGCAACCATAAATTTCCACCGTTTTTGAACGGTACAGTCAGTTCCCAAAGTTACAAGGAAATTTCTTGTTGATGTTGCTAGTTTTTATCTCTCTCTGGCACACTGAGGTTTGTTACGAGAGAACTCAATTTGGAATTTGAACAGAAAGTACTAGAAGAACAGAACCATGAAATAGATGTTGGTGCCGCCATCTTCAATAATACCGTTAGAATTTACTAAAATTGTATGTCGTGTAAATAATTACTTATCTTAAAAGATAAGCAATGCTTGTCGAGGTCGCTCTATGGTTAGGTTAACCCCAATATATTTCATACCGATACATTTTGGTACTTTAGAAAGCAAGCACATTATATATTTGGTAAAAACAAATAAGAGTGTACAGAATATTAATTGTGGTATTTCTTAGTAGTTCTCCTGGGTCCTAACTGTACTTGCCGAACAAAAAGTTTACCAAACTGGAATGAATACACGCATACTCAAAAGTTTACGAAACGAGACTCAATGTATGAAGATCAAAATAGATACGAAACGGCACTTTTGTTAAGCCATTTTGTTCAGCTGTCCAAACGGGAAAGTTACCAAACGGGATGTACCCGTTTTGTGCGCCTAAAATGGTTTTCGTATATTATGGACGTTGTTTAAGCTAGGACCAGGTGCATTACCAATATTTCGATTATTCTTCTCACTTGGACAGACACTTCATTTACCGTTTATTTATTTTACAATGTTTCATAACAAATATAAGATAGCCACCTGTTACTTTTCGTCTTTGTTACTGAAGGGACTCAGTTTAGTGTTATCGAGTGACGAAATAGTAACTAAACTTTCACCCTGAAATAATTTAATGTAATAAACACTGAATTAAAATTTCATTCACCCTCTTCGCACTTGGTAGACAACTGGTCAAATCTGAATCGAGAAAATGAATTAAAAATATGAGTTTTAATTTTAGTGAATAAATAAAAACATCAATAAATTAAAGCTACTTACAGAAAAAATAAGAGGAGGTTCGTGGCAAAATAATAACAGCCACTCGGATCACTCTTCAGGTTAAGCCGCGCTTGCCTAGGTTGGTCTGTGGATGGGTGACCACCCGTTACATACCGAGTTTCCTCCGTACCGCGGAAAGCACATTAAGCCGTTTTACCCGGCTGTCATTTGTAGATCTTTGACGGTCGTTACAGGTAGTCAGTGGCCCGAAAGTCTGACAACCAGTCTTACCAAGGGGTTTCGTATTACCCAGTACTAACTGGGTTGTGGAGATCTGATAGGTACTCGTTCCATGTAAAATACTTCTGCATCCGATTAGACTGGAAGCCGACCCCATCATAGTTGGGAAAAGGCTAAGCACTGCTGAGAATAATTAAAACTAAATATCACAAAAAAAGGACTAATTTATATCAAATAAACTAACTACATACAGAAAAGGAAACGTGCAAATTAATAATATTATATTTGATTGTTTTAGTTAAGACCCACTAAAGCGATACACACAAACACTCGGTTTCTGATTTGACAAGTCGAAATTGAGAACTGGTAAAACTCTAATTTATCATTAATTGAAGGCACGGCTTTATAGTAGCCAACCCTCACACCAGGACAAACACCAACGCACCCATAACTCTGACACCAGGTTAGGCACTAACCACACGATAAAGAAGATAGTAGCCCAAGAAGGTTACTTATTTTTTGCGCCAAAACCTGAAAGTAACACATAACATAAAAACATAATATCCGGTTGCATGCAATATTTCCGGGAACTCGTTATCCGGAGATCACTTATAGAACATCTCGTTTGGTATTTGCATTTCTACGAGCTTCCAATTAAACCAACGTAACTCTAAACTAACTAGCGGTGCTGTAACCAGTGCGGAACTGTCAGAAAGATGTGATGCCCTGTTTTGCGATTGGTGAACACCCAGATTACCTATATGTACAAAAAGAAAGAAAGAAAAACGTTTATTGGCACACGCCACAAATAAACAATATTAAAAGCAAGTATAAAATAAAACTTCAAACTAACCAACAAATATTGTGTGACTCACGGCTGCGCCAAATAGGCCCAGTTCAGCAAAATGCCGGACAACTAGTGCCCGACGCTGATTTTCAACTGAACCTATGTATATGGTGAGTGTGTGGATGTCAATAAGTTCCAATAATTATAAATAAACATTGTGAAAGATATGATAATATTATTTAGTGTGTATTATGAAAATAAAATAAAATTATGGTAACGGCGGAACAACAACTACAAGACTATTTAAATACCGCTATCAAGCAGTTTTCAACACACCATCGTTAGTCCGTGTACCATCACACAGCGCCGCACGCAGCCGAGTGTGACGCTTGAGTTACCGGCGGCGGCGACTTAAGTTGCACATTTTTAAATAAAGAATATAGCTTGTAGCTGCCGGTATTCTCATAAATATATGTCAACCACGTGTTTGTTTCTTGTAATACCGTTACATTGTAATAAAGTTAGTTTGATTTTAATTTATCTTTCGTTCGAGTACCCACGACAGTGCCCACATCCACGAAAAACTATGTCGGATCGTGAAGAAGACCCGATGCTTCGTATCTCGGCCACCAATGATGCGACATATGTATATATGATGCGAGTTAGAAATGAACATATTTATTATAAAAGTTAATTTGGAACGTCAAAAGTGATGAATAGTAATTAATTAACGCGAAGGAAGGTGAGTGTCTAAAATAACGTTATTCAAGTTAATTGTCTGTTTGATCGGACTGACGTAATTAAAAAGGTATTTATTTTGTAGTTGCATGTGGAAAGGGTTGCAAATGTTCGCCTACACTCAAGTTCTGATTGAAAGAAAGCCCCCGTACGATGCGACCGAGATGAAAGTTGTTCCAAGCATTGCCTTCTATCCCACTCAACTTATTGTACAGATAGTCCGGTTTTTGATATTTTATGACACCGAACAGAAGGCACGCCAAGTGCAACTTGCGTTTTGATTTCATTTTAAGTGTGTAATGTTCATTTAAGACCGCGGTTAAATGACTCCTGGGGGAATTTTATAACAGAACCGGGCACAAGCGTTTCGTACCCTTTGGATGAGCCGATCTGTGCGGGCCAACAGACGCGGGCCGTATACTGTATCCTTATAGTTTAGCCTGGACAACACCGGAATCTCAACAAGTTGCTCCAGTAGTGTTTCAGACAAATAAGGCCTCATCTTTTACAGAACCTTCAGGCGGTAAAAGCAGTTTCGCACCGAATCGGCTATTTTTCGAAACGAAGGATTGTCCATAATGAGACCAACATTCCGCGCTTCAAAGACTGTCAATTGGATCACCCATCAGTTCCAGGCCAAACTTTGCAGGTAATTTAGCTAGTTGCTGTCTTGTTCCAAACACCAGGTATTTAGTCTTGGTGGGGTTAATAGCGACAAACAATTTTCCTCAGACCAAACGGCAATTCTATGAAGGTCTTCATTGAGATCCCTAATGGCACTCTCATATTCAATCGGCTTAGTAGACAAATATAGTTGGACGTCGCGCATCGTCAGCGTAAATGTGGTATTTACATTTCTGGACGCAATTGATATTATCCGCACAGCATAAAATAAAAAGAATTGGACCTAATATAGATCCTTGCGGAACGCCTCCTAATATCGGGGTACACGTTGAACTAAGAGCAGTTCCGTCACCCAACTGATCTACATACTTTTTTCTGTTAATAAGGTAGCTACGGAACCACTGCGTGGCGCTGGGGTCAGATCCGTAAAAATTAGTTTAGACAATACTAGCGAAATATTTATTGCGTCAAAAGCTGTACTGAAACCAATACTGAACATATTCCTTTGTCTTGTGCTGATAGAAGATTATCGGTTACATCGAGTAAGGCAGTGGCTGGACTGCATTGTTTCCTAAAACTAGACTGTAAGTCAGGCAACCCGTTATTGTGTTCCAGGAAATGCGTTGACTACAGACTGACAACTTTCTCTAGCAAAGTTAGTACAGGTAGGTAGTTAATGGAATACCATGTATTTACTTTTACTATTTATTTATTCTAGTCTTATGTATAAGTCCCATGTAATAGGGGACGAGCATATTGCCATCAACCGTGCACAAATCCAGACTCCATGACTGCTTCTGAGAAATTTCTGATGGAAAAATCCAATTATACTTTGCATGACCCGAGAATCGAACCTCATACTCAACAGTCGCGCTTGCGACCACTCGACAAAAGAGGCAGTTGATTGGTTTATATATAGATGTACATATCCTGCCATAAGTGCTATTTATTTTCTCTACGGAAAATTAAGTAAATCGACATTTACAAATAACACTTTGCCTGACCTGGGATTAAAAACCAAGACATGAGGTCTTGGCTAAGTTAGCGCTTGTGAAGTTTTCTACCACCAGTTTAAAAATGTGTTGAAATAAATTGGCCATAGTTAATGCCTGTCGGGGTATACTATGTATGCTTTTGATAACCTGGTATCTACTACCTAAGTCAATAAATCCACGTAGGATATTGCAATATCTTGATAGGTAAAGGCGTCATCAAGTTACATTCTAGTTTGCTAGGCCTGAAGCCTCAAAAGATGATAAACAGCCTTCACTAATTTTTCGCCGAAGATGCGAATTTATGTAGGTTTCCTTTGCACAGTTATAATATTTACTTGTTCATAACGTTTTAGTAAATGAATAAATAATAATAATACGAAAGAGAGGAGGTTGGTCGCATCTTAAATTATTTTGGCTTCTCTACCTTCGCTTATATTTTGAGCAACTTTTACAACTCTCTCAGGTTTTGTTACATTTTGTACTTATCTCGTACACAGAGCCTTTCGAGACTAGACGGTGCGAAACAGTGCCTTAAACTCTAGCATGTATTGACTACCTTTGTACAATAGACCTACGAACAAATTACGAAATAAAAAAATCGTACCAAAATTCACCAAAACGAAAAGTTCCATAGTGCAGAACCATTACCAGCGGAAGAGACCATTCGGCAGCTAGTCCCGAAAATACAGGCGGCCTGGATACTGGTATCATTGAGGAAATCCCCGCCAGCCGCAGGGAAAGCAATAAAAAATCCTATAATCCATACAAAGCTTTATGACTGCGCGTCGTTGCAATTTTTTCGTCCGCCAAAACTTTTTGTCTTGTAAAACACATGATATTTATATTGATAGAACGAGTTGTGCCAACTGTACCCACCAACTTGCCTAACCCCGTCTGTTTTCGGATATATTGTTTTATTTGATGCGAATCTCGAGTATTCGGGTTGTGTTGTCATTCGTCTTTGTTCGGATTGAAACTTTCCTCGATATGTTTATAAAGTAGGTACAATGTTAGTGGTGTTTTATATAACAAATAGTTGAAATTCAGGGTAACTTTTATATTATTTGTAAAAAGATGTGTATCGAGTTTTTCTTACTTAGTAACATGTTATATGTACGTAGCATACATCATAGAAACCATTTAGCCATGAGACACTAGCTGAAACCACTCTGGACTAGCCATGCAAACCTTGATGGATGATACCTATCGCTACGCCGTAGCGCCTACGTCGTAGCAATTTATGTCGTAGCCGCCTACGGCGTAGTAGCAGTACAATTCGTGATTCGGAAAATGTATTAAACAACGTTGTTTTTTATTGAATGTCAATTTATCTACATCTGCGTGGGTATGGATACATAAGGTTCATTTCCCTATAAAAAGTTCCACAACAACAATCTGTAGGTATACGATACTTGTCTCGACGACGTACTTTGGGAACAATTTATAAGAAAATATTGTCGTTACGAAAGAAAAATTGGGTGAGTCTAAAAGCGAGGGCTATTAATAAACTGTCTTTATCTAAAGATTTCAGGAATAAGAATACATTGTTCGTTGACTAAAATCAATGTACAGAAAATTATGTAAATGAGTAACATATAAATATTTCATTTAATTTCCATAACCAAAATAATTACGATCCATAATCGGTGGAGAAATAGTACATTACTGCCGCGGTCTATAATGACTACTTTGCTGGTCGCGCTGATGATGGCCGACAGCGCAGCGTAGCGCAGCTCCAGGCCGACACAGCGCGGTCAGCGTGCAGCACTTGATGGACGAGCTGAGATAAAGGCCGAGGCCGTAGGTCGAGGCCTTTACAGCGAGGACAGCAAGGGCTGCAATGATGGCCAAGCTGGAAGGCCTAGAGCGTAGCTAGGCTAGCTCGAGGCAATCATAGCGTGACCAGCGAAGCAGTCATAGTGGGCCAAGGCTTGTATAGTGCTTTACTCAAAAATGCAAGTACCTAATCTTAATAAAACCAGCAAGTAATTTAAATAAAATATATATTAATTAACTAGAAATTTAATTATAATGACAATTATGAAAAGTACAGTTACTAAAATTCAACACCGACTTTCTGTTACCGAGTTTCGCGGTATTAACTACTAATTTAGCTTCATTTTTAATGTCTGGCGGTGTTAAATACATTGAATCGGAAGAATTTTCGCTTTGAGAGCTCATTATTAGCAAAAAAGTCCCTAATAAAAAAAAATTTTCGCTGAACCGCGCTTTTGTTACTTCTTTGTTTTTTTTTTTAGCAATGTTAGTTGGAACTATACAGCCAAATATGGAATAAAATCTTTTTGTACCTATTTCTATAAATACAAAAAGCTATGTTTTAAATAAAATCTTTTTGCATTTGATTTTTTAAAACTTTGAAACGTCAAAATAGCGGCCGTCAATGTTTTGCCGGCCTGTTAGAGCGACTAGCAAAACTTTGCCGGCCGCTCCTTGAAACAGAACGGCAAGGTCGACTTTGCTCAAACAAGGTTGTCAAAATAATGACCACATTACATGCATTTTTGAGTAAATTAATTATTTATCAAATTAACACACTAACTTAATTAGCCGTGCTATAAAAATATAAAAAAATTACAATAGCAATTTGGATTTACGGATAATTTATGATTTTGCTAAACACTAATTTCCCTGTCCCTGTGTATCTATGTAAATTACACAGATTCCTAAACAACATTGCCTATTCGATGAATTATATGGATTATTCTGAAGCTCGATGGTGCAAATCCCACCTAATTGTAATCCCAATCGAAACACTGCGCTGTTATAAATATTGTGGAACGGACAAACACATCAATATGGAAATAACAAACAATCTGCACACACACACACACACACACACAAACGGACAAACAAACATAAGTCAACTTACTACCGCCACATCACACAGACTTCCTAACAATTATGTCACAGAGTAAAAAATACAGAAGGCGCATTACTGGGATTACCTATGTTTAAACTTTTGAAGACTGATGCAAGCAAACCTTGAGGCTTTCGGATTCATTTGAGATTCTGGTAATCTCAATTGAATCCTTGGAAAATATAGCGTATGACAGATGGAAGGTATTCTGACCATCAGCTGTATACCCTACATTTTAATTTTCGGTTTCTCTTTTGGTCCAGCTTCTATTGCTTCTTCTATTGCTTCATCTTCTTCTACTGCTATTTGCAATTTGTGTGTATATCTTTTAATTTTTAACCGACTTCAAAAAAAGGAGGAGGTTCTCAATTCGGTTGTATGTTTTTTTTTTGTGTTTGTTACCTCATATCTCCGTCATTTATGAACCGATTTGAAAAATTCTTCTTTTATCTGAATGGATTTACTTCCCGATTGGTCCCATAGAAATTTCATCAAAATCGGTTCAGCAGTTTGGTTTTGAAATCAAAATAACTGGAAAAAATGTCATCCAAGTAAAAGAAATTGCGAAATTGATACTTGACAAGGATTTGTGTGTGATACGATAACTAAAATTGGTAAAATAAAAACTTTTTTGCAAAAAAAAACGACTTCCAAAAAAAACACTAAAAAAAGTGGAAAATAACTTTACTTTCGGAAGTCGGTGACTATTGTTTGTTTCATTGACTTTTTTGCCACCGACTTCCGAAAGTAAAGTTATTTTCCACTTTTTTTAGTGTTTTTTGGAAGTCGGTTTTTTTTTGCAAAAATGTTTTGTGTGCAATAAAGATCAGCAAAACGAGGATGCTAGAAAAAAATTAAGAAGTATAATGTAAAACATACCTTCGGTATTAATCCCAGTTGCCTCACATCACTCCGTAGCCCAGCCACTATTCAATGACCCCACAGATCCAAGATATATTCCCTCACAGATAATGCCCTATTGTTGGTACACACAATGCGTACATCACTCCTATCAAAATGTGCAATGGATTCCCGACTGGCCATCGATATTCAATATGAAAGCATCATTTGATGTTGACCGCACGTACCAAATTGTTGGTAGGGAAATTTTGGCATTTGGCATGCATGAACGCTGCAGTCAGATGGTTTAGATGAATTGTTGTGAATGGGCAAAAATGTGAAGTTACTATCGGGGTGTATTGGTTTCTGTGTGTAGAGCTCGTGGCAAAATAATAACAGAAGCTCGGATCGATCTTTAGGTTAAGCCACGCTTGCTTAGATTGGTCCATGGATGGGTAACGACCCATAACTACCGAGTTTCCTACGTGCCTCGGAAAGCACATTAAAGCCGTGGCGTTAATCAATTGCTATCATTTGTAGATCTTTGACAGTCGTTACAGGTTGTCAGTAGCCCGGAAGTCTGACAACCGGTCTTACCAAATGGAATCATATTATTCAGTACTAACTGGGTTATGGAGGTCAGATAGGCAGTCAATCCATCTAAAATTCTAATATTCAGTCGCATCCGGTTAGACTGCAAGCCGACCCAAGTTAGGAAAAAGCTAGGCAGATGATGATTTGGTTTCTGTGTGCAACTTGGCCACTTACTATTCTGTCAAGAAAGTACCGGGAAACGATCAATAATGCACAAAATGTTACTTATTCATCCAACGTTATTTTATCGCCTTCAAAGTATGCTCCTTCAGAAACGATACACTTACGCCAACGAATATTAACAAATAATCTAATCATCAAAACATTTTTAAACGCTTTTTCCGGAATTGAGTTCAGTTCTCGCCGCGAATTCTCCTTTAAGTCTTTTACCGAATGAAAACGGATGCCACGAAGTGGTAATTTGAGTTTAGGAAAAAGAAAGAAGTCGGCTGGAGCCATGTCTGGTGAATAAGGTGGTTGCTTGATGTTATTTGTTGAGTTTTTGGTCAAAAATTCGTTCACTATGAAGGTTTTGTACGAAGGCGCATAATCGTGATGCAAAATTTAAGAATTTTCTTTCCACAAATCTGGCCTTTTTCGTGGAATTTGCTCTCTTAAACGCCGCATAACGCTAAAATAATATTCTTTATTTTACTGTTTGACCTTCCAGCAAGAATTCCGAGTGCAGAACACTGCGATAGTCAAAGAAAACGGTCAACATGACTTTGACTTTTGATCGACTTTGGCATGGTTTTTTCGGTTTCGGTTCAGTTGGAAAGCGCTTCTCCGAAACTTGTTGACTAGTTTGCATGTCAAACTCATAAAGCCACGTCACATCACCAGTATCAATGCGTTTCATGAATGTTGGGTCCGAACTGACTCGTTCTAGCATGTCCTCAGCGACTCTTATGCGATTGAGTTTTTGGAGAAAATTCAGGTCTTTTGGGTCTAGCCGAGCGGCAACATGTTTTATACCCAAGTGATTATTTAAAATGGTACGGATGAACTCGTGAGACACAGAAAGTTCAGCGGCTATATCTCTCAAACTTGAATGAGGATTTTCAGTCACTATATCCTACACTTTTGCGATGTTAACTTCAGTTGAAGACGTTGATGGCCTACCAGAGTGAGGAAAATCTTCCATCACATCTCGATCGCTTTCAAACGTTTTGTGCTACTCATAAGCAAAACTCAAATTCTGCGCCAAAATGGAAAACAGTTGTGCCAATTTAAAAACAAAAAAAAATAATTTGGAACTCATCCATTCCTATTACTCTTTGACTGAATGTATATAATCTTGTTTTTTTAAACGAATTGACAGTTAGCAAAATACGAAAGTATTTCGTCGAAGATCATGTTATCTAAGGATTCCAACACTTCAGCACACTTACATCGTCTTTTTAGGTTTAATAAAATTCAAAACTAAGTTTTCTTTGCCTACCATTAATTCTATTTCTTTACAGTACTTTTCTACAGTATACCGTAGAAGTAAACATGATTAATGGTCTATTTCAGTCTATTTGAAACTCTCAATTAGAAGAAGTCACAGAAAACAACTTATCCTAAATCGGAACTAACAGACCCTCTTTGCACAAATGTTTACCAATGTACATATGTTCGAATCATTATATAACAGTCGTATGAAACGGCTATAACCCAGTAAATTAACGTTACGTTATTATCTGTTGCAGAATTAAGTTACTCACAACAGCACGAAGAAAATCTATCTGCATTTCTCGCTACCATCAAAAGAATCGAGAACACTACAATAAAGTGCATGTGATATAAACACTCATGTTTTTCAGCTCTGTATTAGGGAACCCTCCATTACGTTTGTTCGCGAGCCAGACGGGGCCGCGGGTTTTTTGCTCGCGCCTGCCTATCTCTATAAATCTTTGTAAGTGCCTCGTTAGTTGCTCTGGTCAATTCACGTCCAGTTGCTACGTTCAGATTTTTTATTCTTCCAATTTGGGTGTGTGTTACTGTTTGTGAGAAATTGAGTTCGTAAGGAGGATCATTCCTCTGATACATTTGAATTTCTAGAAGCGTTCATACGTGATTTTTTACTAGCACTTGTTCATTTGCGTAATTTATTTCATTTCTCGTTTTGTTCTTACGGTGAAGGAAAACATTGTGACAAAACCGAAATCACTTAGCGCCAAAATTTCGATGACTTGTGACAGCCACCGGGCCTCACTATTCCCGCGCGAATTATGGCCTGTTCCACCTTTCAAAGAGAAGACCTGTGTTACTGCAGTAGAATTGTTGTATGTAGCTTGACTATGTGTGTTTGTCTATTTCAGTCTTTATAGGTAGTCAGAAACTCGGATAATCAGCCTTACTAAACGAGTATATATTTACCCAGTACCTGGATTGTAGAGGTCAAATAGGTAATCCCTCCATGTTAAATACTAGTATTCACCTACATCAGGTTGACTGAAAGCCGATCCTTACATAGCTGGAAATAGCCTTGGCAGATGTGACTTATTCATTTCTGTTTCATAGTGCTGAAACTGATTCAATGGCGATTAATATTTGAATAGCTCGTTCAATGAGCCGGCTTTGTCCATTGATCGATAGATTACCTGCTCTCGAAGCACGCTGAAGTATGTTTTGCATGGCTTAACATTTTATATGAGTTTCCATCAATGGTTTGGACCAAGTTAGAGAGACATGAACGCCAGATCTACGTCATTTTATAAAAGCTGAAACTTTTTCAGTGGACGCACCTTACTATAGATAAGAACAATTGGATATTATGAAAAGTCGGTCGTGGTGACATTGGCAGATATCAGGTAACAAATATGTGCTAAATAGCTGCTATAAGTAACGTCTACTATAAAGCGTGATTTTTTTTATATTATGTAATATAAAAAAAATCATCAATCAATCAAATCAATCAGTATGATAATTCACCTCCTCCACTACCAGACACATTGTGTGGTGGAAACCCACCAGACACCTTTAAAGTACAATAAATGGTGAGTGATCTCACGTCATTTTATTAATCTGAATTTCATATAATTATGTTACTTGGATAACGATTTGTAATACACCTCGCCTTTTTTACCTGATATCTGCTCAAGTGGAGATTCATTAATGACTTTGTGTTGTAGTGTAAATGTGGACACATTCAGAAAAGACAAAATATTACAATAAAACATAACATAAAGTAAAATATAGGCAAGTAGGTACATTTAAAATACAGGCATGTTGGTAGGAAAAACACAAAAAGAAAACAAAAAAACAAGAAGAATTTAATTGAATTTAGGCATTTATACATGGGTGATTTTAGTCTGCCAAATTGCTAATTATAGTATTTTTGCACCTACCTACCTTTCCTAGTATTTTTTCAACCCTGGACATGAACGATGCTATCCTTTTCCTTTGGATGGCGTTAAACGAGTCGATTCAGGCTAAGGTATACATCTCTGAAGCGCTACAATAACGTTCTAAGGCCATCAGTTGTCTAAAAATATTATTATAGGCGACTCGTATGCCACCGTGCGCCCTCTTGGTCCCCTAACACCAATACACATTCAATTTCACAGTTTTCTATTAACGCACTTAATAATCCAAGACACTGGGAAAATTCTGGTAAATTATCTTCGCAATCTACAGGCATGTATTCACTAAACACAAGTAGGCTTCGATCACCTTGAACTAGCTTCACAGCCACTAATCGATCACTACCACATTGCACAATCTCTGTTTTTGTAAACAGGCTCGAACGCCACATCAGCGCAGTTCCAACATAGGCCCTCCCACGTAGAAGTCCAACTGATGTGTCTACCGAAGATCTGGCACAGTAGCCAAACTCCTTATCAATCTTGTTCATAAAACCTAGGTCGTGTGGTAAAAGCCCGGCCTCCTGGAGTGCAATAACATCAGCACTCTTGCACAGGTCTCTTACATGTTGCACGAAACGTTTAATGGATTTACAGTTGTACGAAACAACTTTAATAGTGTCCATGTTTTGTAAATCCATCATTTAGTTGTTGGATGTGACGATATCGTTCGTCGTAGAACATGGCTGTCTGAATAGTCTAAATACCAGGCCAGCTGGCCAGAATTCCCTTTGTAAAAACGTATTTAGTTTTGACGTTGGTACACTAATCTTAAAAGAGTTGAAATTTGTTTCTCGTGATTGGGCTAAAACTCTATTGCTGAACATTCCTCCTACATTTCCTTTATGTACTCTCTAATGTCTTCTTTTGTAACATGTTTTTTAGTACGAGATATGTACATAGATAGTTGCAAACGAATCAGCTGCATGTAGTTTGCTTTATGCCTGCAAGTTACCACGGGGATTTCTATTTCTGTATTTGTACGTATGGGAACCTTCTAGTTACGGAGATATTGAAGATATACTCGATTTTTCTAAATGCAAGTTTTAAATATTCTAACTTTACTGTAATTACCTTGATGACCCTTGTACAATGCATTCATAACCAATAAAATATCTCTTTTCTCCCCTAAAAAAAGTCGTTTCCCGGCAATAATTTTTGCGTAGAGTTACTTAGTTTGATGTACTTCTGTACTTGCTTGGTTGACGGCTTCGTGAAGGGTCCCTTTACACCTTGTAACCATCATTTTATTTTATTTTGACAATACACACTACATAATATTATCATATCGTTCACTATATTTATTTATAATAATTGTAACCTATTGACATCCGCACACTCACCATATAGGTTCCGTTGTAAACCAGCGTCGGGCACTAGTTGTCCGGCATTTTGCTGAATTGGGCCTATTTGGCGCAGCCGTGAGTCACACAATATTTCTTGGTTGGTTTTAAATTTTATTTTATATTTGCTTTTTTATATTGTGTACTTGTGGCGTGTGCCAATAAACGTTTTCCTTTCTTTCTTTTCTTTCTTTGTATACGTAGGATTATAACGATGTTTATTTACAGTTATTTAAAGGAGTCTTAATTTACAGAAACCACATCATCGTATGTTGGTAATCAGAGTTGTAATTTGTCACCATCAATCATTTAAGACGACTTAATTACACATCCCAGTAGAGTTGAAATACTAATAGTCGTAGAAGCCTCTGAACCAGGATTGAAAGTTATGTGTTAAATAGATTTAAGATTTGAGTTTATCTGCTTAAAGACATTCCAAAACATAATTAACATCATCATACTCTACTTACAGTAAGTTAATCTTTCTCATTATTACTATTATAAATGCGAAAGTTTGTGAAGATGGCTGGGTGTTTATTCTTCCACGCAAAATCGAATGATCAAATTTTAATTAAACTTAGCATTAATATTGCTAATGTTATAAGCTATAATTTGTAAAGATACTGTTTTAATATTATAATATACGTGGCCGAAGCAGCGGGCAGAAGCTAGTCAAGTCTGAAGTAATTTTTTTGCATGTTTAAAAATTGAAAGGTGGGAAACAGAGTTGGTCGCAGGTAGTGACATATAGTGATATAGATTCAATTATTAATAATGTGGCAAAACTAGTAATTTTATTTAATAATACTCCATTGTTAAAAAAAATAGCTATTATTATTTTCCCCGTAAAATTTGGATGTTTCGATTACGATATTATTCGCTGGGGAAGACGATTTCATCACTACTGTTTCTCAAAGATGGTGAAAAAAACATCGTGTGGAAACCTATGTAGCAAATAGACTGTCAACTGTAATTTTCCATTTATTCAAACCTCAATTGCCATCCGACATCAGTCGTATAACACAGCATACGACGCTAGAACATGGCAAATTATCGATACTCACTGACTGACGTGAACACTCCAGCTTGTTAATGGTAGGCAGTATACGAGGTAGGGTTCGATTAGTCGCGACCGCAACTGTCACGGCACCAACCACCGTGAACGCGATTTAACGTGAACAAGCCTGAAAGCTAATCACAATAACATCAAGCCTGTATTCTCGCGAAAGGTTTGATGTGCAGAAGTATGTAGTACGCCCACATTTAAGTGGTATCCTGCTTACCGCAGACAAGACGTGCAAACTGTAAACTATTTTTTTTTTGTTCCGTTCTGTTGTATTTTTAAATATTTGTTATGCTTTGTACGTTTATTGTTTTTTTTTTTTTGGTCATTTTGTATGCACGTCATGTCCCTGCGACAAATAATATTTCTCTTTCTTTCTATTATTTCACATTTCGCCAGTTGTCAAGGTGCCAACTGCCATCAACCACAAATGAGAGATTCGTAACATAAAAACCCAATAACACTTTGCACCCAGGACCTCATGCTAAGTAGTGGCGTCTGCGTCCTCTAGATCTAAACCAAGGGGCAGTAAGCTAATCACATTATTTATTTGAAAACGCTATAATGGTGAAAATCATTTTGTTAAAACTCTTTCTTTTAAATTAGCTTTACTTACCTCGATTTTCGGCGTAAGAAATCTTTTATTCTATTTCGTAGTAAGCGCAAAACTTAAGATAATGAAAGTACCTAATCAATCTAAATCACTTAGATCTCAAAACTTTGGTTTCTACGTGAATTTTTTTTCTTCTGTTCGCTATAATTCGTTTCTTACTAAAAATGTAATTCTCTAGGTAATAAAAATAATCAAACTCATTCACTTAAATTGAAGTACATTTTCACAATTGAAACCTTCAAAAATCCTATATTATACAAGTTTCAAAGGCGTGCTGTGGTTTGTGGGTCGTTAGAAACAGTTCAAGTACTAAAACTAGAATTATTTATCATCTAGAATTAAACCTTTAAGTTCGTGGCGGCCAGACTTTATAACCGACAGATGGACTAAGCAAATGTGTTTTAACGAAGATTTTCATAATTTTGGTTTTGGGTCTGCACAAACTTTATTTTCATCTGTGGGTATTTCGCATTTTCTGGCAACATCGAAATCTTCCTCTTGTTAATAAAATCAGAGTATTTTTAGATCCACTTATAGTGGTTCTAAAAATCAGTTCAGTTTCAAACCTTTAGTTCAGATTTACTAAACATTTTTAGTGTTGACATAACTTTACGAGGCTAGAGCAAAGTTTACGTTACCGCGTTTATAACTAATAAATTATTCGATTTGGGAATCCATATAAAAATACTAATTTCCCCTGGCTGGATTGTTCTATAGGCTAAATTCTAAAATCATGAATCAAAGGCAATTTGGCAACGGGTAGTTAATTATTCCAGAAACAGAACTAGCCTTTGAAAGAATTAAGCTATACTAAAGGGTAAAACTATAAGATTTTAGTAACTTTTCTGATTTCATTATTCAAAATAGTCATTGAAACCTCTGAACATTTTAATTAAGTAGAAACGATTCCAAATTCAAATTCAGTCCTTAACGTCAAAGGCTAGACAACAAAGGCCCGGTTCAAAAAAAGAACACTTAAAAAATGAGACCTTCATGGTAAACAGTTTAACCACAGAGGTCTGAATTCATTCTGGATTATAAACGTTTTTCTGCTAATCCATTGTGAGAGGAATATGCAAGGGTTTTGTCTCAAGGGCGGTAACTCCGAGTCTTAATAGATTAGCGGGCGTGGCTGCTAGTGCTTAAGTAAGATATATTAATGATATGGGAGATTTACTAGCTATATTATTTGGTTGTTAGTATATTGGTATGTGCTGTGTTTGGTTGTGTACGTATTATTGTAAACTATGGCCGTTCGTTTGGTTTGGCTGTACCATAGATAGCTGTGCAGTGTAATCTATAGGTATATATATAAAACACAACAATTGTTTCTAACCTATGTCCGTTATAGTATTTGAAAACATCCAACCGATGTGCCCCTAAACCGCAGCACACGCGGGGGTATCCGCTAGGTTTAATTAAAAACACTAATCTTCGACGTCATATCAAACGCGTTATAATAAATTGGCTAAGTGTGAGTCGCGCACTAACCGTAAATGTAGACCAACGGGAACTTAACAATAAAAATGCAGTCCTATAATAAATTAATAAAAATAATTAATTAATTATGTGCAGTAATTTGCATGTTTATTGTTTCAAGTGATGGTAGACGGTCAGACAAACTCTCGGCCAAAACAACTTTAATAGAGAATAGAAATAATCATCGAACTGAAGTTTAAAATGCAGTTCTTATTAAAAGCGATTATGAGACCATTATTAAAATTACCACGAACTTGACTCGCACAACAGAGCGATCAAATACAATGATGTTGAATATGTGTTCAAATTGAAGCAATCCATATCTGAACGACCAAAGTTGTAGTCGCATTCGTTTAGAGCAGTGAATAAAACAATGAAAGGACCCTCCCAAGAACAAAAAAAAACTGTAATTAATCCCAAGCTCTTGATTAAATTTTAACGTTCAGTCGTAGAATTAAAAGACTTAGCATGTATAGGATCATTTATATCTATAATGTTTGTTCTAGTGGTCGCAAGCGCTACTATTGAGCATGAAGTTCTTGGTTCGATTCTCAGGTCGGACAAAGTGTAATCGAGTTTTTCCAACAAAAAATTCTCAGCAGTAGCCACGGAGTCTAGATTTGTGCCCTGTTGATGGTAATAAGCTCGCCCCCTATTACATGGGACTTAAATATAAGAGGCGGTATATGTATGGGTGTACTATTAGGCCTCTGCCTAACCCTTCCAGAATTACAGGAGTGATGTTATGTATGTATGTTTCTTAATATGTATCAACACATTTACATAAAGGAAATGGCTGAATAGTTGCAACATATGGCAGCTATGATTAATGCTAAGAGCTTGGAAGTTGGCTGAGCCACTTTTTCGCTCCAGCTAAAACACCAGGAAGTGGTGACGTGATTTGGGGGAGGGTCGTAAGTAATTTTAACATAAAAAAATGCTGTTTCTCATCCTAAGTTTAATATTCTTCTTTATCGTGTGGTTAGTGCCTAACCTGCAGTCAGTTCAGTTTTTATGCCGCCCATGGGACTTGGCTTTACATGCCATCGAGAAATATATCTCAGGCATGCTGGTTTCCTCACGATGTTTTCCTTCACCGAAGCAAGTGATAATTCCACAATACGCACAAGACACCGAAAAAAAAAACAAAACGAATAAATTATTCTAATATTAATAAATTATTTTTTATTTTGTTTCTTGCCCAACCTCTTCGTACCGCGAGTTTATCGATAGTTAATCCAGCTTTTCATCAGTGAATCAAACCCAATTTAGTATCACTTAATAATTCAATACCATGCAGTCTATGCAGACTAGACCCGCCTTTAGCAAGCCCTAAGATGGGTTTAGATCAAACCAACATAAAACAAGAGCATTATGTTCTTTATATTGTTGACATTTAGTATAACTAGACGAACGAAAGAATGCTTTGGCCCTTTAGTTTTGATAGCCGGATCTGTCCAATCCTGGGCATAGACCTCTCCCTTCCACTTCTCTCAATGTTGTCCTTTTTCCCCCAATTAATGTGGTGACCTTCCAAATCGTTCCACCATCTTCTTCTCGGTCTTTCATTATTAATATAAAAATAATTTGGTAGAGACATAACGTGACTTTCAGTCAACAACTTGATTGTTATAAACTGACCTTTAAATGACTAACAACGCCATTGAACAAATCATGTTGATGTAACGCACCAGTGGGCGTCTATTTACAACTAATCCATCCACCTACGCGACAATGTTGGTACCTAAAGGTCGTCACAAAATCAATCCTTTGTCATGGGACTTATAATTTGTTATCTTTTCAACCGCCTACTTTTCATAAACAATATACGATAACACGTGCCAGAGAGTGGGAGGCATGTCGAAGCGGATGGAAACGTGTTTCCGCGTATTCTCGGTAGGGAGTATCAACATCGCATCAAAATGGATACGTCGGAGCAAACAGAAGCTTGTTCCAGTGCAAACGTGCCCATACCTCAGTCACACATAATGATATAACATAATATCACGCCGCGTCCCCGTAGGGTTAGGCAGAGGTTTACCTAATAATAGTACACCCACATTTCACCAGTTATATTTAAGTCCCATGTGATAGAGGGTGAGTCTATTGCCATCAACGAGCTACGAATCTAGACTCCATGGCTGCTACTGAGAAGTTCCTGATGGATAAACCCAATAACACTTTGCCCAGCCTTGAAATCGAACCCAGGACCAATTGTAATTGTAAGACAATTGCGTCTGCTGCCAGATTCTGTTAATAAGATGAGTAAATATTAATTCCTTTATTAAATTACAGCGTTATTTGCAGATTTAAAATCAATGCTCTTTCCCTTCCACCGCAAGAAAATGTAGAGAAAAACGACTCACAATCTAGCAAAGACATTTCTGGAATGATAATTGTCAAATTAACATTTCTTAAGCTTTTCACGTTTTAATTACGTCTATAATAAGTTTAATCATGCTTAGAAGTAACACACAAATTGAATTACAATCCGTATATCAAAACATTGCCGCCACGTTTTCAGGCAGTGTGCAGTGTGAACAAACCCTTACCAAAATATTTACTTCAGCTACCAATACTCATGGATATTGCCAAAAATATATCGTTTTAATGTATGTACGTAGGATCTACGTACACTTGAGATAAGCCAGTCAGCGATAATACTTATAAGTTTCATATTAACTATAAACGAGCCCCCAGAGCAGCTAAAACGCTTTTCGGAAAATAAAAGTAGCGATATATTTCGTTTTCAGAAACACCTACATTTATAATATAATCTTGTAAATTGTTTTTCAATTCACAACAGTATGCATTAATGAGCAGTTTTTAAGATGACCCTGGAGGTTCTATAAATTCAGTGTGCAGTTTTTTATCTATATCTATGGATCTATTAAAATAACATAGCTTCCAGATACCAATCTTCAAGCGCTAGCGAGTATATTTTATATTATGGATATAGTTACTACAGTGCCATTTTTATTCGCACACATCATTCATCGTTTCTTTTAGGCTCTAACCTAGTAGCCAACATCCAAATAAAAAATTCAAACAATCAATCAATTATTTTATTTAATCTTGGTTTTATTTGAAATTTATTTTTGATTTGAATTTTGATTTTAATTTGAACTCTAATTTTAATTGAATGTATTGTTTAAATTTCTCTTTTCTTTCTTTTAATTTTTTTTTACGTGTTGCTTTTTTTACGTGTAAACCGGAAGAGCGGAAGTACCTAACACAAGCAATTTTTTTGCTTAAAAGGTCCTTCCTATCTATATAATGTTATTTACATAAGTGGATGAAATAAAACTCCTCTTTTTTTCATAGATAACACATTTCACGGTCATTCGCCACTGTGTGACAAACTGTTGTCAAAATCAATTTAACTCGAAGGTCAATGTCACCTTCTATATTTTATTAAAATTGTCCTTTGACGCATTTTCGTCCAACCCAAACTACATATAAAACAACGCCATGAAAAATGTATCAAAGTTGATGGTCTAAAAACAGTAAGGTCTGGTAATTTTTTTATGTTTTTATTTTATTTTAAATATATAATAAAAATATACAGGTGGTATCTCCTTGCATATGGGACACTGAATAAAAAATGGCAACCGTTTGATACATTTTCGAGAATTCCACGAACCTGGTCTTTGCGTACGTTAGGTTTATTAGCATCGATTTATTCCTTTTAAAGCCTGCTTTGACAGACGGTTTATAAAAAATGAAATGAATATGAAAATATGAATATCAAAAACCAGATTACATCATGTGTGAATGCCTGCTTAAAATAAAATACAATATTTTCATTTAACTCATGATGCGAATTGAACGGATACTTATAAAATACAATCCATTTGCAAAAAACAAAGGTACGAAACATAAAAGAGCACGTAAAAAATTTGAGCCGATTAAAATACATAATACGAGTAGCAATGTATGGACATTAAGCGTTAATTGACAAACATAAATCTGATCTCAATGCGTCACACTACCGCCCGAATATGTATGAAATTCGATATAGTGGTAGTATGTAGCAGGCTTTATTGAATTTAAATTTTAACGCAATGTCAAAGTTATTACGCGGTTGGCCACTAACATTTCGTAAAAGCGGAAAAACGAAACACGAAAATTATTTTACTGCGACAGAATTTAATCCGCCTATAAAAAATAAAGCCGTCTGTCACGCTGTGTCAATAAAACGCAATAATATGTCAACAGTAGCTTATGTTCCGTGACTTTACTCGTGGAATTGGAGGATTGAATATGGGAATCAATTCAGTGGTGGATTAATTTCCATTTTATAATCGTATTTAACCAAAAGTTTCTGTTTTTTTAAAATCTAAGCATAATACCCACACACCATGTACAGGTAAGTACGTCAGAATGCAAATAAATAGGTACTTAGAACATCTACCACTACCACTGTTAACGTAAAATTTTCAACACCTTTAGTTTATAATCTATCTCGCGAAATTAAAAACTGTCAAAAAATTTAAAACTGTTACAATAAAACGCCTTCATTTTCGGTTTCAAAATGACCAAACAAACGTTTTTAAAAATCACGACACGCAAAGATATTTGCTATACCTACCTAGATTTTACACAATTCCTTGTGATTTCGACAGACGGACATATTCGATATTTTTACTAGCATAGATTTCCATTTTGTAAGGTAAACATAAAAGTTCATGAAGCGCCCGTGTGACAAGGGTAAAAGTCCAAATGTTGACACCGGGTCGTTATGACAGTTACTTTTGACAGGTGACAGTTGGCACCAATATGGTGGCCAAACGCCTTAAGATTATCATTTTAAGGTGAGTAAACTTGCCACTAGAGTTAACTTAAAACGTTTATTAAACGCTTCGTTCCGAATTATATTCACCACTCACTACCTAGGCTTCTAGCTAGGACAGAAAGCAGGCCTCTTAAAAATGGTTTGGTATTCCAACAAGCGTTCATAGCACAAAAAGTTGTGATCGCAATAAATAAACTATACTAATATTATATGTAGATGCGAAAGTTTGGATGGATGGATGTTTGTTACTCAATCATGCCAGAACGGCTGAACGGATCTGGATGACGTTTTTAACAGAAATAGATTATAGTTTGGATTAGCACATAGGCTACTTTTCATCACGGTAGGACCCGTGGGTCAATTATCGAACTCCACGCGGGCGAAGCCGCTGGCACAAGCTAGTAAATAAATAAATACAAAATTGGCATGAAAGTCTTATATTTCGTGCAAATTGAATTAAGTTATAGTTTCATAGTGTAGAGTGAATTGATACATACATATTTATTTACTTGTAGCCAGTAATCAATAATCTTTATTACACAAGAAAGTGGTTACAAAATTGTGTGAAGCCCTTGACTCCTGTGCTAAGTGATAGACCTGTGTTACAAGAGCCAGTCCTCTCCCTTGGGGAGATATTACAGAATCTTAAGCAATATGATTAAAAAAAATAAAAAGACTATGGTAACAACAAAAAATAAACAAATGAAAAGTGTTTAAATAGATTGTGTGTATGTGAGTGATCGCAATAAGATGCTTCTAAATTTCTAACCGCAAGACTGCGTCTTTACCCTTTTCACATAACGTCTGAATCGCGAACGACACCTTGGAACCCGGTTATAACACAACCTAAGAACCTTCAACACAAAATAAGTAAAATGTTAATCTTACAAAATTCTAAATAGGCAATATTCTTGAAGACGTACAATATCGTTAGTTCAGTATGTACGACGCCATTCCAGTATAGCAGCGCCTCATTTAGGTGCAAGTTCGCTCAAATATGGGCAAACTTCGCCAAACTCCGACACTACACTACACTACGAAAATATGGACTAAACGCTGTACATTACCGAAGTAATTACTGGCATCACTGTAATATGTAGAACTTGTACCAAGAAACTGCCGACGTTTTTTTTTCATCTTAGTAGACGGCGTGCTTAATTTAAATACATAATTAAGACTATTTTAGTTTATGCTGTTAGGTTTGCAAGCTGGTCGATGCTGCAGCTCATGAAAATTACCGAACGCTCACAACCTATTGACATATAATTTTCTATAACCAAAAGTTTACCAAAGCATTAATAACCATAAAGACGAAGACATATCTTGTTCCTATGTGAAATTTTACTGATAAAGTAGGAAAAACAAACACAGTTATAGTACTTTTCCGCTCGCACTCTTTGAAAAGGAGCACCACTACTAACTGTTTTATTTCCAACATTTCGGCCGAATTAAACTGGCTTTAATTATGGGTAGACGAAATAGACTCGGGACTTGGATTTCTATGCAAATTAATCCCGAAAGTCAAAAAAATTCATCATCATCAGATTGAGAGAGAGAGATATATATAAACTAAGTAGGCACAGTACTTACAATGGACAGCCATTAGATAGAAATGTCGTTACTTTTTTTAAGTGATATGACAAAAGAGACATTAATTGTATTTGATAAAGATTTATTTTCAAACTATCTAGGCTTGCGTTTGGCCACAACTCGCTTGCTGAGAGTCGATGATGCGGCGTAGGGTGGAACACGCTTGAATAGAAGAAACCGATTCAGTCGAACTTTGAAGAGATGCAGATTATAATGATCGAGAAACAGAAAAGCCGGCAGTGAATTCCACAGACTGGCGGTTCGCTCAATAAATGTGGAAGCATAGTGCTTTGTTCGGGTCAGTGGAACTTCAACCATATAACTATGACAATATGACTGGGCTATCTATATATGATTTGTAAGTTAAGCAATGTTTTTACCGGTTGGCCACGAGCTTTACGCTAGAGCGATATGCGTATTACGACAGGGACTGTGGAGAACACTATTGTAAGCTTAGAGCATGTCACAAGTAAGTACTGTCGCAAGCGACGACGGTCTCCAATGAGAGGTTTTCTTTTTGAGTATTTAAAAAAAAACATAGTTTCCAAGAACTCTGTAGATGGCGTTGAACTGACTACGTTACTAGGTGCCAAAGCCAAAACGCTTCGAAAAAAACATTGCGTCACGACACAATATACGCTCGTTGACTGACACTTTCGTTTAATAATTAAAATTACAACCAAGTGAAATGATGTGACGTTCCGTTCCTTGCAGTAACTTACCAAGTTCAGCACCATCTATCCAGCGACTAGGGAAGAGTTTAAAAAGAAAATCCCTCATTCACGTGTACATCAGCACCATCTGTGCAAACGAAGAAATAACATCAAAATTCTCAATTGCTCTATTAAAGTTATTCGCAGCTTAAGACCATATAGGAAAACCCGACGAAAATTACTGCCGGGCAGTCCACCAGACACAACACCTGTCTGATCGGAGTATCCTCCCCTTTCTATGGGGTATGAAGAATTTTACACCTTGTTCAGCATACCCCTTATACACGAGAAGAAAACAAATGACACGCGCACACCGTCTCATTTATTAATATAAGTTACTATTTACTGTCTTTGATCTCAAAGGCGACACATTATATTACTAAGTATCTCTCAATCTTTAACATTATTATAATATTCGTAGCATAAAATTTCTGAACGTACGCAAATAGGTTACATCGAAATAAAAACCGTCTAGTCCTTTTTACTTGCGAAGGATTTAGTGAAAGATTTTTTGTTCCTTTGAACCGCTTTTGGGTTGCTGATAACCTGTAGGTATATAACCCGGTTTATTTATGTTAATATTTACTCTTTTATTATTGGTTCTTTATATCAATATTTTTTATTAATATTTAAATTCAAACATTTTAATATCAAATATAGGACCGAAAAAATATTTTGTTTGAGAATACTTATGTAAAATAAAAGTAAATTCTATTTAGCATAAATTAAAGTCCCTTTCCGTGCCTTTATTTTGATACGATTTTCATCATCTTAAAGAATTGATTCCGGAAGGTTTATATTATACCAAATTACTTATGCCTTTTTAATTAAAATTTATCATTGATAGATTGCCGCCGAGCAAAGCAGGTAGAGCCACTAGTAAAAAAAATGTAGTTTTGTTTTTTGTTAAATACGTCTTTTTTGCTATATGCATTATTTGACATATTTTTAGATCATCGAAGTGTCATGTGTCATAGGTATTATTTTACCGAACTATACGTATATTTAGCCGATTTACAAAATATTTTTTGCTATTGGCCGAAGCCTCTTTTAAACAATTTTTATTTGCCAAATGATTTATTTGTTATATTTTCACCACACTGAAACAACATTTTACGGAATATTATTTTGTCACAAATATATAGCCGGTTACTTGGTAGCATTTTCAATATTAAATTAAAATAGTGTCATAAAAAGTCAATATGTTGTGCTACAAAATTTAGTAACAGAAATGAATCGCTGTAAAACCGACTTCACGTAGTCTTATCTGCCCTACCCTAAAGTGTAATTTAAGCCCGCGTAGACGCGAAGGGGTGGCGTGGTGAGCGTTAAAACCATCTGCGACGATAAGCTCGCGTGGGACCGCCCAAACCCCGCAACGCCGGAGCCGTGACAGAAACAATGCTTGATGCATGTTGCATGCCTGCTTGCATGTTGCATGCTTGTTTGCATGCTGCCATATGCCTGCTTGCATGCTGCATGCCTGCTTGTATGCTGAATACCTGCTTGCATGCTGCATGCTTGAAGCAAGCAGCCTTGTTTGCATGCTCTTTACTGGGACCAGTTAATACCGACGTTCATATTTTTTTTACTGTTTACCTAAGCTTAGAATGGCGCCTGATAAAAAAGTAATAGTAAAAATTGTGTACACAAACTTTCTACGCGTTTGGTAATTAAAACAGTGGTATAATGAATGTTAGGAAACATAATACTTCGAACAAATGTTATTTCGGCTAAGTGTAACTTCGGTAAACAGTTTTTCGACCTAATGAAACGTCGGAGTAACGAAAAAAATCGAATTAATAATTAGAAAATAGGTCAACTGATTCAGTGGCAGACGTGACTTCGATGAAGTAAAAAAAACGAAACGATAATAATAGGGAGGTGAAATAAATTCGGTCAAATATTTTTCTAACTTATGATAGGTAACCATGAAAACGCGAGACCTTGATATTATGACTACAATCCCCTACTTAAGAAATACACGTGCCTTCCTAAGTCTTGTAGCTTCTAACCTTGTGTTATTGATAATAAGGTCGGACTGATCAAAACATATTATTCGGTTTTACTCGAATGTTCAAATCAATATGTGTATTTGTATACGTGGAAACATTTGTCTGGGATTCGTAATTTATTGTTATCGTATATAAAAAGCGTCAAGACAATCGTTGTGCCTTTGAAGAAACAATGACGCAGGATACTTTCCATAACTTACATTTTTCGTACGTCAACGTCCCGGGCACGGCCCTGATATGTGTGGATAGACCTCTTCGTAGCTAAGTTATAGATAGACATAATACTAGATGCGTTGTCTAACCCTGGCCGATCTATCGTCAAGTTAAAATTTGACTTGACTTTAAGTAATTACATAAGCAACCATTTTTATGCAATAGACAAGAATTTGAACGAAGTAAGAACCGTCAAAGAAAGCAAAGCTAAGAATTTTAACTTTTGACAGTTCTAAATTCAAGCAATTACTAAACTACAGAATAAAAATCGTATCTTAAGTTATTACTTTTACTCAAGTAATCATTTGGCCTTTTTTATACACAGTGGCGCTGACAATACGGCAATAAATGAAAGCACTTGTAATACAACTAGTATTACGAGCGCTTTCATGTAAGAATAATTTTAAACTATCAAAAAAAACCTAACATAGAAATTTAAAAAAAAATGTTTTAAACAAACTAAATGACATAAAACTGTTAACGAAATACAAAACCATTTATAAATATTGGTTTACTAACCTTAGATATAAATTGCACTATTTGCGTTTGGAAATAACGTTTAAGGAACGGATTTGGTAAAAGTTTTTGAGATAGCGAGTTGGCAACATGTTTTTAGTGTTTATACCGATGCGGGGTTCATTAACCTGTCGGTGCCAGCCTATTAATCTACATCATATTAGAAATTCTGAATATGAAAAACAATGTCCTGTGACTAAACTACTGGATATGTCCGAATGAAATTTAATGGCAGTTTAATAATTGTCGTTTTGTCGGCGCCACCCTGTAGATACGGGTGTAAGAGTCGTGCATTGTTTTAACATCTTCACCAAGCCTTTTTTAAGGTTTTGTAGCATGGCAGATATTCTCAACAAAACCAAGCCACAAAACAATTCCAAAATTCGGCAGCAACTCAAGTAACAGCACGACTAAAACGACAGCTGATTCCGTAAGCACATTTAAAAGTTAAACAGTCGACGATTACAATCTCTTCCAAAAACAAGGAAGTTCTCCACCCAACCTTCCTTCGTAAGAATGTTTAAAGTAAGCTGCATTAAGTCAAAAGTACCATAAAGTCAGTCTTAGCCCGTTCCGTGTCGGATCGACGCGTGCCTCAGTCACGGACGGACCCGTCTTTCGATATGACAGCCGATTGCGTCCGACTATTCCCGAGCGCACAAAGCGAGCGGTTCTAAGCACAAACGATGTGGAGTTTTTGCATGGCATTTTTAGATTTCTAATGATTTGATTTATGGGTTCACTCTTATAGCGGGTGTAAAAGTACACACAGAAACCGTAAGGCACTTATTTTCCCCATCTTCGCGATTTCTTTTTTTTAGACTATACCTTCGAACCTTCTGGTTGCGGTGATATTTGGGGTAAAAGTACCAACTTTGTCACCAGTTTTTTATTTAAAACAATTTTTTAACATTATAACTTGAATACCTCCACGACCCCATGTACTATTCATTGCATCCATCAGCACAATGTTTTGAGTACGTTACATTGAGTCATACTATAAAACGTGATTTTTAATCCCAATAAAAAATTTCGTTTTCCAGAAATAATTTTTGCGTAGAGTTACTTAGTTTGATGTACAGAATGCTTGGTTGACGGCTTCGTGAGCGGTCCGTTTACACCCTGTATTTGACAATGTCTTTTTAAGAAGAGGTATCAAGTAGAATTTCTGAGAGCTATGTTGCGGTCCAATAAAAGTCATAATTAAGTTTTTCCCACACAGAGCGCTTGTCTACACGAAATACCAAAATCCTTATATTGGCTTAACTCCTGTTACGAACGTCTTAGCATCGCTCTTCTCCTTTCATTTTGGTCCTCCTGTTCCAGATGGCCTGTGAGACTTAGTAACTAGAACTACCTCGTTGTCGTCGACTATACCTGAACTGAACCCTTAGAGGATTACAAGTGTGATGTTGTCATTTTAAGCAGTGCCGAAGAGACTAGAAATGTAACAAATGCAGTATTTCTGTGCAAGCAACCTTGTTTACCAGACGTCGCGTCGTAACATCACTCAAATTCAGCATACCAAGCTTTTATGAAAACCACATGAAATTAAAAAGTCTGAATTAAAAAAAAAACGCTCGTAAAACCTTCTATCTGCCGCTGTTGCAACGCCAAAGAGTTCCGATGCCTCTTAATCCTGCCACATTAACAGCTCGCAGCCACCCGGGCTTAGCTTGCAGCGTATTAAAAAAATAAACCTCGTTTAAAAACTTAGCACAAAGTTTCAGCAAATAGATTTAACGGGGCTGCGGTTTCGAGGTACAGTCTTTTCACGTTTGATGTTGCATCAGTGTCAAAATTAAACTAATCCTTATATAAACTGTAGTAAGGTTGCTGTTGGTTTGCTGCCAGATGCGCCTATGAACGTTTGCCTTTTGTAACTGTTTTGTACATTTTTCTTTTTGTTTCGGAATATACCCATATTATAAACGGTTTTTCATGTTATTAATATTCTAGATTATAAATGAGATTTTGTTATTTTAGGTGTGGATACATACATAATAGTTTTAAAGCTAATAACTATAATTTAAATATATTATAATTTCAATATTCATATGGGGACTTCTCCTACCCCTAAACATACTCGTGTAACATGTCATGCCTCATTGATAAAGTAACAGTAACACCCGTATCTATAAACAAGTCAAAGTGTTTACGTAAAACGTAAACGTAAAGTGTAAACCTAGTGTGAGTAAATATCATTATTTAAGATACGATTTTTATTATTGTAGTTTAGTAATTGCTTGAAGTTAGAACTGTAAAAAGTTAGAATTCTTAGCTTTGCTTTCTTTGACGGTTCATACTTCGTTTAAATTCTTGTCTATTGCATAACAAATTTTGCCCAAGTAATTACTTTAGCTCAAGTAATTACTTTAACTTGACTATAAATACGGGTGATAGTGTATCTAACACTCCAATCAAGCTACCACGTTCGCACAATGACAAATCTTTTGTTATATTTTTAACACAAGAGTGGAATCGTTTCTCTATCTAACGAATATTGGAGATGAGGCTGCGTGTTGACAAGCGTAGGGATGCTTCTTATCAAAGTGGCCGAACGACCTTAAAAAGGTAGATAGGAAAGTTTGGCTATGGATCTTGGAGAGCAGGGTGTTGTGGCGCCCCATGCTTGCGCCCCATGAGCCCCATGTCCAGCAGTGAATTGGAATAGTCGGTAGGAGAATGAAACCCAACCCCTTGATTTTTCCAAGACCATTCCTCTTCGAAATCCTTTAATAATTTGCCATCACTTCGTTACATAATACAGAGCTTCGCGTCTACGAACAAAAAGGAATGTCCCCTGTGTTGTAAAGTTCCTTCCTCGATAAAGCATTTATTATGCACAGCTATTAAAACTTTGTATTCGATGACACTTAGTGACACCTCCTTTATTAAGATTTTTATCTCGCTACCCACTAGTTATCAATTTTCACCATGTTTTCGTGACAATACGTACTACAGCAGTGGCCCAGAAGAAATAGCTGCGATTTACGCGTTGTAGACCCAGGCAGGTACTTTACTTCGACCACATTAAGCAGTAACCACTAAGCCACGCCTTACCACCTCATTCACGATGTAAAGAAATTCAGCATTTCATAAATTTCCGTGTACATTACTAACATATATGAAACCTGTGCTGTGTCTACGTAATGTTGAAAAATCAAATCAAAATATTTATTTTCAAGAAATACACTTTTTTACAAGGGAAGATCTTGTAGCCTAAAAGTCAGTATATTCCATTGAAAATATTGATTGATTTTGCTGTATTGAAATGCACTTTCTTCGAATTTTGATCAGTTTTTGCCTTGATTTTTGGTATTCTCGTCCCGTCCCGCATTCGGAGAAATCAAATGGCGGATCATTTGAGAAAATTGGTCCGATAAACGACTTTCCTGGAAGGGTTAAGTGATCTATATGTAAGTATATACCTATACTGAATGAATGAATGTTCTCGTTGATGTATGTTAACAGGGGTTTATGTTATTATTATATACTGTCTCGAAATAAACTTTTTGTATTCAGGGCCTCATAAAACAATATTTTCTTATCCTACACATCCGAAACTTGTTTTGTTTTCGAAGGTTTCATACATTAAAATGTCATATGTGCCTAGCCTTTTCCAACCATGTTGGGGTCGGCTTTCAGTCGAAGTCTACCTATAACGACTGTCGAGGATCTACAAATGATAGCCTGGAGCAGCGACTTAACGTGCTTTTCAAGGCACGGAGGAAACTCTGTATGTAATGAATGGTCATCCATCCACGGAGCGACCTTTAAGATCGACCCGTGTGGCTGTTATTATTAAGTCATGAGGATTTTATTAAATGCATTAAAATGTGCTTACTTGAAAAAAAAATGCATTAATTTGAAATAAATCGTGTATGTCGTCAGAAACCGTATTTGGCACACAAGAAATTCTTATATATTAAAAAAAAAACGAATTTTTTATTACCTTAAATAACTGTACAAGAAAACACTTTTCTAAAATTATGCAGCGCTACAACTAGGGAACAGTGTGTTTTCGATGAGCTCTGGCACCATATGTATAACGGAGGTGAGCACTAACGAAAGATTTTAGAAGCGGTCAGACAGGAGATTGACGTTTATTATGTTTATCCTTTTAACCGATGGAAAGTCCCACAGTGCACACGCGGCTTGTTATCTATAAAAGACATTGTCAATTAAGAAAAGAGTTGGGTCAAGCACCTCTGCACTCTCAGTACATTCTTTACTCTATTTGGAAACTCGTAAATCTCACCAACCCAGTTATCCAGACGTGCCATCACGTAATGTCTGCTGTGGTCCAAACGTGTTAACAGCAGTCTAAATATCTCACGATAGAAGCACAGTCTTGACCTAAAATGTTCACAAACAGTATTATATGAACGCACGAAGGTAATGGTCTGAAAGACGTTGATATAAGCACAAGGGAATATTAGCATGAAAATACATCGCACGTTCTTTGTTTCAAAGGTTTCGGTAGATTTACTGCTGAAATTACTATTTTGTTGGCTTAATTTGGCCGTTATATTCGTAGACTTAAGACAACATTAAGGCAGGCCATTAAACATCTTATTCGGTTTGTCGTTAAGTCTGTTTTCTTTGGCACGTTTTTCACGCCATTTACTATTCCATCACTGGTCATTAAAAAAAAAACATTGCTCACTTAAGTAGGTAATCCATTGCCAACATGCTAAAACTGGGCTAGTTCATACCTTTGAAGATCCGACATGTCTGCACTTCAGTGAAGTAGTCGTATTTGCAAGGCAGATGATACAGTGGCTGAGTGTAGGTTGATTGCTGCTCGATTGCGGCCATACTTGTAAGTCGTACCTGTATGTCAAGATTTAACCTAGCTTACTCGTATCTACATTCAAGTAATATTATTTATTTGTGTAACTAGATTTAGGTTCATGAAAACAGACAGACTACGCGCTAAACGCAAATTCTAGTAATTAGCTCTATAATCAAATAACTAACAACTCATATAACTAACTGCATGTAGTGCAAGCAGTACCAATTCCCACTAAATTGCCGTCGTTTTAAATTCCGCTTATCCCAGTTCCGGAAAAACTCATTATACATCCCGAACTCAGTCCAGCAAAACCAATTATTTCTCCATCTATGTGCGTGCCTGCACTGTTCTCTAAATTCCTGAACATTTCACTAGAAATAAACGAGCGGCTGTTAACAATATTGAAATGCTTAAATTCGAGTCATTAGAGCTATAAGCATAGTCGTAACGCGAGTTTTCTACGTCTACCCACACATGGAACGGCGCCAAAATGAAACGGTGGTGCGCCGACATTACCGACCGAACCACTTTAAACATCCAACTAACAGGCTTTATGAGACAATTTGCTTGGCATTTACATACTTGTTGAAGACATGATATGTCCGACTGTACGTAGAATTTTATCGTTGCCGCTAAAAGGACCATAAAGCTATTGCCCTATACTGTTGGCCAACGTGAGCCATTCTGAACAAACAATGGGTTTTGTTAGCGACGCGCTCATGTTTTTAGATTCATAGTTAATAAGTAGTAATAAGATATATGTACAACCTATGTAAGTATAGACGTATGGGCCGCTGGACCCCCACCCAAGACGCCGGCAGTTCAGTCCGTGCGAGCACTGCAAGCGGGTGCGCTTGTACGTGTTTACCTCGTTTGTTAATTTATCCGTGTCTCAACAAAAATATAAGTTTCCCGAGCTACTTTCCGGTTTCACTTCGCTGATTACCACCTACAACATCTACAAAGTGGTCAATCGAACCGGATTAATTTCAATTTATGTTTGTCACGCCACCAGTGAAAAGAAAGATGGTGGGCACGCGAAGTACGGTGCGACGCGAGCGCGCGCAACGCAAACTTTTCGAACAACAAAAGGAAGCTCAAGAAACAGATACTGAAGAGTGTCAGTCTTCAACCAGTGCAGCAGCCAAAAATATGGTATTCAAAACACCTGCGGCGGAGCCGAGCGTCAAAACAGGAAACACATTGCCAAGGTCGAAAGGTCATTCCGACACATCATCGGTAAAAGCTCGGAAGGCGCAGTTGCTTTTGGATGCTGCAAAGCAAAAGGCACAGATACGAATGGAGCTCATAGACAGACAACTAGAAGCGGACTTAGCTGAACTAGAGGAAGAAGAAAAATACAGTCCACACGAAGAACGCGCTCACGACGTGGAGCAATGGCTGGAACGGAGTCACCACCACGAATTAATGCAATCGGCCCCCGATCATGGCAACCCCTTGGGCAAGTTGCATTTGCCTGAGACAAAACCAGCCGCGCCTGCTGATGCTGTTCTCTTTACGGCACCAGCAGTACCACCAGGGCTAACCACGTCACCTCAAAAGCCACCGCCTTCAGTGCCACATCTGCCGATGGAGTCGCACTCACACACTGTACCCGCACCGCCACCAACGGCGGAGGCCTCCAGTATGCAAGCGACTATTCAGATACTAGCTGGCGCGTTGAAAGACCTGGCTTCCACGAGTGCACCGAATACCAACCTTATAACTCGATTAAGCACGCCGAAGGATCTTCCAGACTTTTCGGGAGACCCACTGGAATTTTTGCAGTTCAAACAAGCCTACAGAGAGTCAACCGAGCTTTGTAAATTTTCTCCTGAAGAAAACCTGTGGAGGTTGAGAAAGTGTCTCCGAGGGGCTGCCAAAGACGCAGTCGCAGCGTTACTTATTTCTGCAAGTCCACCGTGCAAAATCATGTCAACTTTGGAGTTACGTTTTGGCAATGCTGATCTAATAATATCAAGAATAGTGCAGGATATCAAGAAATTGCCCTCAATGTCACAAAACTATCATAATGAAATTGTGCCATTTTCAGTGAAAGTGCAAAACCTTATACAAGCAGTGCGAGCAGTTGGGCGCGAAGAGTACTTACAAGGTATGAGCATTGTTTCAATTATATTGTCCAAGCTGCCTACAACACTGTTATCTAAATGGGCTGATTATAGTTTCCCGCTCATCACTGAAGGACAGAAATCCCGTATGGTCATTTTATCTGATTTCTTGCACGATGAGGCCGTAAATATATCAGTTACATCTAATATCTATTTTACGAGTCCTCGTACTGACCAAAATAAAAACAATCAGCATAAAAACAAAGATAGTTCCGGCAATCGATCTCAAACTATATTATTGCAAACAGATGATGATACTGATAACTGCAAATTCTGCCGTACCTCAAAACATAAGTTAACTGAATGTAAACAATTCAAGAAGGCGTTACGTAAAACCAGATGGGAATTCGTAAAACGTAACGGTATTTGTTATAAATGCCTACTTTCGCGCCACGCACGAAACACGTGCTCAGCACCGCCTTGCGATAAGAATAACTGTGGCGAGGGGCATCACAATCTACTTCACTACGTCGGAAACAAGCCGAAAGATGACGCTGGAAGCAGCCAGGTTCCGGAGCCGAAGTCAACGCCTGTCCAAACGCCAACGACATCGGGGACGTCGCCGATGTCCTCCGCCGATAGTGCACAAACAGTGACTCATATAAACGCGAGTGAAAACAAAGTGTTACTTAAAGTCGTACCTATACGTATACATAGTGCTAACGGTGTGTTCAGTGCAAACGCCCTCCTTGATGACGGATCGACCGTCTCGCTAATCAGTGCGGGGCTAGCGAAGCGCGCGGGGCTTCGTGGCCGCTCAGAGACGATGCGAATTCGCGGAGCCTGGTCTGACGACGAACTGGTATGTGAAACGACCATCGCGAATGTTACATTATCTGGTATGGACAATAAGATGCATAATATTAAACTTCGATGTGTAGATAAATTAAACTTACCTTTGCAACAACTTTCTGTTGTCGATTGTAATAATTATAAAAACCTGTTTGGAATAAATGATAAGCTATGTAAACATGATGTAAAACCTGAGATTTTAATAGGTCAAGATAACTGTCACTTATTGTTACCTCTCAAAGTTATAGTAGGTAAATTATATGAGCCGTCCGCTACATTGACTCCCCTAGGTTGGTGCATGCACGGTATGTTGCGAAGGCCGCACGCTCGGCACGTGCAGGTCGCCGCCGGCGCCGTCCAGGCGCACGCCACTCTGATGTTGAGCTCGGCAGCTACCACCACTGCGGACAGGGACGAGTGTATACTACGGGAGCTTCACGAGGAGGTGAGGCACTCATTCGCTGTAGACGCCTTGGGAGTGTCAGGTAAGCCGAGACAGAATATTAATGATACTCGTGCCGTCGCGCAGCTGGAGAAGTCTCTCGAACTTGTCAACGGTCGCTGGCGTGTAGGTTTGCCTTGGAAGGATGAGGCCTGCACCATGCCCGACACCTATCCTAACGCTCTGAAAAGGTTAAAGGGGATAGAAAGGAAGATGGCGCGTGACGATGGTTTCGCCGACAGATATCGCGAACGTATAAATCATTTATTACAAAATGATTACGCTCACAAGATGGAAAAGCGACTGCCGTCACCCAGGACGTGGTATTTACCCCACTTCGGGGTAGATAACCCCAACAAAAATTCACTTAGGCTAGTGTTCGATTCTGCCGCTCCAGTTGGTGATAAATGTCTCAATGACTATTTACTCACAGGGCCGGACTTGTTGTCATCTCTGTTTGGTATAATGCTGCGCTTTAGGGAATATTCAATTGCAGTAACCGGTGACATCAAGGACATGTTCCTTAGGGTTAAAATTCGCCCTGAAGATCAACACGCGTTTAGGTTCCTTTGGCGGAATAGCCCTGACGAGCCAGTTGATATTTACATTATGACGTCACTTATTTTCGGCGCTAACTGTTCTCCTTTTATAGCTCAGTTTGTTAAAAATGTAAATGCGCGTCGTTACGAGTCGTCATTACCAGCCGCTGCTAATGCGATATACAAATCTCACTATATGGACGACTATATTGATAGCCTGCCGGATGACATGACGGCGATAGATATGGTTAAAAATATAACCAAGATTCATAGCAGTGGTGGTTTTGAAATCCGTAACTGGACAAGTAATAGCATTGCTGTTTTGGATAGTGTTCCGAAGGATACCTTAGGTACCGCCAGCGTTAGGTTCAAATTTGAACAAGAGTACCATGGCGAGCGCACCTTGGGACTCATCTGGTATCCTGGAGAAGATGAATTAGGTTTTGACGTCTCTCTGAAACGAATACCTGAAAATATTATTTTAAATAAGGATAGGCCAACTAAAAGAATCATGCTGCGAATAGTTATGTCGATTTTTGATGTTTTAGGATTCTTAGCACCATTCACTATTCAGGGCAAAATTATGTTGCAAGATACTTGGCGGTTAAACATAGGCTGGGATGACGTAGTACCCGATAGTATTTACAATAAATGGTGCAAATGGATCGAGTTATTAAAGGATATTAAGCAAATACGTATACCTAGGTGCTATAATAAAACTACTGTGTTACAAGGTGGGAGCGAGACGGGACGAAAACCGGTCTGCGAGCCTGTGAAGACAAGGCCTCCTCCTCCCGCCGCCGCATCCGCGAACCCCGCGCTTGAGTTATCTGCTACGAGACGCTGCTACGAGACTTGTAGACCGCCTACGACAACCGCTACAAGTGCTACGCCGGCAAGTAATAATTATACATGCTTACAACTACATTTATTTTGCGATGCATCTGTTCAAGCCATGTGTTGCGTGGCGTACTGGCGATGGATAGTCAATGGGAATGTTAACGTTGCATTTATAGCAAGTAAATGTCGTGTTTTACCTGTTAAACCCATGACTGTGCCCCGAGCAGAGCTACAGGCGGCGCTGTTGGCTGCACGTCTGGCTGATACCGTTCTGAAAGAACACAGATTAGCGCCCGAGCGACGATATTTTTGGTGTGACTCCACCACCGTTTTACAGTGGATTAGAAATAACGCACGTAGGTATAAAACGTTCGAAGCGAACCGATTAGGAGAAATTGACGAACTCACGCATATTTCCGAATGGAGATATGTACCTACGAAATTAAATGTAGCAGATCTTGGTACTCGTGATGAATTTAACCACACATTGTTTCACAGTGAGTGGTTCACAGGGCCTGATTTTTTACACAAAATGGAGTCTTTATGGCCTGCTGACGTCGTGAGCCCCGACATCGGCAGAGACGAAGGGAGCTTAGAGTGTGTAACTGTGATGCATGAGCCTACATGTAACTTACCTGTTCCTGAGCCGCAGCGGTTTTCCTCCTGGCTTCACTTGCTGCGAGCCACGGCCGTCATTCTGAAATTTATTGACAGATGCAAGAGACTTACCGGTGAAGTTGACTGTAATGCGATGGCTCGAGCTGAGATCCTGTTGCTAAAGAAGGCGCAGGAGGAATCGTTCTCCGCTGAAATATCTGCAATCAAAAATGGAAAACACATATCACGAGATAGTAAGTTACTTACCTTGTCACCATATCTAGACGAAATTGGTTTACTCCGACTCGGTGGCCGCATCGATGCTGCGTCAAACGTGGACCTAGAAATAAAGAGACCAATTATATTAGATGGAAAACATGACATAACGCGTCTTCTTGTCCGGTTCTTTCACATTAAGGCGGCACACGGGAACCAGGAAATGGTCGTCAATAACCTGAAACAGAAATATTGGATTATTAGAATACGGCCAACAGTTAAAAGGGTGGTTTCGAATTGCATGCTTTGCCGCATAAGGAAATGTAAGCCTCAAGTACCCAGAATGGGTGACTTACCTTATGCTCGACTAGCACATCACCAACCACCATTTTCATTTTGTGGCCTGGACTTGTTTGGTCCAATGGAAGTGACTGTGGGCAGAGGAAGGCAGAAGAGATATGGCGCTTTGTTCACCTGCCTCACTATACGAGCGATTCATATCGAGCTTGTTCCATCGCTCACGTCCGACTCATTGATTATGGCGCTACGACGCATGGCAGCACGGCGAGGATGGCCCAGTCATCTATACTCTGACAATGGCACCAACCTAAGAGCAAGCGATAAGGAGCTGAAGCAATCAGAGCAGGCACTTAATATAGATGCTCTCAAGGCCGTCGGCGTGAACAACGCCATGCAGTGGCATTTTATACCGCCCTCCAGTCCTCACTGGGGTGGGGCCTGGGAGAGGCTGATTCGAAGCGTTAAAACATCACTTCGAGTTATAATGAAGGAACGCGCTCCCCGCGAAGAAGTGCTGCTTACCTTGATGGTCGAAGTGAAGACTAAGACTGGTGTCTGGAAGCGACCTGCAGCCCGCGTCGCGCGTATTTCACTTGTTGAGGAGTGCTGAGCCAGCACTGGGGGGGGGAATGTTAGCGACGCGCTCATGTTTTTAGATTCATAGTTAATAAGTAGTAATAAGATATATGTACAACCTATGTAAGTATAGACGTATGGGCCGCTGGACCCCCACCCAAGACGCCGGCAGTTGAGTCCGTGCGAGCACTGCAAGCGGCTGCGCTTGTACGTGTTTACCTCATCTGTAAATTTATCCGTGTCTCAAACAAAATATATGTTTCCTGAGCTACTTTCTGGTTTCACTTCGCTGATTACCACCTACAACATCTACAGGTTTGTTGTATCCATACTATTATGAGTACGAAAGTTCAAGCAATGATTTTCAGGTTGTCAAGTATTTATTTATTTTATTATATTTGTTTATTTTCTCATCACAAACGTTACAGTGTATAGGAATTATTCAATCTAATTTACAAGGTGAACATTTGTGAGAGACTGGTGCCCGAAATAGGCACACAATGCCTGTGTTACGGGTCACCAGGCCCCCAAGACTTACAGGTATACAAACTAATTTAAATTAATAAATTAACAACTCATGAGTGATGATATTACTTAAATACTAGGAACAGTATGCTATAAAGAAATAAAAGAAAAATAATAACTCTAGAAGGACTTATGTACATGTGTGATTTCTGTGTCTGAGACCGTGTGTGTGTTTGTGTGCAGAAAGAATTTTGAAAATTGAAATCAAAAGAATTTCAGTTGCCTGATAATCTAAAGTTTTCAACCATTTACAAACATTAATTAATTTACAGGTTGATCTCGGCAGTGGGTATATGGCAAAGTGGCAGTATCATGGCTCAACATGTCCACGGTTAGCCGATAACCTAGATAAGGACGTAAGACGCATTTGTATCCCGGTAGTATTTTCTCGTGGTATAATTTCAGATCTCCAAGCGAGCGAGAGCTAGTGACAAGTATGAGCATATTATTCCACTCTGCCCAGGACAGTGTCTTACACCCGTATCTATATATAAAAGACTCAAAGTATAAATAATATACGATTTTTATTCTGTAGTTTAGTAATTGCTTGAAGTTGGAACGCCCAAAAGTTATAATTCATAGCTTTGCTTTCTTTGACGGTTCATACTTCATTTAAATTCTTGTCTATAGCATTAAAATTACTTAAACTCAAGTAATTACTTTAACTTGACTATAGATACGGGTGTTAGAACATTGCCTGGAAATTCATAATGCATTAAACTGACCCGTCTTGTCCACATATTCGAGTTCCGCTAATGAATCTTTTTACGTTCTCTTGTTCATAACATGCATGTCTTTGGACATATAGTATCATATAATATACAGCCTGCTTAGTTGGTTTAGTGGTTGTAAGCACTACTGCAGAGCCAGGTCGGGCAAAGTTTTATTGGGTTTTTCATCAATAATTTCTAGCAGCCCTTAACATGGATTTGTTTCCGTTTGATGAAACTAGTGACGCCCTTTATTACGTGGGGCTTAAACATAACTGACAAAATATGGATGTACTTATGTAAAGGTACACAGCTGTCGATCCCGTCAGAATGAAACAAATGACTGCTGCATTATGTAACAAAAGTATAGTTCGATGTTTAAATAAAGGTCGGTCGGACATTATATGAAAGTTCAATAGACTGCTATTAATGTTTCTGTTGTTAGATTTTGTATAGTTTTCTTATACTTCAGTTTATTGAAGAGTTTTTTGGTAAAAATTGTGGGGTTGAAGCAAAAAATATTTGTTTACGTGGGTTTAGATTTGAGTTTTGCTCCGACCGCAAGTTACATGGGACAAGGACTGGAAGATGGTGATTATGGATTGACTTCAGCTTATATCACCACCATGCCAAAAAAACAAATAATTATTCCATTTTCCTTTTTGAAATCTTAAACAAATGGGATTTGTTCAAAGAAAACAAGCTATATAATCTTAAAGCTAAATATGTAGCCATTTTCTCGTAATTTACGTAGGTACAACAATAAAGTAGATAACTTGCTATCGTAGCTTGTCTCAAACAAAACTCACTTAGAACAAATACATACCCAACATAGTGCTCATAGAAGAAAAATCATTCGATAGAAATCTAAAACCTATTCAAATATTTGCTTCCAATTGATGTTAATTCCACTTACAGGAATATGAACTTTAAGTAATTAGCAATTAAGTCGATTTCAGAACGTCTGGGTGTACAAATAAAATAGCTAGATTTTTTTTTAAGTTGTAGGGTAAACTAAACTTTATGTATGGGATTTTAAGTTGTATTTCCGAAAACACATTGTTTACATGTTCAGAACCTAAGTCCCGATCGTAGTATAGACACACATCGAATTGTTTTAGTTCAGCTCCAGTCCTTTTTCCTCGATATGTTCAAACAAGCGCACAAAACAAACTCTCCCCAACACGGCGCTCGCAAAATATAGATCTTATAGCAAGAAACAACAAAGGCATAACTCACATACAACAGCTTTGCATAACAACGGACGTACGTAGTTTTTTTTTAATGTTTTTTTTTTCAGTTTTGTGTACGTCAAGTTTTGATATTAAAGCCTGAGCTCCGACGTAGGGTCATCCAAAAAAAAATATTCAAAATGTTATATTTTTTATACTTTCCTCCAAGAGCTTGGCTAATGACAGTCGTTGCCAACAGCGTAGCGTTTTGATCATACGACTAAGGTGTTTTATTTGGAAACACAAAATAGCAAAGAGGTAACGGCATGGGTCATCATCTGCCTAGCCTTTTCCCAACTATGTTAGGTTCGGCTTCCAGTCTAACCGGGTGCAGCTAAATACCAGTATTTTACATGGAGCTACTGCCTATCTGACCTCCACAAACCAGCAAGTAGTAAGAATCTCTCAGTAGCAGCCAAGGATTCTGGATTCGTGCCCCGTTGATGGCAATAAGCTCCCCTCTGTTACATGGGACTTAAAATAACTGGCCAAATGGGGGTACTATAAGGTACACCCTTCGGGGAATATAGGCGTGATATTATGTCAGGTATTAATTTTTATAAGGTTACCTCACGATATTTAACTTCACCGATATCAGTAACGTCTATGATAAACTTAGAGAGTACATAAGAATACAAACTAACTTGAACCAAATTACCTATTAAACAAGGCATTATTTTCCTGACATTGTAAAGTCGTAGCGAACCATCAATAGAACCTAGATTTCTCAACACACACTCGAGCGCCACCATTTTTCTCAACTAATGTCACTTGCTACGTTCCAAGTAAAAATGTTTTATTCAAAGTTCACAACCATGTTTGAATTGGAAAACGAATTGAGAAGTAATCCATCGGAAGAGAAATAAAACAGCTGTGAATAGTTTCACTCGGATCATTGTAGTAATTCTTTTACAATGTAAGACTGGTATCAAGATCGGCTGGGTGTCTGGGACAGGAGAAAAGATAGCCGAAAGTATTTACAAATTTTATTCCAAGGTTTATTCTCAGGGGTGCTTAACATACAACGATGGCACCAGTACATATTTTTCAAATAAACTTTAATTGTTGAACGGAAATTAACTTTAAACTTTATAACCAATCATTTTGCGATTCCAGATATAAATCTATTATTCTTAGGGTGTTACCACACCAATCGATCAAGGCCATCGATCGATGGTAGAATAGATTAGTCGACGTCGATCAATAGTTTCTACTACACCAATCGATCGATCGTCGATCGAGGCCATCGATCGATGGTAGAATGGATTAGTCGACGTCGATCGAACTATAAATGCCACCAACTTACCTGTTCATGTGGACAAAATTGGAACCACAGCCGCCATTTTGAGAACGTCAGTCCGCTGTCAGTGTCTGTATAATATGAGTGCTCCCTTTTTTGTAATCGAATTTTATTTATTTATTTATCATCTATGGAAGATTAACAAAACCGATTAAAAATAGTACGTGAGACTGACAGCCAATGATAAGTCTTCACTTATAAAAAACAGAGTGTAAACAAAAAAAAATTTGGTGAAATTAATAATAAGTTTCCAATTTCGCAATTGAAAGGGCAATTATGGTTAAGACATTTTCAATGTCACTGTTACTCATTCGAACGACATCCAAACCGCTATTTAAAATGACTTTTGGATCACATAAGCGATCTCTAGTCTAGAAAACGGTCACATCCAAAGTCTTCTGTTTTGTGAACAACATCATACTGGCCAACAACAACACGCCCCCTTCTGAGTACATTTTGGAAGATACAGATGGAATATAGCCAGACAGTATCCACCGATCAGCCAAAGCTAACACACCAATCGATCGATGGCATCGAACGACTTTAAAATAGAAACTTAAAAATCTCCAGCCTTGGGTTCTGAAATTTACCCACAGCAACCTACAACCGGGATAAAAAATATCCTTTGACCAAATCCAGGTTTTTAATCCAGGTTTTAGTGTCTATGCCTTTTAATCCAAATCCTTCCAGGCGTTAAAACGTAAAAGGTAACAGATAGACAGACCGACAGAGAGAATAACCTTCGCATTAATAATATTAGCATGAAAAGCATAATCCTCGTCGCTAAGGTCCACAATTGCGTCCCTCTCTGAATCAGTGAACCAATAAAAGAGCAATTATAAATGCACACGCGTAACTAGTTAAAACATCACGACAATACAAACATGAAGAGACGAGCCATTGAAAGCAGTCTGTGTCGAGTTCCCACGATTTGCATAAGTAGATAAATACTCGAAACTCTGCCGTATTTTTCTTTAGTTTTTCGTAGTTTGTGACATCAAAAGTAAGGTAGGTTTACACGGAAGTAGAGCTAATGTCTTGAATTTTTGTATGAATCATTTATGAACTGCGGAGCAATCGGATAGTTGACACCATCATCTGCCTAGCCTTTTCCTAACTATGGTGGGGCCGCCTTTAGTCTACCGAAACACAATATAGCAAGGAGGTAACGGCATGGGTCATCAGATCTTTTCTCAAGTATGTTGGGGTCGGCTTCCAGTCTAACAGGATGCAGCTGAATACCAGTATTTTACATAGAGCGTCTGCATATCTGACCTCCACAACCATAACTGGGTTGTGGAGGTCAGGACCACTAAACAATAATTATAAAATTCCAGGTCACAACTTCTCTGAAAAGATAGTTTATTTCAGGCCTGAAAATCCGATTTATTTTCAATTAACTGTAAAATTTGATATTTTGATAGTTGAGTCATTGAGTTGGCAAATTAATGATGTCACCGGTTGCTATTGCCGAACAAATCTATGAGAAAATCTTGTTTTGGCAGCTCATTAAAAGTACCTAATCATTTCAATTGCTTGTTGGTGGTGTAATTTAATGCATTTTTAACACTGTTTTAAGCTTTCACGGTTTATAACTAAACTTACACGGTCACTTACGGGATATCTTCTGTGATAATTATTAATAATTGTGAGCTCCCGATTTTTCGACGCTGTTGCAAGCGCCATGATCGCGGTAACCCAGACAAATATTTGAAACCTTTATGAAACAATGCAAGCAATTTTCTTCAAAACTTTTTGGATTTCGATCGAAAGTCTGGTACGGAAGCGAGAACCTGGTTTAAAAATGATAAAGCGAAAATATCATTCCAAACTTTTATGTTTAATTCATCTAATTTTATATTCCCATCATATTTTTAATAACCTAACTACAAAGCAAGTGTTAGCGGATCATAAGATATCAAAGCTACATAGGTAATAGGAGGCAATTTTAAGAATTTCCCATTTTTCCTCTCAATTTTCTAATACACTATCAGAGCGAATTTCTTGAAAATTCGCCAAATGTTAAGTGGAAAATACATTTGGTTTGGAGCTCATAAATATTGCTAATGGTTTAACAGTACCGAATAGAATTTCCTGAAATAAATCCAATTTAGCAGTGAAGTAAATCTAAGAAAATACGCCAAATACTGACTAATGAATTCTATCGTATAGACCCTGGTTTTGTATAAGTTGGAACTTCTGATTCCAAATTTGATTTTCGTGACAAGGAAAAAGAAAAGATTTCTAAACGCTTTGGTGTCGAAGCCTCATTATTATTTCAGCATGTTTTCCCGAATTTCTCGCATCAATCCTCCATACCTTTGGTCTTGTCTATTAGGGTGAATTTCGCATGAATCGACTCACAGTGCAGTGAGCCAATAAATTCCTTCCATATGCACGCGTTTCGCTGGCGTAGTAACTGCGCACGATTTCAGAAATCCTTGAAGCGCTTTGTCTGGAGTCCAATACACGTGTATTCGCTTAGGTATATTTCGCGGAAATTCACCTGTTCTAGACGTTGGAGCCTTTGTGTATCTCGTTGACATTGAAATTAATATTGCTGTCTTAGACAATTTTCCTAGAAGTACCTAAATATCATTATCGTCTGCCTTGCCTTTTCCCAACTACATTATGTTGGGTTCGGTTTCCATTCTAACCAGATACAGTTGAATACCAGTATTTAACATGGAGAGACTGTCTATTTCACCTTCACAATACAGTAACTACATAACCACTAAACCGATTGGAAAGACTATAATATCTACCTAGATAAACAAAGAACTGAATAGCTTTATTTCTTAACTTGAAAACCTAAAATAATGTAAACAAGGTATTAAGAGTCTATAGAAGCTCAGCTCAAATTCTAATTTGGCCCCCACTTCCCCGCGCCACCTCACTCTTTTATCGCGATCGGCGCGATCGCACACAGCTCGCGGTGACGCGCGCGGGCACACGAAGTCGAAGCGATTTTGTTAGAGTAAACTACACTATTATCGGACGAGTACTAAGTACCTACTTAATAAAATGATCAATCATAATTTAATATTAACTTGTCATTATATGAACATAAAATTGTACATCGCAAATTTAGTTTCAATGTACCTACTAACGTCAAAATGGAATCACTTACCATGTGTTAGTACAAGTATTTTACTATATTTGTCTTTAAAATGATGAAAAACAACAAATCGTAAAATATTTCTTGCTCTTACTATGTTATTTTTGTTTTCAAATATCACAGCGACTGTACTATTTTTGCAACAAATACATTGCCCATTAACCACTACCAAAGTTTGCCGCTAAGTGACTGGACAAGCAATGTAAACATCACAAAACGATACTTTATTATGTGGATGCATCGCGGCCGTGGTGGCGTCTTGAAGCAAGTTAGTGATGTGCTTGTGCAGATCGACTAACGTAGGCTATCGATCGATCGATAGGATTAGATCTCTTTGATAATATTACGTTTTACCAATTTGAGCAGTTCCCATTGAATAATGACATAAATTATTTCTTATCAAATCTGTCATGGAAAAATATATGAATTTAAGAGTACACTATTTGACAAAAAGTGCCACCCCAGTAATATCAAAGCGGCAAGTGCTGCACAAATACTTCCACTTTACAGGTCAGTGAGTAAACACCATAGCAGGGTTCAACAATACCTACTGTTTCAATTTCAATACGCTATGACAGCTTAAACCAACGTAACCGGATTTTTGATTGTGTTAATTTACTTAATAATATATTTTTTAAGCTACATATTGTTTATTTTTATTATAATATTATCTGGACATGCAGTTTATTATTCATTTTATTTTGAGGACCCCAATTTTTTTTTGTACAATAATAAATGTAAGATTCGATAACTTTCCGATTTAGTCAATCACTAGCGTATATGTAAAATAAATTGCTTTTGCACAGCACAACGATAGCAACCCATGTTTTTGTGTGGGTAAGTTGTACGGTGCATGGTATATACACGTTGTGATTGATGGGATAAGGTTTATAATTGATCGGGTGGTACGTTCTGTTTTAAGAAATGCGGATGTGTGCGTGACGGCGTACTTATTGCTTTTGCTGACCTCTCATTGTACGGAATGCCTATACAATGTGAGATCAGCTTATACTGGAAATGTATAGTTTGATAATTATGTAGCCGTGGGTACGAATAACAGATCAGTTACATTTTTAGGTAGGTAGAAGATACTGACGAATTTACCGGAACATCATCTTTATCACCATCGTTTTCAGTACTGTGTAATCGACGTCTTCTAGAAAGATACATTATAATTATTTAGCTAAATTACCAAGGTACGTCAGTAAGTTCATACATTTTATGTATGTGGTAGGTAGAACTACAGTCGGATAAGTAAGTTACAGTTTTGTTTCTTGTAGTTAGATAGGTAGGTACTTACCGAACATACCTATATTTTATTAGGTATTTCTAAGCGCTTGGCTGCTGCACTGCGGGTCGCGGGTTCGATTCCCGCACGGAAGAAAGATTTTTATAGCCTAACGATAGTTGTGAAGATTTGTGTTTGTAATCGCACCGTATCCGATTCAGGAGAAATCCTGGAGTGGGACAACATTATAAAAAACAATTACTAAGTACTTACTGTAGATATCTATATTTTGTTGTAATATACATATTACATTACATATTACATACATATTATATTGTCAAAACAAAACTATATAGGTAATTTTTATCTTTTTCTTTTTTATAAAAGTTGCCCCACGCTGGATTTCTCCTGAATCGTGGACGATGCATTTGTGATTGAAACTTACAAACACAAATCTTCACATGCAGAAACACCTGCGACTCGTAGCGCAGCAGCCAATCGCTTAGCCACTGCACCAAACGTGTCGTATGCTGTCTACCTATGTTTGTATATAAATAGTAGATAGGTAAATAGATACTTATTTCATTAAGTTTATCATATGTTTGCCTGCTTCTTTACGCCAACCATTATTTCCCATTGCGCCACACTATAAACCTAAGTACATAAATTTTAATTTTACGTCGTCTTGTTGCGTAATGTGTGTTCTGAGCGCAAGCGACACAGCTCTCCCGTTCGAAAGCCGAAGCGAGACTGAGCGCGGGTGGCGGGCGGCAGAGAACCAACTTCAAGACGCCGATAGTTTAGGTATTTTCTTTTTAAGGTGAAAATAACAGGAATTTAAAAAAAATAAAAAACAAAAGACCTGCTTTATAGGTAGTTCAGTTAGTATGCCAAGTTTCATGATCTAATTTTAAGTATTTTTTGAATACCAGCGGTTTATCGTTCGGTTTGGAGGTAACTTTGGAATTTTTTTCTATAGAGAAAATTTTATGGAATCCTGTTTTCGTCAAACATAGGACCTAGCATTAATCCTCAACTTTACCGTATATTTATTTCAAAATTAATGCTGCAGTATTTTCGACATAACGGAGGATCATGCTAAGCCATCTGAGCTACCATAGACCCTTAAACCGAACTAAATAGATAATTTGTCGGAGTAATTTATTATTGTTGAATTCATTTTACCTTTTCGTTTTTAGTCGACCAAACCAGTATCTGTTTACTGAAAGACTTTTCTTTACGATTGTATTAGAGAATATTTCACCTGAGTTTAGTAGAAAATTTCAAGGTTTGTGTAGCTTATCCTATATATTCTTATTTTTTGTTCGAATTGACATCTAAAAATCTAATAACAATAATACCACCGGGTAATATTCAAGATTAATGCAAAACTACTCACTCATCAAAGTACATCAATGATTCGCTCACAAACCGAAACTCCAAAACCAAATCGCAGTTTGAAGTTGCCAAATAAACGAAGCAGATTAATTCAAACCGCATATCGTCAACATTATATTAAAACACACATTAACGTCGAGAATCCCTCGACATTCGACTTCACGAGAAAATCCCCAGAAATATTATAGAGCACATACGAGAAAATTGTCAAAGCGCAAACTTCTTATTTAGTTATACGCAAATTCCCAAACTACTGGGATTTGCAAGAAAATAGGGGTGCTGCGACAAAGCTTTTTGTCGGACCAAGTTATTAAATCAGACGGAAATGAGTTGCGAAACCGAAAAATTTAGGGTCATAGATCCAATTTGCCGGTAGTTAGGGGCGACACAAACTTTTTGTGAGGGTCATCTGATAGTTGATGTTAGTTTTAAGGTCGCTACAATTAATATGTTGAGTGTATGTAAATATAACGTGGTGTTATTAGTAAAGTGCTTTATTTTGGGTGTAAAATTAGAGTTTTTTTTTTGGAATGTTGACCTTTCTACGCGGTTCAAGTGTTGAATCAGAAACCAAATTATAGTCCGTCCGTAGAGCACCTCTAATTAACAAAAGAAGTATTGGGTAATGCTGACTGGTGTCAAAACTGTACATGGTCAATTATTTCACCATCGTAATGGGTATCGATATTTAAACATGATAAAATAAAATAAATGGTTTGACATATTTTTTTGAGTCATTGACCGCAGGTAATTCGACTTGAAGAATGATTTAAGTTATTGAGTTCCGCAAGCTACCCCGTATATTAGCCATTAAACAAAAGATTTTGTTTTAGAACAAACAATTTAATATATAAAAGCTGCTGTAGGATTAGTATCTAATAGTAAAGTTAAGACGAGTTAAACTTTAGTTAGTTTCAAAACAACTTTCGTAATGCAAGCTCCGCTAGAAGGCTAAAGAAACGCAAGTGAACTTGCGCTCTCATACTTATCTTTTCATTGAATTAGATAAGTTTGTGTCTGACCGCTGTCTGCGTCTGGCGCGATACAGTCACAACCACAAATATGTGTACATATTCACTGTTAACTTCAAGAGCTATTTTCTATTCAAGTACTAGGAGCGCCTGAATTTTTCGTTAAGATTTTGGAGACAAGTATCTTCTCGATTCTAAAACCCGTTTCTACATATAAAGCAGTCACAGATATAACTTGAGTAAAAGTCATTATTTCAGATACGATTTTTATTCCGTAGTTTAGTAATTGCTTTAAGTAGATATGAACTGTCAAAGTTATTTCTTAGCTTTGGTTTCTTTGACAATTCTTACTTCGTTTAAATTCTTGTGTATTGCATAAAAATGTTTGTATTACTTTAACTTGACAATAGATAAGGGTGAGAATCTTCCTCGTTTAGTTATTACGCTTTAGAAAATTTATTGTTGAGTTAAGATGAAACGACGTAAAAATCTTGCCACTCATCGTTTTATTAAATACGTCTTATATCAAAGATGCGATCGTTATTCCAAGAGAAAACAACCTTCAAACTTTGCTTAGTGCACACACATTCATGCTCGTGACTGTACCAACCTACGCTGATGTGGTTTATTCAGATTATGATACATTTGCTCACAAGTTTGTGGTTAAAGTTTATTTCGAAGCTTCTACTATTTTGGTGTAGCAGTTGAGCGATCGGTTCGTAGAGAAACAAAAGTTATGCTGTCTACTAAAGTATTGAATCTAATGTTTAACGTGTTACTGAATATAGTAAGCAGAATATAGTAGCAAAGTGACTTCCAATTTAAAATATTATCCGTCAATTCAAATCACAACTGTCATTCTTTGACAGTTGCATGAAATGACTGTAACACGGTAAAACAATTAACTTTCGCGACGATTATAATACTGTGCTAGAAACTTAAACAGTTAACATTTTCAAAAAGAACTCACCTACCTACTGCAAAAAATAAAACACAACCGGGTGAGAAAATTAACAATTCCCAATTGATATACTCGTATTTAGAGCTTCCTACGCCGGGAACCCGCCATCATAACCTTCAACAAATCTCGACACAAATGAAGGTCCCAATATTTCGGGAAAACGCCAACCCGAGGCGGAGACAGAACGCCGCATTTTTTATGTACGCTCGAATTTCAGGCCATCGACCCGAAAATTCGAAAGGACTCGTCAAAATGAAAAGTTGTCACAACTTTTGGATATTTACATGTTTTCCGTTCACGAATGGTTTCCCGAAACCCGAGCTCATCTTAAGTGCAGTTCATTCTCGGGTCGAGTGCCACTTTCAGACGTTATTTTTACCTTGATATCACGGTCTCTTTGCTCACTAAACTGTCGAGATCTATAAAGAGGATTAATATACGATAGGTAGAAAAAAAAACGCGCAACTATTTCTTTCATCCATTTATTCTTAGATAACCAAGTAGGCTGATTATTCTACTTCCAATTATAGCCTATTTATAACTCAGAAATTGAGACACTGAAGTGGTTCCTCATCCCAAAGGCCTGTAATTCACTCAAATGTTATTAGTTGCTCACACACCAACCACACCAAACGAACACATTGTAACCCATAACTACCTACCTAACTTTCAATAGGTAGCATTGAAGTTTTCAAACAAAGCCTTTACCGTACCAAAGTAAAACGACCAATCAGTTTTAGGATAATTCTCACTAAGCTAAGCTGTCAAAAACGACCTCTAGATATTTACCTACTAACAAATGTCTCACACCCTACACTTCAAGTAGTAAATACGCTCAGCTACTTTAATTAATTTAAGTGATCCAGTACCTAGTTACTAACTGAAAACCTGCGTCATTTAGGACACGCCGATTATCTACGCTTATATAACTACCTTATATTCAAGTACATAAGGTATCATTCCCCTCAAATAAGTCGTGAAAGCCACGATCCTAATCCGTTCCCTCTTTTATATAAGACGTTTAATTAATTATGAAGTTTTTGCTCCACTAACAAAGATTAAGTAGAATGAGAAGGTTCTAATGCCGCGTCAAATTAGCATTTAAACTATGCGAAGTTGCGAGTTTTAGACTTCAGCTGTGAACTTGAACTTGAAGAAAAACGTTACTCTATTTTTTTTGCAATTCTGAATTAAATTAAAGCCTCTGCCTTTGGTGATGATGAAGGATAACATCGAACTAATCACTCGAAACCTGCTGCCGAATGAAATGCTATGGAAATAGCATTTACTAGCTTATGCCCGTGGTGTTCGGTAATTGTCCCACCAGATCGTACTACTGGGATAAATAGTATCCTATGTGATAATCCAGGTTTTAAACTATCTGTGTGCCAAATTACGTTTTTGCGTGAAAGAGTAACAAACTTCCATCCATCCATCCATACACCCCATAAAGTACCCCATATAAATAGCATTTATGTGATAGAGGGGTCGTTCCCCGGTGTCTATGGCAAAAGTTCATCTTTTCCGATTTTAACTGATAACCAGCATCGGGCTATAACGGCCTCACTGCTGAGACACAAGTCTTCTCCCGGTAAGAGGCACTGGACCAGGGTCAACAAGGGCAAAGCGCAGGACATCCCGTTATCCTCACGTTGTAAGATGTTATCCAGAGGCATTCAAGTTGTGTTGTTGTCTATAAAAAGTCTATGTTATCACGTGTACGAATATTAGCGATGTAATCGTCTTTTCTACTTCTTTTCTTTTATATTTCCCTGTTGGTAAACAATAAATATTGTTCTATCTATTTTGCGAATTTAATATTGCGATTATGATATTATCACCCCCATGATTTGTTTTCAAGGTCCTTTGTCAAGAGAGACAATGACTGACTAATGGCCAACCTACACAGAGTCATACGATAAAGTTAATTAACAAAGTCCGCCATTCAACAATACCAGCCGCACGGGTCAAGCAACGTTTGCCAATGTCGGTCTGTGGGTGGGTGTCCGTTCATGAGACCTCCTTGCCGTGGTAAGACCAGTTAACCGTTGGTCCTTCCTGTCATTTGTAGATCCATGACAGCCGCTATGGGTAGTCAGGAAAGGAAGGCCCGAAAGTGACAACCAGTCCTACCAAGGGGTATCGTGGTATTGACAGGCAGTGATTCCGTGTAAAATACAGTTCAGACTGTAAGTTGGAACTTTCTGTATGTTCATCATTCCGTCTTGATACTTCTGTATCGAAGCTTAAAACATTACCTGTTAAAATACACAGAATCTCTCAATGAAGCAAATAAAAGCAGTTAATCAAATCGAGAGTTCTCCCAATAAACGAACATTGTTTGAAATAACTACAGCACAATGGCCCGACAAACAAAACCGATAGTAACTCGTTTAATACCAGACCTTTTGTTTGCTGCATTAATAGTCGGTAATTAAAATATTATCACGAACTTATTAAAATGTGATTGGAATTGTTGTTTTATATTGATGTTTGAAATTGATTTTCATTTTTGATGGATTCATGATGAAAGTACATTCAGTTTCGTAATGTTTTTGATGCTTTTATAGGGATTAAGCAATTGTTCTGTTAGCGAATTTCTGTAAAACATGTTTAGAGTGATCAATATTTTACCTTTTAGACAAAGATTATGCGATAACTCTTCCCGGCGTGAATTTCTGAATCTACCCGTGCTAAATTCATCACCAACTTTTATGTATTGTTCTATATAGATATGCCCTTGTGATTGCAAAAAGATGTATCTTTTCATTGTGTATAGCATATCGGAAGATCTTTTATATTTATAGCACTTTTATTTTGTAATAATTTTATAGCTCAGTCTAGAGTTAAAAATAGATAAATATTTTTATACTGACGCAAGAAAAACAAACCACCTAGCCACCTAGCTCCTTGAACTAATCCTCTTACGACCTTTAGTCTTTGCGTAATGGTTCTACTAATTGAGGTTATCGGGAAAACATTTCACGAAAGTCTACAAGATAAGTTTTGGTGAAGTGATAAGGGATAAGCTGTATTATTTTAATATTATTTATTCCAGGGGTCCTAAAATGGCCACTTTAGCAGAACATGACGGGATAATAATATGAATCACATTAAAATTCTTAAAATGGCAACAGACAGTTAATATGTTGAATTATCAGTTTGTGACCATTTTACGAATTGTAACGTAATTCATATTATTATCATATTATGTTCTGCTAAAGTGGCCATTTTAGGCCCCCAGGCCATTTTTTAGTAACAATCACTTTTCTTGGGTATGTCGTGGATCGTGTGATACTAAAACTGTCGATTTTTGTATACGTATAAGTTTATTGAAGAAATTATTAAACTTTCAATAATATCGTAATATTAATTAAACTATAAAATATTCAGGACTACCGCGTTGGTCTGGTGGCCGCAAAGCGTGATTGCTGAGTATGAGGTCCTGGAGTCGATTCCCAGGTCGGGCATTGTGTTATTGGGATTTTTCATCAGGTATTTCTCAGTAGCAGCCACGGAGACTGGATTTGTGCCCAGTTGCTGGCATAGGCTCGCCCCCTATTCAGGGCCATCTCTTCCATTGGGCACTCTGGGCAAGTGCCCAGGGCCCCACGATCCAAAGGGCCCCCAACTTTCTGTAAGTGTCATACCTAGTGGCTGTCAAAAGAAACTTAACTTATCACAGGCGGTATACTAAAATTTTCGAGCTCGCTTCGCTCGTTTTTGCATCCCACATTCTTATGACTCTCTAGCTTTTCAGTCTAAGTCAAAAGTTCCTCATAAAGGATGTTTTTTTGGTGAACTCTCGCATTATTCCGAAATACAGCTAGATTTACTGCGAAGTGTGTGCCTGTTGGACTTCCGGATTCCGCCATGTACCCAACAGGTGTGGTGGCCACATTCCCGAAATTATATTCAAACCTTAATGGCATAAAATTAAACGCAAAATAAAACCAATCTCATGGTTATGAAAAACATTTTCCTGTGTTTTATGTCAATTTAAAGTTCTCCGCCTGTAAAAAAACACCCATTATTTTTTATGAAAGAAAACCTATTCAAAGCGGGGTGTAAAAAAATTGGACCTTGCTTCGCTCGCTCTTGCTTGATGCATCCTACAAGGGCCCATTAATCTCAAGTGCCCAGGGCCTCTGATTGGTTAAAGACGGCCCTGGCCCTATTACATGGGACTTAAACATAACTGGCGAAATGTGTATGTGCTTTTAGGTACACCTCTGCCTAACCCTTAGGGGATTATAGGCGTGATGTTATATTATAAAAAAAAAACCATCAGCAATTCATTTTAAGCAGCATAAACTAAGTTCAACCCTAAATTACCTTAAACGTACCGTCAAAAGCTTCCATTCCTATCTTCCACACCATATAAAAACGCAAACCTTCCCCCGAACGCCAAAAACACTATTTTCCTTCCCGTAATGCCCATAAAGTTGATAAATCCATATTGACATAGCCATTTATTCGACGACGTCTGATTAAAGCTATCAATAAGCCGGTTGCGGAGTCAAAGACCTTCGCCAATCCTTCCATATTTCACGGATCTTAGGTGCACTTTACGTATTTGCTTTTGGAGTAACGTTTATGTAGGTATCATACAGGGGGGGTCATCATACATAGCATGACGCTTGTAGCCCCCGAAGGGTTAGGCAGAAGTTTACCTAACAGTATGCCTACATGTCGCTAGTTATGTTTTAAGTCTCACGTAATAGGGGGTGAACTTATTGCCATCAACTGGTCACAAATCCAGACTCCGTGGCTGCCACTGAGAAATTCCTGATTAAAAAACCCAATAATACTTTGCCCTACCCGGGACTCGAATCCAGGACCTCGTGCTCAGCAGTCGTCCTTGCCACCACTCGGCCAACGAGGCAGTATGTAGTAGGTATGTACTTACAGAAAATTATGGTTACACTGTCCATCCTACAAAAGGTAAACAGAAAGCTTACACAACTTATACTTTTAGTATAAAGTAAAATAAATCAATCAGTCTCTTTTAAAAAAAATCCCCCCCGGGTACATCATTTTTTTTGTTTTTAAAAATTTAGTGTTTACGTGGGTTAGCCAAATAATGCGATCGATTCGAAAATTGGTTGTTGCAAAGATTGGATTGGATTGGTGGATTCACACTGCCTTAGGTATGATTTGGAAAAAATGACAGTGCGTGTAATGGAAGTATTGCACAATACCTTAAAATCCTCGTCACTGTCCTCCTGAGCGTCGAGCACCACACAAACGACTAAAACACGCCAATTATCACGATATTTCGAATATTCTTCAAAGCAAGCGTGGTTCGCAAAAGGACGTAGCAGCCGCCATTACAGTTTTATTACGCGACGCGCAATATATTCTTCTCGCTCGTATGAAGGCGGAAGACGCGTGCGGGAAAGGATGCAAACGAATCAATCAAGATAATATCTTTCAAACTATTCAGCCAATACGAAACAAATCAAATTGAATGAGTTACTGCGCAACAACTAACCATCGAAAAAAAAAACGTAGTTCGCAGCCCCATTCACCACATCACAAACTGTAAAAAAATACCTAATGAAAATACTTGAAATGCTTGACAAATACAGGCCTTTTCCATGTAAAATTGCTGTACAATAATTTTTATAACTGAAAAAAAAAATACATATGGAAAAATATACCTATTAATCAAGGAATAACGAAATTCATCAAAGTGTAAATAACCAACCGAGTAACTGTTATTTCAATGTAATTTTTTATTTTAAACCTTTTCACATGCGTGCCGAACTGTTTTTCAAGCATATAAATCGAGTCCATTTCTATTTGAATAAAATATTCGACGACCAACCCTATTTTTATAAAATACACCCTTTTTTAAAAGTACACAAATGTCTTACAAAATAGAAAAATGCTACGTGTGTAATTTACAGAATCGTTCAGCATTACTTTTCAGAAAGAGAACAAAATGGTCTTTCTATAGGCTTATAAAAAATTCAGTATCAAAAGTACATATTTTTTATGTAAAATGAAATACATATTTGTGTGTGATGAATTTATTTTGGGTGTATAGATGTCAGATATTACGTATTTAGAAAACTACTGCCTACATTGTATCGCAAGTGTCAAAATTGCTTCTTTTAGCATTCCAAGAGAGTAAAGACGCAAGCAAAAACTAGCGTGAAAATAAATCCAACTCTATGTTACAAGCAACAAGCGACTTTGAAACGGGGGTTTCCTAAGAAATACTAAAAAAAAAATGGTAAAAAGATCATAACAACATCATACCTGTAATTCCCGAAGTTTTAGGCATAGGTGCACTTAATAGTACACCCACACTTCGTCAGTTATGTTATAAGTCCCATGTAATAGGGGGCGAGCCTATCGCCATCAACGGGCACAAATCCAGGTTCCGTGATAAATTCCCGATGGAAAAATACAATAAAACTTTGCTCAACTTGGGAATCGAACCTAGGTCGACAAGCTAAGCAGTCGCTAGCACTCGACAAAGGAGGCTGTCAAAAAAAAATACGTGAGTAACCGTATATAAATTAAATAAATAAAAAAATACAACATGGCAATGTCACCCAATACAGCGACTGGACTTAAACTTTCAGGAATATTCTAATATTCGGACCACATTATTAAAAATGTGATTTCCATTTATTTTTATCTGAATTGCTATTAGATGTACTCCGCTTTGGTGCAGGTGATTGGGTTTGTTAGAACTTTACTGATTACAAACACACGTTGTTCTTTCAACTACCTACTCCTACCAAAAGGACATCTTCTGAATAAGAAGCAATAACAATCTCGATCACCCTACAAGATCAGCGTAATTTATTTGAAGTTCATGAAGAGCTTAAAAGCACTTTCGACCAGAGTCCTCCAATCTATTCCATACAAAAACTCCTTGCATACAATACCATCGTAATCAACAAACACTTCCTCCTTTCCACTCGCTTTTAACTTACACCACAGACTAAAGAAACATACTAGAGGCGTCAAAGAAAAATCGTAACAATTTATTCGGCGAAGTCGCCTCTGAATAGAGAAAATTTTCGCCGGCCCAGCATTACGAGGCTTTTCACTCACAACGCTGTATTATGTAATCTTCATCATTAATTTGTTTCATTTTAAAATTTGAGCCTCAACTTCTGACAACTTTTAAACTTTGTGGTCAGTAATAAAAGTTGAATAGTCTTTTTGTTGAATGGCTCGTTTATTTTAAGAGATGCTTCGTAAAATCGCTTTGTAAGGTGAACTAGTAAGTACTGAGTATCAGGACACTTGCGCGAAAAGACATTTGCGCGCAAGGACTTTCGCGCGAATGGATTTTAGCGCGAACGAACACTTACGCGACTGGACACGTGCGCAGAGGGACATATGCGCATATGGGAGTTGAGGCTCTAATGAGTTATAGCGTAGGGTCGACTAAGACACTCTTCAAATATGTTCTGTGACTTACCTACACCCCGTTCATGACCTCAGGCGACGCGAACTGCATCGCAACTTGCGCTGAGTAAGAGTCACGCTCGTGCGTCATTTGTTTTTCCAACGCATGATTACCGTCGTGTCGCACGTCACTAGGGTATTTCTTTCTTTTGCTTCCTCCAAAGTAGTTGTCGCAACATGCGTGCCGCTTTAAATAGCGTGTATCTCGTGGCCATGCTGTTAGAGCGATAGACGCGTAGAATTATTTATGTAAATAATTATATTATGTAAATTTTAAATAAACAGGTCTTGTAGCCTCAGCACAGTGATAACCGTATAAAGTAAAGACTGAAAGCCCGTAAGGGGCTCAGATCTTTAGCCTCTTTACGTTGCTGGTTGCGAGATATTTCCCGGTAGCAATATTTTTCTCGGAGCAACTTATCTCGACGGACCAATAAAGCGAAATGAATGAGTAAAACACTTGAGAACCATCTTTTTATTTCAAGAATTCATTCACAGTGCTACAAGAATCTTTTGGCTTTTGTATGAAACAGCAAGGGTTTTTTGGTAAACATTTGAGGAAGCTTTGCTCATGATATTATCGAAAAATCAAGATCCTTGTACATTGTACAACAATAGAATTCTGTTTGTAACCGTCGTAGGGTTTTCAAGAGAAACTCCATTGATATGTCACCCCTCAACGAATATCTGTGTCAGCCAACATTTTGAATGTTTAACGCACCATTTGACATTGCCGTAGACAATATTTTCAAGTAGTCGCGTCAGCCATTTTGTCGTTACCGTAACGTTCGATCAAGATGTTGCTCGTTTTGTTCAAGTATTTTCTTAGATATGTGTAAATAAATGGTACAAGATGACGAATTAAATAAAGAAGACGTTTTTTAGGGTTCCGTAGCCAAATGGCTAAAACGGAATCCTTATAGATTCGCCGTCCGTCTGTTTGTCCGTCCGTAATTCACAGCCAATTTACTCCGAGATTGTTGGCGTCACACACTTTAAATTTGGAGGGTAGTTGTCTTCTATGAACCGCAACACAAAAGTGATGTGATATTTTGAAAAAACACACTATGACAAACAAATGTAGTTTTGCTGTTAAGTGTTTTACATATGAATGAGCTTTAAAATATTTTTATTATATTGTTTGGTGTTACGGAACCATGTGTGTGCGAGTCCTGCTCAAACTTGGCGGGTTTTTAGTTACAATAAACGAAATGTTACCCACTTTCTGTTTTGTTCAAATTTCATGTTTTGGAGACTCAAAAGGGGGCCTAAAATACGCAACCAATATACCTAAGTATAAAAAAGTTTTAAACATAACTTAACGAGTCTTTGACGTTCCCACGTGAGTTATAATTCAGCACGTGCGTCCACTAAGCTAAGTTTTAAGCAAATGTAAAAACAAAAAAAAATGTTTCTTACTATCCGGTTACCTACAACAATAAAATTATTTAAATCACAAACAAAAAGGAGGTATTCCTCGTAGCGCTCCCGTTTTGAAACGCTCCCATCTAAGCGCTCCCGTTTTGTTCCTCCAAGCGCTCCCAAAAGGAGCGCTTGGAGGAACAAAACGGGAGCGCTTAGATGGGAGCGTTTCAAAACGGGAGCGCTACGAGGAATACCTCGCATTTTGAGGTATTCCTCGTAGCGCTCCCACGTTTAAAAATAGGGAAAAGCATGAAGTAATGAATTATATCGATAATTTTTAAAAACTTATGTGTGCATCATCGACATCGAAGTTGCTTAACCAAATTACGAAATTGAGAGAATAATGAACCTAGGACAAGGAAAATCATTTCTACCATTGACGTAAACGATAGACACCTCATTGCCTTATTTTTACGAAAAACTTCCGAAAAAAAACATTGAGGTGTGCGGGGAAGGGGGTAGTAATGGGAAACATAATGGAGAGAAATCATAAGCTTTCTAAGCAATAAAAAAAATATGAATAGGTACATATGTCGGTAGATTATATTCATCTATTTGGTGGACTAAAGGATTTACAATAAAACAAAAAAAAAAATATTACCAAACCCGTGCGAAGCCGGGACGGGCCGCTAGTTGTATATTATAACAATGTGTTCTACTTATTATCGATAATTTCAGTTAGTATAGTCCCATCTCTATCCGAAAGTTAATCATGGGAGCGCTTCGAGGAAATAAATTTTAATATTTTTAATCGTTCCTCGAAGCGCTCCTTTTGGGAGCGCTTGGAGGAACAAAACGGGAGCGCTTAGATGGGAGCGTTTCAAAACGGGAGCGCTACGAGGAATACCTCACAAAAAGAACCAACAACGCCGAGCAGAAGAAATTCCCACGAAAAATCTTGTTTTCTTAATAGGCACAAGATGGTTATAAGTCAATACAATTAATTACGACCTTACCCACCCACAGGGTGAGTCAAAAGATATCTATTTTTAGCAAGACAAAGTTAGGGAGAATCTTCCTACGCCCATACCAATGCCAATTATTCTCATAATATTCATATTTTAGGACTCGCTCTACGAATCTACAATATTTAATAATAAATATACTGACAATAATTATAATCAACAGTCGACGAGTTATTTAGATATTAAATATAATAACAGCTTTTAAATACTGCCTCATTTGGATTCACAAAATAAAAATTATGGAACGACGGAATGTACTACTAACAAGGGTTTCGCCAGTTTTTGAGCTAGGGCGGGGGGGGTAGAAGGGTGCCGAAGGGGTTTAATTTTACTATTTAATTTTTTTATTCAGAAATAGATTTTACTTAATCTACTTAGGGAGAAAAATTAATAAAAGAAACTAAGGCTCCAAGAGCGGGCAAAGCGAGCTCGAAAATTGTAGCACCCTACCCCCTTGGACAGGTTAGAATTGTTTCGAGTTTCGACCTACCTCAGTTACTTGGGCGACTTATAGACACAGTTAAGATTCAAGAGAAAGTAGGCTGCAAGAGCGAGCGAAGCGTGCTCGGAAATTTTTACATTTAGCCTTGGATAAATTCAGACATGTTATTTGAGATCATCATCTCCATTTTAAGCAACCTTGTGTTTGCTATAATTGCCTATCCAAGTTGTAGTTTTGCATCCTCGTCAAAATTCAAGAAGTTGTCATAAAAGACGTAAATAAGCAATATAAATTACGGTACCTGGTCAATAATAATAAACGTTGCTTTTTTTAGTTGTTTTAATTTGACACTATTTCAGAATGAAGCCCTTCTCAAAAGAGGAGAATCACCCGTTTATCGAATAAACGTCTGCGTTTGTTTGTGTGTGTGAAAGCGCGGTTATAGGGCTAGTATTATGTTGATGGCCGCGTTTTAATGCGGGTGGTGTACACTTACCGATTTCCGATATTAAGAAAAAAATATAAAAAATACCTACCCATTTTATTATTGCTTTGGGTCGAGAATCATTAGCATAGTTATATCCTTGAATTTGACGAGGATGCAAAACTACACCTTGTATAAGCCCCAGGCAAGGGGCTCTGTGATTAAAGTTTTTTCGCAGGGTTCAAAGTTCGAAACGCGCGCGTTGGTTTGAAGAATATTTGTGTAAGTTTTTTGCTGTAGTAATAATACTCAGATGCTCATTTTTAGCCTTAACAATATTTTAATTTAAGATTGATTCTACTGTACGCTACAAATTATTACAAGACTTACTAATTCTGTGGTATCAGGCAGGAAAAGTTGAAACTTTTTTTAAATCCGGAGCCCCTGGGGGGGAGCTGCCCCCCCTGCACCCCTGACGACGTCCATGACTAGTAATCATATTTTAAGCGCTTTATAGGTCTCATCGAGGTTATAAACGCACAAAACAATAATACCAGTCAGTTTTCATGAAAACACCTCTAAAACATAAAAGCAATCATCATTCACAACAGATGTTCACTTTTAAACCCGCTGTAATTTCTTTTTATGAAAATAAAAGTAGAAAATGGAGCTAATGTAAAACTACTCTCTGCCGCTTATTAAAACAATTTGGTCTGACGGCTAAGAAGCTAGATTAAACTAAAAACAGAAAAAAACACTAACATCGTTAACGTTTTAACCACACACTGTATTTTTGTTTGTGGAAAAATTTGTCGTATCTATATTTACAGCCCGTTCACACGGCTTGCGTCATTGACGATCCGTCATAAAACACGATACGTCATGACGGATGGATATTCACATTGCATACGGAATCGTGTTTTATCACGATCCGGCAAAAAAAAAACGAATTGGTGTTCACATTCGTTCCGCGATTTTCCGGGAGCAAGCGCAACAGCGAATGCGTCACAAAAAATCACGATCCGTGTTTTCTGACGTACCTACGTGATTTTTAAAAAACGTTACGAGATTTAAGACGTGTCCGTCTATTTTCACGATTCGTGATGCGTGTGAACACGGGCATTTAAAAAGCATAGCCGCCGTCAAAAAAAAACGGATCGTGAAAAACGACGATACGTCAAAAAACACGGATCGTCGTCGTGTGAACGGGCTGTAACTCAATGTTTTTAAAGCTTTGTAACTGTATAGGGAGCTTTACAACGACCGTTCGTTTTGCAAAAAATATCTCTTTATTTTCCTTCCTGAATATGATTTCAAACTAGCATTGTTCTATGTTATTTCAGTTTTAATAAAACAAAAAACTGCATTGACTGCCTTGTTGGTCGAGTGGTCGCAAGCGCGACTGCTGAGCATGAGGTCCTGGGCTCGATTCCCGGGTCGGCCAAAGTGATAGGTATTGGGTTTTTCCATTAGGAGTTTTTCAGTAGAAATCAAAAAATCAAAATCAAAGCATTTATTTCAAGTAGGCCAATTACAGGCACTTTTGAATTGTCGAAACAAAGACAGCAATAAAAAATGAAGCTACAGTCCCAGTCACAAGACATAATAACTGTGAAAGTACTGTAGTTGCCCATTCCAAAGCGTAGATCTCTATGGAGAAGAATGGACAAGAAACTCCATGGATACTCTTTTAAATCATAATGTTTTTACAAAAAATCTTGGATACATCATTCTTGTAGAGATGGTACATTATGTGAGAACGATGTAGCAAGACGTGCACGTTAAGTGTCCACAGTACAAAAAAAAAGGCAATTAAAAAAACAAAATAATTAGTTCAAATAAACCGAAGCCATGGAATCTTGATTTGTGCCCGGCTGATGGCAATAGGCTGGCCACCTATTACATTGGACTTAAACATAACTGGCGAAATGTGGGTGTACTGTTAGGTACACCTCTGCCTAACCCTTTGGGGACAACTGGCGTGTTGTTATGTTATGTTATAATAATAATTTCTACGAACAGGAACCTAAAATATGGGCCAACACGCACTTGGCTCGTTTCAGTGTTGCCACCTAAAAATCTTCAACAGAGGTCGGACAAATAAGTCTCGTAACAAGAACTAAGTAGACAAAAGTAAACACATTAGAACTGCAAACAGCAAAACCAATAAATAAGGCGGAGTTAAGCCGGGTTTTCACTTAATACAGGCTCACTTTGCACGCTCTTGAACACCGATTCTATTGATAAAGTTGTTCATTAGTATCTTACAGAATTGCCACTTAAACATAGCCAATTAGTAATAAATCAAAATTGAAAGCCGAATCCTCAATTATCTTCAGTCCTATTAGATAGTTAGTGTTTAATTAATTGCTCTGATGGGCTGACTGTATAACGTGTTGGTGTATTAGACAGATGTATTATCTCGCCTAGATAAGGTCTGTTTTGTAAGTATCTTGCTTCAGATCTCTCTGTAAGGCCTGTGTGGGCGCTAATGCGAGGAAGCTGTGATTGTGATGCCTTAAGATGTTATAATTAGCTGTGTTATATTAATAGTCCAAGATAACAAGATATAGCTTGCTATTGTTGCTGGTATTAAGACGCCTCGTGTAGGATTAAACATGGTTTTCCTAGAATCCGAATTCCCTTTTTACCTAACACTAGTGTCACACAAATTAATGCCTAAAGGCGCTGAGCCGAGCGCTGAAAATCCAACAGAGAGCTTTTATTTAGGCATTAATTTAATGTTACCTAGTGGTAGAAGGAGTTAGTTCTAGTATACATTTTTATTTATTTACTTTTGATCCTTTTATTAGGGTTCCGTACCTCAAAAGGAAAAAACGGAACCCTTATAAGATCACTTTGTTGTCCGTCCGTCCGTCCGTCCGTCCGTCCGTCCGTCTGTCAAGACCGTTTTTCTCAGGAACGCGTGGAGGTATCAAACTGAAATTTCTATATGATACTTAGTTCTACTGTCCCTGGAAGCTGTAGAAAAATCAACCTTCTAAGTCAACGCAATCAAAAGATACAGCCACTTAGGCCGCAAATTTCCGCAAATTTTCGAAACTCGCACGGGAATCAAAATCTACAGGGTACTTCCCGTGAACTTAGAATCTTGAAATTTTGTACGAAGTCACGTCTTATAGTACAGATATAGGAAAAATTACGAAAACCGTAAATTTTTAGTTTCGTCATATAAAAAAAAGTTATATACCCACAGGTTTGTACGGAACCCTCGGTGCGCGAGTCCAACTCGCACTTGACCGGTTTTTACTTTTGATCCTCTCCTAACAAAGGTTTAAAACTAGACCAGTAAAGCTAGCACCGCATTCAAAAACCGTCCCTTAACTACACATGTCAGTAGTAAGTAAAATAATGAACTTCCCCCTACGGGATATTTCCCAATCTCACACAAACCACCATTCAACACTTCAATCCCACAAACCCATTGAACCATACATTCCCTCCCAAATATTAAATCTCAATAATTTCGTTACGCTGATCAATAGGTAATTAATTTCGGCGCAAACAACCCGGGCTTATGACGTCACACCCATGTCAAGTGTGAACTCTATGTGTTTGGACGTTCATCGCATCTCTGATATGGTTGCCAATAACAGCCTCAGAACTTCCCTGAAGTACTTTCAAGTTAGACGGGCCGTGAGAGTTTCGGTAATAGTGCTTTGACAACCCAGTTACTCTGTGAGTGAGGTGCTATAAGCTATTTTTGGATAATTGTTTCCAAACCAATAATAATTAGAAGACAAACTACTGTTCTCTCACAGATATTATGCCTCGTGACTGGGACAGTACCTAAATCTTTTTATTTTGGTGTGAAACTTACTTTGACCGTTCAAAAGTGGTTTCAATGAAATAAAATGTTTTGAGTTTGAGTTTTAAGGGACTAATTCAAAAGGCGATGTTTTTTTTTTAAAGTTACTATTGGCAGGGGTGATAGTTTTGTATAAAAGCTGCGTGAATCATGAAACGTCATTGTATCAGAAACTAGCTGGGCATTGTAGGCCTTTTCCAAAGTACAAAGGTGGACGCTATAAGTCTTCTAGGTAACCGATGAATATTTATAAAAAGGCAGAAAATAGAATTGGATCTTGTATGGTGTACATAATAAAGAATATTCTATCTATGTATCTTATTTAGTTAAACCGGCTAATCCCTAGAACGTGTGGCCTAGCTCCACTTCAGATAAAAGTAGATCATGCGACCTTCGAAGATACGATCAAGAGATTATTAATAGGAGGATAAGCTGTATGTTCCAGATCATAATAATACTAAAGCCCTATCCTATCAGCGTCAGCTGGTATACCTTGTATTGCCATCTGGCATTATGCTGAGACCTGAGGCCCTTTTGGCATTAATAGTTTTGTTAATTTATTATGTTTTTTTTTTCTTCCAAGCTCATCGTGCTGTGCTGGCGCTGCCGCTGCGGCTGCGGAGAACCTCAAGCGGCGTAAATATAGTAACCGTCGTGGAAACTATATTTTTGAGCCGTTTGGGGTTGAAACTCTGGGGCCGTGGGGTCCGAGTGCTCACAGCCTATTTAAGGAAATTTCCAAACGCCTAGTTGACGCTTCCCGTGACTCAAGGGTTAGGTTTTACCTTGGCCAGAGGCTAAGGGTTGCCATACAACGTGGCAACGCCGCCAGTCACTTCGGCACATTACCGGCTGACAGCGTTGAGGAGGAGTTTTTTGATGCTCTTTTATAGTTTGTAGTTAGTTAATTTTAGTCAATTTTAATTATTAAAATGTATATCGTTAATGTAAATAAAGTATGTAGTTCCATTTTAAGGGGTTTCTGTTTTTATAATGCCAATAAACACAATTTTCTTTTTTTTTTTCTTTTTATCAACAACTGACCAGAAAAACTTGGTATCTGTAAAACCAGAGAACGGGTATCACCTAAACCTAGCTTTCGCAGTACCATAACATGATTTGAAATCAAATTCATTCAATTCGATTTCAAATCATATTATTGAAATGGAAACAAAAAAATGTTTGGACGTTCAAAAAACAAATCGGTTAGATAATCAAAGATACGAATATCATTTATCTTTACATCAACTCATACTTAAATCTACTCCCATTCAAATTGACTCTGACAAAGCAGCCAGCAAAGCTACAACTAGCTGTGCCCCCAGCTTTGCTCACGTGACCGCGTATTCTTTTGGCATTGTCAGGGAACATTATTTGGGAACGCAAAGTCGTAGTAGGTTCCTAACATCCTCTACAAATAACATAGTAATAAAGTAACTTACTGTTTATTTAAACTAAAACCGGTTAGTACATCTTTGTTTTAAGTACGCTACGGAGAGATTTATGAAAGAAAGCAAATTAGATGTAATTCATAATCTATCATAGTTCCCGAAGGTCCTTAGAAATTAAAATAAAATCTTTCAATTTAGAGAGTTTATCAGCCGATGGAAAACTAAAGTGAGAATATTCAAAAACACGTTACTGAAAAATACTGTAAGTTCAAGAATTTAATGTATTCAGTAATAGAACCAGAAAGAGTGTGCGCTTCGGTAATCTTCATATTTTTTTAAATATTGAAAGTAGAATATATGCAACTTCAAAAGAAAAATACGAATTTCAATTTCGCCTGCAGCGTAGACAAAAAAACATCGACTTCGTTTTTATACTAAATTAAAACAAAGATCTTTGCAGGGCGGAGCGTTTATATCAATCCGTTGAGGAGTGGAGGAAAATAAGACAAAATGAATGCTGGCTCTGTTAGAGGACAAAGGGCATATTAATATCACTTACGCGTGTGTAATGTGTTGTCACATATTGAGATGCTTTCAGAGCCATTTCACGTGGCAGTGACCGAATATTGTCAGGTCAAATGTCGTTCAGTCAGTTTGGGCACGAGGAAAATTTTGTCACGAAATATGTAAGATTTTTCTAATAGCAAAATGTGTTGTCAAACATATCTGAAGAAGTGTGAAAAGGCAAGGACAAATTCAAAATTACATTCCTGCCAAAACCAAGAGGAGTAACTAAGGTACCTGTGACAGTGGCCCTGACATCACCCCGTATACAATTTAGCATCAAAACAAAGCTTAGTCAGAGCGTCAAAGCTCAGATTAAATAGATTAGATCAGCTAATTGAGAACGCGCTGAGTCGAACAACACGAGCACTTTGTTTCATTCGATACGCAACGAATCGCTCGCTCGACGATATTGGAGATCAACTATGTATTTGCTGCTACATTTGTGATTGCTACACCGATTAATTGTGAACGCTACCAATGAAATAGTACGCGTCGCTAACAGACAACCGCTAACTACGCGCCGCATGTACGCAACCTAATAACAATTACAGCCGCGTTCCAAATAATGACGCGTCTATAACGAAGTACGGATCGCAACTCGTTTCCCTCAGTCGGCTCATAACCCCAAACATGCAATCTTCTCTTTTATTACTTCCCAGGTGTTTACTATTTGATTTTATTACGCATCCTGTCCAATACATTAAAGTTTCAACGTTTGCGGACAACTTCATTGAATGTTAATGCGGTTGCGGCGCTCAGCAACGACAATATTGTTTTATGAGACAACCAACCGAGTATTTTCCACAACGCCATGTTTTGATTGCTCTGTAAATCACACACACGGAACTATTGTGGTCGACAAATGCAGATGAACATTTTTGACTAACGATGCAAAATGTCATAACGTAGTAAAGAGCCTGTTAACATGCGAACTGCAAAAAGGGTTCTGTAAAGCGTTGTCAATTTAAGTTTCATTTTTTAAATAATATTTATAATATACATATAAATTAAACAATACAGTCGTTACAATACGGTATATTGTCGTCAGTGAAGTGACATTTCGAAGTTAATCAAACCGTCCTTTTTCACGGACCGTTCTCATGTGGAAAAGCCGAATGCAAGACTGCCTTTGCCACTCACCCGGAACGCATCTTGACATTCATTTAATTTCGTTTTTCCCGCGCAATTCCGAGCCCTTTCTCGCCGGACAGCTAATTTGTACGGAGACCGTTTTGAAATTGGAACTCGAATTTCCTTTTTTTGCTCATTGCACGAATTGAAGTTTGAAAATGTCAAACCGAAGTTAGTTTTATTCATCTTGTTTCTTTTATTTCGCGTTTTTTTTTTATGACTTTTGTAAAAAGTTTTTGTTTACTTTGTGCTACAAAAACCAAATTAAACCACAGATTATGATTATTACAACAAAACATTTGAATGTTCTCTTTCCCTGCATTTTGAAGCTAACTGAGTAATGCAATTTGCGATGCAACAGGCTTTGGTAAACTTCCTACTTCATAGCTGCACTCGACCTAAGCTAAGATCGTACGGAAAATTATTGCTATTAACCTATTTCTATTTAACTTTAATAACTTACCCCATGGTTTGCCTGCGTTTCCTGGTTTTATTTTAAGGTTTTTAAATTAGCATCGAAACTTTAGCTCATACTTCTGTGAGTAATTCACAATGATACATAGAGGATTTTTACTCTTGTTAAATATAATGTTCTGAAGAAAATGCTACTATAAAATAAACTATATTAAAAGCCACAAATTTTTATTAAGGATTCCATATTAGGTAATGCCGAGCTCACTGATGGTTGACCACTTTTGAACAAAAGTGGTCATAAGGGTGAAAAGTGTTCGACGTCAGTTATCGCGATAGTACCTCAGAAAAATGATTTTCATTGATATTTGGCACTATCTATAAACAAGTCAAAGTTTTTACTTGAGTGATTGTCATTATTTAAGATACTATTTTTATTATGTAGTTTAATAATTGTGTAGTTGAAGTTAGAACTGTAACAAGTTAGAATTCTTAGCTCTGCTTTCTTAGACGATTCTTACTTCGTTTAAATTCATGTCAATTGCAATAAAAAATGCGCAAGTAATTACTTAAGCTCAAGAAATTACTTTAACTTGACTATAGATACCAGGGTATGTTTTGGGTTAAACATAGGATACATTTTACCTCGATAGTAGGTACATTTTCGCGGATAATTTCTGAGCTGCAGGCAAACGCTAGTCATGCCATAAGTCTGCTTTTTTTGTTCACACTTGTTTATGAGGAGTCCGTGGCTAAATAATAAGAAGATCTCAGGTCGATCTTTAGGTTAAGCCGCGCTTGCCTAGGTTGGTCTGTAGATGGGTGACCACCCATTACATACCGAGTTTCCTCTGTGTCTCGGAAAGCACGTTAAGCCGTTGGATGTCATTTGTAGATATTTGACTGTCGTTACAGGTAGTCCGTGGCCCGATAGTCTAACAGCCAGTCTTACCAAGGTGTATCGTATTACCCAGCACTAACTGGGTTGTGGAGGTAGGCAGTCGCGCCATGTAAAATACTGGTCTTCAGCTGCATCCAGTTAGACTGGAATCCGACTCACACATATTTGGGGAAAGGCTAGACAGATTTGTTTATTTTTATGAAACGGCTGCACATCAAACGAAATTAGAATGTTATTCACATCAAGAGGTATTTTATTTTAATAGTGGGTACGTAAATAGTTTTATCAATAGTGGTTGTAACAATTAAACTTAACCGGCCATTTTAAATAAAGCCTGAGCCATTTGAACTATAAAATATATTCAACTAATATCCGTATAATTGTTATCGGCCAAAACGTGTGTGTAACAAAACGCGACATGTATATTATCTAATGATTCATGGCCATAGATAACATTAGATATAACTATTGATATTTTGACTATTTTCAGCACGGTAAACTCACGACTTTATGGTAGACAGAGACTACAGAACGCCACCTGCTACGATCCTTACATACTCCTTTCGCCTCCTCCACGTTTGTCGCCGTATTCACAAACGCTTCGATTCGATTTCGATTTGGAAAGTCGTTCGTCTATCTCGCTCGCTTTAATAATGCCAAAAAAGATAGACATCGATCGAAATCGAATCGTAGCGTTTTTGAATACGAGGTCTGGTCATACAAGCAAGCTGGTTGCGAGTAGGTACTACGCGCCTGACCTTTCTGAAGAACAACACCAATAAGGTCAGTATAATGACCTTCTAGGTCAATTTTCCCTTGACTGGAATAGTTATAACTACAGTCGTTTGTTTCAAGCAAAATACAAAAATAATATTCAACGAACAAACACAATTCTCAACAATTCTACTGTATTAAAATAAACATATATTCCTTATTAAACTCGTATATCGTTCGCTACCATACAGAACTTGTTAGCGAGTATAAGAATATATACCAGGCGGTTATAAATTGTGAGGTTTAACGGAAAAACTTTGTTATCGTCGGTCGCCTACGTACCGCCCGCCGGTTTACCTCCTCGAGATAACGAGTTCCGTGCTACCCTAGTACGGGGGATATTTTTTAATTTTCTAATCAATATGCCGGGAAAAAAACTTAATTTTCGTCGGAGACAACACCTTTTGTGGTGAACTTTCCCTATAGGCTGATAGGACGAACTTGAAACTTGGTACGAAAACAATGGGAGAGATTCGTAGATAAGCCGATGGAGGGATATTAAGTAACCTCGCGAAAGTTATAATTTTAAGTATTACCCATTTTGAAGCTCGGGGGAATAGAAACTTTAAATTTTTTACGATATGAGGGACCAAAGACGAGTTAGCACTTACACCCGTACCTATAAAGAAGTCAAAGTGTTTACTCGAGTAAATGTAATTTTTTAAGATACGTTTTTTATTATGTCGTTTCATAATTGCTTAAAGTTAGAACAGTAACAAGTTAGGATTCTTAACTTTGCTTTCTTTGAAGGTTCTTACTTCTTCGTTTAAATTCTAGTCTATCGCATAAAAAAAAATCGCATGTGTTATTCAAAAATTTTATTGTCAGGCAGCTGAGGCCCATAGACAAAATACACAAAATAATCTTAAAATAATAATAAACTAAGAAATCATTATTAAAAACCTTATTAAACTATAACTATACACCCTTATTCTGTTTTTCCCCTATTTTGGTTGGTCGCTTTGGCAGCGACGCAACTTGCCGTCGTTGACAATAGCAGCGTAGGCACGTTTAGGAGTCGACGTACCTACGTGTGACGTCACCGCAGCCTGTGTTGAGGTGCGGGTGACTGCGGCGGCGGGTGGCGCTTGGTCAGCGCCATCGGCAGCTGGTGACGCACTTGTGTGTTTAATTTGGTGCTTACAAATCTGACCTATCTTAGGTGCTTCCTTCATGTTCCGGCTTTCCAATCGGAAACTGGAATAGTTCATTATACATATTGTTAGTATCTATAATTTTTCATCACGGTTGACTTTCGGACCGCTACGCTACATCAATATATTTAGTAAACTCAACACAAGTAGACAACTAGGCAGAATAAATTACTCTTTTCATTTTAAAGCGATACCCGTGACACACACACACGCACACTTATGTAAATACATATTTATAAGCTACATGAATAACTAAAGCTACCATACGCTGCCAAAGCTGCTATAAAGTGCAATTTCCTCGTAAATAAACAAGAACACTCTGTAGCAATCACATATTTATCTAAGCATACATATGACGTCACGAATACAGGTTGTAGCTGAAAGTTTTACACAACATGATTTTTCCTCTAGAGGCCGTCAGTCAGCAGAAATCAACTTATGAAAGCCGAGTACGAGTAGTTTTAGTCGTGTTTTTCTGTGCGGCACACCACCCTTCCGCTCGCAAAAATCCATGGCGCTTGAATATACGGGGTGGAAGGTACACCGATCTCGAATACGGAAACCACATACTCAGTACATCATTCTGAACACCCCCACATAGAAATTAAAAAAAAAATAGCTGTTTCCTACAAAAGTGCAATACCTACATATACTGTCAAAATGTATGGAACAGCTGTTTTTTTTTTTATAGCCGACGAAAAATTTCTATGTGGGGGGGGGTACAGAATGATGTACTGAGTATGTGGTTTCCGTATTCGCGGCGGTGTCCCTTCCACCCCGTATTGTTACAATGACCAGTAGAGTTTTTATTATTTTAACATGTAACTGATACTATGTGGAACTGTGGGTTGTATTCATTATTCAGTACAATATATTCCCTAATTGTTTTTTCAATACATTTGTTGTTTCGAATAATATCATAACATCAGACCTGTATTCGGTTGCGGTGTTATAAGGGGTAGACAGTGATGTACACCGGCATTTCACCGGTTAAGTCTAGTTTATTTGATAATAGGCGAGTCTATTGCCATCAACTGGGCACAAATCTAGACTCCTAGCTTCTACTAATCGAAATCCCAATAACACATTGTGACCTGGCCATCGAACCTAGAACCACATGTTCAGCAACAGCGCTTGTGACTACTCGACCAACAGACAGTAATCAGGAAACTTCCTAAAAATTACATAATCAATAACAAAATCTATATTATGGTAATATTGCATCCGGACCACAGTTCCAGGCGGTAAAATAATGGAACCACAATTTTGATGTAATGTGATTACACCTGCAAGCTCGGCTGTTGTTGTTTAATGAAATGGTTCCTTGTTTGTGTTTACATCTTTTTGTGGCTGACTGTACCTATAAAACATTATGTAACACATGGTGTTCTGTCTTGCTGATCTAGTGTTCGCAAGCGCTATTGCTGTTCATGAAGTACTGGGTTCGATTCTCGAGCCGCGCAAAGGAGGAGGAATTGCTCATAGCAGCCCGGAGTGTGAATGTGTGCTTGGTTGATAGCAATAGGCTCGCTGCCTTTTGCATGGGACTTAAACTAATTGGCAAAATGTGGGTTGAACTATTAGTCACCTCTGACTATCCCTTCGGTAAAAACAGGCGCCATGTTATGTTACCTATTTTTGTCGCTTGACAGCATTAGAAAGAGTACCTTCGTAATATACTGTTTGACAATGTGACTGTCATTTGTCCGACCCATATCGGTTCAACTTTCAACTTTCGCTCTTTGGAGTCAACGTTGAAAAGTTGACCTTATAGTCGCCTACGCGTTGGTAATCCCTCGAGCGAAACCGGTGTCTACTTAAGTAATATATATCATATATAATATGTAGTAAATAACTTAACTTGTATTATTTTAAATTTTGTATGGTATTAGCAGTAGGTACACCACGAACTGTCCCCCTTTTTAATTTCATGTTCGTACAGTCCATCCAAAGGTTGTCTGGAAGATATCGCTATCAGCGATAAAACCGCCATTGTAACCATACAATTAGCAATATTGTAAGACAGCTGTTTTAATTTTGATGTACAATAAATATATTCTATTTCAGGCTGATACCATAGTATAACAAAAACATTAAGATAAACTGTTTATATGTATTATGTGAATTGATTTTTTTTACTAACACTTAATTTTTTTTTAATTAAAACTATTTGAGATCGGTGTTCCCAATCCAACTCAACTGAGCACTGAAATAAACCCAGTTATATTACAAAAAACATATTATGCAACTTGTTTTTCCAGAATTTGCTAAGTATTTACTACCGAACAGAATTCTACAACTTGAAACTTGTTGATTCCATAAACTCCGAAGATCTTCAAAAAAACTTCTCTTCGAATTTATTACGAGCCGTCAGTCTGGTCGACTAGTTGCCAACTTTACACCGAACACAATTTGTCTAACCGTAGCCCCGTAGCCCGCTTCCAGTTTACCTTCATTTGGACTGTTTTTGTACTTAACTGACTTTTAATTAACTTAACGGTAAGTGCCTTCCAACTTCGCACTTGTCAGAAGCAGAAACTTTCAAATGTCTAACATAAATACTAGCGTTAAATATAATATGTCGGATATCCAAGAATGCAATGAGTATTTTAATATTCTAATTGTTGGCTAAATTAAATTTTCTCGACGCGGTTCTCTTCTTATCAAACAGCCGAATACACAGTTAACGAATTGATTAAAGTTGTGCGTGTTTAATCTCGGTTTGTGTTAGCGGCGATTAAGTTTTATGTTTTGAGAAAAGTGCGGCTAACAACGTTATCTTGGCTTCGAAAGTCTTGAGTTTGTTATAGTTCTTGTAGAAGATTTCATCTTAGATTTAAAATTTAGAGGCAATACGAGTATTATTTGTTATGACTTCATACTTTTTGTCTTTTATCAAAAAAGCTGTTTTATTCGGGACTATGGAAATATTTATTAAAGCTTTGTCAAAATGGGTTTTAAATAATATTTATTAATCAGATAACAGTGACAGTGTGTTCGGGTTAGTAACAACATGCTGTTGTTTATGCAGTACTCTACATATTTTTCGTGTTAACAATACACAAGCACACAGTTGTGAACGGTGATTTCTATAAAAAGAACTACAAAGCTGCATGCTACATGCTGCAAGTTCAACTCACAGTTATATAGTCACTGCACGGGAACAGCATCACCTCCACTCGACCAGCTCGGGATTCTTTCTGTAATACTATACTGCAACGGACACTCGAATCCACCGTCGGCATGCATCGCCGCACATCGAGATTTGCTAGTAAAAAAACTTTTTTGCAAAAAAAAACCGACTTCCAAAAAAACACAAAAAAAGTGGAAAATAACTTTACTTTCGGAAGTCGGTGACTATTGTATGTTTCATTGACTTTTTTGCCACCGACTTCCGAAAGTAAAGTTATTTTCCACTTTTTTTAGTGTTTTTTTGGAAGTCGGTTTTTTTTTGCAAAAAAGTTTTTATTTTACCCTTTTTAGTTATCGTATCACACACAAATCCTTGTCAAGTATCAATTTCGCAATTTCTTTTACTTGGATGATATTTTTTCCAGCTATTTTGACTTATGTCTTGGTCTGGTGGTGGCAAACGTGACTGCTGAACATGAGGTCCTCGGTCCTTTCCAGGTTGAGCAAAGTGTGAGTAGGTAGCAGCCACGGAGTCTGGATTTGTGCCCGGTTGATAACAATAATGGGAGTGCAGTGTTCGTCAAGTTTGGCACTGCAATCGTGTCCACCTTCGTCTGTTGTATTGACTCATTAGAGGCCGTGACTGTCGACACAAGACATAGCAATAAGTTCGCCCCTATTACATGGGAATTTAATAAACCTCGCGAAATGTGGTTGTACTATTGGCTAAATCTCTGCCTAACCCTTATGGGGTTACAGACAAGAAGTTATGTCATGTTATGAGCTCAAAACTATTCCACACAGCGAAAGATGAAACATAACTGTACCAGCCCCGAATTCCCTGTGAAATAACAGGTGCTCGTAAGTATTAGCAAAACGGCGATTAATATAAAAGGAGTACAGCACGTAAACACATCAGTGGTATGGTGCCAAGAATCCCAAGCGTATACTTAGCGCTAGCCAGCCGCCGCCCGCCGCACGATACATGAGGCTGAGAGGCAGGAGACAGGCATATCAGAAGTGTTAATCTAAGAGTGATATCGCACTAGCAGCCGTCAAGTGACGACGTTTTTTTCTTTTTGGTTCGATGGCCTTCTTCAGATCAATTGGGTAGGTGCCTACCTCAACAGCAGCGTCAGTAGTGTCCTCAAAAGTTTTCTGCACACTTAGGTCATTTCAGATGGGTAATTTTTTGGGTAGCAGCGCACTATTTGTGTGTCGGCCGGGTTGTAGTATCTGGGCGACCGAGCTCACCGAGAAAATAGAGAAAACGAATTTTCGTAGATATGAGACCTAGTTAGATCCATTTTTTGCCCCCGTAAGCCCGCTATATTGCAATTTTCACTAAAATCGTTAAAGCCGTTTTCGAGAACGTGATTAGATATACAATCATGAATCATTAAATAGTATAGGATAGGATAAGTGAATGCATTGAATAGCCTCTTCTAGAGAAAATACATACGTAAGTGTATCCAAGGCAACAAAGCCAACCTTGCTGAATACTTTATCCTTCTAACTCAGTAAAAACAATTCGAGAATTGTTCATGTGAATCTGAGAGAAGACGATCAAACCACTAACAACTACAAACATACACACACCACACACACACACATCTGATAAATAAAATTTCCATCAAAGTTCTTCAGAATCTTGAGGTATACGAAATTATTGAGAACAGTAAGACTTTACGGTTGGAAAACCTCTTTAAATAAAGCTCATAAGATCGAATGATACGAGTATGTGTTTGAAAATTTCTCAGAACAATACCGCCATCTCTCACTCATATTAAATTTCCAAGAAAAAGCAATAACATTCACATCCACGATAGCTTTTCTATTCAATGACAATATTATAAGTAAAATCTTTAAACCACAACCTAGGAAAAGTCAATGAAATAACTATGTATGTATTGTTTTTCTTGGTTTTTGATGGCAAACAAACATAAAGACGTGGCGTGCGATCATTTGAAAGCGGTTTCAAATTAGCATTATTTTCTGCGTGTATAATTTGCGGTTCCAGATTAGCGTATTTTTCGGCGCTTTTAGCTTGTATAAGCGCGGGCAGCAAGAGACGCCCCCCGCACGTCCACGCACCCCAGCGCGAACATGCCATAATACGCGCATGTACGCGCGTTCGGTTTTTTGAAACACAAAATGTGGCTCAAGTTAAGCGCGTAAACCGATACGAGTTTACGCGCCGAAAAATATGATAATCTGAAGTCACCCTCAGTTACATTCGACTCAACCTTACAAAATAGCCCAACAGATCATGCAAGCTCTCACATCGTGCGAGTTCTAACATAACAGTAATGATTTATCTTTCACCATAAGCATACTATAATAGTACTACTTTACCTAATTCCACCGCCTGTCATATGGACATGACTTACAAGATGCATCACAAAGCGGCCGGAAGCATCCGACTGTCGAGCATTCAACATGGTGATTGACACACACTGTTGTTGTATTCTAAACCGAGAGGAAATTACTACTTGAAGAGGACATGACTTATACAGTGATAACGATTTAATACTACCTATATATCCATATCTGTCTGTACCATTACACGCCTTAACAGCTGAACGGATTTCGATAAAATATTACGCTTGGGTACACCATGACCTAGGATAAGACGTAGGATATTTACGGCTTATCGTCTACCGGGGTTCGAGAATGTAGTACCCTACATGCTCGTTGGATACTTTCTGACCACCAGGCAGGGAAAAGGTTACGTCACTAACGGTGTGGGATTGATCTTTAAATTTTTCATTATGTAATACCCGAAGATTTAGGCAAAGGTAATATACACCTATTTCGCCAGCTAGGTTTAAGTAACATGTAATAGAGGGCGAGCCTATAGCCTTCACGAAACAAGACTCCTTGGCTGCTACTGAGAATTTCCTGATGGAAAAACCCAATAACACTTTGCCCGACCTCGGAATCGAATACGGGACCTCATGCTCAGCAGTGACCCTTGCAACCACTGGACCAATTTGCTCGTCATAAGTCGTAAGCTCATGTTACAGTTATAAGCACTGCTGCGGATTGGCATCACTTTCGTTTATTTTGACTAACAAATCCCGATCAGAGGTGATGTATGCCGTTACGGTGCTTAGTAAGTGTGCATTGCAGTATAGAGTTTCATAGAAATAAAAATAGTAATCCCACCCTGCAACGCAGTCGGCTGAAAGGTGTTTGAAAGTAGCAAAAAAACCCCTGAAACAACAAGCTCTCTATAGAATTTAAAAAAAATTCTTGATACATTTATACCAGACAGAACAAACCGATTTAGATACTTAATCTGGCTTTTAAGAGAAAAGCTCGTGTATCTATTTTAATGATAATATTCCAATATAAAAACGTTCTTGCAAAAAAATAAGCGACTTCTAAAAAAAAACGCAAAAAAAAAAGTGGAAAATAACTTTGCTTTCGGAAGTCGGTGACTATTGTTTGTTTCATTGACTTTTTTGGCACCGACTTCCGAAAGTAAAGTTATTTTCCACTTTTTTTGTGTTTTTTTTGGAAATAGTTATTTTTTTTTCAAAAACGTTTTTATTTTACCCTTTTTAGTTGTCAAGAATCAATTTCGCAATTTCTTTTACTTGGATGACATATTTTTTCTAGCTATTTTGATTTAAAAACCAAACTGCTGAACCGATTTTGGTGAAATTTCTATGGGACTAATCAGGAAGTAGATCCATTCAGATAAAAGATTTTTTCAAATCGGTTCATAAATGATGAAGATATGATATATAAACACAAAAAAAAACCGAATTGAAAACCTCCTCCTTTTTTTGAAGTCGGATAAAAACTCAGAAGCAGTTGGAGTCAGGGGTTGGGGCACAAATCTTGACTCCGTTGGTAGCAATAAGCTCATCCCTTATTACATGGGACTTACATAAATAACTGCCAAAATGTGGTTGAACTACTACATTTACAACTCGCTTTACCATGAGGGGATTACAAACGTGTTGTAACGTTATATCAACATGTTTAAAAAAACCGTTTCAACCACGATGATGAAAATCATCATCATCATCTTCCTGCCCTTGTCCCGTGTTCCTTGGGGTCGGTGCAACACGTTTTTTCGTTCCTTTTCGTTTTTTCGTTTCGTAACAGGCGCGAAAACAGATACATATGCTCTCATACTGCGAGAACATCCCTCTTGCGCAAAAGTGTTTTCTGTATGGCTCCTATGGTATTAAATAAATTGCCTAAAAGTTGGAGAGAACTGCCTTTGTCACTGTTCAAAAATAAGCTGAGATTTTTTTTTTGTTTATAAAGTGTATTACAGTGTTTTGGATTTTTTGAATGAAAAGGACTTTTTGAATCCGACTTCTAGATAACAATTTAATAATGTGAAATTAAATCAATTGACTTTTGATACTATTTGACTGCATAATAATGAATTTACTGGATATAATTTAATTTATCTTTTACCATAATATACTTATACTTGAACATCTTGACATCAATTATTATTTATTACTAGATACGTTTACATTTTTGACTATAACTAAATGTAATTTTTATACCTACAAAATTTGTACGCCGTTATTGGCAAAACATCGACGCTCACAACATATTTATTTAATAACTTGCATGTCTGATTAGTCAGTTTATGTAAACGCATGTTGACAAATAAATTATCTTTATTTTTCCCCTGTCAACCGTCACGCAATCATTTACACCTTTTTCTTTCAAATCATCCCTCACACAATCCATCCATTATTTCCTTGGTCTTCATCTCGCTCTCCATCCACCAACATTTATATTAATCACTCTTTTAGTCACATATTATTCGTCCCTCCTCGTCACATGTCCATGCCAAGACATACAATTGCCTTTCAACTTTTCTGTAACTGGCTCAACTCAACTCAACTTCAAACGTCCTCTAATATACTTATTCCTTACTTTATCCATTCTTATCGACATTCTCATCTCCGCAATCTTTTTTCATCCCTCTTCTTAACAGGCCAGAATTCCAATCCTCTCACGTAGATGAAAAATGTCACCGTAAATGAATTAAATACACCGGATTTAAATATTTAATTCGGTTAAATATGTACATCAGAATTAAATACAAAAACAAACACAACACAACATAGTGGTTCAAAGCATCAGCGCCAGTGTTACATTTGGGCAGCTACCCAAACGCAAACATGATACTAAATATTGGATTCAGTTTTATCGTTTGGCATGTTAACAAACGTTTCTGATAATTTTATACTTAATTTTAACTATGTAGGTCATCGACCTCCTGTTATGTACTCGTGCATATATCTATTACCTACATCGTAGAACATAGATACATCATTATTGAAAACAGTTCGGGTACTTTACATCTCAAAATGGTTTTCGTAAGTAATTTTTTGATTGCAATAAACCGAAATATGCGCCTACGCCGTAGCGCCGTAGCAATCAGTTACGAATATTCGTAGCTTCGTAGGCGACGCATACTCATATCAACGACACAAGTTTCTAACTTTTGATAAAAACTTATCTTATTCTTTCGTTTTCGGTTTTAAGAAATCCATTGATTTCGTTCAATTATTATTTCTCTTTAGTCTAACGTTACCGAAATATAGGCAGATATTATATTTAGTAGCACTAGTTCTCTGAAACGAAGAGTTTTCAATAATTATTAACACGCGGTAGTTCATACCTGGCGTACCGTGGGCAAGTCTCATCATGTTATTGCATCAAGTGTGGCGCAACACTACGAATACGGAGAAACCGAGTGCGTTTCCACTATGCTAAACGTAATTTAAACTTTTCATCGTTTCTGACGTGTTAAGCTACACTTCTGTTCTTAGATGCACATGTGCTTGCAAGCTTTCGGTATGTTTACACCGCACGCACACATGCACACTACCAACGGATGAATTTCGAGCTCCTACTCAGGTTTACATTGTACAATGAAGATTTATTTGTATCGCTGTGTTCAAGTATAACTTTGAGAATGAATCGGGAATTTGAATATATGTCTAAGAATAAGTAATGAGGCTTGAAGCCCTTTGTATCGGAGTTTCGAGTTAGATAACTTTGAGGCTTAATAAATTCGATGTTTTAAGTCCTTTGTTTGATACATCATGTATAAAACAGTACATAGTTTAAGTATTTATATTTTAATCCGAACGATTGATCAAGGTGTTTACAAGTGAATACCTACCTACAATACAACAGATGAAAATGACATGCATGGACAAAAAACGGTAATGCCCCGATATCGAGCAGCAATGCGGCTCGGAAACAAAATAATATTTTCACATGCCAGATTAAAAACATGCATTTTTAACGAACCTTTGTCGTCGCCACCCGAATATTATTTTAATTGAAAACAGAACTTTTAGTTAACGCGGACACACTCTGTATAACATAATCTGCAAAAAAAACGGATAAAAATTCTGAAAAAAAGACACGTGATTAAAATGGACGGTTACAAAGAAATATGAGCGGCCTTTTTCTACAATGTTCTTATTTAAAAAAAAGTCAGTCAGTTCATATTTAAGATTTCAATGTAACACGGTAAAGTTTAAAGCACCGAAAACGATATTCATTGGAACAAAAGACTGTAGTGCAATTTCTTAAACGTACTGTATTGTTGGAAAAACATACAATCGCACGTCCGATCAAGAAAGTGGGAGTCTATTCCATGAAAAACTTTAAAATAAACTTATTCCTTTTTTTTTCGCGTGTGCCTAAACTGGTCTCAGCGTTTTTATGGACCCATGGACCTCTGATTTGGCTGTACATGCCGTCGGGAAATATCTCTCAGGCATGCTGGTTTGGTTTCCTCGCGATGTTTTCCTTCACCGAAGCAACTGATCATAATCATAATACAATACGCACATGAATCCGAAAAATCAGAGGTGCTCGTCTTGGGTTCGAACTCGAGAACTATTTTTTTTTTTTTTTGGCTCACCAACAATTGAATACACCGATACAAGTATACTAGATACATATATCAAATCGGGTTTTAGACTAGTGTAACAATCTCTTAAAAGTGAGCACATCATGCACCACTTATTTGTCGTTGACTAAGAAACTTGTTAAAAATCTAAATGAAAAGTCGAACAATTGAAAAAACATTATCATTAGGTCAGACGAAATTACCGATATCGAAAGTCCAGAATATCCCTTCGAGTTCTGACGACGATTTTTCCGAATGTACCGCACGATATCATACAATGTCTCACGATTACTCTCAACACGAGAACGGGTACAATGCGTTCGGCCTGTGCACAAACAATTTGTAAACCAATTTTCTACAGTCCGGATTATATCGAACATTTCCTGTGTAGTCCGTCGTTCCCTTTCCCCATGAATATTCAAATGACTTCTGATATTAAATTTCAACAGATAGCCTTTTAATTTGCGCTGTAGATACTTTCAGTTATTCTCAACAAAGCAAATAAACAATTTTATACAGCAGCAAATGAGAAATTGGAATCGCAAATCAAATATATTTTTTTGTTTTTATATTATGGTAGTTGGTAACCTTTTTATTTCGCCTATTTGTTATCCCATTTTAGCAGATAGCAAAAACAAATACGAAAATTCGTTTCAGTAAGAACTTTTTTTCTCAATTTGGCGTTATACTTTGTTTTTTCTACGCCATACTCAATACAGTTTGCCTATTCAATGCTCTTTTAAAATCAAATTGGAATGAAAATAAGCCATAAAGGTGGATGAAGTAAGTTCATTTTCATACCAAACCTTTCTTTTATTACGACAATCGTTAGGAAAGCACTCATTTTTACTAATAGTTCCACTATCACCTAAGTCGCAAAACGGTTTAACATTTCATACTTAACTTTTCTGCACATGCTTTTATTTCAACTACTATTTAGAAAAAAATAAAATCTTATTTTATTAAAGTCACAGTTGAGAAAATACCGACTATTTCTTTCTATTTCTACCCATTCCATGCGTCTTATAAAGCCACCTATACAAATAACAACTTAAAATAAAAACTTAAAGAGATTGTGGCGAACGTTTACGAACGCACTTAAGCAACCCCTTTCAGTCAATTAAGTTTAAGTTGCTCATAGTTGCACATTTTCGTTTATATTCGTTCCCAAATCACCGGTGCTTTCAACGTATTGTGGTGCTGTCTATAAATTGAATTAACTTGCTTTTTAAGTTGAATCTACGGTATATGTTTTAAGAGTTAACAGACTTAAGTACTGTTTTTTTTTAAATTGCTAGCAATCGAAAATGAACAGTGGGTTTTTTAATTAACACAACGTAATATTATTTATTTATTATTTAAATTACGCCTGTAGTCCCCACATATCGCATGTTATGTTTAAGTCCTTTGTTATAAAGGCGAGTCTTGAGACCTGAAAAATTCCTGATAGAAAAGCCAAAAATAATTTGCTCAACCTAGGAATCGAACCCAAGAGCTCGTGCAATGCATGCTCAGCAATAATGCTTGTGACCACTAGATGAAGGAAGTAGTTTTAAGTTCAAACAAAAGAAACTTTTTGTCATAGTTTCCGTTCGCCCTGACAGAATTCCTACAAGAATCAGTTTTCTAGTTACCATGAATTTTATCTAAACGCTGTATCGCGCAACTCTAAACCTAAAAAGGTTTAGGTGCCTTGTAGCAGCCTTGTGGTGTGACCGTTGGATTGCCAAGTCATAGGTCTCGAGTTCGAACCCAAGACAAACACCACTGATTTTTCGGAACCATGTGCTTATTGTGTAATTATCACTTGCTTCGGTAAAGGAAAACATCGTGAGGAAACCAGCATGCCTGATAGATATTTCTGGATGGCATGTAATGTCAAGTCAGAGGCCCATGGGCGGTTTTAAAACTCTGCCACAAGGTTAGGCACTAACCACACGATAAAGAAAGACTTTAAAACCGCAGTTTTAAATTGAATTACGAACCACATGTTTCTCTACCACACACGGTACCGTTATTACAGCACCTGACCAAGTTCATAACCAAAGTGAAATACAGGTTTATTCTATTGTGAAATTCTAGTCAAGGCACAGAGATACATCTACTCCTTGCAACAATAGTTTCCTGGCACGTAGGTGGTACATATTGTAGTTCGAACAGCCACTGAGCACTACAAAGTCTGGCTCTGACATACACGTAGGCCGATAAGGGAGCACAAGTCTGTGTCGAATTTTGAAATAGCTTCGATAGTTCGTCCTTTAGTTCAATGGTATGAACGACGCTATACGATGTCACAGACACAATCAAGTGAATTAGAGAAATATTTCTATAATAGAAGCAAGTAGCTTTTTCTGTTTTTTACCTTTTCACCTCTAAACAGCTAAACGGATTACGATGAAACACACACGGGTAGACCTGGGTTAGGTCAAAGGAAGATTTCCTTTTTTATCTCGGTTTTACGATCTCACTCTAAGTTCCGAGCTCCGCGCGAACGGAAGTCGCTAGTTCATTTTTTGTAGTTTATTTAATTATTCTTGGACTCGCCTCTCGGTATCTCATAGCTGATTTATTCAAATATCATTATTTTACGAAAGCATTACATTGATAATCACTAGTTGGCTTGTTACAGTCGCAGTTTCCCGCACATATGCGCGAACATTGAACCGCAAACCCCCTCAATAGTTTATTCAATCAACCTTCTATTTATTCATCAAACAGCCTTACAATTTAATTCTACCCAAACCCCTACTTATTACATTCCACAAGCATTCTGTTTTACATAACAAGTGAAGCACCTCCAACCCGACCGCACTTTCAATCTATTAAGTTTGCTTTCCTAAAATTACCTAAACTAACCTTTCGACGCCATTTTGTGAGCGCAAGTCATCTCCACCACGTGTATAGAGGGGCGAAGCATTAATAAAATTCAAAATGGACATATAAACGGGAACTATGGCGGAATGGGGTTTGTTCATGCGGGGCATACATGTTTTGTACCGTTGCTGCATATTTATGTCTTAATCAAGGCTGGCAGCTGTTGCCTCTATGGCACATTACTGTTCTATGTTTACATGTCTTGAACGTATGTCTTGGAACAAAGCCTAGAGTTTAATATTTTGGCAGCTGAGTTATACAGTGTTTGCATTCCCGCTATAGAGCCGGGTCGACGTTTGTTTCATTTTGGTGTTTAATATCTAAGGTGTTGACGGTAAATGATTGGTAATAAGGTATTGTTTGTCAAAGTAGCGTAGCTATTGTATATAGTTTTATCTATAGTCGGATCACGTGTCAGTTGTTACCTATTGTTGATTGCTACTATTAGGGTGAATCAATCACAAAATCTATGATAAATATAAAACCCAGAAAAAAATATGTGCGAGTATAGAAATGTACGTATATGTGCGTTTATGCGTTATTGTTACTATTAGCTTGCATCAGCTCACTGCTAGGCAAAAACCCAATGACGTCCAGCTCTTTCGATTCAGGGCTAATGTGGACCACTTGTCGTTCGTTTTGTCCAGCTTATGACTCATCCCAGCACTTTCTACAAGGACTGCCGCGACACCCTCTGACCGTGTTAAGGCTACACTTAGTAGCTATTTTGGCCCACTACCATGGGCGTCACCAGGGGCCGGCAAGAGGCTCTGGCTTTAAAAAAGTTATTGCTTTTCCTGCCACAGAATTAGTAACTATGTCATAAACTGTAGCGTACAGTAGAATGAATCTCAAACTAAAATATTTTTCAGGCTAAAAATGAGCATTTGAGTACTCTTACTACCACAAAAAACCTACAAACCGCGCGTTTACAAAGGCTACTTTTTTCTGCCTCTAGATTGGCAATCCTATTGGATTAATTTCGCATGATTAACCGGTATAAACAGAGGCTGAAATTAATTAGGAGCCCCTCGCCCGAGGCCTTATTAGGCAATTATGCCAAACACAAGGTTGCTAAAAATGGAAAATGAGGACATTTTGATCTCAAATAACATGTCTGAATTTATCGGAGGCAAGATGTAAAAATTTTCGGGCTCGCTTCGCTCGCTGCTGCAGCCTACTTTCATTTGAATCTTAACATCGTCTATAAGTCGCACAAGTTACTCCGGTAAAACAGTTCTAACCTGTCCAAGGTAGGGTGTTCAAATATTCGAGCTCGCTTTACTCGCTCTGACGTCAGAGCCAAGAGGGAATGGTCTCCCTAAGTCGATTAAGTAAAATATATTTCTGAATAAAAAATGAAAATAGTAAACTTAACCCTTACAAATCCCTTTTTACTCGCACCTGCCCCCCCCCCCCCTACCTTAAAAGCTGGCGACGCCCTTACCCACTAATGATTGGGCATACAGCAGACGAGGCCAGCTCAGCCACACTTCAGCTTAGCGGTTTTTAAACAACCTCAATAATCTGTGATTTGGAGCACAGCATTTACGAAACACCAAACTTAACACGTGATAGGAAGTTCCAACATAATAGTTATACAAATATTTTGATTGTATGATAAACAGCCAGTGATGCCAGTTTACACAAACCTGATCTTGTTTAAACAAGTGTAAGTATGAATAATCATGACCTTATTATATAACACGGTTGTCGGTTTGCCGCTATTGATTTATCTATAAAGCTTTGTTGGGGTGTGTGTATTGCTTGTATTGATTGATAACATTGTGTTGAGGTTTATTTGGCGGTTACAAATGAATTCAGGTGTCTATGAGTTCAAATGATTAACGTACTAAAGAGTTATTTGAAGGTCTAACACTATTTACCCTTATGCTTTAAGTGATAAGGTTGAAAATTGGTCTTCCGTCAGTCATCATCGCCAACAAACTCAGCCTTCAACGGTCCCACTGCTGAGATATAAGCTTCTTTGTGAGGAGTGGTTTATAAGCTACCACGTGGGCCCAGTGCAGTTTGGTAAATGTCACGTGTCTTCGAATGTTTGGTTCTAGTTACAGGACATTTACTTAGGTTTTCCTACGCTGTTCTCGTTCACCGTTTTGAAAACAGTGGTGATGACATTATTTACACTACTACCATCATTACTTAATACCAGGGTTCAAAATCATCAAGATAATTGTTAACTTTGATATTTATTGCATAATTACTAGATAATTATCAGTGCTGATTAAAACCTTGATCTTTGAAGTTAACGCGCTTGGATACGCACGGAAGCGGCAAGATAATTATCAAGGTTTAATTATCACTTCGCACCCTGCTTAATACCTCTATTCGTTGCCAATTTATTAGTAAATTGGCAACGAACACAACAATACTTTAGAGTATTGTTGTGTTCTGGTTTAAGGCCGTTAGCTATTTCTATATTTATTGACAAAATACGAGACTATTTCAACTTTTCCTCTAAGACCAGCTTCAAATTCACCATCCCCTTAAAACCTGTCGCAATAAAAAAGTTACCAGCTCTCAAGTAAAACCATTAAACATCCGGAAGCGTTAAAACTTAAGAAACATTAAAACCTGTTGTTGAAAAGAAATTAAAAACGAACACCTTAATTTTCTCCTTAATCGCTCGAAAAGTGGTTATAAATTTTCTTAATTTCACCTTTCGCGTCCCTTTTTTGACTGATTGGGCCCATTTTGTCGATGTTTCCTGCACATATTGACTTTACGAGTCACCCGAGGCACAAAATAGAAAGAGACCGAAGGCAAGCTTCATATAACGATTTTAAAATTGGAAATACCCGTTTCATACTTTATACAGGGTGTAAAAGGAGCCATCATTGAGCCGTCAACCAAGCATTCTGTGCATCAAACTAAGTAACATTGCGCAAAAATTATTGCTGTGACATCACGGTTTACTATTTTGTGCTCGTATTGAATAATTGAATAGTAATAATTGATCTTGGAAAGTTATAACATCTAAAACTTGTATTTAAAAAAATAGTTCATCTTCGTAAATAAAAGATATGGTGGTGCGTACAAAAATAAATGATTTTAATGATGGGTAGAACAAGTGCCTCACGCCTACGTTAAGGGTGTTTTAAAACCCGCTACTTTCTTCATATCTATGGATGCTTGTTATAGTCGTATCTTCGACTCAAAAATCGCGTGAATTCACGTCAAGTTTGCTTCGCGCTTTCGTCGGATTTCTGTATAGAGCGTACAGATACCGAGGAAATTGGTGAAACCGGAGGAATGCTCTTAATTAAGGCAATTTAGGGGAAGCTGGGACGTTTTCGACAATGTCCAAATTGTTTAGGGTGAATAGTGAGAGGCGTTGCTGGTTGGTATAATATTGTTGTTAAAGAGAATGTTTATAATGCATGCCGTTTGTCTGTTGTTGCGGAAATAGTAACATTCCGGGATAAATGCACCTATTTAAATGTTTTTTAGATTATTTTTTAGGTTCTGTATAATAAATCATTTGCATGAAAATTGTTTTTATTTTTATATTATTTGTATGCCTACTACCGGCCTACTAACGTTATGCAAATAGTCATTAGGCCTACTAACGTTATGCGAATCAAATTTATGCCAAAACAAATTAGTCTTTAAGATGATCATGCCAACATAAAATGTATGCCTAAAAAAATTATGCCGAAATATTATTATGCCAAAACAAATTGTGCTAAAATCGTTATGCCGAAGTATATTAGGACAAAGAACATTATGCGAAAAGAAGGGATCCCTATTTTTTAGATACCTACACGATAATTTTTTTTTTTTAAGTCTGGTTTACTTGTATCAATAGTCTGTGGCACGATCTTCTCGCTTTTAACCATGCGTTTGTTTCCAAAAATGGGTTACCAGTCCATTTTTTTATGCATATTGATCGAAGCCAACGTAATTTCCAGAAGAAGAAAAAACCATAAGGATAATGATAATCTTCCCGCAAAGCAGAAAATAGGGTGACATATTGTTAGCGGGGAACCTCGCACGCTCTTAATTCACGTCAAGGCTTACGAAGTACACAATATTAGGTAATCTGTGCCGACGCGACGTCGGGATGCTTAATTAAAAGAACATGGAACTGTGCTCTATTTCGACTGATACTGGTTATTTCAGGACTTGCTCTTAACATGAAATATATGTACAAGGTACAAGGCACCATAATTATTGCTTATTCTTTACTGTAGCAAAAAAAACTTAGATATTCAAATTTTTACAATATAAATTACTAACTCGACTACCTCGTTGGTCCAGTGGTCGGACTCGCGACTGCTGAGCATGAGGTGCTGGATTCGATTCCCGGATCGGGCAAATTGTTATTGGGTTTTTCCATCAGGAATTTCTCAGTAGCAGCCACGGAGTGCGGATTTGTGCCCGGTTGATGGCAATAGGCTGGGAAACAATAACATGGGACTTAAACATAACTGGCGAAATGTGAGTGTACTATTCTGCCTAACCCTTCGGGGATTGCAGGCGTGATGTTATGATGTTATATTATGTAAATTACTAACGTAAGCTTAGTCCAGAATAAGATTCGTACAGCAAATCTTATAGCGATAGTCTCATACATATTTGGAAATAAGAAGAGAAATAAGAAGAACCTTTCTGAATATTTCATGAAACAGTTAACAATATGTAATAGTATCCAACTAGGATTGGTGGGATGATCGAAGGTTATCGGTTTATTTTAGAGAACGTTGGAGTTAGTCTCTCCCCAAATATAGGAGACATTGTTTCCATATGGTATAACGTTTTTTTAAACGTTTCAAAGTTAGAACATTTGGTAAAATCCATCGATGCTACGGTATTTGAATAATATTATTTAAATGCACTTAACGTCTTACTTTCGGTAGCGATCCAAGTAAAATACGCGGGTAAAGTATATGAACGAATAAAGACGAGTAGAGAGTATTCTTTCCGACTCTTATTGAAGGAAACTATGAAAACCTAAAAGAGCTTCACTGAGCTATCTGCTCGGTTTACTGCAAAACAACTTCACGGGTTTTCCACTATAAATTCTTAAAATTAAGTTCGGACTCAACCGAAGCGGAAACGAGCGGAGATTTGCACCGCTCACCGCACGCCACTCGCGTTTCTTAACGTCTCCGCGGCGTGCGTGAGGTGAGCGGTGTGCTGTGAGCAGCGTGCTGCTTTGCACATCTCCTCTGCTCTCCGCTTTGCACATCTCCGCTCAGCTTCGGTAGATACACAGTAGCTTTTACGCAGCTCCGGTTCGCACATCTCCGCTCGTCTCCGCTTCCGTGGAGTCCGTACTACGCCTGATCAGCACCAGGTCGAAGGGTAACCACTGATGTGTAGACGGCTGCTAGTACATACCTATAACTAGCTGTTTCTATGTCTGCTTTTGTCTACGATACTACAGATCGCTAGCAGTGTTTGCTTCAGTGAATTGTGTTATAACGCGTAAGCTAATCAACAAACCGAACGTAATTACCGTTAGGACAATTAGCTAGTTCTAAACCACTAACCACAGGAACTTTTCGCAATATCCTAGCAACCTTAATATCACTTTACCTCTGGGGAAATATACTCGTATACGCCACCACTGTGTGTTTATAAAAGCTGTGGTTTAGAAAAAAAATACTTAGGTGAATACGTCACGAACATAGTTTAAACTTTCAATTAAAATATTGGCTTAGGTTATGCAAAGAAATTTTTAAACCGCAACTACAAAGAAAAATTTCAAAGTGAAAATACATTTTTAATGAAAGTCCTTTGTGATTACTTTGTTTGATGTCCAGTTTACACGCAACGTTGACAAACTGGACCGTCAGTCTGGTGAACAACTCAGTATTTCATTTAGCAAATACCTAGTGACCAAATGCCAAGCAGCTTTGCACATACACGGCTAAAATCAACGTCCCTTTGGTACAACCTGTGTGCATGCAATGGCAGAAATGTATTACCTTATCATTTTCTAGGTCTGTGTGGGACATATCAAAGAACTGGCCTGACACACTCGTGTATACTCGTAAGTTTTTTAAGAGCATTTCTTATTATTTTTAGTTTTATGAATGTGTTATACATAGTAACCTAACAGAACGAATTTTCTTCATTATGGTAAAAACTGTACCAAAATTCACTTTGAAGTTTAGAAGATCTAAGCGATCACACGGATACACACGAGAAGTGCCTTTTTTATACAATGTAAAGACTACGTTCCTGAAGAAAGTGGGCAGCAATGTCGTCCCACCTACTTCTGCTCTACTTCAATCGGCATAGGAGCTGATGGACGCTACTGAAGATGCCAAACTCGTCGCCAAATTTCGAGCTGTATACGTATAAATTGCCATCGACACCCTTAGAAGAAGATCAGCACTATTATTATGAGAATAGCTAGGCGCTTTGGAAAAACATTTGACAGTCTGCAAGGTGGTATCAACGCTGGCTGCAAAAGTACAAATTAAGTAGACCGTAACTATTTCATACACATTGATTCTAGTTTTAAAGCATCTTCCTTAGCATCTCTAATGTCAGTCAGTGTTTAACAATGATTCTAAATGAGCTCTTAATTATTACTGTAAATATGGTAGAAGCGCCAGTGTATCTCGCTAATTCACATCAACACACAAACTCACAGACTTACAAATTCCAAAAAACCTAAGAAAATTGCAATTTCGCGGGCTACCTAAGCGCTTCCACGTTAAGCATTTATTTTGGTTTCCAACTTCAAAATTGCCTCACTCTTCTCAACATCAAGAATCATAAACCGTTCTCCAGTGAAACATGTCACAAGCATCCATCTGGAATTGGTTTGCCAAAGGATCTTCCATGACAGTGAACACCTACAGCTGCATTTTCCCGCGTCGCAGACATACCACAGATTATTGACGTCACAGCAACGCTTTTCGAGTATTGGCGGATTATTTCTGCAGACATGATGGCTCCGTAATTGGCGCGAAAATGACAGCCCGTTCCCGCCAGTCGGGCGTCAAACGTCAGGATAAGTGTACTTGCGGAGAGATTTAAAAATGGCGAAATTTAAACTAATAAGTATTAGATTGTGTATAAAAATGAGACCCTATTTTAGAACGTTGTTAAAACATGAATCTCGTTTAAAAACTGACAGGTTTTGAACTAATCTCTATCCAAATCTTGTTTCGTTTAAAATTTAGTTTTATATTTATTTACAGTTAGATGTAACAACAAAGCTTTAAATTAAAATGAAAACCATTCCAATTACGTTCATTGTTAAGCCAGCCCGCACAAAAAATAGTGATGTCCCATCTAGCTACACAAAAGCCTACCCACATTTTTATTTAAATTAAAAATATAATAAATTAGCCCCTGAATAGGGGAGTTTCAAAAAGCTATCAAGGGAACAGTCTTTAGTTAGACAGGATCCTACACTTTAAGGGGTGCCTGTTTAATTTTCTTCTCAGAACTTTTACCGTATATCTTGGAAAGTATTTTCCGAAATTTAAGTTTTATTGAAAAAATTATAGAGCTCAACTTTAACATCGTCATTATTGTATGAATTATGGATATTGCAGATTGGCTAAGGCGAAAATCTTGTGTTAGTAGTTATTTAATATGGTAAGCACGTTTCGAAACTTTGATGTGTTGTTGTTAGTGTTTTTTTTTTCGTTTATTTGTTCTTTACTATTTAGGTGCTTACCTAAATAGTTACACTAAATATGACCATAGGTATTGCCATCTATTGTCGAAATCGAATCATTTGGTAACTTTTTTGACAGACACAAACTAGGTAGACAATCGTCCATTCGTATTTATATTATTACATATGCCCAATGATGGGGCTCAACACCTACCTAACACAAAATAATTAATGTAGTAGTATGAAATATAAACAGTGAGACCTTTTCGTTTTTCCTAGCTCAGATTAACACAAAATAATGTTATTCCATTATCTTATTCAGTAAAATTCCGTCTGAGAAGTTTCCATCGGATACCAGTTGCGAAGGGGTGGACTACATTTACATAATATTTAATATTCGTTTCCTTTGTAAATTAAATAAATTGAAACAATATCTAAATCGAATAAAGTTCTGTGGATTGATTAAAAGATTCTTTATTTTTTTGCCTCAACTGCTAAAGATTCTTTATTTTTTGTCAAACGAGTCTTGTGTATCATGTTTTTTAAAATAAATGTGTTCGGTGGGTGTTCTATAGGTACACCTACCTCTGTCTATCCTTTGGGGATTACAGGCGTGATGTTATGTCATGTTCGGAAAGAATCATCAATCCGCATCTAAACCTTAATTTCTTTACTTTAGACAAAGGTTTCTAATTTTTAACGGTTTTTTTTTTTGTGATTGTATATTTGATACAGTGGTTGCAAGCGATACTGTTGAACGTGAGATTCGATTAGTGGGTCGATTCTTAGGTGGGGCAAAGTGTTATTGGGCTTTTCTACCTAGAAATTCTCAGTAGCATCCCTGATTTTAGATTGTGCCCGGCTGACGGCAATAGGCTCCTATTTTATACCTATTACTTCGGAATTAAACATAACTAGTGAAATTATTCAACAGGATAGGTACAACGGTACACCTCAGTCCAACACTTTAAAAAAAAAACGATATTTTGACTTTAGAAGTTTTAAATAATCACCCAGCACCTCCTGAAGATCGCATTATTGAAATCACGCAATTATTAATCAGTACGCCAATCAATTCACCTGTCCACAACAATTACCACAGCAAAATTAATTTATCAATCGTCAATATGCAATCGAATTCCCCAATTACTTCACTCCCATGTCGGTGTGTCACTTTCCCGATGCAATTTCCAACGAAAAATAAGAGTAACAGATGGTTTTAACAGACCATTACTTTTTATACCACCTCGCTTTTTTATAGCTGCCATATGTAGATATAAGGGCGACATTCATAGCTCTTAAATTCATGAAAAAACCTGAACTGCGTAGATGAGAAAAGCATAGGTGAGGTGATAAGAGCAGAGTGCTACCATTTTTGCGCTAAATTACCTAGTATCTGATCTTCTTATATACACTAAATGGTTTTCCTGGGTAAGTTCAGTGTTCGGTTCTATATCCAATAAATTGGGTGATAAATGTAGTGAGGAAAATTTTGCGTACGAATGTGGTTGATTATAAGAGTAGAGGAAGACCAAAGAGACGATGAATGGATTGTGTGGGTGATATGGCTAGAAAGGAGGTGTCTGATGAGGTGACGAGTAATAGAGAAGTATGGAAGAAGAAGACATGCTGCGCCGACCACAAATGAATTGGGAGAATGATAGAATGATGACGATGAAGAAGTATTGTTTACCTATCAGGGCAGTGTAAAGAATGGTTGGCAAACCGATTAACACTTTCGGTGCGAAGCACCCAGCATATGGGTCCACTATTCGTTCGTGTTCCCACAAACCGCCTACCGAGTCGTCGTTATACGTGGCTATAATGACTTGTGCATTCAAGTAAAAATGAATTATTTGAACTTAGCAGCGAAAATGTTAAGAATGGATTCTTTTCAATGCAGAATATCGGCATGAGCCGTTCAAAAAGCGCTTTGTGTTCGTGCAAAAATAAATGAAAACCGACTTCACTCGTCACTTTTCGGTTCAGACAACGTGACTCGACCCGAGTCGGACTATTCGTTTTCCGACCGACTCAAGTCGTTTACGCGTTGATAAGTTTGGTCTGACCCTTAATTAATCGATTTGTACATAATTCGCAAACTTAACCTCTCCGTCTCGTCATAATAGTTCGTTGCTTTCGAACGCAAGTGCAGGTAACACCAGCTAACCATTTATTTACAATCACGCATATTTAACTAATCCTGACTAACAAGTCGGTCTTTATTTGTTGACAAGTTGAAGAGTTGTTTGGTGTGTTGAGAAAATTCTAGAACATAATTTCAGAGCTTAGTGGTGGAACTCCGAACAAGTCCCAAAGGTCAAGGGATGCTTAACGGTGTCTTAGGTGGCCATATTTTCTCTGTCTCAAAGTCATTTTCACCATTTTGTCTTACTTGGTAAAACGGTTTTGTTTTAGTAAGTTTTCCAGACATACTGAACTCGGGACAGTCAGTAAAAATACATAGCAATACCAGTCCATTGCTGACCCACAGCAGAGCAAAAACCTCTTCTGATACAGAGAAGTGATGAGCTAACTCATGCTCAATCTTATAATATTCGCTTTTGTCCAGGTTATCATAAATTATATTTACATTAAAATATTGCCCATTATTTATCCCGACATTTACAATTAATTCTCCACAAGAGCGCTAATGAAATTCCTCAGCAAATGAAAACTTAGTAAACATTACCAGAGAGCCTCGACTTCAGTTCTAAGCGAATGATACAAAACGCTACATTTATGAACATGAACGCTTGAACAGTCGTCCTATAAATAACTGAATAGTTGCGTAAGCATAAGAAACGGAATTCACCGAGTTCTTGACTTTATAACGGGGCTGTTTTGTTTAGTTCGCCACGGTTAGGGTAGCTGCCTCGGGCGAGCATGTCTTATGTTGTTCTAGGATAAAACAGGAAGCTTGTTTTTGTCTTTACATGGAATTTAATGGGTATTATTCGATGGCTTTAAGGATAACATTGACATTATAATACTGTAGAGGAGATCTGGAATAATGTTCTTGTAAATGTATCGAGGATATTGCTTCAGGGTCAAGATGACGAGAACCCGCATTGTTTTGAAACATCTTTCTGCTGAAGTCGGCCTATGGGATAAATCGACTTTTCTCTCGACTTTTCTCTCTTTTGGACTCTTTTGGACTCGACTTCGAGGAAGTGATACTTTGAAATAGTTATGAACGATCATATTTTTGTTTGCCATGTATCACTGCTATGGAGGTCATTGAAATTAGCCCCCAATGTGGTTGTTCTCATGCATGCTGTAGTGTATTTCTAGGGACGAAAGTTGTTAGTAAAGAGCGTCAGATCTCTCTCTGGTCGTATTGGATTGCCGTCCCACTTGAAAGCGAGGAACGGGAGAGTGCACCTGTGATTACGCACTAGTAATTTCCTGTGTCGATGGCTAGTCTTCGCCGAGATGGACTACAGGCGAGGGCTACCAATTCCCATAAGATTGGCCCTCGTCATGATCCTTAGACACCTCAGAGACTCTAATTAAAAGATAATATCCTGCTTAATCCATAGTCACCGTAGTCATCGAAAACTGGCGGGGTGCGGGTTTGTCACAAGAGACAAGCGCGCCCGGGGGGCGGAGCATTTAGATTTACGACCAACAACTTGGTCCGCACTTAATTTATGACAAGAAACTTTCCTCGCGCGTAAATAATAGTGTTCAGACGAATTAGCAAATTGCTTGACGATTTGCCAACCATATTTTGACGGTACGGCCTGTTCAGTGTTACCCTATAATCTTGTTGGAAGTCATTAATTTAGCCACGCCACAGAAAATTTGAATTGAGTTACTTTTTCCAATTTTTTTAAAGCTAGTCATCTAATTATGGAATTTAGTGTGGTCGACATCATCATTGGGTGGTGAGTAACCTTCACAACACAATCGTCAATCATGAAAACCCTATAAATTCAACTTAAACCTTAAACGACTCATTAGGGAGACCTACATAACACCCATTAGCTAATCTCTGGTAATACGCAATCGCTGTTCGCGAACAAGATAATATTAGGCCCGATATGATCTAACAATACCTTAGTTCCACCCATTGTGATCAAACTTTATCAATTAAATCGAAACTAATGTCTACTTACGTTGATTAACATTTCCCGCAAGCATTGTTAAAATTCGGAAGCTTTAATAATACCAGCTTTATCAATACAGATATAAGAATTATATTTCTATGGATAATAGCCGTGATTGTAATTAATATAATCATTATTTAACAATAAGCCTTCTCAAAAACAGGGATTTTGTAATATTGTTAGCCATCAAGCTATACTTCGGTGAAGGGCCGTCAAGTCTCCTTCTGACGCCTCATCTCGTTAAACAAACAAGATCTGTTTCATTTGAAACAAAAGCTTATTAATAGCAGAATGAGAAAAATACGGAAATTATCCGAGCTTCAAAGCATTTAACGATTAATTTCTAGAAAATAAACCGACAGAAGTACTTACTGAAACTAAATCATTAACATTTACCTTGCCTTCAAGTTCAAATTCAAATTCAATTTGTTTATTTGTGATAACTTGTTATTAGACTATAAGAGATTAGCCACGGGGTTACTTGAAATTAATTATGAATGGAAAATACTGCTTTATTATATAAAACTTTCGAAAATAACTTCTACTAATATTCTTGGAATATTTATTAAATAGATGTCAACGCCTACGCATTACCTACCTTCATTTATTCATTCCGTTAATTTAAAAATGAATTATATTATCTGTTTTCTTTATGTTTCGTAGGTGTATAGTTAACCCTTGCGGGGATGGGTCCGGATCTTGCGGAACACCAGTTTGGTTTCCGCAAGGGGCGCTCCACGGTGGACGCCATCATGCGCGTAAGAGCCCTCACGACGGGGGATGCGGTGTCCCGGGGTGGGGTTGTCTTGGCGGTGTCTCTCGACATCGCCAACGCCTTCAACTCCATGCCCTGGAGCTGCATTGGGGAGGCACTCCGGTATCACCGGGTGCCGACCTACCTTCGTCGTGTGGTCGGGGATTACCTGACGGACAGAGCCGTCATCTACCCCGGTCGCTCCGGAGAGTGGAACCGGCGAGAGATGTCGTGCGGTGTCCCACAGGGATCGGTTCTAGGACCGCCCTTGTGGAACATCGGCTACGACTGGGTGCTACGCTGACGACACGCTGGTGCTGGCACAGGGGAGGTCGCACGAGGCGGCGGCCGACTTGATGACACGCGGGGTTGCGATAGTCGTTGAGAGGATCCGGCAACTGGGTCTCGAGGTGGCATTGCACAAGTCCGAGGCCATGTGCTTTCATGGGCCTCGGAATGCGCCACCGTCGGGATCCTCACTGACGGTAGGAGGGGTTTCCATCGGCGTCGGGTCGACGTTGAAGTACCTGGGACTTGTTCTCGACAGCCGGTGGAACTTCGTGGAGCACTTCCGACGTTTGGCCCCTAAACTGGAACGGACTGGGGCTGCCTTCAGGCGGCTCCTGCCCAATCTGGGGGGGCCGAACGCCTCCTGCCGGAGGCTCTATGCGGGGGTCGTGCGGTCCATGGCCCTTTACGGTGCCCCGGTGTGGGCGCGTTCCTTGAGGCGGCGAGCCGCCCATTATCTGAACGCGCCCCAAAAGGTGATAGCCGTAAGGATGGTCCGTGGGTTCCGCACGATCTCGGGCGAGGCTGCGAGCCTCCTAGCCGGATTGCCACCATGGGATCTGGAGGCGATAGTCCTCGCGCGCCTTCATGAATGGCGCGCGGAGGTTCTTCGCCGGGGGGTTACTCCGCTGCCGCGGCTAATTGCCGCTCAGCGGACAAACCTCCGAGCCGATCTCATGGTGACATGGAGAGAGCGACTGTCGCAACCCCGTGCAGGGCACGCCACGATAGTGGCGATAAGTCCCCTCTTTGAGGAGTGGCTTGAGAGGCGCCACGGCGTCCTCACCTTCCGCCTGACGCAGGTCCTCACCGGACACGGTTGTTTCGGGAGGTTCCTGCACCGAATCAGGCGGGAGGAGACGCCCGGGTGTTTCCACTGCGAGGATCGACCGGAGGACACGGTGGAGCATACGGTGGAGGTCTGCCCCTCTTGGGCGGAGCACCGCCGTGTCCTCCTAGCGGCGATCGGCGGCGGCGACCTCTCGCGTCCGGCCCTGGTTCGAGCCATGGTCCGGAGCGAGACGGAATGGGAAGCCGTCACCTCCTTTTGCGAAGCAGTCATGCTAGCAAAGGAGGAGGCGGAACGTGAGAGAGAACGTTCCTCCTCACGTCCCAGCCGCCGCGGGAGACGCACCGGGCGTCGGGGGCCACGTGGTGGCCCCCGGCCACCGTAGACGCGGGCCTGTGGACGGTGAGCTAAGGGCTAGCTCGCCGTCCCTCCGTCTTAGGACGACAGGCCGTGTCGACGGCGCGTTCGTGTTCCACGCGCGCCTCAAAGAGATGTCAGCATAGGGAAGGGGCCCGCAAGGGCCGATGCCTGCCGGGTGCTGCGGGTTGTTCGAAAGAGATACCGCGGCCCCGGAACACAAAGGGCGATGAAGGAACATGGATGGGTTTTAGTCAGTAAAAGTCTGACACTCCCTCCCGCTCAGCCCAGAGCGGGAGAAGTCATTTGATGATTTCCCATCCGAAAAAAAAAAAAAAAAAAAAGGTGTATAGTTAACGTGGGACTCGATCTTCACATGATATCAATCAATCGAAGTATAAGATCACATCAGCACATGAACAGATAAATTCCCACGTGGGCTAAGCAGGGGTAATTCAACTACATTTAAATGTCACCCATTAATTTTGTTTTATGTATGTATTTTGCGTTCAAAACGCGACACTTCGAAGCAATTCATTTTAGTTAAACCCCTATATTCACATAATGATGGCAATTTTCGAACACCCATAAATTTTGCTTTCCTAAGTATATTTATATAAAATTCAGAGAGAAGTTGGCGTACTGAGGAGTACGTTCGCGTGTGATAATTAACTCTATTCATGCTTCCGTTTCTTTTTTTAAAATACGAAACAGAAGCAGGCCGCTAACAAAGCAATTATTTTCTTTGCAAAATTAATTATTTCCCTTGTATTGGTGTTCTGGTCTCCCGCTTTAATTACCGAAGTGGGTGCTACGTGTTGCGACTTGCGACTAATTGACCGTAACGCGCACTAAAGTATACCGCCGCGCCACAGAAGGAAAAATCCCCAGTAGCCCAATGGGAACTAATCAAGCTATTGGGAAAAATAATTACTCTTATAACGTATAGGCGAGCATTGAACCGGGAAATTGCAGAGGTAGTGTTTCTGTATGTAGTATTTCTGTCGCTAATGTTAATGACATTTTATTGAACACAAAAATATACATGACCAACCAAAGAAAACGTTACTGTTTTCTTGTGTTCTCGGCATTTCATTAAGAAAGGTAGCCAGATTAATATTACGGTTGTGTTTACGAATGTATTTGCTTAGTAAACAGAATTCAAATTAGTGTATGTATTGCGAAATGAGCATTTAGCTAGCCCTTTTGAAGAAACCTTGTTTGCAGTAATATATAACGAAACTTAAAATAACAATAAAATATGTAAATTTAGAAAAGACGAGGACGTCAAAAAAAGTTTGTTGGATGAATCATATACCTACCCAACAGTGCTTAGGTACAACTCAAATCATGTCTGTAGTATCTTGGATGTTTTCTGCACGTTAGGTTTTTGTGAACTATTTTGCTACCGAGTTTAAAAATCTTGTGAAAAAATCCGATTCTGTGTTAAAACGAACTTTTAGTTTTTAAGCCACATTACAAATAAAAGGTACTTAGGCAGAACAGCCTACTCGGTCTACTGTTTATTCTAGTCTGTGGCGAGGCACAATTTTACCAAACAACAAGAGTCTGGCTAATGGAAATTAGCTTCCATAGCTAATTGCCATGAATACGTTTAACATAAATCAACGGTGTTTTAAAAAACATGACGTGGGAGAAGGCAGAATTTTTCGGGGAATAATACCTTTTTAATGGAAAATCTTTATCGCATGTTCAGTATTTGAATATGTAAATGTATTTTTTTTTCTTACTTTTCACGCATTTTCTCTGTAATAAATTATTTTGGTAATTAAAAGTTGTGGCTAACTATTGTTGTTGGTGTGAAAGTTGGTTTTTTGATGAATATTCGTCTTCTATAAATCTAATAATTTAAATAATAATTCGTTACGTAGCTCCAGACTTTCTAAACAAATTTTGGTTTCATAACATGGTTGTTTTAAACCTAGAGTGTGAAGTGTGTCAGAATGATCAAAAGAAACTAAACAAAATAATTTAAATTATTTTAATGGATTGCATTGTTAATATTTTTTTACAAATATATCGTAGTAAAATGTACAATAATAAATCAATTAGTCGTTCGCGTTACACTTAAGTCGACGCCGAATCCCACAAAACTCCTCCCAAATTAATGTTGATAAATTGTATTTTTTATTAAGCCACAAAGATTTATGAACTTCTGCGCCTTATTTAAGCTTTTTAATTTAAATATTATACTTTCTACGCAGCTTTACGAGAGGGTTAAGAGGCATCAGCGTTTCTTGAGACCACTTGAACATTTTTTAAAGTTTAATTTGAAAAATGTTGCATTTAATAGAGATAGAAACTCTCCTATCATCTACCAGCACATAATATCTTCCATTGAAGGTCGAAAAAACTCATTAATTATTGAGTTTTGAACTTCCGCCGAATTTTTTGACACTTTGAAAGTTTAACTTTTTTTAATGGATGCTGTGAGCAAATAAGTTGAGGAACAAATTGATTGCATTTACAAGACGGACTTGAAATGACATAATTTCTCAATTATATTCCTTCTCACTCAAATTATTTTTATACTACTACTACTTTTGTACTACAAAAAAATATCAAACATAAATACAAAAAACTCATTAAAAACTGGACCTTACAAACAGCTGACGCTCTCCCACTAGTTCAAAACAACCGTAAAAAGTACAGTCGCGTCCACAGTTCACATCTTATCAACATGGCTCAGTAAACACAGCGCTTTGCAGAAATGAAAATTTGCCGCCCATTTAAACTCAAATTACCAAAACTTAATTTTCCTTTTTTGTTTTTTTTTATATACAGCGGTGACTGTAGTCATTAATTTTTATTTCTGCTAAGCCTCGAGTCCTTTCGAAACAATTTTATATTTCAATTTGTGTCTTAATTTAACGTATTTTTATTTTAACTTTACAGTCTACGATAATAATATCGCGGTTCACCCAAAAAGTTGAGTGAACTCTAGAAAACATTTTCAGTCTTATTTGCGAGCAATAATGAGCGAATGCATTGTTTTTCGTTTCAATGTGAAACAAAAAAAATCTCTTAGTATTTTAGTGTTTGAAAACTTGAGCGAGTACAATTTGTTTTTCTTTGTATTCGGTTACCTCAAAAGTCAGACAAAAGGGCTGTAAAAAAAGCAGGTACATTATTAAAATTATTGGCATTGATATATAAGTTTTCATTTTTATTTTGTTTCACATCAAAAGGATAACTTCGTTGTAACATTTCCAAGGGCAGTACACGTTCTTAAAGTATATTCGTTATAAAGTTATAATACTAGGTCTTTATCATAATATAGTGTGTAGCTATAACTATAAGGTGTCTGTTTGAATGCTTTGAAGAAAGTTATTTGAAATCTTTATTGAATTTCTAGTTCAATGAGAAACTATGTAAGTAGGTAAAAAGTCTCGTTATTCAAAAATGATTAAATTCTGTATCTCTCTTCAAAAACTTTCATTTTCTATTAGTGTGATGTTATGTTTAAATTATATAAAACAAATATAGTTTCATAATATGTATAAATGCCTCTCCGTCCGTCACAACCTTAGAAACAAAAATATAGGAAAAAAATCAAAAAATGTACAAGAATTAAAATATAGTTAAACAGAAAATTACTGAACGTAATATACAATTTTGTTTCTAACAAAATTCATAACAAATCTTAAGTACATTGCCTTTTCTACCATTTTTTATTTTTGTATTTTCTGGCAACACTGGAGAGATTCTTAACTAAGCAACCGGCTAAAGCGTATCACGCTAAGCGTTGCCAACTAAAATAATACATACTTACTACTAGCTTCAGATCTAGTTGTTCTGAACACGTTAATAAATAAAGTAATCGTAAACTTGTCTTATAAATAAATCAAACCGTATTCGTAGCAATTTCAGCTATTCGAACAAAATACTTCAACCCACAGTCGCAGCAAACTTGCTTAAAATCGAAACATCGGAATCCTCAGTGCCCTAACATTTGATACTAAATAATCACAAATACCTACACTAAGTAAATATTATAAATATAATTTTGTACTGTCATAAGTCCGTACACTTCGATATGGCGATAAAATGATATCACATTCCTTCCTCAAAAATTTTGTTTTCTACCATAATGGTAGCAGTTATAATGGGGCAACACTCGTTTTGATTGTTAACTTTATGTTTTAAGTTATTAAATCTATATTCACACGTACTGTCGCGATGCTGGGCCATTCTTCCTTGAATGTGGTAGTGTATCGTCGTTGTTCCCAGTGTTGTTATTGTGTAAAAATGACATTTCTACCCCTGCGTCACCTCCCTAAAGAAAGGAAAGAGTATGAAAATATGATCTTCGTCAAAATATAATTTCTACTAAATAATCAAGATTCCTCTGACTATGTTTCATTAGTTGGAGGAGTTGGCATAATTTAAATATTGGGAAAAACACATAAGACAGTTGTACTCAAGGTAAGTTAGTGTTCTCGAAGACTGACAACATAAAGAGATATTATTCCTTCAAAGTAATTTCCACTCAATTGGCTGTCTTACCTCAGAATGCATAGGGTTGGCCGTAATAGTGATTGGCACTTTAGCGTTGGCAGGGATGTAGCCGTTGGCCCCGCCGCTCTCTGGCACGGAGCCCTTCTCCTCTGTAATAAATCATTCAATGTGTTTTGACAGGCCAGCTTTGAAGTCGGTATTATGACATCAATGTTGATATTATGTGATTCTATTGTTAAGTTAATCGATTTCGACATTTCACGGTCGGATGATCTTTAGATGTTTTGACGTTTAATTAAATTTTGATGCATTTGTAATTCTAACTAGGTGGTTTCACACAGACTGAGCTGCCGCACGGCAAATCTACCGTGTAGATCTCGGTTACGGATGAGTGAGTCAGACGCATTCGGTTTATTTTGTATTGCGGGGTTAAGCCCGCCACATACGATAGGTTATACACTTAAAAATCAAACTTAAACGTAAAACCTTCATTCACAAACACTCGTCTCTTTCGTGAACTCTGTGTCTGTGTGTGTGTGCGTGTGGTTTCTGTGTGTGTGTATGTGTGTGTGTGTGTATGTGTGTGTGTGTGTATGTGTGTGTGTGTTTTGTGTTTCAGGGTGGGTGGGGGTGTGTGTGTGTGGGTGTGTGTGTGTTTAGGTTGTAATTCTAAATTCAAATTGTTGTTTTACATGCACATTTAAAATTGTCATGCACAACCTAGCTGTATGGCTTAATATACCTTAATGCCCGTCATAGACGATAACTTATGCATTAGTAGTTTTGCCTGTACAGTCAAACTAAACAGGCATGCATGAACGTGTGTAGACATAACTGAGCGTGTGTGGCAGGTCGCATGCACAGCTCTCTGTTCTCAGTTGTTTCAATTTTTTTTTTTATAAACAGTGTACAAAACACGTCGTCGTCGTCGTCGTCGTTTTGTGGCGTCGTACAAAATGTAGTTCCTAAATAATACGTGTGGTGGCGCGCGGGTCGCAGTTGTAGGTTGCTGTCCTAGCGCGCTCTAAGCTGCGCCGAGTATAAATATCCCCTCTCTGTGCGCAGGGCTCCAGGGATTAGCCAGTGATCCATACGCGCGCGTATACGTGTTTTCTCGCTCTGCCACAGTTATTAACCGTAGTGCGGGTACACCGAACTTTTAAAAAAAAATAACCGCCACCGCCCGAACCGTTTTTCTAAAACTTTCCGTCGAGACCGTGATGGGTACGTAGTACCTGTACGCTCACAGCGAGAGCCCAGCCCGCCCGGTGCCTGTCACCGTAGCGGTTGCGGAGGATCACCCCCAGCGATCTCCACAAACACTGAAGATGCCTACAACCCCGCCGACGGAACAGGCGCTCGGGGACCGGACGACGTCGCTCTCGCGTGTTGGGAACCCGCCGCCCGGTTCTCCACCTGTTGCCACCGCCACCGAAGAGGAAGAAGGGAGGCGCCATCCTCCACCACCATCACCACCGATACCGCTGGCGCAAGCGTCGCCGCCAGCGCGCACCACGGCCCCCTCGCCGACGCCGCCGCTTTCCAGCCGCCACCCAGTGCCAGTCCGCCCGCCGGCGTTCCGCCCTGTGCCAACTCAGGCCCCGGGGCCCGCCGGTAGTGCTACCCGCGCACCCGCAATGCGTGCCGCCGCACCCACCGCGCGCTCCGCCGCGCAGGTGACGCGTGCGCCTGTGCCGTCCGCGTCCCGACCGACGCCCGCAACAGCCGCACAACCCAGACCTGCAGCCGCACGCCCTGCGCCCGCAGCAGCGAGTACCACGACTCGCCCTGCGCGCGTACGCTCCGCCGCCACTACGGCCCGAGCCGTGCGCACCGCATCGCCCGCTCCCCATCTCTTGCTGGCAGGCTCAGCCGCCGCAACGACCGATGGGAGCATGCTGTCGCCACCACCGCCCAGAAGCGCAGCCCGGGATTCCCCGGCCGCGATGTCTCCGTGCTCGTCGAGGGAGGGCAGTGACCTCTCGATGACATCAGGAGGCTCCACGGTCGGTCAACAGGGCGCCCCGGCTGACACACCCGCACGCCCTGACTCTCCGGAGGACACAGAGGTTAGTGGACTAATGTGTACCGACGACGACGCGCTGGCCTTTGGCTACGAGTTGCGATTCGACGCCAGAGCCCAGCGCCGCCCACGAAGCTCGGACGACGAGGCCGCCGAAGAGGCAAAGCGCGTCTGCACCGACTCCCCGCTCCCGCAGCACGCTCCGCGCGGTCGAGCCGGAGTCGGTTCACCAACCTTCGCCGAGGCAACACGCTGCCCGCTCACCAGACAAGACGCAAGCCCGATGACGACGCCAGCCGCCGCAGCCCCTGCACAAGGCGCGAGCGCAGCTGCAGCTGCCAAGGCAACGACGACGAAGAAGGAGAAGAGGCCACGCTACCCTCCGCTGGTAGTGGAAAGGTTACCAAACTGGGCCACTCACTTCAGGGCCGTGAGTGCCAAGCTGGGCCACCCACCCAATGTCCGCCCTTACCAAGGGGGAATTCGTTTTCTTCCCGAAAGTGAGGACGAGTATAGGGTGGTCCAGCGGTACCTCACCGACCTAGAGAGGTCGAGTGGCCTGAGTTGGTTCTCCTACTCGCTGCCGGCGGAGCGTAGCCTAAAGGTGGCCATCAGGGGGCTGCCGGCGGATACAGACCCGGCCGACATCGAAGAGGAGCTCAGGCTGATGGGATAACAGCCGGAGTACGTGCGCAACATCCAAGCACGACAAGGACGACCCGGCTGCATATTCCATGCAGTCCTGAGGAGGCAGGAGGACATCCGCCAGATATACGACACCACCGTGTTCCTGTGCATGCGTGGTGTCCGTATCGAGGCATGGCGAGGCAAACGCGGGCCCGCACAGTGCCACCGGTGCCAGAAGTTTCGTCACAGCTCGCACCAGTGCCACCGCCCGCTCGCCTGCGTGAGATGCGGCGGAGAGCACGCCGCCCGCGACTGCCCGCGCCCAAGGACTGAGCCGGCCACCTGCGCTAACTGCGCGGGCGACCATCCAGCGTGCAGCAGCGGCTGCCCAGTGTTCCGGAAGGAGGTCCGGAACAAGCGAGCGGGCACTGTCGCCATCACCCAACAAGGGCGCCGACCCGTCAACGAGAGGCCACCTCCACCACCAACCACGGACGACCACGAGGCCCCCAGCGCCACACTGATGGCGACAGCAAACGGGCCCGCCAACAAGGAAGCTCCTGCCTCGAGCCGGAGGAAGAGGGCGCGCGGGGGAAGGCGAAAGGGGGGTAAACAGCCCCAGCCACCCGCGTCCCAACCTAGGCAAGTTCTTGCCCCCACGGCGCAGGCACAGCAACCAGCCGCACCCACCACCAACAACCTGAAGCCTACCGACGCCGCTGCTGGCGCCGGCAACAAGAAGGGGAAGCGGGCGGGAAAACGCGCCCCACCCACAGACGCGACCACCACCGCCGTCGCACAAGTAGCGGCGGCGGCCGACGCACACTCGCAACCAGCCGACGCCGGCGATCAGCAGCGGCGCCGCGCACCACGCACTGGCGCTCCTAAGGAAGAGCGCCAGAAGGAATTCACAGCCTGCGCCATTAAACTCCTGATGGACCTGATCAAGGCCATCAGGCAGGGGCAAGACGCGGAGCTGGTGATCCTTGACGGACTGGCCGAGCTTCTCACCTTATACCATGGCTAGTCCATTGAGGGTCATGCACTGGAACGCCCGCGGCCTCAGAAATAAGGTTGCCCCACTCCGCCTCCTCCTCAGGGAACAACGGATCGACGTGGCGCTCATCAGTGAGACATTCCTGGGGCCTGCGGACAATCCCAGGTTCCCGGGATACCATCTCTACAGGAAGGACGAGAAGTCGCCGCTCGGCATCATCTACCGCGGTCTGGCGGTACTGGTGAGCCGAAGAGTCGTACACCAGCCACTCCCTCCGACGTCACCGGCTTCCTTCAGCGCGCTGGGTATCCAGCTGCACGTCGCCGGCGAGGACATGAACTTCTACGCGTGCTACTGCGCGCCCAAGGCCCCGCTCAACTTCTCTGAGCTGCGGGCGCTGCTGCAGGGCTCGCCGAACGCGACACTCCTCGCAGGCGACCTGAACGCCAAGCACCCGGCATGGAATAGCCGGACCACGAATCCCGGAGGGAGGCGACTCTTCGCGGACGCAGAGGCCTGTGGATACACGGTGTCTGGCCCTGACACGCCGACCCATTACCCAGACGACCACGCGCACGCACCGGACGTGCTGGACATCGTGGTCCACAGAGGCCTGAGTCACCAGCTCACCCAACAGGTGATAGACGACGAGATGCAGTCGGATCACCAACCCGTACTCGTCGTCCTGTCACAGATGCCGACGCGACTCTCTCCTCCAGCGCCACGTCGAAGGACGGACTGGCAGGCGTTCGCGGAAGCGATGGAGACCACCACTCCTACTTGGCCCATCGAAACCGCCGCAGACGTCGACGGGCTGGCAGAGGAGGTCACCGCTTGCATTCAGCGCGCCCTCGAAGGGGCGACAACTACACTACCGCAGCCGCAGGGGTTTGTTTACAAACCTCTGCCCACCCACATCAAGCATCTGGTCGCCCAGAGGAAGCGCCTTCGCAAGCGGTGGCAGGACACGGGCTGCCCACGAGTCAAGTCCGACCTCAACCGTCTCGCGGAGAAGGTTAGGGCCAAGCTCCAGGAGCACAACGCCGCGAGCTGGGAGGAACGTATCGACGCCGCAGAGGGAGACTGGACGTCGATACACAAGCTGTGCAGACAGCTTGCGAACACCCCGGCTCCGGTACGCCCACTACGCCACAGCGACGGGGCGCCGAGATACATCGCAGCAGACCGTGCGGAGATCTTTGCCGAGCACCTGGAGCGTCAATTCGAGCCTAACCCAACTGACGACTGCGAGCACATCGCAGCAGTCGAGAGGCACCTTGGGGAGTACTTCGCGACGCCGATAGCTCCCGAAGAGGACCCGATCTTCTTCTCGCCTTGCGCGGTTAGACGCGCCATTCTCAAAACCAAGCCGAGGAAAGCCCCCGGAGCGGACGGTGTGTCCAACACAGCGCTGCGCCACCTGCCATACCGAACGGTAGCGGCGCTGGCGCGCCTGTTCACGGGCATACTGCGCACAGGGGCCTTCCCGGCCTCGTGGAAGGAAGGGCGCGTCATTATGCTGCCCAAGGCGAACAAGGACGTCACGAAGCCGGAGAGCTACCGGCCCATCACTCTCCTGTCGACCATCTCCAAGGTGTTTGAGCAACTTCTGCTGCGACACCTCTCCCAGCATTTCACTCCACGACCGGAACAGTTCGGGTTTCGCTCGGAGCACTCAACGACGCTCCAGCTGTCGAGGGTACTGCACCTGCTAGCGGCAACGCTGAACAAGAAGGAGCGTGCAGTTGCAGTATTCCTCGACATGGAAAAGGCATTCGACCGCGTCTGGCATGCCGGTCTGCTGTACAAGCTGTCGCAGACAGACGCGCCTCGTCGCTTGATACAGGTGGTCTCCTCCTTCCTCTCTAACAGGTCTTTCAGGGTGGCGGTCGACGGCGCGCTATCTAGCGCCTGCCCGATTGCCGCGGGCGTGCCGCAGGGCAGCTGCGTCTCACCGCTCTGCTACTCCTGCTTCACCGACGACATCCCCACCACACCCGACACCACGCTCGCGCTGTACGCTGACGACGCCGCGTACATCGCCACCTCGCTCAATGCGAACCACGCGGCCGTCAAGATGCAGCGCGCGCTCGACCTGCTGCCTGACTGGCTGTCGAAATGGAGGTTGTCGGTGAACGTGGGAAAGACGCAGGCGTTGGTCGCCGGCGGCACCACGCTCCCGCCACCCCTGAAGCTGCAGGGAGTCGACATCGCGTGGTCGCCCCAGGTAAAGTACCTCGGGGTCACCATCGACCGTCGGCTCTCCATGGTAAGTCACGTCCGCTCGGTTGTCGCCAGATGCAGAGCCCGCCCGCAACCTGCTCCACCTAGTGCTCTCTTCCCGCCTCCCGCTGCGTGCCAAGCTGGGCGGTGTACAAAACGTACATCCGCCCACTGCTCACGTACGCCGCCCCAGCCTGGCTCGCCCTCACGAGCGAGAACACCAGAAAGCTCCTCCGCGCGCAACAGAACTTGTCGCTGCGGAGGGTCGTCGCCGCTCCCTCGCTACGTGAGGAACACCACCATCCAGCGGGACCTCAAGATAGAGAGCCTGGAGGACTTTTTGCCGCCGCCTCGCGTCCACTATGTTCGCGCGTGCCGACGCTTCTGCTTGGCCCCACGTCAAGCACCTAGCGCCATGGCACGCGCGGCACCTGACGCGAGGCGCCTACCACGCGACCTCATACCAGCGGACGTGGCTAGCCCCCCCCCCCGGATTTGACGCACCCGAGTAAGTCGCATCCACCTACACGCGGCCTACTCAAACAATGAGACTCACACTCACTACATACACTCGGTGCATGTCGTGTTCTAGGTTAATATAGGCACGACACGCACCGCACCACACAATCACGACTCCACAAGCGATAAACTCACGCGATGAACGAGCGGCGCGGGCCTGCTATTCTATCGCTAACATG